>JARQOD010000003.1:342697084-342737091 GCA_033576555.1 Oophaga sylvatica | reverse complement strand
ACCCTCGTTTATTAGGACCTCGGGCACATCTCCGATTGCAAATTTTCCCGCAATAACAACCTAGGACTTTTTCGAGATGTCTGGCCCCCCGCTGAGGCGCTATCCATGCCTCATTAGTATATGCCATGCAGAACTTTTATTAGAATCCGGGATGGCATATATAAGGCTATAGTCGCTGTCTCGAACGGTTGGGCGACCTGTCCGGTTTCGCTTGAGCATCCAAAAGAGCCTTTTTTTATTGAATTTCCATTTTGACAAGATCTTTTTTTTTTTTTTTTTTTTTTTTTTGCCAAATTGAATTAATTACCGTATAATTTCATCAGTAGAAGTTGTTTTGCATATTTTCCGGTCATGTCCTATACAAATTGCGCGGGCACTGAACTCTTTAGGAATCCAAAAAAATTCATTGCTATGCGAAATATTTACTAAACATGTAAGGAGCGCTGAATCAGCCGGGTAACTGATCACTGGAGCGATTACTGCTGTAGGTGTAGCTTTATGAGCGCAGATGGTTCCGGACAGATCCGATTACTTCACTTTTTTTAGATGATTCGGCACAATGTTCATTCTGACTTTAGCCGTCAGTTGGAGGTGGAATACTCCTGGTAATTATGTAACACAATTGGGTTTGCCTAATTTTCACTATAATTTTTATCATCTCTAATTCCTTCTGATCATGAAGCCAGTGATTATCGTGCATTAGAGTAATGTCCTCATCTATCTATTTAACGCCAATATTGAAGATCAAGTTACCATGATGGGTGCAAAAGTGGTGCAGAAAATCTTCAACATCAAAAATTCACCAGAAGCTCATCGTGAGAACGTAGCCGTAAACAATGGGTCATTTTGTAATGATCGCTTCCCTTTGTCGTTGATGATGGCATATTGCTATCTCCATATTTTCTGTTGGAAAAATAAAAAAACATTTGTCACCATAGGGGTCCTTGGTCCAAGTATTTACCGTGAAACTTTACCGCATTAGTGCTGAGTTAGCGGATTCGCCTGTCTATGGGGCGTTATGCCAAAAACAAGCAGCACCTGTGATTAAGCTCACAGCATCGATCAAAGCCATATCTAAAATATTGCTGGCACGTCATCTGCCGCCCACAGCTCAATGATTTAGGAACGCCCAAAACAGCAAACACTGAAAAAATGTGACAAAACCGTTTCTAGCCTGATGAATGATCGCCTCCCCATGGGAGAATACTCTTTGCTGAATACCTAAGGGCAGAATTTCGCAATAAAAATATTTCGATGAATTTCTGTTCTATGAGCAGAGTCCGGCTGTGCTTCACGGGGTGATGTCACCTGGGTCTGGAGATGTCAGTCTTATTACTAAGGAAATAATTTCGTAGTGTTGCGTAGACTCGCTATTGTTTCCTCTGGTGTTTGTGCTCCTAAACCCTCCCATCAAGGGCTTACCTGATTTACACCTTGTCATCATCATACAGAAGATGCACCAATACAATGGACACTTTTTGGATTCTGAGATTTTGGATCTTTGGTGTAGAGTCTCATATTCATGTTTCCCACAACGTTATTTGTATCAGGACATGACTGCATGAGCTGTAATACCAGACAAGACCCTTAGACAGGAGTGGTGCTGTTTGAAAAGCTGATTTTTTTTCCTTAGTCACTGACTAGTCTACCCCTTTTTTTTTTCAAGAATTTTTTATTTTTTTGTAAAGAATAGTTTAAGGGGAGGACAAAGAAGGGAAACTTGTTTAGCAGTTTTTCAAGAACCCTAGGGCACTTAGAGGTCACTTGTGTACATAGTTACCAGATTCGCTCCAGGAGGCTAGCTGATCTTTCTACTAATGTTCTTGCCTACTTCTAAGGAGTTGTAAGGGTCAGAAAACCCATTTTTATGTTTGTAACACTTTTTTCCGGTAACTCATCCTTGGTCAGTATGGAGAGAGGTGACGGGGTTTTTCTGCAGAGGTCCCGGCTTCTCTGTTGAGGTCCCGCTTCTCTGTGGGGCTCGCTTCTCTGTTGAGGTCTCGGCTTCTCTGTTGAGGTCCCGGCTTCTCTGTAGAGGTCCCCGTAGCTCTGTCCTGCATATGTTAGAAAAGCCGTAGAA
Organism: Oophaga sylvatica; assembly: GCA_033576555.1. Taxonomy (NCBI): domain Eukaryota; kingdom Metazoa; phylum Chordata; class Amphibia; order Anura; family Dendrobatidae; genus Oophaga; species Oophaga sylvatica. Next base: position 342,735,011 of record JARQOD010000003.1, on the reverse strand, counting down.
CTGATTGAAAAGTGTATACTCCTTTTTACTTTTAGGATTATGAACACTTTTTTTGCCAGGTTTACAGATTTCAGCCTAGATCACTTGGGGTCCAGGAGGAGGAACATTAATATCAGTCAAAGGACTCTTCTAGAAAAGGCAGGATTGTCCACATTGGAGAACTCCCAGATTTGGGATTATACGATCTGATGTTAAACCTGATGAAGCGTGGCCCTTGCCCCTGCAGTCTCAGAAATCGAATGGCCTCCATCCAATACTACATTACCCAGCAGTTGTGAACAAGCAAAATCTGTTTGTCAGGGTCGCCTGAAGCGAATACTTGGAACCACTGATCTTCTGGGAGAATCCAGAGTGGCTCTAATTTGAAACAATCGGTCAATGACAAAGAGATCCCCTTTTTAACTTTTTTGAGTTTGTTATGTAAAAAAAACAAATTGCTATAGGAAGTGGTTTGTAGGTGGTGCAAATTAAAGAGTTGGGGTATATTTATCAAGCTAAATGCATCAGAATTCTGAAGTAATTTGCACCAAAGAACTGTCTTTTGTGTCTCGCACCTGATCTCTTATGCCTTTTAGACTTTTTTTTACTACATGTTCGACAAGTGGCATGGCTTATCGGAAAAAGGGTTTGTTTTATCATGCAACACCTAGTGTCAAAATTGTGGCACAAATTTTTTTTGGCACATGTGTAGGTGGGGTAAACCTAGACGAAACAGTCATAAAGGGAATCTGTCAGTAGGCTTTTGCGTTGTAATCTGACAGCAGCATGATGGTTGGGACAAAGACCCTGATTCCAGTGATGTATCACCTATACTTTATGAAGCAGTTGGGAGAGAATCAGTTTTCTCTGCTGCAGAGCTCTGAATGCTGAACCCTGTGTAACCCCGCCCACAACACGGATTGGCTTCTTTCAGTGTACACTGTATATTGACAGCTGCCAATCAGTGGTGGTTGTGAGGTTGGACTAGAAGGCACGAGACACCTAGTTCTCTAGTGATTATCTCCTGCTGATAAAACACTAATTTTATTGAAACTGTACAGCAAAGGTATGCATCTCTGGAATCAGGGTCTCTGCACCTATATCATTCTGCACTCAGATTATTTAACAAAAGCATGCTGGCAGAATCCCTTTAAAATTAGATTACGCTTGAGCCACTGATTAAATCGGGCACATATAAGACAGTCTAGTCTAAAACTAAGAATTAATCAGTGTTGATAAATCTCCCCCATTGTTTTTCAGGGTCGCGCTTGGCCTACTTCATGTTCCAATTGTCAATAACCACAAAATACCAAATAATTTGATTTGTAAAGGGCAGCACCAGGTACAATGTCCATTTTGGAGATAACAGAAGAGAATCAATTTTCCAGGTCATTAATAAGTTAAAGACCATAAAAGCGGGCTTTAAAACAAAAAGAACAGTCTTTAAATAACCAAGATGTATAATTGAAGATATTAATATATCCCCCCCCCCCCAAAAAAAAAGATTAATGGGCTCCAACTGTAAATTATACATGGGCTTACAATAATTGAACGCAGCGGATAGAAGATTGAGGAGGATAACTTGTTACGAGGCCTAAGAATATGTATCCGGAACCTGAACATACAGGGAACTCCGATAATTGGACTATGGCACTGCTCTGCTACTCTTTCCTATTAGCAGTTCTGGAAATTTTATTCCATTTTTTTCCCTCTTGTCTTCATTTCTTCTCCATGCACCGGTATTTATACCATTCTGTTCTGCCAGTGTTATTTCACCTATAGTGAGACCTAAGCCTACTTTATTGAAAGCCAGTAGGGGCTCATGTGTGAACACGTGCCAAGTTTTGCAGCTTCGGCTGTGGCAGATACAATCTTGCCGATGCAAAATACACCGCCAAAAATGATTATTTGTTACCATGCCCTGTTCCATGTGCATCCAATCATATTTGGGGACAACAAAACTTCCATAAAGCATCATGGAAGGAGGCCATAATTGTCATTACCTGATCTCAATACCACTATACAGCAAGATTCAGATAGACCCCAGTGATAAAACATAGGGGCAGCGCAGGTGCAGGATACTGATGATCATCCATGGGGGGGGGACGGGGTGGGGTTTTAATATTATAAAAGCACACTGATAAGACATATAAGTGGTACCAGCGCACAGGTACATGTAGTGCACCACGCCGGCTTACAGTTCATGCTATTAGATCAGACGGGCTATCCAATACTATATAAGCGCATCCCACAAGGACACCACAATTCCACAACGATCATTACAGGACTTGGCTGCGCCCTGGAAAGATTAAAAAGTACATGAGGTATTCGGTACGATTTTGGTCAGCCCGTCAGATCTAGCATAAGCATGACCAATAGGCTGAAAGCCGGCATGGTGCACTACACGTATATGTGGATTAATGTTTTGTGCATTTGGCCCCCATGGTTTATAGATGATGGTTGCTCATCAGTATTTTGCACCTGCTCCATCCTCCTGCGTTTCTGCAGAATGCTGCACCTAGATTTTCTGCTATGTGATGGGACTTTTTTTTTTCCAGTTCTTATGGTTTAACGTTCAAGAAATAGGAGGTGTGGGTATCCTACGCTTGTTGTTTGTGTATCCAAAAAATCCAAGACACTGCAATGAGGGCAACTGTGTGGGTTAATGTTGACGCGTTTTTAAGTGCTTTGACTTCTTTATCAGGAGAACCCCAAAGATATGGGTAAACTTTGTCTCCGATCCAGACACAAATCCATAATGCAGCTGTGCGAGGCATTACCAATTGACTACAATACATCCATGTTGCACTGATGGCTGATTCTGCCACGGGATACAATTCGATCACGTCATACCCAACACTAATGGTTTTTGGAACTCTGGTTATATGATGCTTCTCTGTTGGGTCATGCTCACCTCAGAATTTGGTGGATATTTGCATTATTATGTGATGTTTCGATTCCCACGGGGTTAGGATTATTGTTTTACGCACCGGCTTAATTTATTTTCTCCTTTTTCATGGTGGTTCATGTTTTGCAAGTCAGTGCAATAGAGCTGAGCAGTTTGATCAGCACTGATCTACTCCAGCATCGGTCCTCCATGGCAGCCGGTCTTCATTTCTGTGCTCGGCATCCTCAGCGACTCTCGTAATGTAACCCTATGATGTCATGGGGCCTAGTAAGCACCAGATTGTGAGCAGGGGATGCCAGGTACTGAAGGGAAAACTGACTGCTGGAGAGGACTGAACAGTACACTCCACCGGGGTCAGCTCGAATTATAATGCTCATGTCTACAATGCAGCCCTAGTGGAAACAACTTTCTCGGCTGCCGGCTAGAGATACGTAGCAGGACAACTTTAGCTCCATGTTGGCAATATGTGTTGGCCATGTTGGAGCAAACACTATAAAGTAAAACTCTAGGTTGATTTACGAGCAAATGTGCAATCTCCCAGTGACCACCATCTGCTGCTGTTGATTGGCCGTGGACATATTGGCTGTGAACTTCAGAGTTTTGGTTCATTTGTAGAGAGTGTCTGTTGGACCATTTTATTTGCCATCGACCAAACTGGCTGCCATAGGAAATATTTATATTGTTGCTTTTTGTCCTAGTTCTCACTAATGACCTCATTATGTTCGGATTGACCCTTTTCTCTGGATTATGTGATATAACTGAAGGACAGATGCTCTTCTGCTCGGTGAAAATCTGGAGTTATTGAGACATCTGGTAAAATAAGTTTCATGCTTTGCATTTTTACAGCAGATTTTATGTGTTTGTTCTGGCAGCAGAACATTCCTCTTTTTTGAGCCTGCACATTCTTCCGTCCATCACCTCCAGCGGAGTCTGAGGCGCTGCCCCGCAACCTGTGGCTTCTAATAATAATGTCCTGGTCAAAGTGCGGAGGAGAGCAGCGGGAAGGCAGAAGAAAGGAGCACGTCATGTCCAGGCGATGGTGCACCTGTTATCCGCAGCAAAATATACAAGATGGCAAATTACGGTATGGGAAAAATCAAAAGGCAAAAACTGGAAAACGGCTGCAAAAAGGTGTCTCAGTTTGGAGAACCCATGTAAATTAGTCAAAGTGCACACTGCATTTTTGAACTTGGCATAAGGGCTCATTCAGACTTCCGGTTTTTCTTATTATCTAAACAGTGTGTTGACCAAGCGTTATCCGTTTTTCTCATATGTGGACGAGAAAGTTTCTCCACCTTCTCCTATGTGACAGTCCATGAAAATTAGGCCACACTCAGATGGCTTTCAAATGTAGTCCGATTTTTCTTCACGAACCCAAAGACTTATATTGCTGATTTTGATCCAGAGAACTGGAATCAGGAGTCCATGAACCAGGTTCTGCAGAGCACCTTCTTGAATGAAGCAAGGGTGGCCATGTTCTTCTTCCGTTCTGTTTATTATCTATGGGACTGACGGAAATGGCAGAGTGCTGTACTTTTTGGCATAGTGTAAATTGAGATTACACATCTCTGATCCATTCAAGATGGGAGTTTGCAGAGTCAGGTTACCAGGGTGAGCAGTCTTTTAGGGTTATGTCTCTCGAGACACCCAGCTATTAGTAAGTCGTTCTATTTCCTATTAAAGGGAATGTGTCAGCAGGTTTTTGCTATGTAATCTGATAGCAGCACGATGAAGTGGCAGACACCCTGGTCGACATCTCTTCTGACCAGAAGTCGGCCAACACCCTCCATACACATGAAACTTTTGGCCGAGCCTCTCCATATCGTCTGGTTCATCCAACATTAGTCTGTATATGAAGGCCTTAAGGCTCTGTTCACACTGCATTTTCTGTGAAGGTTACTTCTGAGTCCCCCTAAAGGGTATGCCACGCTAAGCGAGATCGCAAGTGAGATCGCTAACGAGATCACTACTGCGTCACCATTTATGACGCAGTAGCGATCTCGTTAGCGACTTAGCTGTGTGATTCCAAACAACTCATCAGCGATCTGTGATTCCAAACACATCTCATCAGCGATCTGTATAACGACCTCTGCGGTCGTTGGGAAAACCTAGTCCCACCTGCGATGCTGGTGAAGTCGTTCATAAAGGGTGTCACACTCAGCGATTCAGGCTCACCAGCAAGACACCAACAACCAAAAAACGGCTCAGAACGTTCATGAGCGATCAGCGACATCTCAGCAGGGGCCACATCGCTGCTACATGTCACACACAGTTAAGTCGCTAACGAGATCGCTACTGCGTCATAAATGGTGACGCAGTAGTGATCCCGTTAGCGATCTCGCTTGCGATCTCGCTTAGTGTGGCATACCCTTAAGTTATGCTACACTTTTTGAATAATGGATCCGTTCAGAAAGAAAACACAAACGGAGTTCATTTGAACTCTGTCCGCTCATCCTCTGCATTGCAAAGTGCTGCGGAATAAGTTGGCACTACGGTATATACCGGTAATTAAAGATTATCTCATTGTAGGCTATGACCCCGTCGGGGGTGGTGTCTGAAACTTGTTTTTGGGTGATTCACACTGCAAACAGCGCCTTAGCGCTGGAACCAGGGAGGATGAGTAAAGCCCTGTTTTTTTTTGTTTTTTGTTTTGTATTCCATCGACTTTTTCTTGGTGACAGTTTGGTGACTGGGTGTAGTTGTGTGACATCAAGTCACTATAGAAAACTTTACAAATGGCGGGACACAGGTTTTGTGACTGTAAATGGGGCATGGCTCCATAGTACATTTTTGGGTTCTGTGACCACAATACAAAAGCTTTATGTAAAAAAAAAAATAATAATAAATCCCTCAAAATATGTGAATTACAGAACATTCTGATAGCCACACCCAGGATAAAAGTCTTAAAGGAATTCTGTCACATTTTATATTCTCGAAATAATTCAGAGACCACAGAACTGAACTATTCGCCTGTCAATTCACATATTCCACAATCGGCTCTGTCTGCCGGTAACTAATCGTAATCTTGGGAATTAATGTAACAGAAATCTTGAGTAATCTGCTCTGGTATAAAACTGTTCTCCAGACTGTGAAGACGTGACACTTTATAGATTGTGGTCACCACAGCAGGGTAAAGGTTAATCTATAATGGTGAACAAAAGCAGCAGTGTGGACCCCTGGCTCTTGACCTTTTTGGTCATTGATAAGTATCCTCCTGGGGGCACCAGAAGAGCATAAATCTGCTGATTGGGAGCAGGTGTCTTTGCTGGCAATAATTCTGTAGCTGATGTGAGCTTTTAAAGGTAAAGGAAAAGGCCTTAATGGGACTGTCCTGAGCAAATTGCCACTTGCCCTTCCCCCCCCCCCCCCCCCCCCCCGGCGTTGTTTAGTCATAGTGCAAAGTGCACCTGGTCACACTGCAGGGCAGAGGCTCGGAGACTGGACCAGTCTGCATCCTATAGAGCTTTCAACTAAGTGTTACGCCAAGATGATTCAGATTTTCATGTCCCTCATTATTTAGGCCTTATTCAGAGTTCAATAATTTGCTCTTTTTCTTTTTGACATTCGCTTTTCGCCTGTGATCAGTTTTTTTTTTTTTTTCATATGCAATAAAACTAATGAAGGTTTCTCAAGATTCTCCCAGCAGTCAGTGAACAATGGAGAGCACTAGGCTGTTACTTGGGATGGCGTCGGTGTGCTGTCCAAGTGTTTCATGGTCACATAGACTTGCATTGTTAGTGTGACTGGAGTGCCAAGCCTGTACAACCCCTTTTATATGACTGCAGACTTGTGCACGCTGTGAGAAGTCACGTTAAGGGTATGCCACACTGAACAATATCGCTAACGGGATCGCTAAAAAACGTCACTATTTAGCGATCCCGTTAGCGATATTGTTCAGTGCGGCATCTGCCAGCGACGAGCTTCCTGCTGTGATCTCGCTCGTCGCTGGAATCGTTCCGGACCCTATTTTCTCGTCGGCGCTCCCGCTGGGTAAGTATATATCGCTAGTGTGGCACCTTTTCTTAGCGATTTAGCGGTACTTTTGTACCGCTAAAGTCGTTAAGAAGATCGCTAACGGCGATAGCGTCATTAACTATATCGCTAAATGTGGCCGCACTTAGCGATATAGAAACAATCCCGCTAGCGATCGCATTAGTATGCGTCGTTATCGTGATCGCTAGCGGGATTGTTTAGTGTGGCAGTACCTTTAGGATTTTCTGGCAGCCGCGTGACCGCAGGTATGTGATTAACAATATATACATGGGGTCACATGCCGACTAGTCCTACTTGGCCTTGCTCTATACAAGCTGAATTGCGTGAGGCCGGGCACATCTAGTCGAAATGTGGCCTGGCCAGAAGTATGTAATTCTCCTGACAGTGCGCTTTGCATGCGATGTGAAGATTCACAAGTCTGCAGTTGAAAAGAGTAACTGCAGACTTAAGCCCCAAGCCTGAAAAAGCCCTTTAATTTTGATCCATGATTCGCATCAACAAAGTTGTCTCCGGTCAACAGCCCCATCTCTATCCTTGAAAAATTTAGATAGTCATATACATGAAACACGGATGTCTACAGTGGTGGCCAAAAGTATTGGCAACCCTGCAATTCTATCAGATAATACTCAGTTTCTTCCTGAAAATGATTGCAAACACAAATTCTTTGGTATTATTATCTTCATTTAATTTGTCTTCAATGAAAAAACACAAAAATAATTGACCTAAAGCCAAATTGGATATAATTCCACGCCAAACCTAAAAAAGGGGGTGGACAAAAGTATTGGCACTGTTTGAAAAATTATGTGATGCTTCTCAAATTCGTGTAATCATCAGCACCTGTAACTTACCTGTGGCACCTAACAGGTGTTGGCAATAACTAAATGACACTTGCAGCCAGTTAACATGGATTAAAGTTGACTCAACCTCTGTCCTGTGTCCTTGTGTGTACCACATTGACCATGGAGAAAAGAAAGAAGACCAAAGAACTGTCTGAGGACTTGAGAAACCAAATTGTGAGGAAGCATGAGCAATCTCAAGGCTACAAGTCCATCTCCAAAGACCTGAATGTTCCTGTGTCTTCCGTGCGCAGTGTAATCAAGAAGTTTAAAGCCCATGGCACTGTGGCTAACCTCCCTAGATGTGGAAGGAAAAGATAAATTGACAAGAGATTTCAACGCAAGATTGTGCTGATGGTGGATAAAGAACCTCGGCTAAAATCCAAACAAGTTCAAGCTGCCCTGCAGTCCGAGGGTACAACAGTGTCAACCGTACTATCCGTCGGCGTCTGAATGAAAAGGGACTGTATAGTAGAATACCCAGGAAGACCCACTTCTTACCCCGAGACATAAAAAAGCCAGGCTGGAGTTTGCCAAAACTTACCCGAGAAAGCCTAAAACGCTTTGGAAGAATGTTCTCTGGTCAGATGAGACAAAAGTTGAGCTTTTTGGGAAAAACCATCAACATAGAGTGTACAGGAAAAAAAAAGAGGCATTCAAAGAAAAGAACACGGTCCCTACAGTCAAACATGGAGGAGGTTCCCTGATGTTTTGGGGTTGCTTTGCTGCCTCTGGCACTGGGCTGCTTGACCGTGTGCATGGCATTATGAAGTCTGAAGACAACCAACAAATTTTGCAGCATAATGTAGGGCCCAGTGTGAGAAAGCTGGGTCTCCCTCAGAGGTCATGGGTCTTCCAGCAGGACAATGACCCAAAACACACTTCCAAAAGCACTATAAAATGGTTTGAGAGAAAGCACTGGAGAAATCTAAGGTGGCCAGCAATGAGTCCAGACCTGAATCCCATAGAACACCTGTGGAGAGATCTCAAAATGGCAGTTTGGAGAAGGCACCCTTCAAATATCAGGGACCTGGAGCAGTTTGCCAAAGAAGAATGGTCTACAATTCCAGCAGAGCATTGTAAGAAACTCATTGATGGTTACCGGAAGCGGTTGTTCGCAGTTATTTTGGCTAAAGGTTGTGCAACCAAGTATTAGGCTGAGGGTGCCAATACTTTTGTCTGACCCATTTTTGGAGTTTTGTGTGAAATGATCAAGGATTTGATTTTTGCTTCATTCTCTTTTGTTTTTTCCTTGCAAGCAAATTAAATGAATATAAAAATAGCAAATAATTTGTGATTGCAATCATTTTCAGGAAGAAACTGAGTATTATCTGACAGAATTGCAGGGGTGCCAATACTTTTGGCCACCACTGTAAATGAGGAGTTGGGCACAGTTCTGTATTGGGCTGTCTGGGCATGCTGGAAATTGTAGTTTAGTAACAGCTGGAGAGCCGCAGCTTGGAAAACACTACTGTAGAGCACTAGAGGAACGTGGTTGGATTTTTAGACTTCACTGTTGAACTGGGAAAGTTGAGCTGTTCATTTGTTCTTTTTCCAAATTAACTTTTTTTTTTTTTTTTTTATCTTTTCTAAAAGCCTTTTTTGTGTTAGTATATATAAGTTACAGCTGTTAAAAATTGGTTTCTAAACAAGGGAGCTTGAACAGGTTGTAAACAATGACCTCTTTCAGAAGTCATCACAGAGAGAAGCCTAAAAGCAAAATGTATAGACCCATTTACACTGCAAGATTATCGTGACATGGTGAAACAGGCAGCCCATCACCTCGGTTGAGACGATCGTTTGGTTTCCATAAAAACAAAATCCTCACTCTCGGCAGCATATCGATTAAACAGGACTCGTGCTGCCGAGAACGGTGGCAGCCTATGCACATTGAACAATCTATTAAAGAGCATTCGGCACGCATCGATATGCAGTTAAATGACCACTTGTCTGTAAATGTTTACTGATCAGCGGTTGCGGAACGGTACAAAATTGGGTAATCAAACCCACCTTAAGGGGCGTAATATATGGACGTGTGCTGTCCGAGTGAAAATTAGATTAATTCTATTCAATAGGGCTGTTCAGATGACCGTTTTTTCACATCAAGAGTGTCCATGTGAAAAAATCTCAGCATGCACTAGTCTCTTCTATATCTTGGATGAGACTCTCAAATTCAAGCGTTTGAGGGCCTTCCACCAAAAAAAATCTGATCCCATACGTATCCGCTGTATAACATCTGATTTTTATGGATACATTATCATTATTAACATTTGTAAAATGTATTTGATCATGTACGTTTTAAAAAGTTTAAGTCTGAATGCGGATGGCACGAGGGTCAAGTATGGATCCATGGATGAAATTTGTCTGGGTGTTCCAGATGGTACGATTTTTCATACGTTTGTCTAAGCCCAGTCTAAAGGTGACGATACATGTTAGTCTAAAGTAGACCAAACTTGATAAATTCCACCAGCTTTCAGTTAAAAATTAACCATTGACAATCGTTAAGCACCCAGTGATGACAACCTATCTGAAAAGTTGGTCACCTCGAAATTTGTCATCCAGTTGTCCACAAAAAAATTAGATTTTTTCTTCGCCCGGTGTTATTGAACGCGTGTGGCCCGTTTTTTTACAATCAAAGCAGCCAGTCTAGATATATCTGTGCAATTTTTTTTTCCCCAGATGAACATTAAAGGAAATATGTCAGTAGGACCAACCCTGCTAAGCCTTCTATAAGGGCATGCTGGTCATAGAGCATTTGCTAAAATGATAGCTCTGTATCTGCAAGTCTTATTCCAGAGTAATCCATGTTTTTCTTAATATGTATATTAATGAGCTATTAAGAACTATGGGCTGGACGTAGATCTCCCTGACAATCTGTCTCCAGAGCTTATTTTTTGTGAAAGGGAGTGTTACCAGGGTGAAACGTGTAGACCAGGAGAGAAGATGGTTCAGTCATTTACATGTCTGATACTGGTAATGCCCACTTTCATTCAAAATGATCCCTGGAGGCAGAATCTCGGGGAGATCCATGTCCGGCCCATAGATCCTAACAGCTTATTTGCGTATTAAGACAAATGGGGATTTCTCTGGGATAACAAATCTAACTGCAGATATCAAGGTATCATTTTATTAAATGGCTTAGGAGGGTGGGTAATACTGACATTGTCCCTTTTTTAAGGCCTCCATAAACATTTTATATGATGGTTGGCCAAACCCAACAATATTGAGATTGGCCACCAATCTAATATGGGGATTCTCCCTACTCTCTGTACGGTTGGAAGGACTACGTTTTGTTAGTGGCTCACTCTTACTTTGCTTGTAGAGGTGGATCCTGAGCAGGGATCTGTTTTAGGGTCTGTGCACACGTTGCGGATTCTGCTGCGGATCCGGAGCGGATTTGGCCCAGTTTCTGCTGTTGTACAGTACCATTATAACCTATGTAAAAAAAAAACGCTTTGCACATGCTGCGGATTTTTACGAGAGGATTTGCTGCTTCTTTGAATCTGCAGCATGTCAATTCTTTGTGCTGAATCCGCAGTGGTTTTACACCTGCTCCATTATAGAAATCCGCAGGTGTAAAACCGCAGGGAAATCCGCACAAAAAACGCAGAAAATCCGCAGCAAATCTACAGATAAAACGCAGGATGTTTTACATGCGGATTTAGCAAAATCCGCAAGCAAATCTGCAACGTGTGCACTCACCCTAATGATGATCCTACATCCTTTGAGGGCATTTTGTCTTAAGACAGATCACGCAGACCAAGGTGCAGGTCAGATCTCCAATATGAGGAGCCACCAAAAGGCTCTGAATATTTCAGTGTAATATTTTAGGTTTTACCTGCAGTGTGGCTCTAAACATGTCTGTATTTTGGCTTATGTAGCCTTCTCTCAGATTTTAGCATCTAAACAAATGTCAAATATGTATCCACCACAGAAGGATCTGATTATGCAGGGCCGGCTCTAAATCCACCATTGCTATGATACACTTTGTATTGACTGTTTTCAAGGGGTAATTGAGTACTGAAATATGTTCTTTTGCTTTGTGTATCTATGAATGGATACAATCGAATGTTATTGATCTAAGTGGGAGCCATTAGCATTTGGATGTGACTGATGATTGTATTGTCGTTCACTTCAGTCTTGATACTTTTTATGCTTTATGTACAAAGTCGATTGTCTGCATTATGTGTACACGGCCAACATAGACGTGATGTGACCCATGTCTAGTGGGATATTAAAATATATATTATAGCAAATTTCTTTTGTCTGACCTATGAAAATGCAATAATTTTATAGACCATAGAATCCTCCAAAATCATTTATACTATGTATACATACATTGGATACATTGGATACATACATTGCCTACATATATTGCATACATAGCATACACACATGCATACGTACACTGCATATGTTGCATACACACACATGCATACATACATTACATACATACATATACATTGCATACACACATTTTCTTGTAAATACTCTCCTTGTAAGAGAATCTTCATTAGAGCTTGATATTTGCTCATTGAGCTTTTCGATGGCTGCTATAACACTTTCTGATCAGTAGCAGAATTTTTTTCGCACACATCATAAAAGAACTTGACGCATCATATATAATAATTGGACGTCGGGCATCAATGCTGAGTAGTTGAATATCATAGCGCTTACTGGATCGCCTTAAGTAACCCAGTGCTGTACATGGCTAATGAATCAAGCTAATAAATTGTGCCATTTTATAGGGTTTATACAGGATGATAAATAACGGCAGCTTTCTTATAAAAACGCACCCAGAATTGTTCTTGGGGTTATTCCTGCATTACGGTAATTGTTTCAGTCCTATTCAATGTAAATGAGCTGCAATACTCAACACATGGACAGAGCTTGGTGCTAACTTTGGAAGAAAGCCGCTATGTTTTTTATAATCCTGTATAATTTTGGAAAAACCTAAAAATAATTTGGGGATGATACACAGATTTAAAGGGAACCGGGCAGCGGACACATGCTGCCCAAACCACGGCACCATGTATTAGGCACGGCTGTACAAGTGAGTTTATCCTTGTATATTTGACTCATATTTCGGAGAAAAATGTATTTTTGAAAGCCGCCGGTGATCGAGCCGCATGGGTGACTAGTCAGAAAGGCGGCTACTTGGCCCTCCTCCCAACCCGCTAACTTTTGAGTGACCATTCCCTAGTTATACACCCACACAGGATTCTTTTGACGAGAACAATTATCTTTTTGGGCAGCACAAAAAATGATTTCACCAGATGAAAAAACATTTTGCATAGCATTTCTGATGATCTTGCAAAGTAAATGCAAGAGGTTAAGAGGTTTTCAGCAGGGATTATCTGGGACTTTAGTAATTTTTTTTCCTATTAGGCTAAGAACTTCTGCCTGGTGATAATCTACTCGCAATGACTTTCCTGCTTCATTTCACCTCAGATCAACAGAGCAGTACCTTGTCTTCTGGGCTGCTCTTTCGTCAGGGTGACACTGCTAACATCATTCTGATTGACAGCTGGCTCCCTGCAGTTAGGTAATGGGGAGCCGACTAGCAATCCGCAAGACCTTGGCATAGTAGCTCCCTCGACGAAGCAGAACGGAAGAGAAGCTCCTCTGTTGACGTGATGTCACCGGCAGCAGTAGAATCACCGGCAGTCTGCGACTTTCTGAGTTGGCAGAGATCACCGGATAGAAGAGGCTGGTAGTTCTTGACTCAATGGGAAAAATAACCAAAGTCCCAGATAACCCTTTAAGATAATCTGTAAATGAGAATGTTTACTAGCTTGTTAGTACAAGTGGAAGCCTGGTATTATGATGAATACAATTTGCTATATTCATCAGTTTTAGCTGTTGCAGATTTGTCTTTTGCTCCTTTTTTTTAAACTTTTTTTTTTTGTAAGCGAGAACCTTTCCCTGTATAATCATTATGACAAGGGAATCGTTACATCAAGCCGATATCCTTTTTCCCTCCTGTGCAGGAAGTCTTCATCTTGGCACTCTGTGGGTTGTATAAATCACCAAGATAAGCCAATGACAAAATGACTTAACTTGCCAAGAAAACATTTATAAAGATTCAGCGTGACCTAAGAATGTTTCGCAGGGTGATCATTAAGTAATGTGATCGCACGGAAAGATGCTGATGGGAAGAATCAGGGTACGGTGGTTTCTTGGCTTGTGAAAAATGAGCAACTTTAAATTGGGAACTTATTTTTATAAAGCCCATTACTTGCATTTTATAGAACTATAAAGCCTCTTGGACGGTACGAACTCTTTGCAGACATCTAACAAGAGTGGAATCTTTAGGGACTCTGGTGTCCCCTCTAGCAACTTTTCTTCCTTGAAAACAAAGGATTAAGCATGTCGAAATTCAACTTGCACAATCATTTTTTTTTTTTTTTTTTTACTTTTATATAACCCCTTCCCCCCTCAAAGTGCATTGACTGTACTCCTACCATACATTAGGTGGTCATCCAAGGTAGTCTGGTTTAGCCAACACTAATTTGTTTCGCCAGTTGCAATGGCTTCCTCTAGGCTTTAGGCTACATTTCCACGCTTGGTCAGTTTTTTTACTTTGTGTATTTTCAAAAAATTGCAAGCAACTTATTTTATCAAATGGTGCAGAAAATCTGCAACATCGAAAAGCTCACGTGGCCTAAGTCATCACTTATCCATAGAATAGCTTGGTGGTTGATGGAGGTTTTGGCTCACAATGATCTTGCGAATGGGGCCTTCAGCACCTTTAGAGAACGAATAGAGGAAAGAGAATCGGTGCTCTGCTGCTTCTCCATTCAGGTGGTATTTTGCAGAACCTCGTTCTTGGTATCAGTTGCTGACCCAATATGAGGACGACCCAAACAGGTTATCGCCTAATTTTTGGTTATGTTAACTTCAAAACTTGGTACAACACCCCTTCCATTCCTTGAAGGGAACCTGTCCTCTTTTTCTTGCTGCCCAAGCCACAAACCATGTGAATCAGAACTTGGCTGCACGATTGCCAGGTATATTTTTCTCTGAAAAGCTCTAAAAGTTTCAGAGAAAATCTAGTTAGATGGAGCCAGGTCCATAGTCGGGTACAAGACTCCAAGATTAATTCAGTGCTGCCCCAGATGGCTTTCACCAGCTCTGCTAGAGGTGATTGACAGATTTTTTTTTCCCCCATAGCTAGAGACCTGACAATCACCGGGTGCGGTGCTGGGAATAGCTGGCCAAGGGCATCACCAGATTAGTCTCGTCCTCGGGTACTGCTTCTTACTATATTTTCTCTGAAAGGCCAACGTATTTTTCTCCTTCGTCTCATTGGGGGACACAGGACTGTGGGTGTATGCTACTGCCGCTAGGAGGCTGACACTAAGTAAACATAAAAAAGGTTAGCTCCTCCTCCGCCGTATACACCTCAGCACTGGCCGCAGGCAAACCCAGTTCATGCTTAGTGTCTGTTGGAGGCACACGTCTGGTTCCTTCCAGACCATTTTTTTTTTTTTTTTTTCCCACGAAGATTTGACAGGGCGACGGATCCTATTGAAAGGGTCCGATCTCCCCAAAACATCAACGGGCGAGCACGTGGAGTAAAGCCTCCACGTATCCTCTCCCGCGACGTGGGACACTAATGCCGGACTCAGCCCTGACCACCCTAGGGTATCGAAACCCTAGGCTGTACAGAAGCAGTAAATAGTCCGTGCGGCCCCCACTGCACCACCAAGGCAAGACCGCGGTGCTGCAAGGAGGCGGATGGTCCCTCTCCTCACCCCCTGAAGGGGTGATGGAGTTAGGGTGCCTGCACCATCCTCAACCCCTTTTTTTCTGAGAAGCCCCTCTCTAATCACTGCGAGAGACGCTGGGATCTTTTACATTATGCTCCAGTGGATCGGGACCCACCTTTTAATCAGGATCTTCGGTCGGAAGAGGCCTAGGAGTCCTTAGGAGCAGAAGGCAGAGCGGTCTGGTGTGGAGCAGCTCCAAAGCGGGCAAGGCAGTGAGTTCCCCACACAGTCAATACCCCTCCCCCTGTATCCGGCAGCTCCGACACAGGGGCGGCTGCCTCCAAAAATTTACATCCCGGCTTCGTGCCGGCGCTGGGCCGCGGGCTGGGATCTGGATGCAGTGCGGGGGTAATTCGGCGTTCCAGAGAGGGGCGCGTTCTCGGGCTCCTCCCCCAGCAGCGTCACTTCCGGCGGGCCCGCCCCCCTGATCCCGAGCGGGCGCAGCCGAAAATTTAGGCCGCGGCTTCGGCCAGCGCTAGGCCGCGGCCTGAAATTTAGCCCCCGGCTTCGGCCGGAGACTAGGCCGCGGCCGGAAATTAGGTCCCCGGCTTCTGCCGGCGCTAGGCCGCGCCCCGCGACCCCTCCCCCTAGGGCTCGTCTATTTAGGAACGCCTCCCTGAAAGGGGAGCGCGTTTTTTGGAAGTCTGGAGCTTCCATCTTCCTTTTTACGCCACACGGTCCAGCAAGTGAGGGGAAAAATCGTTCAAGAACGTTCGGGGAACAGGACTGGGGTAAGTGCTACTACCTCCAGCCTGGTTGCTCCGTGTTTTTTGCTGCGCTCCGCACCGCTACTACCCGCACCGCCACATCCAAATTATTCTGACAGGAGAAATCTGTGACAGATCCAGTATGTCCAGAAGGGCTAAGACCCACACGGTGTTTTATACTGCATGCATTGCCTGTAGATCCCCTTTTCCGCACGCCCAGACTAATCGGGTCTGCGAAGCCTGTGACTCCGAACGGGCTCAGGAGTCCTTACCTATAACCGAGCCTAGTGCGTCAGGTCCTCCGGAATGGGCCTTGTCTCTTTCTCAATCTGTGGCGTCATTAACCAGAGCAATTGAGTCCCTTCAAGCTCCCGATAGGAGCAGGGACAGTGGTTCACCCGGCTTCATTACGCCTCAGGAACCTTCGGCCTGCAGGGGCCGCGCTCTTACCAGGCAGACGCATGGGAAGCGAACCCATACTGCGTCGCCTATGCCGTCCGGAGCCTCGGCATCTGTTAGCTCAGTTTCTCGCTTCCCTCTCCTTTGGAGGCAAGTGATCAGTATTCAGATTCTGATTCTGAAGGGTCTCTCAATCTAGAGGCACCGTATTGTCAGGAGACAATTGACAGTCTGATTGAAGCTGTCAATCAATCCCTGGGGATAGAGGATGAATCCACCTTGGCCTCTGGTCATAAGGTGTCTTTCAAACGAGCCAGACAAACTCATAAGGTTTTTGGTGCTCATCCTGAGTTTGAGGAGCTGGTACAGCGCCACCGAGAAAAACCGGACAAGCGCTTTGCAGGACAAAAAGCCCTTAATACCAGATATCCTTTTGCTCCCGAACTTCTAAAGGTGTGGGCAGAATCTCCTACAGTCGATCCTCCTGTATCGCGTTTAGCGTCTAAAACGCTTCTCTCCCTTCCTAATGGTTCCTCGATCAAGGATCCAACGGATCGTCTGGTTGAAAGTTTGGCCCGCTCAGTGTTTGAGGCATCAGGCTCTGCACTCTCTCCTTCTTTTGCAGCGACTTGGGTTGCTAAGGCCATGATATCTTGGTCGGAGTCTCTAAATAGAGCCCTTCACGGTATAGAGGTGCCTTCTGAGGTAACGGAAATCTCCAATCAGATAGCTCTTGCAGGTGATTTTTTAATTAACGCTTCTATGGATGCGGCAAATTGCGCGGCATTAGCTGCAGCTAATGCGATTGCTATCAGGAGAGCTTTGTGGTTGAGGACTTGGCGAGCGGATTCAACCTCAAAGAAATCACTTACGTCTTTACCCTATCAGAGCGGCCGATTATTTGGCGAGAAGTTGGATCAGCTAATATCTGATGCGACAGGAGGAAAGAGCAATTTCCTTCCTCAGCAGAGGATTAGACAGCCTTTTCGCCGACAGCTTCAGCCTCGCTTTAGGGCCTTTCGTAACCCAGGTTGGACCGCGCCAGCCACCTCCAGCGGCTCAGGTCGACCTAATCAGGCCAGAGATCGCCAAGTCTCCTACAAGACCAACCCTTTGGGAAGAATGCGATCTCAACAGCCAAGATCTAGAGGGTCTAAATCACAAAGATTTTCGGATAAATGACTGGAGGCAGAATCCGGTCAATTTATCCAGAGTAGGCGGCCGCTTACTCTGGTTTCGCCCCGCTTGGCTATCAATTACTCACGACAAGTGGGTCAGGGAGTTAGTTTCCTCGGGGTACAAAATAGAATTCATCAATCGTCCGTCAAATCGATTTTTTCTTTCACGCCTTCCCAAAAAAGAATCCCGTGTTCACGCCTTATTCAAGGCGGTCGAATCGCTTCGGCGCAGCGGGGTCATTGTTCCTGTTCCAGAGGTCGAAAGGGGTCAGGGGTTTTACTCCAATCTGTTCATAGTACCCAAGAAGGACGGCTCTGTCAGACCCATTTTGGATCTAAAACGACTGAATCAATTTGTCAGAATTCGACGGTTTCGAATGGAGTCTCTACGATCGGTTATTGCAGCCATGGAAAAGGAGGAATTTCTAGCATCAATAGACATTCAGGATGCCTATCTTCACATCCCCATATTTCCTCCTCATCAAAGGTTTCTTCGGTTTGCCATCGGCAGCCTTCACTTCCAGTTCACAGCTTTGCCGTTCGGACTAGCCACAGCCCCCAGGGTGTTCACAAAGGTTATGGCTGCCGTTGTGTCCATTCTGCACTCCCGGGGGATAGTCATTTTGCCATATTTGGACGATCTCCTCATCAAGGGTCCGTCCTATCAGGCTTGCGAGAAGAGTGTCAGCATTACGCTAGACACCCTTGCTCGCCTGGGGTGGCTGGTGAATCTAAAGAAATCGTCTCCCGTGCCATCTCAAAGGATCACCTTTTTAGGAATGATTTTCAACACTGCTCAAGGGTTGATAACTCTTCCTCAAGAGAAGGCTATAGTTCTCCGTCAGGAGGTACGGATCCTTCGCCAGCCAATACCTCACACCATCCGGTTTTGTATGAGGGTCCTAGGAAGGATGGTGGCAGCGATAGAAGCCATTCCATTTGCCCAGTTCCATCTCCGCTCCCTTCAACATGCTCTCTTGGCAGTATGGAACGGGAGCCCTTACTCGCTCAATTTTCAGTGCCGTCTGTCCCGGCAGGTCAGACAGACGCTTTCGTGGTGGACAAGGGATGTCACTCTTCGCCAGGGGCGATATTTTCCTCCTGTCCATTGGCTGATAGTCACAACGGACGCCAGCCTTCTCGGATGGGGAGCAGTGTTTCGTCACTATACAGCTCAGGGGACTTGGTGTCGGCAGGAAGCGAACCTCCCAATCAATATTTTGGAGATCCGAGCTGTTCGGCTGGCTCTGAGGCGTTTTCACCATCATTTGGCGGGCCGCCCTGTCCGAATACAGTCGGACAATGCCACAGCGGTGGCATACATAAATCATCAGGGGGGTACTCGCAGCAGAGCAGCCATGCGCGAGGTAGGACACATTCTATCCTGGGCAGAAAGAAATCACTCTGTGATATCAGCGGTCCACATTCCAGGCGAGAAGAACTGGGCAGCGGATTTTCTCAGCCGTCAGGGGATAGCGTCAGGGGAATGGTCGCTACATCCCGAGGTATTCCAGCAGATATGCCTACGTTGGGGAACCCCAGATGTGGACCTGATGGCCTCCAGGATAAATGCCAAGGTGCCCAACTTTGTCTCCCGGTACCGAGATCCGCAGGCAATTGCAGTGGATGCCCTGGTTCTACCATGGAATCAGTTTCATCTTCTGTACTTGTTTCCACCAATGGCTCTACTCCCAAGGGTGATCAGGAAGATCAGGTTAGAGGGGGTACCAGCGATATTGATCGCTCCAGATTGGCCGCGTCGCTCATGGTACGCAGAGCTGGTAAATCTGCTCAGCGACGCTCCCTGGCGTCTTCCAGAACGCGTGGATCTTCTCTCCCAGGGCCCAGTTTACCACCAGAACTTAGCGGTCCTGTGTTTGACGGCCTGGCCGTTGAATCTTGGATTCTGACTAGGGCTGGATTCTCCAAAAAGGTCGCCGCCACAATGGCTAGCGCCAGAAAACCCACCTCGGCTCGTATCTACCATGGTACTTGGAAGGTCTTTTTTGCATGGTGCAGGGAACATGGTTATTCCCCACTTCATTTTTCAATCCCCAACATTCTGTCTTTTCTCCAAGCAGGCTTAGATTCAGGTTTAGCTCCAAGTACTCTTAGGCGTCAAATTTCGGCCTTGTCGGTTCTTTTTCAGCGAAGGATCGCATCTAATTTACAGGTCAAGACCTTTATTCAGGGGGTTGTCCATATAGTGCCCCCTACAAGGCTCCCTTAGATGTTTGGGATCTCAATCTGGTTCTGGGAGTTCTGCAAGAATCTCCTTTTGAGCCTCTTCAGGAGGTTTCCCTGACATACCTTTCCTGGAAGGTGGTATTTTTAGTGGCCATAACATCCATAAGGCGGGTTTCGGAGCTGGCAGCACTATCCTGCCGAGCTCCGTACTTACTTTTCCACCGTGATAAGGTAGTGCTTAGACCAGCACCTCCTTTTTTGCCTAAGGTTGTGTCCTCATTTCACATCAATGAGGACATTGTTTTGCCCTCATTTTGCCCAGCTCCGACGCACCGAGTGGAGAAGGCTCTCCATACGCTGGATCTGGTGAGAGCACTCAGGAGATATGTATCTCGAACGGCATCCTTTAGGCAGACGGACACGCTGTTTATACTCCCTGAGGGTCGCAGGAAGGGACTCGCTGCGTCTAGGTCAACTTTAGCTAGATGGATACGGGTAACCATTCAAGAGGCCTACCGCATCAGAGGCGCGGTGGTTCCCGCAGGAATCAGGGCTCACTCCACCAGAGCAGTGGGTGCTTCCTGGGCTCTTCGGCATCAGGCTTCGGCGGAACAGGTTTGTAAGGCAGCAACCTGGTCCAGTTTGCATACTTTTTCAAAACATTATAATGTCCATACTCAGGCGTCAGCGGATGCTAGCCTGGGTAGAAGGATTCTTCAGGGCGCGGTAGCGCACCTATGAGCAATGCCTATGTATAATTGCACTGTGGAGTCAGTTTCCCACCCAAGGGGACTGCTTTGGGACGTCCCACAGTCCTGTGTCCCCCAATGAGACGAAGGAGAAATACGGATTTTTGTGTTACTCACCGTAAAATCCTTTTCTCCGAGACGCTCATTGGGGGACACAGCACCCTCCCTTATAGCCGGATGGCTTTGCTTTCTAAGCTAATTTTGTTTGTTTTGGGTCTATATCAGTAGATTTACTTCTGGATATATTGTACCTGTATTAACACTGAGTTTTTTCTTGTTTTAGCCTCCTACTGCTTTTTGCACTAAACTGGGTTTGCCTGCGGCCAGTGCTGAGGTGTATACGGCGGAGGAGGAGCTAACCTTTTTTATGTTTACTTAGTGTCAGCCTCCTAGCGGCAGTAGCATACACCCACAGTCCTGTGTCCCCCAATGAGCGTCTCGGAGAAAAGGATTTTACGGTGAGTAACACAAAAATCCGTATTTTTAATGGGTTGTGCGAACCCATGTGGGGTCCAGTTTTTCAAAGACCTTGTGAAGTTAACAAACTTTGGTGATGGTAAGTGGGATTAACAAATGGAAGCCAGAAAGATAAAGGCAAACAGACATCAAGTCCTATAGTCTCAGATGGTTAGATCTGGTTTAAAGCAATTTATCGCTAGCTTTTGCCACTGATTAGGCTGCTCTCAGAATATAGAGACATTAGACCCTGATTCCAGTGATGAATGACATATTGGGCTTCTTGCTGTAGTTTTGATACAGTCATTAGAAGACTAGTAAACCTGCTTCCAAGTAATAATCCATATTCATGAGCACTGTATAATTCCACCCCCACCAGATTTGTGTACACTGTGCATAGGCAGAAAAGTGGCAATCAGTGATGTGAGACTGATTATGCAAGATCAGCACTCGAAGAACTGGTGAATCTACAGCAGTTAAACTATTATTTTATCAAAACTGCAGCAAACAGCCTAGTAAGTGACAGATCACTGGAATCCGGGCCTCTGCCCCTACATTATGCGTCTCTTAGATGGGATAGAAATAATCTGCTGACCGTTTCCCCTTAGCCAGCTCTGGTTGGTGGTCATGTATTCTAATAGTCAGCCATATATTTTTCCTGCCTCTGACACTGCCCCCAAAATTCTCTGCATGTAATAGTTAAAATCCTAATGAAGGAAGCTGGATTGTATTGTGCCATAAATTAGCTATTTTAACGCGGACTATTAACCTAATAGAATTTATTTCAAAAGCTCACACTTCCTCTGAAGGAATATTTCATGCGCTGCTCATTAGCGGCTTTAAGTGCCACCTTGCTGTTTCTTCACTCCGCGTGATGCCGCGCGCGGCTCTGACTTTCTGCTGGGTGCGTGAATTGTGTGCAAAGGTTGATCGAGCCAGCCAAACAAAAATATTTAGAAGAATAGGGCAGAAAAGCAAATCAAAGCTGAGCCGCCACTGAAAAGGGGAGACTTCAATTAAAGACCTTACACCTCATTATAATGTCTTGGAGTTGTCACCCACCTATTACAGGGTTTGCTTCTTGAAGGCTTCCCCTTTTACAACTTAAGTCTAGCTAGGAGCCTATCAACCCATAGGCAATCAAAGGGTTATCCCATGACGGCACATCCTCATGAGCAGGTGGACTTAAATGCAAAAAATGATAGTCCAAATACTAATAAAAGCCACTCATCGAGGGTTAAATAAAGGATTTGACACGAGGCGATCAGCTGATTGCAGCACTGGCTTCCCGTTAAAGACGATCTGTAATAGATTGATAGGATAAAGTAAATGCAGGATTGCATCCGTGTCACTATGTTTAGAGCTTTTATATTCCGGGTTCTAAATTTATACATTTTTATAAAATGCATTTTCACCCTGATTATAAGCCGTTAGCAACGCTGCATCTTCGGGCAATATACAGCTCTGTCTTCTGAGCGTTAACGTTTTGATCATAATTAGATCATCGTAGATCAATCTCCTTACATTGCTTGTGGCTATGTTTTAAAATGAGCTTTGTCAGGCGCGTTAAATAAATTCTGTAGATTTAATATATCATATGGTTTTGTGCCTTCAGGATTTTTTTTTTTTTTTTAGCTATTAGACCAGGGGTGGGCAATTAATTTTGCCAGGGGGCCGCATGAGAAATTGGGATGGTTTTAGAGGGCCGGACTAATATAATTAACTCCGTTCTACCCAATACTGTATATATACATATGCTATCTTTTCATAAACAAACAGTATGTTAAACAATGCAAAGACTAGGGGATCTCTCCACCCGGATACTAAGGGAACCCCTAGCAATATACATAGATCAATCCTATACCTAAAGAAACCCTAAACCCCCAAACAAAGAAAAATATTAAAAACAAAGTGAAGAAACACATTTGGCAGAATATGGCATTTAAATCATGAAGCGAGATGATCTTTCCACGCACCAGGTCTGTTATAAAAAATACTATATTCAAGGAAAAAAATCCTCCCAAGTTCCACTTTTCAACTGACCTGAGTCCAATCAATTTGCACGCATAAGGTCAGTTATTTAGACCCTTAACAAACAAGATGTATAAAACATGTGCAATTCATTAGAAAGATATTCAGATCACATCAAGGTCTCAGTTGCTAGATATATATAAAACCCTTAACAGGGTAATACTGTTGTTCCTCAACGGTGCACCCAGCACCTAATGCCACAGTATATAAGTAAATGCTTGCCACCATATCCGGTAGCGAGGGGACACCACCGGCCCCTTTTATACGACCAAATGATTATCAAACATGACCAAATGATGATCCATCAACTGATGTATTATTGGTACTCATCTGCCAACTGCCCATCAAAATTACCGCCTCAACACGTTTTGCCTCTCTTGGCTCATCAGGAGGCCAGATATAGCAACATCACGTGTCCTGGTGTGAGATGATATGAACGCCGATACCTTATCCCTCCTTTTAAATAAACCGCCAGGATACCTCCTTCCTGCGTCCCGGATCGGAAGTTCCCAACTGCGCAATAGCACCATGAAGAAGTTCAAACACGCATGCCCAGGTTGAAACGCACATTTATTTCTCTCTCTCATGTCCGGTATCTCCCTCCTGCGTCCCTGATAGGAAGTACACACTGAGCTAGAGCGCATCACTTTCACTTCCGGTATTAATTGAATTGCTTCCGGGTGACAGATAAACAATATAACACAGGAGCAGATAGTCTACTGCGCATGCCCCGGCTGGAACGCATATAGATAGCGTTCAGCGCGCCGCCGATTCCGGGTAGCGCTTGTATGGTGTGACTTCTGAAATACTGCGCCGACTCAGACCTCAGACAAGGTGAGATCATGCATCCTTGCTGATCTGCCGGAGCGCCTCCGCGGGCCGCAGTGGCGTAGCAACTGTTTGTAGCGCCCGGAGCGCCAAATTTTAGGCCACACCCATTTCACTGGCCACACCCATATCCACGCCCTGACTACACCCACTTAGCACTGCTGATCACACTGTTTCATAAACAATAATTATAAACACATACCTCTCAACCGTCCCGGTTTCAGCGGGACAGTCCCGATTTCGGGACCCTGTCCGCTGTCCCGGCCAGGCGGTTTACTTTCCGCATTAGAATCGTACATACGGAAACCCCGGGGACCTCCCACACATTCTGGCAGCCACAAGTCACATTCCATCGCTGACTTCATTTCCCCAGGATGTGGGGATCTCACCAGCTATGAGGCGCTCCATTCAATACCAGGCTCTCACTGAGCGAGACAGGCAGGATCTGGGGATCTCTTCATCTGTTGAACAGATCCCATGTTGAGATCCCCACATCCTGCTTGTCTCGCTCAGTGAGAGTCGGGTATTGTATGCAGCGGTCCGTACAATACCCGGCTCTCACTCCAACAGATCCAGCGGCTTGATGCGTCGCCGTTCTGAAGACTCTCCCGAGAACGAGTTACAGTACCTGCTGCTGTAAGCTGACCGCCGGAAATGAGGTCAGCGGTCATTTCCAGCGTTCAGCTGATTTACAGCACGTCACCTCCGGTGGAACGTGACATGTGGCTGCCAGAACGTGTGGGAGGTCCCCGGGTTTCCGCATGTACGATTCTAATGCGGGAAAGTAAACCTCCCGGCCAGGACAGCGGGACAGGGACCCAGCCCTACACAGATAACAGCATTCGCTCCGTCCCCACGCAGACCCATGCACATAATGGCACCCCTCCTTCCCCCCTGCAGCCCCCAAGCACACAGATCCCGCAAGTAACAGGACCCTTGTACATGCGCGGCTCCGCTCTTTGTGGCCCTGTACACACACGGCTCCGCTCCACACACCTCACACGCACAAGGCTCCGCTCCGTACACCTCGTACACACATGGCTTCGCTCCGTACACCTCGTACACACATGACTCCGCTCCGTACACCTCGTACACACACGGCTCCGCTCCGTACACCTCGTATACACACGGCTCCGCTCCGTACACATCGTACACACACGGCTCCGCTTCGTACACCTCGTTCACACACGGCTCCACTCCGTACACCTCGTACACACACGGCTCCGTTCCGTACACCTCGTACACACACGGCTCCGCTCCGTACACCTCGTACACACACGGCTCCGCTCCGTACACCTCGTACACACACGGCTCCGCTCCGTACACCTCGTACACACACGGCTCCGCTCCGTACACCTCGTACACACACGGCTCCGCTCCGTACACCTCGTACACACGGCTCCGCTCCGTACACCTCGTACACACACGGCTCCGCTCCGTACACCTCGTACACACACGGCTCCGCTCCGTACACCTCGTACACACACGGCTCCGCTCCGTACACCTCGTACACACACGGCTCCGCTCCGTACACCTTATACACACGGCTCCGCTCCGTACACCTCGTACACACACGGCTCCGCTCCGTACACCTCGTACACACACGGCTCGCTCCGTACACCTTATACACACGGCTCCGCTCCGTACACCTCGTACACACACGGCTCCGCACACACACGGCTCCGCTCTGTACACGGCTCCGCACACCTTGTACACACACGGCTCTGCTCCGTACACCTCGTACACACACGGCTCTGCTCCGTACACCTCGTACACACACGGCTCTGCTACATCCACACTGTAAACCTGAGTCCCGACCCCCACACATACACACAAACTTACCCTAATCCAGCACCATGACAACATCACAGCAGTCTTGCACACAAGGAGGACACTGATCATCTGACCCCTGACTCCTCCCCTCCTGTGACCTCATCACAGGTCCTGTGGGCAAAGAAGACTACAGCAATAGCAGCGTCATTGCTAGCTGCTGTGAGGCTAATGCTGTAGAGACGGAGGGCAAGGAAAGGGTGCTGCCCCCACACACACGTGCCGCCTGGGGCGGACCGCCCCCCCCGCCCACCCCCCACGCTATGCCACTGGCGGGCCGGTCACTGACAGCCGACGGGCCGGATGCGGCCCGCGGGCCGCCCCTTGCCCGGGTCTGTATTAGACTGTGTAGTATATATTATAGTCTAGAAAATCCAAGCATGAAAAGGTATGGCCAGAGTTTAAGCTTACTATTAATAATAATAATAATAATAATAATAATATAATTATTTATTATTAGCAACAACAATATATAATTTTTTTTATTTTATATATTTTTTGCATGTTGGCGCAGGTTTGAATTTGTTGACAACTAAATTTTTATTTATTTATTTTTTATTTTATTTTAGACTCCTTAAATGAATGCAACTAGGGCTGTAACACAAGTTGAATTGCCCCACCATTTATTTGCCACCTCGTATCAACTTAAGTATGCTTGTCCCACTAAAAATAAGTCACTAGGCTTTTGTTATGCAATATAAAGTAGGGGCAGAGACCTGATTCTAATGCTGCTTCTTGCTATAGTTTTGATTTATATTAATGTTTTATCTTCTTCAGCTCTGCAAGTCTTCTCACAGATGAGCTCCTACTAGGTAGACATTGATCTTCGAGTTCTGGCTACCCTCTCTCCACTCCCCGTTGATTGACCGCTTTCTGCTTATGCATAGTGAAAGCAGAGAGCTTATTGTGGGCTGTGTTAGAGCTGATCGGTGAGTGGACTAGCAGAGCTGCAGCAGATAATTTCACAGTTTTATCTGTTGCAGCTCTGTAGTCAGTCCTCTCACTGATGAGCTCTCTCTAACACAGCCTGCAATATTGACAATTTTTTCCTTTCACTCTGCATAGGCAGAAAGCAGCCAAACCAGAGAACTGTCAATACTGCGAGCTGTATTGGTCCCATCAATGATGAGCTGTCTGATAGAGCTACAGCAGATAAACAGTAATACCTGCTGCAGCTCTGCTAGGCCTCTCACTGATGAGCTCTAAGGGCCTGTGCATACGCTGCAGATTTGTCTTTTTTTTTTTTCTTTCTGCGCAGATTTATCACAAAACCTGAAGGGTTTCCTGATTCAGAAATTGGACAGCAAATTTCTGCACCGAATGCTTAACGTGTCCACGTACCCTTACACAGCGTACAGTATTGATTGACCGTTCCCGTCTTTCACTGTGCATAGGCAAAAAGCTGCCAATCAACAGGAGAGGGGGTGGGGATAGCCAGAACTTGTGAATATTAAAGTCTACATAGTAAGAGCTCATCAGTGAGAAGACTTACAGAGCTGCAGCAGATAACAATGATATAATCAAAATTACACAAGAAGAAATATCAGGATCTCTGCCCCTACATTAAGGTGCTAAGATCAGTAAGCATAAACATACTGACTGAACATTCACCTTGACTTTACCAACTCATTCATCATACTTAGACCTTGCATGTATATATGTTACTGTTACGTGTTCCCTATATGGCATTGTATGGTACTATCATTTGGCACTGTGTGGTTTTATTGTACACATAGGATTATGGCAGCATTCATTAGTGTTCCTTTTAATCCATGTTTCGCCTGGTGGCTTCCATGGACTTTGCTCAGGCCCTGAGGATAGTTTAGCAATATAAAT
Organism: Oophaga sylvatica; assembly: GCA_033576555.1. Taxonomy (NCBI): domain Eukaryota; kingdom Metazoa; phylum Chordata; class Amphibia; order Anura; family Dendrobatidae; genus Oophaga; species Oophaga sylvatica. The sequence goes on along the minus strand of JARQOD010000003.1, from coordinate 342,707,322 downwards.
CCATGTTTTTAGCCAATTTTCACACTTTAAAATTTGCTTTGCAGGTGGGTAAATGTCTTTTTACCCCAATATAAGAAAGCAGAATAGGAAATTAATGATAACTCATCACGTTTCAACCAACGTAGTCCAAAATATGGATCTTTAACAGAAAATGAATTTACGAGTTTATGCAGGTCCCCAATAGTTTTCAAGGAAAACCCAAAGGTCTCCAAAAGCAAGTATAGGTTGGACCATGGCCAATGAAGGGCGTGTCCTAAAATCACGACACCAGCCCAGCAGGTGATAAAAGCGAACTCTAAAAAAAAAAAAATGTATATTCCGTTCCTACTAATTGGCATATAATGAGGTTTTCTAGAAAGTGTTATGTTCGCTGGCTCCTGAATTGAGAGCCCGGGACCATTGTGGACAACGCCTATCCAGGACAATAGAGGATATATGCTGAACGCAGCTGTAATATATTAAATTACCCTCTAAGTGTTCAGTAAAATTCAATCCATCGCCCTGACGGATTATAATTTACTAGCGCTCGGAGACTCTGGTCTCAAATCTATTTAATTTTTTTTTTATGTGTAGAAGCCATCAGGAGAATAGTCCTACTCAAGGTTACAAGAATGTCAGCAATTTAGCCTAGTTTGAGTTGTATTTTCTCTCATAAGTATGAATATTGTGAGAGTGAGAGGAAAACAGTGGCTTTGATTTGTTAATAATGTATGGTGCTGGAGCTGTCCGCCATGCCTGCTTCATCTCATACTTCATGGCCAAAATGTCTGTAGGCTCTTCGTCCACCTTTACAAATATTTTTTTTTTCATTGCTTCAATGGAAGATTAAAATTGTAAGCAATCCTAAAATGGTTTTTATTTAGAAATCTCCTACCGTTTAGTGCTGTCATGGTTACAGATTACAAACAAAGATGTATAGTCTGACCCTGGAATCATGTGTTACTCCCTCTTTTCGGCGGTCTCTCACAGAGGTGTAGTTGGTGATGGGGGGCTGCAGTTGAGTGCCTTAGTTTCTGGGAGGGGGGGTAGAAGGGGTTGCTAGCAAGCTTCTCTGACTTGGTCGCGGTATTTGAAACAATTCTATTAATGACCCCCCTAAATCCTATGCATAAAGCAGCACACAATGTGCAAAACACAAAAGCATCTAGTCTCAGTAAGTCATAGATTATGTTTATGGCCACTTGACCTGCTTCAAAAATTGTGGTTAGTTAAATGAAGTGTTGCTTACCCATGGTGAGGGAGAATTACTGTAGTTGAGCCCACCAGTACTGTCCCGACGCGCGTTTCACGTGTTTCCTTTCTCAAGGAGAGGTACCCCTGTTAATGGAGTAGGGGATGACTTATTTGGTCATTCCATGATTAGTCACAAGCCAAAAACTGGCTACAGACTGTTCTTTGAAGGCAGCCACAAAAATGAGTGACTGTATATTGTACATTAAACTATTCTCAATAGATTTCAACACTTTGATTTTTCAACAATAAAATTAAATACAAAATACAGTGTTATTACTTGATAACTTACATTACAAAAAAAAAGGAAAGGCAATTGTCCATCATGAGACTGTCAAATTATCTATTCTGTTAAACAGGGGAGAAGCACTATTTTTATTATATTAAAACACCATAGTCCAAGCAACTTTAACAAATTTATTTTAACCTCTCAAGTTAAATGCATTAGTTTTTATAACAAGAAATACAGGTAACTTACGTTACAACATAATATAGTAACTTGCGTTACAAAGTGATGGTAACTTACATTACAATACGTTACCATCAGGTAAAACACTGTTACGTAAGTTACTATATTATGTTGTAACGTAAGTTACCATGGAATGACCCTATAGATCACTGAGGGTTTTACAGCTGAGACCCCTACTGATCTCAAGGACAGGGGTCAACAGAGCCCCATCTGAATGAACCAGGGGGTTGTGCGTGGGCACGTCCACTTTACTCCTTTTCTGTGCGACTGCCATCTACTACAGTCTCGGAGAATGAATGGAGCGGAGGTGCGCATGCTCGACTTCCTTTGCAGTTGACATACAGAGCCGCATCAGGATCGATGAGGGAGTCCCAATGGTCAGTACTACCCCAGTGATTAATAAGTTATCCCTTATTAACTCCAAACTCCCAAGTTGAGTCAGAAATGGTGAATCTACAGATATGTAAAAAGGTAAAGCGAATATTTCTTCACTTTTTATTATTATTATTATTATTATACATTTATATAGCGCCATTTATTCCATGGCGCTTTACATATGAAAAGGGAAAAATATAGACAGGTACAATAAACATGTGCTAGACAAGGGACACACAAGTACAGAAGGAGAGAGGACCCTGCCCGCGAGGGCTCACAGTCTGCGTGGATGGGTGAGAATACACTAGGAAAGGGTAGAGCTGGTCGTGCGATGGTTCAGTACACTGAGGATCATTGCAGGTTGTAGGCTTGTCGGAACAGGTGGGTCTTCAGGTTTTTCTTGAAGGTCTCCGTTGTTGGTGAAAGTCTGATGTTTTGCGGCAGGGAGTTCCAGAGTATGGGGGAAGCCCGGGAGAAGTCTTGTATGCGGTTGTGGGAAGCAGAGATGAGGGGGGAGTCGAGAAGGAGATCTTGAGAGGATCGAAGGTTGTGTGTAGGTAGGTAGCGGGAGACCATGTCACAGATGTATGGAGGAGAAAGGTTGTGGATGGCTTTGTATGTCATGGTTAAGGTTTTGAACTGGAGCCTCTGGGCAATAGGAAGCCAGTGAAGGGCCTGGCATAGGGGGAGGCTGGGGAATAGCGGGGAGACAGGTCGATTAGTCGTGCAGCAGAGTGTAGGATGGACTGGAGTGGTGCCAGAGTGCTAGAGGGGAGGCCAGACAGTAGGAGGTTGCAGTAGTCGAGGCGGGAGATGATAAGGGCGTGCACTAGTGTTTTTGTGGTTTCATGGTTGAGGAATGAGCGGATCTGGGAAATATTTTTGAGTTGGAGGTGGCGAGGGCTTGGATATGTGGTTTGAAAGAGGGCAGAGTCGATGATCACCCCAAGGCACCGAGCATGTGGGACTTGGGAAAGCGAGCAGCCATTAACATTGATGGATAGGTCTGGTGGAGGGGTACAATGAGGTGGGGGGAAAGATGATGAATTCTGTTTTGTCCATGTTCAGTTTGAGAAAGCGAGCAGAAAAGAAGGCTGAGATAGCAGACAGACACTGTGGGATTTTGGTCAATAGGGAGGTGAGGTCAGGTCCAGATAGGTAGATCATCGGCGTAGAGGTGATACTGCAAGCCGTGGGATTCTATGAGCTGTCCCAGGCCGAAGGTGTAGATGGAGAAGAGTAGGGGTCCTAGGACTGAGCCTTGAGGAACACCGACAGACGGGGCGAGGTGAGGAGGTGGTGTGTGAGAGGGAGACACTAAATGTTCGGTCTGTTAGGTATGATGAGATCCAGGATAGGGCCAAGTCTGTGATGCCAAGAGATGAGAGAATCTGTAGCAGGAGGGAATGGTTCACGGTGTCAAAGGCAGAAGACAGGTCCAGGAGAAAGAGGACAGAGTAGTGTCGCTTGCTCTTGGCGGTTAGCAGGTCGTTAGTGACTTTAGTTAGGGCAGTTTCAGTTGAGTGATGCGGTCGAAAGCCTGATTGTAACCGGTCAAAGAGGGAACAGGAGGAAAGGTGGGAGGACAGTTCAAGATATACATGCTGTTCCAGTAGTTTTGAAGCGTAGGGGAGAAGAGATATCGGGCGATAGCTAGACGCAGAGGATGGGTCGAGGGAGGGCTTTTTGAGGATCGGTGTGATTGAAGCATGTTTGAAGGATGAAGGAAAGACACCATTTGTAAGTGAAAGGTTGAAGAGGTGTGTGAGAGTAGGGATGAAGACTGTGGCAAAGTTAGGGATGAGGTGGGACGGGAGTGGGTCAAGCGCGCAAGTGGTGAGGTGTGATTGTGACAGGAGAGTGGAGAGCTGATCTTCTGTCATGGTGGTGAAGCTGGTTTTGGAAGAACAGGGCTGAGTGGCTAAGAGGGGCATTGGGGGCTGCGGGCCAAAGCCTTCTCTGATAGTATCAATCTTTTTCTTAAAGAAGGAGGCAAAGTCTTCGGCAGAAAATGAGAGGAGAGGGAGGAGGTGCTGTGGGATGGAGTAGAGAATTGAAAGTGTTGAAGAGCTGTTTAGGGTTGTGAGACAGGGAGGATATGAGAGGTGCGAAGTAAGTTTGTTTTGCGGCAGAGAGCGTGGACTTGAAGCTGTCAAGGGACTGCTTGTATGCGTTGAAGTGCTCGGTAGAATGGGTTCTCTTCCATCTCCGCTCGGTAACCCTGGAAGCCCGTCTCAGTTCTTTGGTCAGGCCGGTCAGCCAGGGCTGCCTGTTGATTGTATGAGTTTTGTTCTACGTGAGGGGGGCGGCCGAATCAAGTGTGGTTATTATTGTGGTGTTATAAAATGTGGCAGCAGCATCTGTGTCATTAAAGGGAATCTGTCACCCCAAAAATGCCATATCAAGTAAAGATATGGCTGAATAGTGTGTCCCATAACTAAGCTAACGGTGGGTATCATATATCATGATACCCCCGTTTTCATAGCAAAATACCTTTGTAAAGTTGGTGATTGAACGTGTCAATCACGGTGGTCAGGTCAGGAGGGCGGCGGTTTTCATGTCCTCCTCCGCCCCCGCTCCTCGTCATCTCTTTCGTATCGCTGTCTGTGAATACCACAGACGGCGTTAGTTTCCCGCAATTGCGCAATTCAAAATTCTGCCGGCGCATGCGCAGTATGCTTTGCCCAGCAGTGTGCAAAGCATAAAATTACTACAGCGTATGCGCTAGTATTTCCTTGCCCCGGAAAATCCTGCTTGCCTTGGACGACTTCCGGGGCAAGGAAAGACTAGCGCATGCGCTGTAGTAATTTTATGCTTTGCCCACTGCTGGGCAAAGCATACTGCGCATGCGCCGGCAGAATTTTGAACTGCGCAATTGCGGGAAACTAACGCCGTCTGTGGTATTCACAGACAGCGATACGAAAGAGATGACGAGGAGCGGGGCGGAGGAGGACATGAAAACCGCCGCCCTCCTGACCTGACCACCGTGATTGACACGTTCAATCACCAACTTTACAAAGGTATTTTGCTATGAAAACGGGGGTATCATGATATATGATACCCACCGTTAGCTTAGTTATGGGACACACTATTCAGCCATATCTTTACTTGATATGGCATTTTTGGGGTGACAGATTCCCTTTAAGTGAGGCTATGTCTGTGAGAGGGAGGAGGGACTCAGAGAGCGATTGTAAATTGAGGTGTTTGAGATTTCTGCGAGGGTGGGTGAGTTTGTGGAGTGGGGGATTCGTGCTAACAGAGGAGAGGGAAGAGAATGTCAGTAGGTTGTGGTCAGACAGGGGGAGTGGGGAGTTAGTGAGATTAGTGAGGTAACAGAGACGGGTGAAGATAAGGTCCAGCGTGTGACCGCCTTTGTGAGTGGCCGCAGAGGACCATTGAGTGAGGCCGAGGGAAGCTGTGAGCGAAAGAAGTTTAGAGGTAGCCGGGGTGGAAGTGTCAATGGGGATGTTGAAATCGCCCATGATGATGGTGGGGATGTCAGCAGAGAGGAAATGGAGTAGCCAGGTGGTGAAGTGGTCGAGAAAGGTGGAGATGGCTAGTTCCGGGGGGCGGTAGATGACAGCCAGTTGGAGGGGGAATAGATGCGGACGGAGTGCACTTCGAACGAGGGAATAGCAGCGGATAGCACTTTCTGTTAGTTTTGCAAAAATAACTATTACTCTTAAATAAAAAAAATGGAATTATTTCTAAGATAAATTTCATAACTCTGTAATATCACATGAAGAATGAATGGAGCGGCAGTGCACATGATCGGTGGGGGTTCCAGCGGTCAGACCCCTTGAAATCAGAAAGTTATCCAATTGATAAGGTTCTACCAAATTTGAAAGTTACCCCCTGTTAGTATTTAAGTCAGTTTAAGGGGGAAGCCACACCAGCCAGCCATATTTCCTCTGGAGCCATTCAATTGGAATTAAACTGAAACGGAGAAGATATTATAAAACTTTTTGAGGGTGATCAATAAGTGGAACAGGCTGCCACGAGAGGTGATGAGTTCTCCTTCAATGGAAGTCTTCAAACAGAAGCTGGACAAACATCTGTCTGGGATGGTTTAGTGAATCTTGCATTGAGCAGGGAAGGGCGGGGGACACGATGACTCTGGAGGTCCCTTCCAACTCTTAACATTCTGTGAAATAAATGGCTGCCCATAATGCAAGTGATAGGGGATGGTCTAAATGAAGCTTTTTCTTGTATCAAGGGTTTTTATAACATATCATTTGGGACTATCCCCACCTGAAGAAGTGGAGATCCTTGACCAGCTGCTCCCAAGTAGTAAGCGCAGGCCATCTCGCCATTGTCTACTCATTTTTTTATTTCATTTGTTACCCTATTCCTATTGTAAACCTTTTTTCTGTTTCCCAATTTGAATGAAAGTGTGTTAAATTAGGGATAAATTATCAGATGAGGTATACTGTGTATAGATTTTTTTTTCTCTAGCGTTGGTACAATAAGGGAGACGGAGTTGACTCCTACTTATGTGCATTCAGTGTGACAGCTACCATCTGTCATTCATGGCCGCCTCCAGTAAATTTTTGTGTTTTCCTCAAAACAAAAGCTGCATTTTGGAGTCAATGTTTTCATGTAATTGGGCTGAGCGCACAGAAGGCTGTTTTTCTCGACAGGCCGCACGCTATACAGTTTCATGTTGGTGCCCACTTATCCGGTATAATGAGCGATCTATATGGATAGACACGTGGTCTTATATTGTTCATTTTGATTAAATGACCTTTCCTTCTCAGTTGACAGGTTTTGTATGGTTGTCTATGTGCGAGTCTTTCTTGCCCGAATCCATCATTAAATTCTTGCCTCTGCAGCTGTCCCCAATCTTCTGTGTAATTAAGGGGGTCAAACCCTGGAACAAATATGAAGCGGTGATTACATTTTCCTATCTTTAGCATTTCATTTTCTTTCTGATTGCCTAGCACATGGCTCTTGGACGTTGCCTAGGTTTTCTCCAGAAGACTCCTGTCCATCCGGGGGTTTATCTTCAGGTCACATACACAAGGGATGGTGCAATTAACGCCGTCGATGAGCTCTGCATAATTCCGTCTTCGCATATTTGACACCGTTCCAGAAAAATAAAGAAAATCTCTCTTCTGGTATGTATGTCTAAAGCTTAAAGCACTTTATAGAAAAAGCTTTATGATATTTCAGGAGAACATGTCCTTACTGGTGTCTCCACTTCACTGCTTAAGTAGAGCAGACGTAGCCATCTGCTAATGCTGAAAGGCAGCGCAACGTAGAAGTTTTATAGGGCTAAATATAATGGTGTCAGTAAACTGTTACGTAAGCTGGGTCAGTATCATGTATATAATCTGTTCCTTTAATGCCCTCTGAGATTATTAATATTGATTATATCAGTGACCCACACTAAGGTCTCATTCAGACTCTTATGTTTTATATTCCCTCATTCGTGCAAAAATTATTTTTATCAGTGTTTTAGATGTTCATCAGCGTTTGGTCAGTGTGTCCATTTTTGCCATCAGTCATTTTTCTCATGCAAAAAATGGCAATTTTCGAACTATTGCAATGTCAAAAACTGACGCCAAACGGACGGCCATGTGTGTGATCCATGATTATCGCTAACCCATACACTAGTGTGGGTGATTTTGATCAAAAGCATGTTTTCTTTTTTTTTTGTGAATGTACAATCTGCAAAAAAAAATTGTGTGAACAACCTCCAAGAACACGAATCTATTGCCGATCTGTGGAAAAACTCGGAGAAAACATATATGTGAAAAACGTATGTCTGAATGAAGCCTCAGGCTTAGCAGTTATACTCTACGTAATGAGTTGGTGGTCAGGATGCAGTATGGGGAGACATGACCTCGGGCATCTTTGGACTATGTCCTCAAAAAGGAATGGGGGGAATTAACGCTGGTGATCTATAAACTAGTCTTAAACCAGGGATCGGTGAAGTAAGATGTGCCGAGTTTGACAAATTTGCTACATCTTGACACTGCCCTTGCACCAAAGGCAATAATCTACTCAAATAGTTGACTGGAGGACATTTCTCTTCCAGATTTCAAAAAGTTGTCTGAACTGGCAACAAAAAAGTCTCAAAAATTTGTTGTTATTTTTTTTTTTATTTTTAATAAAAAAGGCTTTGTGAATCAGCCCTTGATACATGTGAACCTTGATCAATTTGGTCGTTTTGGGTATACTCTCGCCCTGTCTTTTATATGAAAAAATAAAATATTTGGTGAATTCAAAATGTTGCCATTCCTAATGAGCTCACTTATGGATCATCCTGGGTGTCTACATGACCGATGGGTTATTTGATACACTTGGGATGCCTCGTGTCGTAGGTTGCACAATTGTTTCATGTTGCAAAACCGTAATTGTTGCGGAATTCATGCCCAATTTTTTTTTTTTTTTGAGACTGACACAAATTTTGCTTTTCACAACGTTTTCTGCTTCAGTGTTTTTAGATCTTTTAGTTGGATGTTTCTATGGTTCCTGAAGAACAATTATGAACATCTCAAGTTTTTAAACCTTGACAAATGTCAAGTTTATGCAAAGACAATATTTGCAGAGTGGACCCTAAGGCTATGTGCCCGTGATCAGGCTATAGCATCGTTTTGGACGCAGCATATTTTCGCTTCATCCGCAACACTGTGTTCTAATCACGCAGGTAAATCCGCATGAGTTCATTGAACCATGTGAATTTACCACATCTAATTAATGGCTATGGGTAAAACTACAGTGTCTTCTCTGCAGACACTTTAACATGCTGTGGCTCATAAAACCCCACTGCCGGTGAGTCTACACAGCGTCAAATGGAAGCACAGTGGGCACGGGATTTCTATAAATCCCATCCACTGTGCTTGTAATCTAGAAGGTAGCGTTTTAGACGCAGCGCAGGTGAGCTGTGTCAAAACGCTGCTATTCCGGATCGTAGGCATATACCCTTATTTTTCAAGACTTCTGCCCTTCGCCCACTTGGATATCCGCTTCTGGGCCAAATCCTGACCGAAGACCCATTCTTGTCTCATCAGTGCTTGGAGTTTAACACAAAGTTTTCTTCACCGAGAAACTTGGTTAACATCCATGTCTTGTAACATCATTCTAGTAAATATTGTTCATCAACCGTACTAGATCTGTAACAGGGACACCATTGGGATCGGTGGAAATCTAAGCTATACGTTTTTACGTTCCTAAGGTGGGAAGTAGAGAATGCCAGGGTTATAGTTTAGGAACAATAAATACTAGGACATATACAAGAGTTTATATTGTCTTTGAACAGGTTGTATTCTAAAAACTGAAATGTTCCCATTTTTATAAAGGTTTTTTTTTTATCTTTTTGATTGTTATTTCACCTGTTGCTCCCACATTACAGCAGGCTTTATTCACTTGACCGAGTGGAATTAAAGGCAAGAAACCACTAAATGCAGCATGGTGGCGTTTTTCTTCTGCAGGCCAAGTTGGATGATGGTCTAAGATGTGACTTTCAAGATTACTGCACAGCGGAACGCTTTTATTTGTTTGCAAGTAGCATTTTATATGTTTAGTGATGCCCTTAAACCATGTAATTTATGGCAGAGCTTAATTGCTGTAGTTTGGAACAAGTTGAGATTGGTAGAAGGGATTTGAACTGATGTACAAATATCCTCGGAAAGGCACCTGGTCTCTGATGGAAACCAGATGAAATTATAGCTAATACTTTATTCTTGCAATATCGGTGCTGTGTGCAGACTAGCGAGGTTTATGGTCTGTGTGCCGAGAGTTGCCCATGGATTGGTGGCAGCATCCCCTCAACCGGTGGTCCCTAAGCTCTCCCTGATCATTGGGCATGACCCTTATTATTTTTCTTGGTGACATATTGGGGTATTGAGATATTTAGACTACGGTATTTCCACTTATAAGAATATTCTATTAATTTAGCAAAAATATGCCTGGCTTCATCAATTGTTGGCATCTTTGGATTCGAAAATCTCATGGAAATGATCCCTTATCACATTGATCCCAATTAATGCAGATTCCATTAACTCCTGAATGGCTCTATCAAGGGTCTGTTGTTTTTGATGGGCAGAAGAGCCCTGCAGACTACACTGTTCTCTAAAGTAATCCAATGCACACATAAACAGACCCTAATGGAGCCAGCAACTTTTTACTTTCTGCTGACATCGCGTTTGACTACAAATAT
>JARQOD010000003.1:342559177-342696984 GCA_033576555.1 Oophaga sylvatica | reverse complement strand
GGCTTCTAATAATAATGTCCTGGCAAATGCGGAGGAACACGGGAAGGCAGAAGAAAGGAGCACGTCATGTCCAGCGATGGTGCACCTTTATCCGCAGCAAAATATACAAGATGCAAATTACGGTATGGAAAAATCAAAAGGCAAAAACTGGAAAACGCTGCAAAAAGGTGTCTCAGTTTGGAGAACCCATGTAAATTAGTCAAAGTGCACACTGCATTTTTGAACTTGGCATAAGGCTCATTCAGACTTCCGGTTTTTCTATTATCTAAACAGTGTGATGACCAATCGTTATCCGTTTTTCTCATATGTGGACGAGAAAGTTTCTCCACCTTCTCCTATGTGACAGTCCATGAAAATTAGGCCACACTCAGATGGCTTTCAAATGTAGTCCGATTTTTTCTTCACGAACCCAAAGACTTATATTGCTGATTTTGATCCAGAGAACTGGAAATCAGAGTCCATGAACCAGGTTCTGCAGAGCACCTTCTTGAATGAAGCAAGGGTGGCCATGTTCTTCTTCCGTTCTGTTTATTATCTATGGGACTGACGGAAATGGCAGAGTGCTGTACTTTTTGGCATAGTGTAAATTGAGATTACACATCTCTGATCCATTCAAGATGGGAGTTTGCAGAGTCAGGTTACCAGGTGAGCAGTCTTTTAGGTTATGTCTCTCGAGACACCCAGCTAATTATAAGTCGTTCTATTCCATTAAAGGAATGTGTCAGCAGTTTTTGCTATGTAATCTGATAGCAGCACGATGAAGTGGCAGACACCCTGGTCGACATCTCTTCTGACCAGAAGTCGGGCCAACACCCCCATACACATGAAACTTTGGCCGAGCCTCTCCATATCGTCTGGTTCATCCAACATTAGTCTGTATATGAAGGCCTTAAGGCTCTGTTTCACACTGCATTTTCTGTGAAGGTTACTTCTGAGTCCCCCTAAAGGGTATGCCACGCTAAGCGAGATCGCAAGTGAGATCGCTAACGAGATCACTACTGCGTCACCATTTATGACGCAGTAGCGATCTCGTTAGCGACTTAGCTGTGTGATTCCAAACAACTCATCAGCGATCTGTGATTCCAAACACATCTCATCAGCGATCTGTATAACGACCTCTGCGGTCGTTGGGAAAACCTAGTCCCACCTGCAATGCTGATGAAGTCGTTCATAAAGGGTGTCACACTCAGCGATTCAGCTCACCAGCAAGACACCAACAACCAAAAAACGGCTCAGAACGTTCATGAGCGATCAGCGACATCTCAGCAGGGGCCACACGCTGCTACATGTCACACACAGTTTAAGTCGCTAACGAGATCGCTACTGCGTCATAAATGGTGACGCAGTAGTGATCCCGTAGCGATCTCGCTTGCGATCTCCTTAGTGTGCATACCCTTAAGTTATGCTACACTTTTTGAATAAATGGATCCGTTCAGAAAGAAAACACAAACGAGTTCATTTGAACTCTGTCCGCTCATCCTCTGCATTGCAAAGTGCTGCGGAATAAGTTGGCACACGGTATATACCGGTAATTAAAGATTATCTCATTGTAGGCTATGACCCCGTCGGGGTGGTGTCCTGAAACTTGTTTTTGGTGATTCACACACTGCAAACAGCGCCTTAGCGCTGGAACCAGGGAGGATGAGTAAAGCCCTGTTTTTTTTTGTTTTTTTGTTTTGTATTCCATCGACTTTTCTTGGTGACAGTTTGGTGACTGGGTGTAGTTGTGTGACATCAAGTCACTATAGAAAACTTTACAAATGGCGGGACACAGGTTTTGTGACTGTAAATGGGGCATGGCTCCATAGTACATTTTTGGGTTCTGTGACCACAATACAAAAGCTTTATGTAAAAAAAAAAATAATAATAAATCCCTCAAAATATGTGAATTACAGAACATTCTGATAGCCACACCCAGGATAAAAGTCTTAAAGGAATTCTGTCACATTTTATATTCTCGAAATAATTCAGAGACCACAGAACTGAACTATTCGCCTGTCAATTCACATATTCCACAATCGGCTCTGTCTGCCGGTAACTAATCGTAATCTTGGGAATTAATGTAACAGAAATCTTGAGTAATCTGCTCTGGTATAAAACTGTTCTCCAGACTGTGAAGACGTGACACTTTATAGATTGTGGTCACCACAGCAGGGTAAAGGTTAATCTATAATGGTGAACAAAAGCAGCAGTGTGGACCCCTGGCTCTTGACCTTTTTGGTCATTGATAAGTATCCTCCTGGGGGCACCAGAAGAGCATAAATCTGCTGATTGGGAGCAGGTGTCTTTGCTGGCAATAATTCTGTAGCTGATGTGAGCTTTTAAAGGTAAAGGAAAAGGCCTTAATGGGACTGTCCTGAGCAAATTGCCACTTAACCTTCCCCCCCCCATATGCAATAAAACTAATGAAGGTTTCTCAAGATTCTCCCAGCAGTCAGTGAACAATGGAGAGCACTAGGCTGTTACTTGGGATGGCGTCGGTGTGCTGTCCAAGTGTTTCATGGTCACATAGACTTGCATTGTTAGTGTGACTGGAGTGCCAAGCCTGTACAACCCCTTTTATATGACTGCAGACTTGTGCACGCTGTGAGAAGTCACGTTAAGGGTATGCCACACTGAACAATATCGCTAACGGATCGCTAAAAAACGTCACTATTTAGCGATCCCGTTAGCGATATTGTTCAGTGCGGCATCTGCCAGCGACGAGCTTCCTGCTGTGATCTCGCTCGTCGCTGGAATCGTTCCGGACCCTATTTTCCTCGTCGGCGCTCCCGCTGGGTAAGTATATATCGCTAGTGTGGCACCTTTTCTTAGCGATTTAGCGGTACTTTTGTACCGCTAAAGTCGTTAAGAAGATCGCTAACGGCGATAGCGTCGTTAACTATATCGCTAAATGTGGCCGCACTTAGCGATATAGAAACAATCCCGCTAGCGATCGCATTAGTATGCGTCGTTATTGTGATCGCTAGCGGGATTGTTTAGTGTGGCAGTACCTTTAGGATTTTCTGGCAGCCGCGTGACCGCAGGTATGTGATTAACAATATATACATGGGGTCACATGCCGACTAGTCCTACTTGGCCTTGCTCTATACAAGCTGAATTGCGTGAGGCCGGGCACATCTAGTCGAAATGTGGCCTGGCCAGAAGTATGTAATTCTCCTGACAGTGCGCTTTGCATGCGATGTGAAGATTCACAAGTCTGCAGTTGAAAAGAGTAACTGCAGACTTAAGCCCCAAGCCTGAAAAAGCCCTTTAATTTTGATCCATGATTCGCATCAACAAAGTTGTCTCCGGTCAACAGCCCCATCTCTATCCTTGAAAAATTTAGATAGTCATATACATGAAACACGGATGTCTACAGTGTGGCCAAAAGTATTGGCAACCCTGCAATTCTATCAGATAATACTCAGTTTCTTCCTGAAAATGATTGCAAACACAAATTCTTTGGTATTATTATCTTCATTTAATTTGTCTTCAATGAAAAAACACAAAAATAATTGACCTAAAGCCAAATTGGATATAATTCCACGCCAAACCTAAAAAAGGGGTGGACAAAAGTATTGGCACTGTTTGAAAAATCATGTGATGCTTCTCAAATTCGTGTAATCATCAGCACCTGTAACTTACCTGTGGCACCTAACAGGTGTTGGCAATAACTAAATGACACTTGCAGCCAGTTAACATGGATTAAAGTTGACTCAACCTCTGTCCTGTGTCCTTGTGTGTACCACATTGACCATGGAGAAAAGAAAGAAGACCAAAGAACTGTCTGAGGACTTGAGAAACCAAATTGTGAGGAAGCATGAGCAATCTCAAGGCTACAAGTCCATCTCCAAAGACCTGAATGTTCCTGTGTCTTCCGTGCGCAGTGTAATCAAGAAGTTTAAAGCCCATGGCACTGTGGCTAACCTCCCTAGATGTGGAAGGAAAAGATAAATTGACAAGAGATTTCAACGCAAGATTGTGCTGATGGTGGATAAAGAACCTCGGCTAAAATCCAAACAAGTTCAAGCTGCCCTGCAGTCCGAGGTAACAACAGTGTCAACCGTACTATCCGTCGGCGTCTGAATGAAAAGGGACTGTATAGTAGAATACCCAGGAAGACCCCACTTCTTACCCCGAGACATAAAAAAGCCAGGCTGGAGTTTGCCAAAACTTACCCGAGAAAGCCTAAAACGCTTTGGAAGAATGTTCTCTGGTCAGATGAGACAAAAGTTGAGCTTTTTGGGAAAAACCATCAACATAGAGTGTACAGGAAAAAAAAAGAGGCATTCAAAGAAAAGAACACGGTCCCTACAGTCAAACATGGAGGAGGTTCCCTGATGTTTTGGGGTTGCTTTGCTGCCTCTGTCACTGGGCTGCTTGACCGTGTGCATGGCATTATGAAGTCTGAAGACAACCAACAAATTTTGCAGCATAATGTAGGGCCCAGTGTGAGAAAGCTGGGTCTCCCTCAGAGGTCATGGGTCTTCCAGCAGGACAATGACCCAAAACACACTTCCAAAAGCACTATAAAATGGTTTGAGAGAAAGCACTGGAGAAATCTAAGGTGGCCAGCAATGAGTCCAGACCTGAATCCCATAGAACACCTGTGGAGAGATCTCAAAATGGCAGTTTGGAGAAGGCACCCTTCAAATATCAGGGACCTGGAGCAGTTTGCCAAAGAAGAATGGTCTACAATTCCAGCAGAGCATTGTAAGAAACTCATTGATGGTTACCGGAAGCGGTTGTTCGCAGTTATTTTGGCTAAAGGTTGTGCAACCAAGTATTAGGCTGAGGGTGCCAATACTTTTGTCTGACCCATTTTTGGAGTTTTGTGTGAAATGATCAAGGATTTGATTTTTGCTTCATTCTTTTGTTTTTTCCTTGCAAGCAAATTAAATGAATATAAAAATAGCAAATAATTTGTGATTGCAATCATTTTCAGGAAGAAACTGAGTATTATCTGACAGAATTGCAGGGTGCCAATACTTTTGGCCACCACTGTAAATGAGGAGTTGGGCACAGTTCTGTATGTGGCTGTCTGGGCATGCTGGAAATTGTAGTTTAGTAACAGCTGGAGAGCCGCAGCTTGGAAAACACTACTGTAGAGCACTAGAGGAACGTGGTTGGATTTTTAGACTTCACTGTTGAACTGGGAAAGTTGAGCTGTTCATTTGTTCTTTTTCCAAATTAACTTTTTTTTTTTTATCTTTTCTAAAAGCCTTTTTTGTGTTAGTATATATAAGTTACAGCTGTTAAAAATTGGTTTCTAAACAAGGGAGCTTGAACAGGTTGTAAACAATGACCTCTTTCAGAAGTCATCACAGAGAGAAGCCTAAAAGCAAAATGTATAGACCCATTTACACTGCAAGATTATCGTGACATGGTGAAACAGGCAGCCCATCACCTCGGTTGAGACGATCGTTTGGTTTCCATAAAAACAAAATCCTCACTCTCGGCAGCATATCGATTAAACAGGACTCGTGCTGCCGAGAACGGTGGCAGCCTATGCACATTGAACAATCTATTAAAGAGCATTCGGCACGCATCGATATGCAGTTAAATGACCACTTGTCTGTAAATGTTTACTGATCAGCGGTTGCGGAACGGTACAAAATTGGGTAATCAAACCCACCTTAAGGGGCGTAATATATGGACGTGTGCTGTCCGAGTGAAAATTAGATTAATTCTATTCAATAGGGCTGTTCAGATGACCGTTTTTTCACATCAAGAGTGTCCATGTGAAAAAATCTCAGCATGCACTAGTCTCTTCTATATCTTGGATGAGACTCTCAAATTCAAGCGTTTGAGGGCCTTCCACCAAAAAAAATCTGATCCCATACGTATCCGCTGTATAACATCTGATTTTTATGGATACATTATCATTATTAACATTTGTAAAATGTATTTGATCATGTACGTTTTAAAAAGTTTAAGTCTGAATGCGGATGGCACGAGGGTCAAGTATGGATCCATGGATGAAATTTGTCTGGGTGTTCCAGATGGTACGATTTTTCATACGTTTGTCTAAGCCCAGTCTAAAGGTGACGATACATGTTAGTCTAAAGTAGACCAAACTTGATAAATTCCACCAGCTTTCAGTTAAAAATTAACCATTGACAATCGTTAAGCACCCAGTGATGACAACCTATCTGAAAAGTTGGTCACCTCGAAATTTGTCATCCAGTTGTCCACAAAAAAATTAGATTTTTTCTTCGCCCGGTGTTATTGAACGCGTGTGGCCCTTTTTTTACAATCAAAGCAGCCAGTCTAGATATATCTGTGCAATTTTTTTTTTCCCAGATGAACATTAAAGGAAATATGTCAGTAGGACCAACCCTGCTAAGCCTTCTATAAGGGCATGCTGGTCATAGAGCATTTGCTAAAATGATAGCTCTGTATCTGCAAGTCTTATTCCAGAGTAATCCATGTTTTTCTTAATATGTATATTAATGAGCTATTAAGAACTATGGGCTGGACGTAGATCTCCCTGACAATCTGTCTCCAGAGCTTATTTTTTGTGAAAGGGAGTGTTACCAGGGTGAAACGTGTAGACCAGGAGAGAAGATGGTTCAGTCATTTACATGTCTGATACTGGTAATGCCCACTTTCATTCAAAATGATCCCTGGAGGCAGAATCTCGGGGAGATCCATGTCCGGCTCATAGATCCTAACAGCTTATTTGCGTATTAAGACAAATGGGGATGTCTCTGGGATAACAAATCTAACTGCAGATATCAAGGTATCATTTTATTAAATGGCTTAGGAGGGTGGGTAATACTGACATTGTCCCTTTTTTAAGGCCTCCATAAACATTTTATATGATGGTTGGCCAAACCCAACAATATTGAGATTGGCCACCAATCTAATATGGGGATTCTCCCTACTCTCTGTACGGTTGGAAGGACTACGTTTTGTTAGTGGCTCACTCTTACTTTGCTTGTAGAGGTGGATCCTGAGCAGGGATCTGTTTTAAGGTACTGCCACACTAAACAATCCCGCTAGCGATCACGATAACGACGCATACTAATGCGATCGCTAGCGGGATTGTTTCTATATCGCTAAATGCGGCCACATTTAGCGATATAGTTAACGACGCTATCGCCGTTAGCGATCTTCTTAACGACTTTAGCGGTACAAAAGTACCGCTAAATCGCTAAGAAAAGGTGCCACACAGCGATTAGATACTCACCCAGCGGGAGCGCCAGCGATGAAATAGGGTCCGGAACGATTCCAGCGACGAGCGAGATCACAGCAGGAAGCTCGCCGCTGGAAGCTGCCGCACTGAACAATATCGCTAACGGGATCGCTAAATAGTGACGTTTTTTAGCGATCTCGTTAGCGATATTGTTTAGTGTGGCATACCCTTTAGGGTCTGTGCACACGTTGCGGATTCTGCTGCGGATCCGGAGCGGATTTGGCCCAGTTTCTGCTGTTGTACAGTACCATTATAACCTATGTAAAAAAAAAACGCTTTGCACATGCTGCGGATTTTTACGAGAGGATTTGCTGCTTCTTTGAATCTGCAGCATGTCAATTCTTTGTGCTGAATCCGCAGTGGTTTTACACCTGCTCCATTATAGAAATCCGCAGGTGTAAAACCGCAGGGGAAATCCGCACAAAAAACGCAGAAAATCCGCAGCAAATCTACAGATAAAACGCAGGATGTTTTACATGCGGATTTAGCAAAATCCGCAAGCAAATCTGCAACGTGTGCACTCACCCTAATGATGATCCTACATCCTTTGAGGGCATTTTGTCTTAAGACAGATCACGCAGACCAAGGTGCAGGTCAGATCTCCAATATGAGGAGCCACCAAAAGGCTCTGAATATTTCAGTGTAATATTTTAGGTTTTACCTGCAGTGTGGCTCTAAACATGTCTGTATTTTGGCTTATGTAGCCTTCTCTCAGATTTTAGCATCTAAACAAATGTCAAATATGTATCCACCACAGAAGGATCTGATTATGCAGGGCCGGCTCTAAATCCACCATTGCTATGATACACTTTGTATTGACTGTTTTCAAGGGGTAATTGAGTACTGAAATATGTTCTTTTGCTTTGTGTATCTATGAATGGATACAATCGAATGTTATTGATCTAAGTGGGAGCCATTAGCATTTGGATGTGACTGATGATTGTATTGTCGTTCACTTCAGTCTTGATACTTTTTATGCTTTATGTACAAAGTCGATTATCTGCATTATGTGTACACGGCCAACATAGACGTGATGTGACCCATGTCTAGTGGGATATTAAAATATATATTATAGCAAATTTCTTTTGTCTGACCTATGAAAATGCAATAATTTTATAGACCATAGAATCCTCCAAAATCATTTATACTATGTATACATACATTGGATACATACATTGCCTACATATATTGCATACATAGCATACACACATGCATACGTACACTGCATATGTTGCATACACACACATGCATACATACATTACATACATACATATACATTGCATACACACATTTTCTTGTAAATACTCTCCTTGTAAGAGAATCTTCATTAGAGCTTGATATTTGCTCATTGAGCTTTTCGATGGCTGCTATAACACTTTCTGATCAGTAGCAGAATTTTTTTCGCACACATCATAAAAGAACTTGACGCATCATATATAATAATTGGACGTCGGGCATCAATGCTGAGTAGTTGAATATCATAGCGCTTACTGGATCGCCTTAAGTAACCCAGTGCTGTACATGGCTAATGAATCAAGCTAATAAATTGTGCCATTTTATAGGGTTTATACAGGATGATAAATAACGGCAGCTTTCTTATAAAAACGCACCCAGAATTGTTCTTGGGTTATTCCTGCATTACGGTAATTGTTTCAGTCCTATTCAATGTAAATGAGCTGCAATACTCAACACATGGACAGAGCTTGGTGCTAACTTTGGAAGAAAGCCGCTATGTTTTTTATAATCCTGTATAATTTTGGAAAAACCTAAAAATAATTTGGGGATGATACACAGATTTAAAGGGAACCGGGCAGCGGACACATGCTGCCCAAACCACGGCACCATGTATTAGGCACGGCTGTACAAGTGAGTTTATCCTTGTATATTTGACTCATATTTCGGAGAAAAATGTATTTTTGAAAGCCGCCGGTGATCGAGCCGCATGGGTGACTAGTCAGAAAGGCGGCTACTTGGCCCTCCTCCCAACCCGCTAACTTTTGAGTGACCATTCCCTAGTTATACACCCACACAGGATTCTTTTGACGAGAACAATTATCTTTTTGGGCAGCACAAAAAATGATTTCACCAGATGAAAAAACATTTTGCATAGCATTTCTGATGATCTTGCAAAGTAAATGCAAGAGGTTAAGAGGTTTTCAGCAGGGATTATCTGGGACTTTAGTAATTTTTTTTCCTATTAGGCTAAGAACTTCTGCCTGGTGATAATCTACTCGCAATGACTTTCCTGCTTCATTTCACCTCAGATCAACAGAGCAGTACCTTGTCTTCTGGGCTGCTCTTTCGTCAGGGTGACACTGCTAACATCATTCTGATTGACAGCTGGCTCCCTGCAGTTAGGTAATGGGGAGCCGACTAGCAATCCGCAAGACCTTGGCATAGTAGCTCCCTCGACGAAGCAGAACGGAAGAGAAGCTCCTCTGTTGACGTGATGTCACCGGCAGCAGTAGAATCACCGGCAGTCTGCGACTTTCTGAGTTGGCAGAGATCACCGGATAGAAGAGGCTGGTAGTTCTTGACTCAATTGGAAAAATAACCAAAGTCCCAGATAACCCCTTTAAGATAATCTGTAAATGAGAATGTTTACTAGCTTGTTAGTACAAGTGGAAGCCTGGTATTATGATGAATACAATTTGCTATATTCATCAGTTTTAGCTGTTGCAGATTTGTCTTTTGCTCCTTTTTTTTAAACTTTTTTTTTTTTGTAAGCGAGAACCTTTCCCTGTATAATCATTATGACAAGGGAATCGTTACATCAAGCCGATATCCTTTTTCCCTCCTGTGCAGGAAGTCTTCATCTTGGCACTCTGTGGGTTGTATAAATCACCAAGATAAGCCAATGACAAAATGACTTAACTTGCCAAGAAAACATTTATAAAGATTCAGCGTGACCTAAGAATGTTTCGCAGGGTGATCATTAAGTAATGTGATCGCACGGAAAGATGCTGATGGGAAGAATCAGGGTACGGTGGTTTCTTGGCTTGTGAAAAATGAGCAACTTTAAATTGGGAACTTATTTTTATAAAGCCCATTACTTGCATTTTATAGAACTATAAAGCCTCTTGGACGGTACGAACTCTTTGCAGACATCTAACAAGAGTGGAATCTTTAGGGACTCTGGTGTCCCCTCTAGCAACTTTTCTTCCTTGAAAACAAAGGATTAAGCATGTCGAAATTCAACTTGCACAATCATTTTTTTTTTTTTTTTTTTACTTTTATATAACCCCTTCCCCCCTCAAAGTGCATTGACTGTACTCCTACCATACATTAGGTGGTCATCCAAGGTAGTCTGGTTTAGCCAACACTAATTTGTTTCGCCAGTTGCAATGGCTTCCTCTAGGCTTTAGGCTACATTTCCACGCTTGGTCAGTTTTTTTACTTTGTGTATTTTCAAAAAATTGCAAGCAACTTATTTTATCAAATGGTGCAGAAAATCTGCAACATCGAAAAGCTCACGTGGCCTAAGTCATCACTTATCCATAGAATAGCTTGGTGGTTGATGGAGGTTTTGGCTCACAATGATCTTGCGAATGGGGCCTTCAGCACCTTTAGAGAACGAATAGAGGAAAGAGAATCGGTGCTCTGCTGCTTCTCCATTCAGGTGGTATTTTGCAGAACCTCGTTCTTGGTATCAGTTGCTGACCCAATATGAGGACGACCCAAACAGGTTATCGCCTAATTTTTGGTTATGTTAACTTCAAAACTTGGTACAACACCCCTTCCATTCCTTGAAGGGAACCTGTCCTCTTTTTCTTGCTGCCCAAGCCACAAACCATGTGAATCAGAACTTGGCTGCACGATTGCCAGGTATATTTTTCTCTGAAAAGCTCTAAAAGTTTCAGAGAAAATCTAGTTAGATGGAGCCAGGTCCATAGTCGGGTACAAGACTCCAAGATTAATTCAGTGCTGCCCCAGATGGCTTTCACCAGCTCTGCTAGAGGTGATTGACAGATTTTTTTTTTCCCCATAGCTAGAGACCTGACAATCACCGGGTGCGGTGCTGGGAATAGCTGGCCAAGGGCATCACCAGATTAGTCTCGTCCTCGGGTACTGCTTCTTACTATATTTTCTCTGAAAGGCCAACGTATTTTTTTAATGGGTTGTGCGAACCCATGTGGGGTCCAGTTTTTCAAAGACCTTGTGAAGTTAACAAACTTTGGTGATGGTAAGTGGGATTAACAAATGGAAGCCAGAAAGATAAAGGCAAACAGACATCAAGTCCTATAGTCTCAGATGGTTAGATCTGGTTTAAAGCAATTTATCGCTAGCTTTTGCCACTGATTAGGCTGCTCTCAGAATATAGAGACATTAGACCCTGATTCCAGTGATGAATGACATATTGGGCTTCTTGCTGTAGTTTTGATAGTCATTAGAAGACTAGTAAACCTGCTTCCAAGTAATAATCCATATTCATGAGCACTGTATAATTCCACCCCCACCAGATTTGTGTACACTGTGCATAGGCAGAAAAGTGGCAATCAGTGATGTGAGACTGATTATGCAAGATCAGCACTCGAAGAACTGGTGAATCTACAGCAGTTAAACTATTATTTTATCAAAACTGCAGCAAACAGCCTAGTAAGTGACAGATCACTGGAATCCGGGCCTCTGCCCCTACATTATGCGTCTCTTAGATGGGATAGAAATAATCTGCTGACCGTTTCCCCTTAGCCAGCTCTGGTTGGTGGTCATGTATTCTAATAGTCAGCCATATATTTTTCCTGCCTCTGACACTGCCCCCAAAATTCTCTGCATGTAATAGTTAAAATCCTAATGAAGGAAGCTGGATTGTATTGTGCCATAAATTAGCTATTTTAACGCGGACTATTAACCTAATAGAATTTATTTCAAAAGCTCACACTTCCTCTGAAGGAATATTTCATGCGCTGCTCATTAGCGGCTTTAAGTGCCACCTTGCTGTTTCTTCACTCCGCGTGATGCCGCGCGCGGCTCTGACTTTCTGCTGGGTGCGTGAATTGTGTGCAAAGGTTGATCGAGCCAGCCAAACAAAAATATTTAGAAGAATAGGGCAGAAAAGCAAATCAAAGCTGAGCCGCCACTGAAAAGGGGAGACTTCAATTAAAGACCTTACACCTCATTATAATGTCTTGGAGTTGTCACCCACCTATTACAGGGTTTGCTTCTTGAAGGCTTCCCCTTTTACAACTTAAGTCTAGCTAGGAGCCTATCAACCCATAGGCAATCAAAGGGTTATCCCATGACGGCACATCCTCATGAGCAGGTGGACTTAAATGCAAAAAATGATAGTCCAAATACTAATAAAAGCCACTCATCGAGGTTAAATAAAGGATTTGACACGAGGCGATCAGCTGATTGCAGCACTGGCTTCCCGTTAAAGACGATCTGTAATAGATTGATAGGATAAAGTAAATGCAGGATTGCATCCGTGTCACTATGTTTAGAGCTTTTATATTCCGGGTTCTAAATTTATACATTTTTATAAAATGCATTTTCACCCTGATTATAAGCCGTTAGCAACGCTGCATCTTCGGGCAATATACAGCTCTGTCTTCTGAGCGTTAACGTTTTGATCATAATTAGATCATCGTAGATCAATCTCCTTACATTGCTTGTGGCTATGTTTTAAAATGAGCTTTGTCAGGCGCGTTAAATAAATTCTGTAGATTTAATATATCATATGGTTTTGTGCCTTCAGGATTTTTTTTTTTTTTTTTAGCTATTAGACCAGGGGTGGGCAATTAATTTTGCCAGGGGGCCGCATGAGAAATTGGGATGGTTTTAGAGGGCCGGACTAATATAATTAACTCCGTTCTACCCAATACTGTATATATACATATGCTATCTTTTCATAAACAAACAGTATGTTAAACAATGCAAAGACTAGGGGATCTCTCCACCCGGATACTAAGGGAACCCCTAGCAATATACATAGATCAATCCTATACCTAAAGAAACCCTAAACCCCCAAACAAAGAAAAATATTAAAAACAAAGTGAAGAAACACATTTGGCAGAATATGGCATTTAAATCATGAAGCGAGATGATCTTTCCACGCACCAGGTCTGTTATAAAAAATACTATATTCAAGGAAAAAAATCCTCCCAAGTTCCACTTTTCAACTGACCTGAGTCCAATCAATTTGCACGCATAAGGTCAGTTATTTAGACCCTTAACAAACAAGATGTATAAAACATGTGCAATTCATTAGAAAGATATTCAGATCACATCAAGGTCTCAGTTGCTAGATATATATAAAACCCTTAACAGGGTAATACTGTTGTTCCTCAACGGTGCACCCAGCACCTAATGCCACAGTATATAAGTAAATGCTTGCCACCATATCCGGTAGCGAGGGGACACCACCGGCCCCTTTTATACGACCAAATGATTATCAAACATGACCAAATGATGATCCATCAACTGATGTATTATTGGTACTCATCTGCCAACTGCCCATCAAAATTACCGCCTCAACACGTTTTGCCTCTCTTGGCTCATCAGGAGGCCCGATATAGCAACATCACGTGTCCTGGTGTGAGATGATATGAACGCCGATACCTTATCCCTCCTTTTAAATAAACCGCCAGGATACCTCCTTCCTGCGTCCCGGATCGGAAGTTCCCAACTGCGCAATAGCACCATGAAGAAGTTCAAACACGCATGCCCAGGTTGAAACGCACATTTATTTCTCTCTCTCATGTCCGGTATCTCCCTCCTGCGTCCCTGATAGGAAGTACACACTGAGCTAGAGCGCATCACTTTCACTTCCGGTATTAATTGAATTGCTTCCGGGTGACAGATAAACAATATAACACAGGAGCAGATAGTCTACTGCGCATGCCCCGGCTGGAACGCATATAGATAGCGTTCAGCGCGCCGCCGATTCCGGGTAGCGCTTGTATGGTGTGACTTCTGAAATACTGCGCCGACTCAGACCTCAGACAAGGTGAGATCATGCATCCTTGCTGATCTGCCGGAGCGCCTCCGCGGGCCGCAGTGGCGTAGCAACTGTTTGTAGCGCCCGGAGCGCCAAATTTTAGGCCACACCCTAGCCACACCCATTTCACTGGCCACACCCATATCCACGCCCTGACTACACCCACTTAGCACTGCTGATCACACTGTTTCATAAACAATAATTATAAACACATACCTCTCATCCGTCCCGGTTTCAGCGGGACAGTCCCGATTTCGGGACCCTGTCCGCTGTCCCGGCCAGGCGGTTTACTTTCCGCATTAGAATCGTACATACGGAAACCCCGGGGACCTCCCACACATTCTGGCAGCCACAAGTCACATTCCATCGCTGACTTCATTTCCCCAGGATGTGGGGATCTCACCAGCTATGAGGCGCTCCATTCAATACCAGGCTCTCACTGAGCGAGACAGGCAGGATCTGGGGATCTCTTCATCTTGTTGAACAGATCCCATGTTGAGATCCCCACATCCTGCTTGTCTCGCTCAGTGAGAGTCGGGTATTGTATGCAGCGGTCCGTACAATACCCGGCTCTCACTCCAACAGATCCAGCGGCTTGATGCGTCGCCGTTCTGAAGACTCTCCCGAGAACGAGTTACAGTACCTGCTGCTGTAAGCTGACCGCCGGAAATGAGGTCAGCGGTCATTTCCAGCGTTCAGCTGATTTACAGCACGTCACCTCCGGTGGAACGTGACATGTGGCTGCCAGAACGTGTGGGAGGTCCCCGGGTTTCCGCATGTACGATTCTAATGCGGGAAAGTAAACCTCCCGGCCAGGACAGCGGGACAGGGACCGAGCCCTACACAGATAACAGCATTCGCTCCGTCCCCACGCAGACCCATGCACATAATGGCACCCCTCCTTCCCCCCTGCAGCCCCCAAGCACACAGATCCCGCAAGTAACAGGACCCTTGTACATGCGCGGCTCCGCTCTTTGTGGCCCTGTACACACACGGCTCCGCTCCACACACCTCACACGCACAAGGCTCCGCTCCGTACACCTCGTACACACATGGCTTCGCTCCGTACACCTCGTACACACATGACTCCGCTCCGTACACCTCGTACACACACGGCTCCGCTCCGTACACCTCGTATACACACGGCTCCGCTCCGTACACATCGTACACACACGGCTCCGCTTCGTACACCTCGTTCACACACGGCTCCACTCCGTACACCTCGTACACACACGGCTCCGCTCCGTACACCTCGTACACACACGGCTCCGCTCCGTACACCTCGTACACACAACGGCTCCGCTCCGTACACCTCGTACACACACGGCTCCGCTCCGTACACCTCGTACACACACGGCTCCGCTCCGTACACCTCGTACACACACGGCTCCGCTCCGTACACCTCGTACACACGGCTCCGCTCCGTACACCTCGTACACACACGGCTCCGCTCCGTACACCTCGTACACACACGGCTCCGCTCCGTACACCTTATACACACGGCTCCGCTCCGTACACCTCGTACACACACGGCTCCGCTCCGTACACCTCGTACACACACGGCTCCGCTCCGTACACCTTATACACACGGCTCCGCTCCGTACACCTCGTACACACACGGCTCCGCACACACACGGCTCCGCTCTGTACACGGCTCCGCACACCTTGTACACACACGGCTCTGCTCCGTACACCTCGTACACACACGGCTCTGCTCCGTACACCTCGTACACACACGGCTCTGCTCCGTACACCTCGTACACACACGGCTCTGCTACATCCACACTGTAAACCTGAGTCCCGACCCCCACACATACACACAAACTTACCCTAATCCAGCACCATGACAACATCACAGCAGTCTTGCACACAAGGAGGACACTGATCATCTGACCCCTGACTCCTCTCCTCCTGTGACCTCATCACAGGTCCTGTGGGCAAAGAAGACTACAGCAATAGCAGCGTCATTGCTAGCTGCTGTGAGGCTAATGCTGTAGAGACGGAGGGCAAGGAAAGGGTGCTGCCCCCACACACACGTGCCGCCTGGGGCGGACCGCCCACCCCCCACGCTACGCCACTGGCGGGCCGGTCACTGACAGCCGACGGGCCGGATGCGGCCCGCGGGCCGCCCCTTGCCCGGGTCTGTATTAGACTGTGTAGTATATATTATAGTCTAGAAAATCCAAGCATGAAAAGGTATGGCCAGAGTTTAAGCTTACTATTAATAATAATAATAATAATAATATAATTATTTATTATTAGCAACAACAATATATAATTTTTTTATTTTATATATTTTTTGCATGTTGGCGCAGGTTTGAATTTGTTGACAACTAAATTTTTATTTATTTATTTTTTATTTTATTTTAGACTCCTTAAATGAATGCAACTAGGGCTGTAACACAAGTTGAATTGCCCCACCATTTATTTGCCACCTCGTATCAACTTAAGTATGCTTGTCCCACTAAAAATAAGTCACTAGGCTTTTGTTATGCAATATAAAGTAGGGGCAGAGACCCTGATTCTAATGCTGCTTCTTGCTATAGTTTTGATTTATATTAATGTTTTATCTTCTTCAGCTCTGCAAGTCTTCTCACAGATGAGCTCCTACTAGGTAGACATTGATCTTCGAGTTCTGGCTACCCTCTCTCCACTCCCCGTTGATTGGCCGCTTTCTGCTTATGCATAGTGAAAGCAGAGAGCTTATTGTGGGCTGTGTTAGAGCTGATCGGTGAGTGGACTAGCAGAGCTGCAGCAGATAATTTCACAGTTTTATCTGTTGCAGCTCTGTAGTCAGTCCTCTCACTGATGAGCTCTCTCTAACACAGCCTGCAATATTGACAATTTTTTCCTTTCACTCTGCATAGGCAGAAAGCAGCCAAACCAGAGAACTGTCAATACTGCGAGCTGTATTGGTCCCATCAATGATGAGCTGTCTGATAGAGCTACAGCAGATAAACAGTAATACCTGCTGCAGCTCTGCTAGGCCTCTCACTGATGAGCTCTAAGGGCCTGTGCATACGCTGCAGATTTGTCTTTTTTTTTTTTCTTTCTGCGCAGATTTATCACAAAACCTGAAGGGTTTCCTGATTCAGAAATTGGACAGCAAATTTCTGCACCGAATGCTTAACGTGTCCACGTACCCTTACACAGCGTACAGTATTGATTGACCGTTCCCGTCTTTCACTGTGCATAGGCAAAAAGCTGCCAATCAACAGGAGAGGGGGGTGGGGATAGCCAGAACTTGTGAATATTAAAGTCTACATAGTAAGAGCTCATCAGTGAGAAGACTTACAGAGCTGCAGCAGATAACAATGATATAATCAAAATTACACAAGAAGAAATATCAGGATCTCTGCCCCTACATTAAGGTGCTAAGATCAGTAAGCATAAACATACTGACTGAACATTCACCTTGACTTTACCAACTCATTCATCATACTTAGACCTTGCATGTATATATGTTACTGTTACGTGTTCCCTATATGGCATTGTATGGTACTATCATTTGGCACTGTGTGGTTTTATTGTACACATAGGATTATGGCTGCATTCATTAGTGTTCCTTTTAATCCATGTTTCGCCTGGTGGCTTCCATGGACTTTGCTCAGGCCCTGAGGATAGTTTAGCAATATAAATCCATGTTTTTAGCCAATTTTCACACTTTAAAATTTGCTGTGCAGGTGGGTAAATGTCTTTTTACCCCAATATAAGAAAGCAGAATAGGAAATTAATGATAACTCATCACGTTTCAACCAACGTAGTCCAAAATATGGATCTTTAACAGAAAATGAATTTACGAGTTTATGCAGGTCCCCAATAGTTTTCAAGGAAAACCCAAAGGTCTCCAAAAGCAAGTATAGGTTGGACCATGGCCAATGAAGGGCGTGTCCTAAAATCACGACACCAGCCCAGCAGGTGATAAAAGCGAACTCTAAAAAAAAAAAAAATGTATATTCCGTTCCTACTAATTGGCATATAATGAGGTTTTCTAGAAAGTGTTATGTTCGCTGGCTCCTGAATTGAGAGCCCGGGACCATTGTGGACAACGCCTATCCAGGACAATAGAGGATATATGCTGAACGCAGCTGTAATATATTAAATTACCCTCTAAGTGTTCAGTAAAATTCAATCCATCGCCCTGACGGAATATAATTTACTAGCGCTCGGAGACTCTGGTCTCAAATCTATTTAATTTTTTTTTTATGTGTAGAAGCCATCAGGAGAATAGTCCTACTCAAGGTTACAAGAATGTCAGCAATTTAGCCTAGTTTGAGTTGTATTTTCTCTCATAAGTATGAATATTGTGAGAGTGAGAGGAAAACAGTGGCTTTGATTTGTTAATAATGTATGGTGCTGGAGCTGTCCGCCATGCCTGCTTCATCTCATACTTCATGGCCAAAATGTCTGTAGGCTCTTCGTCCACCTTTACAAATATTTTTTTTTTCATTGCTTCAATGGAAGATTAAAATTGTAAGCAATCCTAAAATGGTTTTTATTTAGAAATCTCCTAGCGTTTAGTGCTGTCATGGTTACAGATTACAAACAAAGATGTATAGTCTGACCCTGGAATCATGTGTTACTCCCTCTTTTCGGCGGTCTCTCACAGAGGTGTAGTTGGTGATGGGGGGCTGCAGTTGAGTGCCTTAGTTTCTGGGAGGGGGGGTAGAAGGGGTTGCTAGCAAGCTTCTCTGACTTGGTCGCGGTATTTGAAACAATTCTATTAATGACCCCCCTAAATCCTATGCATAAAGCAGCACACAATGTGCAAAACACAAAAGCATCTAGTCTCAGTAAGTCATAGATTATGTTTATGGCCACTTGACCTGCTTCAAAAATTGTGGTTAGTTAAATGAAGTGTTGCTTACCCATGGTGAGGGAGAATTACTGTAGTTGAGCCCACCAGTACTGTCCCGACGCGCGTTTCACGTGTTTCCTTTCTCAAGGAGAGGTACCCCTGTTAATGGAGTAGGGGATGACTTATTTGGTCATTCCATGATTAGTCACAAGCCAAAAACTGGCTACAGACTGTTCTTTGAAGGCAGCCACAAAAATGAGTGACTGTATATTGTACATTAAACTATTCTCAATAGATTTCAACACTGTTTGATTTTTCAACAATAAAATTAAATACAAAATACAGTGTTATTACTTGATAACTTACATTACAAAAAAAAGGAAAGGCAATTGTCCATCATGAGACTGTCAAATTATCTATTCTGTTAAACAGGGGAGAAGCACTATTTTTATTATATTAAAACACCATAGTCCAAGCAACTTTAACAAATTTATTTTAACCTCTCAAGCTAAATGCATTAGTTTTTATAACAAGAAATACAGGTAACTTACGTTACAACATAATATAGTAACTTGCGTTACAAAGTGATGGTAACTTACATTACAATACGTTACCATCAGGTAAAACACTGTTACGTAAGTTACTATATTATGTTGTAACGTAAGTTACCATGGAATGACCCTATTGATCACTGAGGGTTTTACAGCTGAGACCCCTACTGATCTCAAGGACAGGGGTCAACAGAGCCCCATCTGAATGAACCAGGGGGTTGTGCGTGGGCACGTCCACTTTACTCCTTTTCTGTGCGACTGCCATCTACTACAGTCTCGGAGAATGAATGGAGCGGAGGTGCGCATGCTCGACTTCCTTTGCAGTTGACATACAGAGCCGCATCAGGATCGATGAGGGAGTCCCAATGGTCAGTACTACCCCAGTGATTAATAAGTTATCCCTTATTAACTCCAAACTCCCAAGTTGAGTCAGAAATGGTGAATCTACAGATATGTAAAAAGGTAAAGCGAATATTTCTTCACTTTTTATTATTATTATTATTATTATTATTATTATTATACATTTATATAGCGCCATTTATTCCATGGCGCTTTACATATGAAAAGGGAAAAATATAGACAGGTACAATAAACATGTGCTAGACAAGGGACACACAAGTACAGAAGGAGAGAGGACCCTGCCCGCGAGGGCTCACAGTCTGCGTGGATGGGTGAGAATACACTAGGAAAGGGTAGAGCTGGTCGTGCGATGGTTCAGTACACTGAGGATCATTGCAGGTTGTAGGCTTGTCGGAACAGGTGGGTCTTCAGGTTTTTCTTGAAGGTCTCCGTTGTTGGTGAAAGTCTGATGTTTTGCGGCAGGGAGTTCCAGAGTATGGGGGAAGCCCGGGAGAAGTCTTGTATGCGGTTGTGGGAAGCAGAGATGAGGGGGGAGTCGAGAAGGAGATCTTGAGAGGATCGAAGGTTGTGTGTAGGTAGGTAGCGGGAGACCATGTCACAGATGTATGGAGGAGAAAGGTTGTGGATGGCTTTGTATGTCATGGTTAAGGTTTTGAACTGGAGCCTCTGGGCAATAGGAAGCCAGTGAAGGGCCTGGCATAGGGGGAGGCTGGGGAATAGCGGGGAGACAGGTCGATTAGTCGTGCAGCAGAGTGTAGGATGGACTGGAGTGGTGCCAGAGTGCTAGAGGGGAGGCCAGACAGTAGGAGGTTGCAGTAGTCGAGGCGGGAGATAAGGGCGTGCACTAGTGTTTTTGTGGTTTCATGGTTGAGGAATGAGCGGATCTGGGAAATATTTTTGAGTTGGAGGTGGCGAGGGCTTGGATATGTGGTTTGAAAGAGGGCAGAGTCGATGATCACCCCAAGGCACCGAGCATGTGGGACTTGGGAAAGCGAGCAGCCATTAACATTGATGGATAGGTCTGGTGGAGGGGTACAATGAGGTGGGGGAAAGATGATGAATTCTGTTTTGTCCATGTTCAGTTTGAGAAAGCGAGCAGAAAAGAAGGCTGAGATAGCAGACAGACACTGTGGGATTTTGGTCAGTAGGGAGGTGAGGTCAGGTCCAGATAGGTAGATCATCGGCGTAGAGGTGATACTGCAAGCCGTGGGATTCTATGAGCTGTCCCAGGCCGAAGGTGTAGATGGAGAAAGAGTAGGGGTCCTAGGACTGAGCCTTGAGGAACACCGACAGACGGGGCGAGGTGAGGAGGTGGTGTGTGAGAGGGAGACACTAAATGTTCGGTCTGTTAGGTATGATGAGATCCAGGATAGGGCCAAGTCTGTGATGCCAAGAGATGAGAGAATCTGTAGCAGGAGGGAATGGTTCACGGTGTCAAAGGCAGAAGACAGGTCCAGGAGAAAGAGGACAGAGTAGTGTCGCTTGCTCTTGGCGGTTAGCAGGTCGTTAGTGACTTTAGTTAGGGCAGTTTCAGTTGAGTGATGCGGTCGAAAGCCTGATTGTAACCGGTCAAAGAGGGAACAGGAGGAAAGGTGGGAGGACAGTTCAAGATATACATGCTGTTCCAGTAGTTTTGAAGCGTAGGGGAGAAGAGATATCGGGCGATAGCTAGACGCAGAGGATGGGTCGAGGGAGGGCTTTTTGAGGATCGGTGTGATTGAAGCATGTTTGAAGGATGAAGGAAAGACACCATTTTTAAGTGAAAGGTTGAAGAGGTGTGTGAGAGTAGGGATGAAGACTGTGGCAAAGTTAGGGATGAGGTGGGACGGGAGTGGGTCAAGCGCGCAAGTGGTGAGGTGTGATTGTGACAGGAGAGTGGAGAGCTGATCTTCTGTCATGGTGGTGAAGCTGGTTTTGGAAGAACAGGGCTGAGTGGCTAAGAGGGGCATTGGGGGCTGCGGGCCAAAGCCTTCTCTGATAGTATCAATCTTTTTCTTAAAGAAGGAGGCAAAGTCTTCGGCAGAAATGAGAGGAGAGGGAGGAGGTGCTGTGGGATGGAGTAGAGAATTGAAAGTGTTGAAGAGCTGTTTAGGGTTGTGAGACAGGGAGGATATGAGAGGTGCGAAGTAAGTTTGTTTTGCGGCAGAGAGCGTGGACTTGAAGCTGTCAAGGAACTGCTTGTATGCGTTGAAGTGCTCGGTAGAATGGGTTCTCTTCCATCTCCGCTCGGTAACCCTGGAAGCCCGTCTCAGTTCTTTGGTCAGGCCGGTCAGCCAGGGCTGCCTGTTGATTGTATGAGTTTTGTTCTACGTGAGGGGGGCGACCGAATCAAGTGTGGTTATTATTGTGGTGTTATAAAATGTGGCAGCAGCATCTGTGTCATTAAAGGGAATCTGTCACCCCAAAAATGCCATATCAAGTAAAGATATGGCTGAATAGTGTGTCCCATAACTAAGCTAACGGTGGGTATCATATATCATGATACCCCCGTTTTCATAGCAAAATACCTTTGTAAAGTTGGTGATTGAACGTGTCAATCACGGTGGTCAGGTCAGGAGGGCGGCGGTTTTCATGTCCTCCTCCGCCCCCGCTCCTCGTCATCTCTTTCGTATCGCTGTCTGTGAATACCACAGACGGCGTTAGTTTCCCGCAATTGCGCAATTCAAAATTCTGCCGGCGCATGCGCAGTATGCTTTGCCCAGCAGTGTGCAAAGCATAAAATTACTACAGCGCATGCGCTAGTATTTCCTTGCCCCGGAAAATCCTGCTTGCCTTGGACGACTTCCGGGGCAAGGAAAGACTAGCGCATGCGCTGTAGTAATTTTATGCTTTGCCCACTGCTGGGCAAAGCATACTGCGCATGCGCCGGCAGAATTTTGAACTGCGCAATTGCGGGAAACTAACGCCGTCTGTGGTATTCACAGACAGCGATACGAAAGAGATGACGAGGAGCGGGGGCGGAGGAGGACATGAAAACCGCCGCCCTCCTGACTGACCACCGTGATTGACACGTTCAATCACCAACTTTACAAAGGTATTTTGCTATGAAAACGGGGGTATCATGATATATGATACCCACCGTTAGCTTAGTTATGGGACACACTATTCAGCCATATCTTTACTTGATATGGCATTTTTGGGGTGACAGATTCCCTTTAAGTGAGGCTATGTCTGTGAGAGGGAGGAGGGACTCAGAGAGCGATTGTAAATTGAGGTGTTTGAGATTTCTGCGAGGGTGTGTGAGTTTATGGAGTGGGGGATTCGTGCTAACAGAGGAGAGGGAAGAGAATGTCAGTAGGTTGTGGTCAGACAGGGGGAGTGGGGAGTTAGTGAGATTAGTGAGGGAACAGAGACGGGTGAAGATAAGGTCCAGCGTGTGACCGCCTTTGTGAGTGGCCGCAGAGGACCATTGAGTGAGGCCGAGGGAAGCTGTGAGCGAAAGAAGTTTAGAGGTAGCCGGGGTGGAAGTGTCAATGGGGATGTTGAAATCGCCCATGATGATGGTGGGGATGTCAGCAGAGAGGAAATGGAGTAGCCAGGTGGTGAAGTGGTCGAGAAAGGTGGAGATGGCTAGTTCCGGGGGGCGGTAGATGACAGCCAGTTGGAGGTTGGAGGGGGAATAGATGCGGACGGAGTGCACTTCGAACGAGGGAATAGCAGCGGATAGCACTTTCTGTTAGTTTTGCAAAAATAACTATTACTCTTAAATAAAAAAAATGGAATTATTTCTAAGATAAATTTCATAACTCTGTAATATCACATGAAGAATGAATGGAGCGGCAGTGCACATGATCGGTGGGGGTTCCAGCGGTCAGACCCCTTGAAATCAGAAAGTTATCCAATTGATAAGGTTCTACCAAATTTGAAAGTTACCCCCTGTTAGTATTTAAGTCAGTTTAAGGGGGAAGCCACACCAGCCAGCCATATTTCCTCTGGAGCCATTCAATTGGAATTAAACTGAAACGGAGAAGATATTATAAAACTTTTTGAGGGTGATCAATAAGTGGAACAGGCTGCCACGAGAGGTGATGAGTTCTCCTTCAATGGAAGTCTTCAAACAGAAGCTGGACAAACATCTGTCTGGGATGGTTTAGTGAATCTTGCATTGAGCAGGGAAGGGCGGGGGACACGATGACTCTGGAGGTCCCTTCCAACTCTTAGGCTAAGTGCACACGTTTGCAGAATGTTTGCAAAATATTCCTGAGCAAAACCGGACTTTTTTGCGCGGCAAAAACGCGCGTTTTTTGCGCGGATTTTGCGCGTTTTTGGTGCGTTTTTTGCGCGGTTTTGACGCGTTTTTACCGCGATTTTTTCCTGAACTTTCTAGGTCAATAATAAAGAGGGAAAAACGCTAGAAATCCGCAAAATTAATGGACAAACTGCTAGATTTTCCGCGATGCGTTTTTTTTGCGGAAAAAAACGCACCATGTGCACAAAATTTGCGGAATTCATTCTAAATGATAGGATGCTTAATACATGCGTTTTTGACGCGTTTTTTCCCGCGAAAAAACGCGAAAAAAACGCAAATATTCCTGATCGTGTGCACTTAGCCTTAACATTCTGTGAAATAAATGGCTGCCCATAATGCAAGTGATAGGGGATGGTCTAAATGAAGCTTTTTCTTGTATCAAGGGTTTTTATAACATATCATTTGGGACTATCCCCACCTGAAGAAGTGGAGATCCTTGACTAGCTGCTCCCAAGTAGTAAGCGCAGGCCATCTCGCCATTGTCTACTCATTTTTTTATTTCATTTGTTACCCTATTCCTATTGTAAACCTTTTTTCTGTTTCCCAATTTGAATGAAAGTGTGTTAAATTAGGGATAAATTATCAGATGAGGTATACTGTGTATAGATTTTTTTTTCTCTAGCGTTGGTACAATAAGGGAGACGGAGTTGACTCCTACTTATGTGCATTCAGTGTGACAGCTACCATCTGTCATTCATGGCCTCCTCCAGTAAATTTTTGTGTTTTCCTCAAAACAAAAGCTGCATTTTGGAGTCAATGTTTTCATGTAATTGGGCTGAGCGCACAGAAGGCTGTTTTTCTCGACAGGCCGCACGCTATACAGTTTCATGTTGGTGCCCACTTATCCGGTATAATGAGCGATCTATATGGATAGACACGTGGTCTTATATTGTTCATTTTGATTAAATGACCTTTCCTTCTCAGTTGACAGGTTTTGTATGGTTGTCTATGTGCGAGTCTTTCTTGCCCGAATCCATCATTAAATTCTTGCCTCTGCAGCTGTCCCCAATCTTCTGTGTAATTAAGGGGGTCAAACCCTGGAACAAATATGAAGCGGTGATTACATTTTCCTATCTTTAGCATTTCATTTTCTTTCTGATTGCCTAGCACATGGCTCTTGGACGTTGCCTAGGTTTTCTCCAGAAGACTCCTGTCCATCCGGGGGTTTATCTTCAGGTCACATACACAAGGGATGGTGCAATTAACGCCGTCGATGAGCTCTGCATAATTCCGTCTTCGCATATTTGACACCGTTCCAGAAAAATAAAGAAAATCTCTCTTCTGGTATGTATGTCTAAAGCTTAAAGCACTTTATAGAAAAAGCTTTATGATATTTCAGGAGAACATGTCCTTACTGGTGTCTCCACTTCACTGCTTAAGTAGAGCAGACGTAGCCATCTGCTAATGCTGAAAGGCAACGCAAGTTTTATAGGGCTAAATATAATGGTGTCAGTAAACTGTTACGTAAGCTGGGTCAGTATCATGTATATAATCTGTTCCTTTAATGCCCTCTGAGATTATTAATATTGATTATATCAGTGACCCACACTAAGGTCTCATTCAGACTCTTATGTTTTATATTCCCTCATTCGTGCAAAAATTATTTTTATCAGTGTTTTAGATGTTCATCAGCATTTGGTCAGTGTGTCCATTTTTGCCATCAGTCATTTTTCTCATGCAAAAAATGGCAATTTTCGAACTATTGCAATGTCAAAAACTGACGCCAAACGGACGGCCATGTGTGTGATCCATGATTATCGCTAACCCATACACTAGTGTGGGTGATTTTGATCAAAAGCATGTTTTCTTTTTTTTTGTGAATGTACAATCTGCAAAAAAAAAATTGTGTGAACAACCTCCAAGAACACGAATCTATTGCCGATCTGTGGAAAAACTCGGAGAAAACATATATGTGAAAAACGTATGTCTGAATGAAGCCTCAGGCTTAGCAGTTATACTCTACGTAATGAGTTGGTGGTCAGGATGCAGTATGGGGAGACATGACCTCGGGCATCTTTGGACTATGTCCTCAAAAAAGGAATGGGGGGAATTAACGCTGGTGATCTATAAACTAGTCTTAAACCAGGGATCGGTGAAGTAAGATGTGCCGAGTTTGACAAATTTGCTACATCTTGACACTGCCCTTGCACCAAAGGCAATAATCTACTCAAATAGTTGACTGGAGGACATTTCTCTTCCAGATTTCAAAAAGTTGTCTGAACTGGCAACAAAAAAGTCTCAAAAATTTGTTATTTTTTTTTTTATTTTTAATAAAAAAGGCTTTGTGAATCAGCCCTTGATACATGTGAACCTTGATCAATTTGGTCGTTTTGGGTATACTCTCGCCCTGTCTTTTATATGAAAAAATAAAATATTTGGTGAATTCAAAATGTTGCCATTCCTAATGAGCTCACTTATGGATCATCCTGGGTGTCTACATGACCCATGGGTTATTTGATACACTTGGGATGCCTCGTGTCGTAGGTTGCACAATTGTTTCATGTTGCAAAACCGTAATTGTTGGCGGAATTCATGCCCAATTTTTTTTTTTTTTGAGACTGACACAAATTTTGCTTTTCACAACGTTTTCTGCTTCAGTGTTTTTAGATCTTTTAGTTGGATGTTTCTATGGTTCCTGAAGAACAATTATGAACATCTCAAGTTTTTAAACCTTGACAAATGTCAAGTTTATGCAAAGACAATATTTGCAGAGTGGACCCTAAGGCTATGTGCCCGTGATCAGGCTATAGCATCGTTTTGGATGCAGCATATTTTCGCTTCATCCGCAACACTGTGTTCTAATCACGCAGGTAAGTCCGCATGAGTTCATTGAACCATGTGAATTTACCACATCTAATTAATGGCTATGGGTAAAACTACAGTGTCTTCTCTGCAGACACTTTAACATGCTGTGGCTCATAAAACCCCACTGCCGGTGAGTCTACACAGCGTCAAATGGAAGCACAGTGGGCACGGGATTTCTATAAATCCCATCCACTGTGCTTGTAATCTAGAAGGTAGCGTTTTAGACGCAGCGCAGGTGAGCTGTGTCAAAACGCTGCTATTCCGGATCGTAGGCATATACCCTTATTTTTCAAGACTTCTGCCCTTCGCCCACTTGGATATCCGCTTCTGGGCTAAATCCTGACCGAAGACCCATTCTTGTCTCATCAGTGCTTGGAGTTTAACACAAAGTTTTCTTCACCGAGAAACTTGGTTAACATCCATGTCTTGTAACATCATTCTAGTAAATATTGTTCATCAACCGTACTAGATCTGTAACAGGGACACCATTGGGATCGGTGGAAATCTAAGCTATACGTTTTTACGTTCCTAAGGTGGGAAGTAGAGAATGCCAGGGTTATAGTTTAGGAACAATAAATACTAGGACATATACAAGAGTTTATATTGTCTTTGAACAGGTTGTATTCTAAAAACTGAAATGTTCCCATTTTTATAAAGTTTTTTTTTTATCTTTTTGATTGTTATTTCACCTGTTGCTCCCACATTACAGCAGGCTTTATTCACTTGACCGAGTGGAATTAAAGGCAAGAAACCACTAAATGCAGCATGGTGGCGTTTTTCTTCTGCAGGCCAAGTTGGATGATGGTCTAAGATGTGACTTTCAAGATTACTGCACAGCGGAACGCTTTTATTTGTTTGCAAGTAGCATTTTATATGTTTAGTGATGCCCTTAAACCATGTAATTTATGGCAGAGCTTAATTGCTGTAGTTTGGAACAAGTTGAGATTGGTAGAAGGGATTTGAACTGATGTACAAATATCCTCGGAAAGGCACCTGGTCTCTGATGGAAACCAGATGAAATTATAGCTAATACTTTATTCTTGCAATATCGGTGCTGTGTGCAGACTAGCGAGGTTTATGGTCTGTGTGCCGAGAGTTGCCCATGGATTGGTGGCAGCATCCCCTCAACCAGTGGTCCCTAAGCTCTCCCTGATCATTGGGCATGACCCTTATTATTTTTCTTGGTGACATATTGGGGTATTGAGATATTTAGACTACGGTATTTCCACTTATAAGAATATTCTATTAATTTAGCAAAAATATGCCTGGCTTCATCAATTGTTGGCATCTTTGGATTCGAAAATCTCATGGAAATGATCCCTTATCACATTGATCCCAATTAATGCAGATTCCATTAACTCCTGAATGGCTCTATCAAGGGTCTGTTGTTTTTGATGGGCAGAAGAGCCCTGCAGACTACACTGTTCTCTAAAGTAATCCAATGCACAAATAAACAGACCCTAATGGAGCCAGCAACTTTTTTACTTTCTGCTGACATCGCGTTTGACTACGTCCGTTGGCATATTTTCTACCAAATCTATCCAAAATGTGTCGGCTATGTACGCTTATAATGCGCTATATACAGGAGATTAGTGATGAGAGATCGTGCTCGCCATTGTTTGAAATACTTGAACGCACATCGGGGTGCTTGGGTACGCTTGTTACGCGATCGAGTATTGCAGATGCCATCGTGGCTGTTAAGACAGTATTACTGTATATGGCAGGCAATCCCTGCATGTTTATTGGCTAACAGCCACGATGGCACTCTCGATCTAACAGCATGGTGCTCGAGCAACCCCGATACTCGATTGAGTAATGAGCATACCCAAGCACCCCGATGCGCGATCGAGTAATGGGCATATCTGCGCACCCAGATGCGCGATCTAGAAACAAGCGTACCCAAGCACCCAGATGCGCGATCGAGTATTAAACAGTGGCGAGCACGATCGTTCCTCACTAATCTCAGTCTATATTATAGCCCATTATAGGCGTACATAGCTGTTTTGGATCGCTCACTCATAACTAATGGCGATACTATGGGAATGCTCAGATGTGATGTAATGTGAACTGAACCTTCCTCTGTAACTGTAAATAGAATGTTGCCTCTGTAGCCCCAACCTAACGCAGTCAGCGGTCTTTACCCATCCAAACATATCTCTACTGTAGGATCTTATTGCACCCGGTGACAAAATATATCTGTCCTTGTATCCACTTTCTCTCTAATGTTGTATTCACCTGTGATTAATACAATATGCTGTCATATATTCACACCTGGCTGATTTTTTTACTTTGTGGACGCAGGGGAAACATAGACTTTGCATATAAAGTGCACGTAACATGAGGCAGTTCAAGGGCAATGAGTTTTATGCCAGATGGAGCATGCCTGCGTTATTTTGCATTAGTCACTTGTGAGGTTTATGCTCTCAACATGTCTTTGGGCATTGTAGTTTAGTGGGAAATATAAATGTTACTGGATTAATATGCATAAGAGGTCTCTGGTAATCCAGACAGTACGGGGCGCTCTGTTAAAAGTCTGGGAAATCTAAGGATTGCTTGTGTAATGGTATAAGGACACATGCACACACTGTGACGAGGATGTGCCTAAAAAAAATAACTTGACTCTGCCGGAGCATAAAACCACTTTGCTGTTTTTTTTTGTTTTTTTTTCCCGCTTCAGATTTTAAAAAAATTCCCGGTGGGGAAAAAAAAATAATTTGCATGTCACTTCTCTGATGCGATTCCTGATGGAATCTAGATGTTGGCCTATCAGAAAGCTGAAAAGAAACCTCTTAAGTAGAAAAAAATCTATATTAGAAAACACTATCCAAAGAAGAATTTCCTGAAGGGCTTACCACTTGAAAATTTGTCGTTTTTGTATGCCTTTATGTGCACCCACTTGAAGAGATCCGATGGAGTTGTCTAGAATTCTTTCTTAGTTTTGTGCAAGAAGCAGCATTTCTTTAGTCTCTGGCAGTGCATTGTTATTATTAAAGCGAATGTGGCTTAAAGAGGTTGTCTCATCTTCTTAAATGGGTGAAATTTCAAAGTGCTTGTTAAAAAAAAAAAAAAAAAAATCTGCCATTTACTTTTTAAACATCCTCTCCGTTCTCAAGAATGGAGGGATTTTTAACTTTATAGCTTACTACTTGTTGCCTGCAAGGAGCACAGAGCCAAAGCCCACCCACCTTATACGGTCAGTCAAACCTACCGATATCCATGGATTCAGCCAATAATCTAATGTTTATAGGGGCCCCCGGACATATTATTGTCAAGCGAGAGATCAATCCTACCTGTCCAATTTTGGACTGCCGAATGTATTGTCTCCCGGAGATGAGCCGCCGCTAGAGATACCTCGTATTGGCTATTATGGAGAACACAGGAGTGCTCAGAGGAGCTAGCACTTCTATGTATGGGAGTTCCAGCCAAGATGGCGGCCAGCCGAATGATCAGCTATTTCCTGTTTATGGCAGGCTTTTTACTATCCTAGAATGTTAGAGTTGTAAGGAACCTCCAGGGTCATCATGTCCAACCCACTGATCAATGCAAGATTCATGAAACCATCTCAGACAGAGGTCTGTCCAGCCTCTGTTTGAAGACTTCCATTGAAGGAGAACTCGCCACCTCTCGTGGCAGCCTGTTCCTCTAATTGATCACCCTCGCTGTCAAAAAGTTACTTCTAATATCTAATCAGTATCTTCTCTCATTCAGTTTCATCCCATTGCCCCTAGTCTTTCCTTGTGCAAATGAGAATAAAACTGATCCCTCTACAATGTGACAGCCCTTGAGATATTTGTATATAGCTATTAAGTCTCCTCTCAGTCTTCTCTTTTGCAAGCTAAACATTCCCAAATCCTCTAACCGTCGCTCTTCTCTGAACTTGCTCCATTTTGTTCATGCTTTTTTTTTTTTTTTTTTAAATATGTTGCCCAGAACTGGACACAGTATTCCAGATGAGCTCTGACCAAGGATTCGTAGAGCTTGAAAGTGCTACTCTCCAGCTTAAGCTAACCCAAGTTCCTCCGATGCAGAGACAAAGTATTGAAGAGTACATGGTTAAGACCAGCGGCACCACCAAGCATCTTGTCAAAATTGTCAATAATCAAAAGTGCACTGCATGGAGAAAGATTATAAGAACTATGACTATGCTTTGAGTCTAGATCTGTGTTCTTGACCTACAGCCACATCTCGGTCATTCTGCCTCTGCGTTCCACCGCTCATACATAATTCCTTTTTCATTGGTTAGCGCCAACTGCTCTTCTGCCTTTCCCCTCTGCCCTTTTATATTTGGTAACTTCACCACAGCTACCACCCAATCTGGTGCTCTCTTCAAATCCATTCCCCCAGGAACGCTTCTTCAGTCTTCTGGGTCCATCTCACTCTGCTTACTCGGTAGATAAAAAAAATATTTAGAATTGAGCATCCTCAGTGGTTGATACCTTTTAATGGCTAACTGAAAAGATGGTAAAAAATTGCAAGCTTTCGAGACTACTCAGTAGATAGCGACTTTTGTCCACAAGTGCCATGGAACTTTGATGAATCGTATCTTCAACTCTCCACCCCCCTTACACAGGTGCTCCCATGGCCTATGGCCTAGGCGGGTCCAAAAGACCCCTTTTGGCCCACATGAGAAGACCAGTACTATTAAAGAGCCTTGATATTGTGTAGCCCTGGTGTTAGGCACACGCAGTACCCTGGAGAGTGTGTGGCGAGACAGCAGTTTAATGCTAAATACCCATTCACTCAACATACACTAGACACACCCTTAGGGTAGTGTAGTTTACTTTTTAGGGAGTGGTCAAGGTGTATGTTTGTGGAGTGATTTTAGGAGTTCAGTTCCTGTCTTCGGACAGAGAGGACGTCTGGAGTCTAGCTGGAGGAAGCAGTCCAGATTGCTCTATCATCAGTTCGGAAAGTGGAGTCTAGTACAGGTGGTTTAATTCACCTCAGCCTAGTCAGAGCTGTACCTCATCAGACTACATTGAAAGAAAGAAGAAGCTTAGTGCAGAAAGACTTCAGTCGCCTGTCTAAAGGAC
Source organism: Oophaga sylvatica (assembly GCA_033576555.1). Lineage (NCBI taxonomy): Eukaryota > Metazoa > Chordata > Amphibia > Anura > Dendrobatidae > Oophaga > Oophaga sylvatica. The sequence continues at coordinate 342,665,071 of JARQOD010000003.1, read as the reverse complement.
AGTGAAAGGTTCAGAGACGTGCTCCTGCCTATTGATAACTGAGCATCTGTAACTAACTTTGAAGGAAGTGAATGAAGGAAGTAACTACCCGACTTTATGCAAGTGTGAGTGCTTATGCTACCAGCGAGGACAAGGCGAAAGGCACAGTGGTTTATTGGAAAGGTGCGTTTGGATTGAAGAAGTCCTGCACATTGCAACCGGTCACTGGGGACCGAAGGATCACTATTAGCTTCAAGCATAGTGGTAAGAAAACCAGGGATTTACCGGACCTTAGGTCGCGGCAAACAAGCCCCTTATAGTCAGTACGTAACCGGAGTCAGGTGGAATAGGGACTTTGAGTCAAGCGCAGACAAAAGCAAGAACCTAGTTTCATCAATTGGAAGGCTTCACCACAAAACTGACTGGGCAGTACAGCTATGGATTAGCTGGAGTTATTGAGGGAACTACGCTTTAGGCTGGTTGTACTCATCTTTGTTGAAAGTAAAGGAGGCCCCTAACTTGTCCAGCTGCTGTCTCAAGATACACTCTCCTTGGATCAGCCTCCCTGGGACCTGCCTGAACATCTTACAAGTAAAGGTATGGAAAGACGCTGACCGTGTGAGACTGAGTTATTGATTTGCATGCCTGCACAATCCCTACCTAACTACCGACCTGAGGGAAGAGTCCCACCTGTAGGGGACCCGACATCTAGCTGCATCACCATCCCCTCAGAGATCTATAGCAGCGCTGGTACAAATTACCAGAATACTACAGGTGGCGTCACGAACTGTATATAAATCTATCCCTGTAAATATATCCCCAACATACGCCAGACCGCCAGGGCCACAGACCGAGCCACAGCTACCTGTGACAAATCCCATAGACTTCTACGGGCTCGGCTCTGAGTACCCCATTGCCCTGGTAACCCACAATTGTGGTGGCGGGTCGACACAAAAATATTTATCATTGGGGACCACAAGTTTCAAGCTATGTCACTGCTCATCCAACTTTTGATTACGTTTTTTTTTTAATGTCTTTTACTATTTGTTTGGCTGCAGTTGGACGTATCTTCTCTGACTCAGTGTTTCCAATAAAATCTTGTGGATGAGGCAGTGGTTGAATTTATCCAGCTTTGCCTTGTTTATTTCTTGTATGGAAGATGCATGTTGCTTGTATGGCCTCTTCAAAGTGCACCGAGAAGAAGCGCTGAATCTCCAGGAGGCATTATTACCTGCACGTGAAGAGTTATTACGTGCTACAACTACCTGCCCATGCATGGAGGCACGCTGCTGTGGATTTTATGGAAGGTGACTGATGTAATCGCTTTCATTCCTGCACGTCGTTATTAAGTTTGATTTTTGAGGCTGCGCGGCGAGAGGGTAAAGCGGCCATGGGTGAAATTTGTTTGGCCCTGGTGCTCACTTCTTTGTATCAGTGTAAGCAGGCTGGAGACCATCTTTGCTTTATCACAGGCAGTTCTTGCGAAACGTCTGGTTTATTTAACAACCCAATGCAAATGCTTCAGCTATTCAGTAACCATAGCAACCTGTATCCGCTAATGCGTAGATCTATAGGCCTCACATATCAACATAGAAACAAGTGGCCTTGTCGCTCTTAGCTAGTAATGAAGATCTTAGCTTAATATTTATTTTTCATCTGCATAGAGAAAAAAAGTAAAATGCATTTCCTATTTGGTTGTTGAGCAGCTTTTATTTTCTTATTTTAGTACTAGAGGATTCTTTTTTTTTTTTTTTGTTAGGAGGTTGTTTATGCTAGTCACAATGTGCTCTGCTGCCAGGATCACACCTAGCAATCAGTAGTTAACTGCGAGAATGCACCATAAATTTGTGCTCAATTGTCCCTGCAGTGCCCCTAAAGAGGAAATGAAGTATTACACATTCAGACCAGCTGGGTCCTCCAGGGCAAGAGATGCTCGTTTTAGCCACTCCCACATAAACCTAACCATACACATTAGATGGCAAATTATTGGTCTGACAACTTAAAACTTCTTGCCAACTTTCTCCCCATCTGTGAGCGCCGATGTCCCTGCCGAAGAAAAGGATCCAGCAAATGCCCGATCCTTGTGTCCTCCAGGCAAGAGTTGGCAGGCCCTCTTACACGTTAGATTGCCAAAAGCTGCAGTTTTGCCCACTTTTACCTAAAAGTCCACATACATAGATAAGAGTTTAACGGGAAATTCCCCCCCCCATCTTTCTATTAACTTGGCCGTACAACAAAGCAGAGTGACATTGGTGGACACATTTGCTGGCAGCTCTGGCCTGCTAGAGGTAGTAAGGACAGAATCTGGGTTTATTGGCGTCAGATGTCTTTGACTCCTAATTTGGCTTTTGATGTGAATTGTGCACACTTTCCAGGCCTGATAGGGCGTGTTAACTAGTGATGAGCTAACGTAATCGGATAAGGTGTTATCTCAGCATGCTCGTGTTCTAACAGTCTTTGGCGTGCTCGAAAAATAAGTTTTGAGACCCCGTGGCTGCATGTCTCTCGGCTGTTAGACACATGCAGGGTTTGCTTAACAGTCGAGAGACATGCAACTGCGGGGTCTCGAACATATTTTTCGAGCACGCCGAAGTCACTTGGTTAGTACCCGAGCATGTTCAAATAACAAATCATCCGATCACGTTCGCTCTTCACTTGTGTTAACAGTATCCTTGTCTAAAGGTAACGGAAGTTCAAGGTAGTGTTTTACATTAAAAAGGGCCTCTTCTACCATATTGGCTGCATGCACCATCTAAAGTACATCTGTCCGTCAGCCATAGCCATCACTAATAATAGGAAACTGTCTTTTAAAGAGAAGCTGTCACAAGATTTACAATTCAAACTGCATACAATTTGATATTGGTCCTGATGAGGCTTGTGTACTTGCTTTGAAAATTCATGTCAGAATGGCTGTAGGATCCTAATTTTAAAATAAGCCATTAATGAGTCTAGGTGGAGGGGAGAGTTCATGGAGAATCATGAGTCCAAGTGTGTATTCACTGCCCACCTGACTGGTGGCTGCAGCTTGTGCTGAGCAGTGAAGGATTGCATCAGGGAGTTGGGACACTGAGAAGCTGTCACTCAGACTAGGCGGGCAGAGTTTATTCAGCCATTCTGACGTGGAACTTTGCAAAATACACCAGCTCCATCAGGTTTAAGATTTAATAATGTATTCAGTTTATATTGTTAAATCAGGTAACAGATCCAGTAAGTGTTTAGTCTCATATTAAGAAATGTTTTTTTATTTCTGTGTCTGATATGTGAATAGCCATGCATAACTCGCTTGGCATGTTGGCCGTATCACATGTCGACGCTGTGTCAGAAGCGGGACATGTGGCTCTATGGCTGATGAACGGTCTGTCAGCGCTATTGTTTAGAACATCAGTGAGTAAATAGTGCTTCGGTTGTTTAAGCATCTATTTTGTTCCAGGAAACCTTGTAGAGACAAGTAAATGGTAACCTGCACCTCCGAAAGGCTTTTTTTTGTTATAGAACTACAGCAATTTAATTTAAAGGAGAACTTCACCTTATTGGGGGCATCTTGACGAGCCCTGTCTAAGGCGGTGCATTTTTCTTTTTTTTGGGGGGGGGGGCGGAGGTAGGACGGTGCACTGTTTGAAGAGTTCACTGTTAGCGCATCCATTCTGCCATTCTTACCACGACTGCTGATACAGTAATAATGGGTCTGTGTGTAATATGGCGTTTCCCGGCCATCTAAAGTCGACAGTCTGTGATTTACACAATGGGGTGCATGTGTCCTGCAGATACTCAGTCTTCAGACTTACAAAAGGAACAAGTGGCTTAACTTCTTTATCCACTTTCAAATTGTAGCACAAAAATGAGTTTTGTATTTGTACATTGTAAAAAGTAGCATCTGTTTGATGGCTATGAGCAATGTTCCTGATTATCAGTTTTCGGTAATCGGTGTGTGGCCCGTCCCATGATCTGATCGGTCATGAGACCGGATCGTGTCTTGTCCCAGTGTTCCTCTGTAATCATCGGGTGATCATAGAGGTGCTATTGACTTTTGGTGGGATACAGTTGGATTTTCTCTATAGCCTCATGAGTAATGGCCCATTTAGATGTGCTAATAATTTGGCAATGAGCATTCGTAGCCCAACCATTAGCCCATGTAATGTATACCAGCCAGCAATCGTCTGTCAGTTTGTCATATGCAATAATTTTTAATCACCCCACCCCCCTATTAAACCAACGCGGATGGGCTACATGCAAGCCGATCATTATCGGTCTCTCTACCCTGGCTAAAGCCAATTCTATTCACACAGAATGGTCATTAATACAATTGTTCCGTGTGCATAGACGGTAATGAATATATAATGGGACGATGGACTACCAATAATTTTTTTTTTTTTATACACCAGGGTTAAAAATGATGGCACCCAATGGATGAACATTTTGTTCGTTCATTGGATGATTGCCATTCTGTTTAGATAGGCAGATTGTCGGGAATGAGTATCCTTAAGAACATTTATTACACACGTGGTCAAAATTGTTGGTACCCCTCATTTAATGACAGAAAAACCCACAATGGTGACAGAAATAATTTGAATCTGACAAAAGTAATAATAAATCAAAAATCTATGAAAATGAACAAATGAAAGTCAGACATTGCATTTCAGCCATGCTTCCACAGAATTAAAAAAAAATAACTTGTGAAGTAGGCCTGGACTGAAATGATGATACCCTTAACTTAATATTTTGTTGCACAACCTTTTGAGCCAATCACTGCGATCAAACTTTTCCTGTAACTGTCAATGAGACTTCTGCACCTCTCGACAGGTATTTTGGCCCACTCCTCAAGAGCAAACTGCTCCAGTTGTCTCATGTTTGAAGGTTGCCTTTTCTAGACGGCATGTTTCAGCTCTTTCCAAAGATGCTCAATAGGAATTAGGTCAGGGCTCATAGAAGGCCACTTCAGAATAGCCCAATGTTTTCCTCTTAGGCATTCTTGGGTGTTTTTAGTTGTGTGTTTTGGGTCATTATCCTGTTGCAAAATCCATGACCTGCGACTAAAGGGTATGCCACACTAAGCGAGATCACTAACGAGATCGCTAAAACGTCACTATTTAGCGATCTCGTTAGCGACGTCGTTGTGTGTGGCATGTAGCAACGATGTGGCCCCTGCTGTGATGTCGCTGATCGTTCACTAGCGTTCTGGACCGTTTTTTGATCGTTGGCGTCCCGCTGGTGAGCCTATATCGCTGTGTTTGGCACCTTTTGCGAACGACGAGCGACCTCGTTTGTGACGCATATGACAGCGGCGCAGGCGGGACTAGGGTTTTTTAGCGTCACGGAGAGGATCACAATATCTGTAGGTTCTCTTTTGCGTCACAGAGAGGATCGCAGAAGTTGCAAAGCAGGCTAGCAGGACGCAGAGAGCAGGAGCGATGCTGGAAATTCCTATGAATCAGAAGCGCTCAGTACATGCTATAGGAAAGATGTGTATCTTCGTACCGTGTTAGCCAGTAGATAGAAAAATATTTAGACTTGAGAGTCCTCAGTGGTTGATACCTTTTAATGGCTAACTGAAAAGATGGTAACAAATTGCAAGCTTTCGAGACTACTCCGGTCTCTTCATCAGGCAAAGTCTTTGCCTGATGAAGAGACCGGAGTAGTCTCGAAAGCTTGCAATTTGTTACCATCTTTTCAGTTAGCCATTAAAAGGTATCAACCACTGAGGACTCTCAAGTCTAAATATTTTTCTCAGTACATGCTAATCACAGATCCTAACAACCGCCAAAGTCGTTAAAGAGATCGCTGACCGCTGATGTGTCGTTTATGAGATCTCCTGTTTGGCAGCTACTAGCGACCTAAAAGCGATCACACCAACGATCTCGTTAGCTTGCGTCGTTATCGTGATCGCTAACGAGATCGCTAAGTGTGGCAGTACCTTAAGACCAAGCTTTCTGACACTGGGCTGCATATTTCTATCTATCCCTTGATAGTCTTGAGATTTCATTGTACCCTGCACAGACTCTAGACACCGTGTGCTAGATGCAGCAAAGCAGCCCCAGAACATAACAGAGCCTCCTCCATGTTTCACAGTAGGGACAGTGTTCTTTTCTTGATATGCTTCATTTTTCTGTCTGTGACCATAGAACTGATGTGCCTTGCCAAAAAGTTCAATTTTTGTCTCATCTGTCCATAGGACATTCTCCCAGAAGCTTTGTGGCTTGTCAACATGTAGTTTTCGCAAATTCCAGTCTGGCTTTTTTATGATTTTTTTTCAACAATGGTGTCCTACTTGGTCGTCTCCCATGAAGTCCACTTTTGGACTTCATAAAACGACGGATGGTGCAATCTGACACTGATATTCCTTGAGCTTGAAGTTCACCTTTAATCTGTTTAGAAGTTTTTCTGGGCTCTTTTGTTACCATTCGTATTATCCGTCTCTTTGATTTGTCATCAATTTTCCTCCTGCGGCCACGTCCAGGGAGGTTGGCTACAGTCCCATGGATCTTAAATTTCTGAATAATATGTGCAACTGTAGTCATAGGAACATCAGGCTGCTTGGAGATGGTCTTATTACTTTTACCTTCAACATGTTTGTCTATAATTTTCTTTCTAATCTCCTGAGACAACGGTTTCCTTATCTTCCTCTGGTCCATGTTGAGTGTGATACACATCATGTCACCAAACTGCACAGCAAATATCTGTAGCCCTCTATACAGGCCCACTCACTGATTCCAAGATTGTAGACACCTGTGATGCTAATTAGTGGACACACCTTGATTTAACATGTCCGTCACTTTATTTTCAGGGATACCATCATTTCTGTCCAGGCCTATTTCATGAGTTTTTTTAAAAAAAATCCGTGGAGGCATGGTTGAAAAGCAATGTCTGACTTTCATTTATTCATTTTCATAAATTTTTTATTTATTACTTTTGTCAGATTCAAGTTATTTCTGTGACCATTGTGCGCTTTTCTGTCATTAAAAGAGGGGTACCAACAATTTTGACCACGTGTGTAGATGATTGATTCCTCCAAAGGGACTATAAACTGGCTTAAAAGGAATCTGTCACCAGGTTTTTGTCAATTTAGTCTGAGAGCTGCGCAGGGTGGATTTGATTTAAATCAAACTGATTTAAATCACGATTTAAATCACGATTTAAATCACTAGTCAGTAAGGCTTGATTTAAATCAGTGATTTAAATCAAAGTTTCTACCTAAACTAGTTCTTGCTACTTTAACATGCAAGTAGATGAAGATTTTTAGAATCACTTTTTATATTCCTTTTTTCTCCCCAGTTTAATGGGTTAATCATTCATATTTGGACACCACTGTTCTGTTGTACTTAGGAAGGAGAAAAATAATCCTGACCTTAATAACAATTTAAATAGATTTATTCAACTGAAACAATAACAACATTGCAGCATAAGTTATTTGCTTTAACAAACATCCATGTTTGTTAACTAATTTGGCTAAACAAAATATATATATATTTTAAGAAACTTAGACTGTCAGCCCAGCCGACACATGAAAAACTTAAATACTACTGTCCCTGCTGTCCTCTGTAGCTCACTCGTCGTCATCTTCATCATCATCTTCTTCTTTGTTCCTATTCATAATCTGGAAAAGAAAAATAAGCTTTCCTGCTTTACTGGGTCCCAACCAATTTCTCAATTTAGAATGAATGAGTCCAAAGGAAGAGAATATTCTTTCAACGCCTGCAGAAGAAGCTACTGCTGTTAAAAGTGAAATCATTACTTGAACAGTCTCTAAATCCAAGCGCTTAAGTGACTTCCACCAGTTTACTGGTGTGACCTTCCTTAAAATATCTTCAGCAAACATATATTTCTTGAATGGTTCCCCCTTAGCTCTGAAGTTTATTATAGTTGGCATTAAAGATGGATGATTGCTGGATACCCATGTCATAGCAAACTCCTCTTCCTCAGCACTTAGGTTTTGACCCTGATATTGGATATTGACAATATTTGCCAAAAAATGAGCTGGAGTCAGTGCTTGTCCCATTCGTTTGTTTACTGCTTGTAATTTAATTCTGTCCATGTGTAGTTCTGTTTTTAAGTGTTCACTCAGTTCCTTCCAAATTTCAACAGCATCCGCAATAAAACAGCTATTTTTCTGTATTTTGTTTAAAGCTTGAGAGATGGGTTTCAGGAAGCTCAGCATATGTTCAACATTTCTCTTAAGCCCAATGTTGAGGATTTTGGCCGTGACAGTGTCATCTATTTTATCTCGATTTTCTTCACAAAGTGTCATCAGAATAGGCCAGTTTTTGATATACTGCTCAAAACAGTCCACCACAGAGTTCCATCTAACATCTTGTGGGAGCGTTAGCTTGGTTCCACCCATCCTTTTCAGAGCTGCTGCAGCAAAATGATTATTACGGAAGTATTTAGCAATTTCAACAACATTATCCTTTATTTCTGGAACACTTAAGTCTTTGGCTAAGAGGTTCAGCAAATGAGCACTGCAACCATATGTTATTAGCTTTGTATTCCCTCCCTGCTCTTCTAAATTTCTACTCATCTTGGATACGTTTGCAGCATTGTCAGTGACCAAACTGCGTACTAGACATTTGAATTTTTGTTCACATGTTGTTATAGCTTTTACTGCCACTTCTTGTAAGTATTCTGCTGTGTGTGCATTTTCTGACGTATCAGTTGTTTGTGCAAGGAAGACTTTACCTTCTTCTGTTGTTATACAAGCACATACAATAGGATCATTGTGGACATTACTCCACCCATCAATACTTAGGTTAACAATTTTACCCTCCAGAGTTGTTGCACATTGCTCCATTTCTCTGTCATACACTTGATCCAGCAGTTTCCCTGCAACATCAGCTCTGCTGGGTGGACTGTATCCTGGTCTCAGTGACTGAACCATATTAATGAAATGTGGGTTCTCAGTCAGACGGAAAGAAGAGTTCGTTGCATAAATAAACTGGGCAATTTTTTCATCAATCAACTCTTTTTCTAATCTGCTAGTTCTTATCACAAACCTATCTATGGTGGTTCCAGGAGGTAAAGGTTTTTTCTTCCTTTTGGGTGATGGTGATATGTGGCTGTGGGTGTCTGATGATGATGCTGCTGCTAATGAAGCACTATCCTGGATGGATAACTCTGAAACTGTAGAACAGGATGATGGTGATCTTGGAGGTGGATAGTTTCCAGAATCCATGAATTCCCCTAAACAAAAAAAGTCAATGCTGTTATTTTATTGTTTATACAATTTCTGCTTATTGTACACAACACAGCACTGCCCCAAAAGGAATATTTGTTTTTCTTCATAACTGTACCAAATGACAGTAACATGCAGTAATAATAAGAAATATAATTTTTCTCACACATGACAGTTCAGTCTTTAGAAATAGGATTCAATAAAAATGTTTACTAAACCTGAAGATCCTGCCTGTTCAGAAGTGTTTCTTTGGTCATCTTCATCACCACACTTCTTATGATGTTGCCTCATTCGCGCCACCAGGCCTTGCATCTCTTTGTTGCATCGTTTGCATTTTGCACGCATGCCTGCCTTACCGATAGGCGAAGGAGCTTCATTAAAATATTCCCAAACTGGGTCTCTTTTACGGCCTGCTGCCATTATAAGGAAAGAATGTAATAAACTTCAGATCGTACACACAAACAGATCCAGACTTGTCTGTCTGTGGCTATGCTGCAGTATTGTGCTCAAAGTTTCACTTTCATTTTCTTGTCTGCTTGCCCTTCCTCCTCCTCACACTTAGATTCACATTCTTCTTGTGTTGTGCAGATCTATTCCACTCCAAACAATCAGAAACATATTGTCTAACTTCTTGGACTTGGCACTGAAGGGGTTGATTCTGTATTCATATAGGTTTGTAGAACAAAAGGATTAAGGTCTTTTTCTCAACTCTGTTCATGTTGTAACATTTTTGCCGTGAAGAAGAGGCTGGGACCTCTGCGGAGTCAAATTCAGTTTTGAGAACTGCGTAAGTAAAGCGAGCGTCTGTGATAATATAGGAGAGAAACTGCCCACTAATCCTACAGAAACCTCTGGAAGAGCATGGCATTGTGAATGTTACACATATACAGCCTTTATTCTACTGAGTTAAACAACTCAGCTTTATCTCATGATGGAAGAACCTTTGGATGGTAAAATATTTTCCTCAAAAAGCAGTTTATTGAAAAAAATCCGATTTAAATCAAAAAAATCCGATTTTTTTTAAAAAAAATCATTGATTTTTATCCACCCTGGAGCTGCGTGATGTAACGGCAGATACCCTAATTCCATTGCTGTCACTTACTGAACTGCTTGTGATAGTTCTGATAATATGCTAATAAAACTGGTATTATACTTAGAGGACTAGTAAGCCTGCTGCCATGTAGCCCTCCACATTCATGAGCTCTGTGTAACCCCACCCCTCAATGCTGACAGTGTCGTAGTGAATCGCGCAGATTCCACCGCTGCCACCAGTTTGTCAGGGAGACGCAATTCCGCTGCTTCTAATCATCAGGACAATTACGCAATTGACGGACGAGGCTGCTGCTGTTTCCCCTACTAGGCCGGTTATTGGGAAACCTGCAGTGAAAGTATGGTATATACAGTTATGCATCTAAACCAGGGTTCCCCAACTCCAGTCCTCAAGGCCCACCAACAGGTCTTGGTTTCAGGATTTCCTTAGTATTGCCCAGGTGATAATTGAATCACATGTGCAATACAAAGGAAATCCTGAAAACACGAATTGTTGGTGGACCTTGAGGACTGGAGTTGGGGAACACGGATCTAAAGGTACTGCCACACTAAACAATCCCGCTAGCGATCACGATAACGACGCATACTAATGCGATCGCTAGCGGGATTGTTTCTATATCGCTAAGTGCGGCCACATTTAGCGATATAGTTAACGACGCTATCGCGGTTAGCGATCTTCTTAACGACTTTAGCGGTACAAAAGTACCGCTAAATCGCTAAGAAAAGGTGCCACACTAGCGATATATACTTACCCAGCGGGAGCGCCGACGAGAAAATAGGGTCCGGAACGATTCCAGCGACGAGCGAGATCACAGCAGGAAGCTCGTCGCTGGCAGATGCCGCACTGAACAACATCGCTAATGGGATCGCTAAATAGTGACGTTTTTTAGCGATCCCGTTAGCGATATTGTTCAGTGTGGCATACCCTTAAACTATCCCAGTGAGTTGTTAGTGATGCAATGTGCATCACTGACACATTTTTTTTTTTCATTAAAAACAGCGCCATAATCATGTGCAAAAAGCACTTTATATGGTTAGATCGTCCCTACTCATTTAGTCGGAGGGGTGTGCTTCATTTAATTCAGCCACCGTTGTCACCATCCATACAATTTTAAATTATGTTTCCGGGGTTGCTGCGACGTCACTCAAATCCGCTTTGAAAAATCCCTCCCTTACGCATTGTATCATGGAGCCGCGCATGGGCATTGTCAATTGGAGAGTGGCGCATGCGTCGTGGCAAGCGGCACCCTGTGCATTGAAGCTGTGTGTAGTACCCAGCTTCACTGACTGTCCAGCCGGAGTCGCTCTTCACGGCATATGCACGGCTTCCCAATCGACATTGCGCAAGCGCAGGATTTTTCAAAGTGGATGTGAGTGACGACGCAATCCCAGGAACATCCAAATTGTGTGGGCGGTGCCTACTGTGACTGAACAAAATGAATCACACCCCATGACTTAATGAGCATGTACGATCTGACTATATAAAGTGAATTTTGCACATGATTAGACCGCCGTTTTTAATGAAAAAGTGTAAGTGATGCACATTGCATCACTAACAACGCACTGGGGACAGTTTACATGCTACAAAGGACATCACAGGTTCCCTTTAGGGGAACCATGCATTCCAGAATCTCTAAGTAGCTGGGTAAAAATAAGTGGCGCTGTAATGGCTGCCAACCTCTATTTATCTATGCAACTCGCCAGTAAAGCAATAAGAAGTATTAATTGTACGTTCCCAAGAGACATTTTGCTGCAAAAACGATGCCTTAAAGTTGCAAATTTCAGAAATCCACGGTAACATCTGCAACATTAATTGATATGCTGCAGATTATCCACACCACGGGTGTTCAACCTTTGTGGACGCGCTGGGGCCTAAGGGGTAAGAGGGCCACTACTACCTCCAAAGCAGGTGGAATTGTGCATTATGATGAGCTATTGGGCTGCAAAGGACCCTTATATTCTTGTGCAGGGACCCTCATCTGTCTGTGTCCTCCAGTGCAATAGAACCCTTCATTCTTGAGTTTGTTGGTAATCTGGCCGCACATCAAACAAAAATTGGCCTCTAAACTATTTGATGGCTGTTTAAGTATATTTGTACTTGTGTGATCTCTTACCATAGTGAAGAAAGCGATCAGGATGTGTTGGTCAATCCGTGATCTTCTTTTATGGAAAGTTATTATAGTTAGTAAATGGCTAGAGGTATAGTGTAGTGTAACTATTGGCCACGTCACATTTTTTAAGGTCTGTTACATTTTTTCTTTTTTGAAGATGTCTAATTCATTTTCCTTTTTCTGGGAACGCTGAATTAAATTACCAAAATTGCCGGCTATTATCAGAATGCTATTTACCAGGATTATGCAGAGCTATCTGCGGCATCAGTCTATGCTAAATTAGCGTTTCAGCTGTAAGACTGTAATAATGCAATTATGTCGTTCAGTATATTGACAGTTTATTTTCTTTTGACTCATTAGGGAATGGGATTATGTAAGGTTAATCCTCCGCGAGTTAAAAGAATAACAGAGTGTACAACAGACTGTTAGCAGCTGCAGAAGTTAGAAGTAGTACACCAAAATTCTCCTTTAAAATGAAAACTTACATTTAAAGGGAATCTGTCACCCAAAATTGGCGGGATATTTAAATGATGGCAGTCAGGTCAGATGGGCGGTGTTTTGGGTACTTGCCTTAACATGTTGTTTGCCGCTGTCTCCATTATTTCTGGGAATTGTAGTCGTTGCCCTCCATATAACGCGCCTGCGCATTGCAATCTGCGGGCAAAGCATACTGCGTGCGCGCAATTCAAGATTGCAATGCGCAGGCGCGTTATATGGAGGGCAACAACTGCAATTCCCAGAAATAATGAAGACAGCGGCGAACAACATGTTAAGGCAAGTACCCAAAACACCGCCCATCTGACCTGACTGCCATCATTTAAATATCCCGCCAATTTAGGGTGACAGATTCCCTTTAACAGGGAACATTTTTTGATTCCCCAACCCCCACACTTTTAATAAAATGCTGATTTATCTTTTGCCTTTTTTTTTCTAGGCAAAGATAATGTAGAAGATACCATTTTATCTTCCACAAAATATGGTCACTAGTGATGAGCGAGCGTGCTCCAATAAGGTGTTATCTGAGCATGCTCCGGTGCTAACAGTGTCTGTGGCGTGCTCAAATAATATGTTCAAGCCCCCGCGGCTGCATGTGTTGCGGCTATTGGGCAACCACAACACATGCAGAGATTGCTAACAAACAGGAAACCCTTGTATGTGTTGTAGCTGTCGAATATCCGCAAGACATGCAGCTGCGGGGACTCGAACATATTATTCGAGCACGCTGAAGACACTCGGTTAGCACCTGAGCATGCTCAGATAACACCTTATCCGATCACATTCACTCATTGCTAATGGTCACCTATGGTCCATAAGGACATTGTCCAATTTGGGCATGCCCTCTCCATAAGCATAACATTTGCCAAAGTTTTGACTTATTGTTTTATTGTTCAGAGACATATATACACTGCTCACAAAAATAAAGGGAACACTTAAACAACAGAATATAACTCCAAGTAAATCAAACTTCTGTGAAATCAAACTGTCCACTTAGGAAGCAACACTGACAATCAATTTCACATTCTGTTGTGCAAATGGAATAGACAACAGATGAAAATTATTGGCAATTATCAAGACACACTCAATAAAGGAGTGGTTCTGCAGGTGGGGACCACAGACCACATCTCAGTACCAATGCTTTCTGGCTGATATTTTGGTCACTTTTGAATGTTGGTTGTGCTTTCACACTCGTGGCAGCATGAGATGGACTCTACAACCCACACAAGTGGCTCAGGTAGTGCAGCTCATCCAGGATGGCACATCAATGCGAGCTGTGGCAAGAAGGTTTGCTGTCTGTCAGCGTAGTGTCCAGAGGATGGAGGCGTTACCAGGAGACAGGCCAGTACACCAGAAGACGTGGAAGGGGCGTTAGGAGGGCAACAACCCAGCATCAGGACCGCTACCTCCGCCTTTGTGCAAGGAGGAACAGGAGGAGCACTGCCAGAGCCTTGCAAAATGACCTCCAGCAGGCCACGAATGTGCATGTGTCTGCACAAACGGTTAGAAACCAACTCCATGAGGATGGTCTGAGTGCCCGACGTCCACAGATGGGGGTTGTGCTCGCAGCCCAACACCGTGCAGGACACTTGGCATTTGCCAGAGAACACCAGGATTGGCAAATTTGCCACTGGCACCCTGTGCTCTTCACAGATGTAAGCAGGTTCACACTGAGCACATGTGACAGAGTCTGGAGACGCTGTGGAGAGCGATCTTCTACCTACAACATCCTTCAGCATGACCGGTTTGGCAGTAGGTCAGTAATGGTGTGGGGTGGCATTTCTTTGGAGGGCCACACTGCCCTCCATGTGCTCGCCAGAGGTAGCCTGACTGCCATTAGGTACCGAGATGAGATCCCCAGACCCCTTGTGAGACCATATGCTGGTGCCATTGGCCCTGGGTTCCTCCTAATGCAGGACAATGCCAGACCTCATGTGTCTGGAGTGTGTCAGCAGTTCCTGCAAAATGAAGGCATTGAAGCTATGGACTGGCCCGCCTGTTCCCCAGACCTGAATCTGATTGAGCACATCTGGGACATCATGTATCGCTCCTTCCACCAACGTCACATTGCACCACAGACTCCTGGAGTTGGCGGTTTCTGTAGTCCAGGTCTGGGAGGAGATCCCTCAGGAGACCATCCGCTGCCTCATCAGAAGCATGCCCAGGCATTGTATGGAGGTCATACAAGCACGTGGAGGCCACACACAGTACTGAGCATCATTTTGACTTGTTTTAAGGACATTACATTCCACTTAAATTTTGTGGTGACTCCAAATCCAGGCTTCCATTGGTTAATAAATTTGATTTCCATTGATTATTTTTGTGTGATTTTGTTGTCAGCACATTCAACTTTGTACAGAACAGTATTCAATGAGAATATTTCATTCATTCAATTCTAGGATGTGTTATTGAAGTGTTCCCTTTATTTTTTTTGAGCAGTGTATATTTTTATATTCAATGCTCATTAACACAACTGAGCCAGTACTGTACAGTACCTCTAAGGATGAGAGCAATGAAAAAATGCAAAAGTGACCAAAGCAACAGTCAAAAAGGATGAGAAAAGAGAAATGGTTTGTGGTCCCCACCTGCATAAACACTCCTTTATAGGGGGTGTCTTCCTAATTGCCGATCAATTGCCGAGCAGAAGAAATTGATTCACAATCAGTGCTGTTTCATAACTGGACAGGTTGATTTCACAGAAGTGTAAAGGGTATGCCACACTAAACAATATCGCTAACGGGATCGCTAAAAAACGTCACTATTTAGCGATCCCGTTAGCGATATTGTTCAGTGCGGCAGCTTCCAGCGACGAGCTTCCTGCTGTGATCTCGCTCGTCGCTGGAATCGTTCCGGACCCTATTTCATCGCTCGCGCTCCCGCTGGGTAAGTATCTAATCGCTGTGTGGCACCTTTTCTTAGCGATTTAGCGGTACTTTTGTACCGCTAAAGTCGTTAAGAAGATCGCTAACGGCGATAGCGTCGTTAACTATATCGCTAAATGCGGCAGCATTTAGCGATATAGAAACAATCCCGCTAGCGATCTCATTAGTATGCAACGCTAACGAGATCGCTAGCGGGATTGCTTAGTGTGGCAGTACCTTAAGTGACTTGGAGTTATAATGTGTTGTTTAAGTGTTCCCTTTATTTTTTTGAGCACGTATGTGTTAAGGTAATGATAATAGATAGATAGATAGATAGATAGATAGATGATAGATAGATAGATAGATAGATAGATATAGATAGATAGATAGATATGATAGATAAGATAGATATATATACAGTACAGACAAAAAGTTTGGACACCTTCTCATTTAAAGATTTTTCTGTATTATCATGACTATGAAAATTGTACATTCAAACTGAAGGCATCAAAACTATGAATTAACACATGTGGAATTATATACTTAACAAAAAAGTGTGTAACAGCTGAAATTATGTCTTATATTCTAGGTTCTTCAAAGTAGCCACCTTTTGCTTTGATTACTGCTTTGCACACTCTTGGCATTCTCTTGATGAGCTTCAAGAGGTAGTCACTGGAAATGGTCTTCCAACAATCTTGAAGGAGTTCCCAGAGATGCTTAGCACTTGTTGGCCCTTTTGCCTTCACTCTGCGGTCCAGCTCACCCCAAACCATCTCGATTGGGTTCAGGTCTGGTGACTGTGGAGGCCAGGTCATCGGCCGTAGCACCCCATCACTCTCCTTGGTCAAATAGCCCTTACACAGCCTGGAGGTGTGTTTGGGGTCATTGTCCTGTTGAAAAATAAATGATGGTCCAACTAAACGCAAACCGGATGGAATAGCATGCCGCTGCAAGATGCTGTGGTAGCCATGCTGGTTCAGTATGCCTTTAATTTTCAATAAATCCCCAACAGTATCACCAGAAAAGCCCCCCCACTCCATCACACCTCCTCCACCATGCTTCACGGTGGGAACCAGGCATGTAGAGTCCATCCGTTCACCTTTTCTGCGTCGCACAAAGACATGGTGGTTGGAACCAAAGATCTCAAATTTGGACTCATTAGACCAAAGCACAGATTTCCACTGGTCTAATGTCCATTCCTTGTGTTCTTTAGCCCAAACAAGTCTCTTCTGCTTGTTGCCTGTCCTTAGCAGTGGTTTCCTAGCAGCTATTTTACCATGAAGGCCTGCTGCACAAAGTCTCCTCTTAACAGT
Organism: Oophaga sylvatica; assembly: GCA_033576555.1. Taxonomy (NCBI): domain Eukaryota; kingdom Metazoa; phylum Chordata; class Amphibia; order Anura; family Dendrobatidae; genus Oophaga; species Oophaga sylvatica. Next base: position 342,648,099 of record JARQOD010000003.1, on the reverse strand, counting down.
TGTTGAAGAGATGTGTCTGCTGCTAGAACTCTGTGGCATTGACCTGGTCTCTAATCTGAGCTGCTGTAAACCTGCGATTTCTGAGGCTGGTGACTCGGATAAACTTATCCTCAGAAGCAGAGGTGACTCTTGGTCTTCCTTTCCTGGGGCGGTCCTCATGTGAGCAAGTTTCTTTGTAGCGCTTGATGGTTTTTGCAATTGCACTTGGGGACACTTTCAAAGTTTTCCCAATTTTTCGGATTGACTGACCTTCATTTCTTAAAGTAATGATGGCCACTCGTTTTTCTTTACTTAGCTGCTTTTTTCTTGCCTTAATACAAATTCTAACAGTCTATTCAGTAGGACTATCAGCTGTGTATCCACCAGACTTCTGCACAACACAACTGATGGTCCCAACCCCATTTATAAGGTCAGAAATCCCACTTAATAAACCTGACAGGGCACACCTGTGAAGTGAAAACCATTCCCAGTGACTACTTCTTGAAGTTCATCAAGAGAATGCCAAGAGTGTGCAAAGCAGTCATCAAAGCAAAAGGTGGCTACTTTGAAGAACCTAGAATATAAGACATATTTTCAGTTGTTTCACACTTTTTTGTTAAGTATATAATTCCACATGTGTTAATTCATAGTTTTGATGCCTTCAGTGTGAATGTACAATTTTCATAGTCATGAAAATACAGAAAAATCTTTAAATGAGAAGGTGTGTCCAAACTTTTGGTCTGTACTGTATATATTATAATATATATATATTAATTATAATATAATATTTTGTTACTTTTTACATAACGGCTGAAAAAATGTTTTGCAATCAATGTCATTAATCCTTAATGTTTTTATTTTCTGTCTGTATTTTCTGGCCTGTGCCTCGAGATCCTGGTCATTGGACCGGAATACGGAGATCTGTGACAGGCTCTTTTATGAGGCCTCGTTGACATTCTGCATTAGTCGCTGAGGATAGGCAAGTAGTGCCAGAGTAAACTGTCAGACATGCTGCATTTCAGAGAGGCATCATTTGCATCTCGCACAATCCCAGCACCCAAGCCATCCGCTCTGCTAAACCACCTTGGCCGCTGGTGGCCTTTGTCCCGCTCACATACAGGACTGTGCACATTAGTTTGTCACCAGGGGATAAAGCAGAGCAGTTATAGGAAATATAAAAGTATCTGGCTTGTGTTACACCTCGCATCTATGAAGAATCTACCCCTGACATTACTACTTGTGTACGTCCATTTTTTTTTTTGTATTGCGCTGACCTGCTACCGCCTTTCCAATTCTTGTCCTGTGATCGGAGCACAATCATAATTCATAGCAATAGGAATTAGCAGTTATCTGCAAAGGAACAATGGAGAATTATTGTGGGAAGGCTGCAGACGGTCGTGTTAATGTGATCACATTAATATTAAAAGTGCAACTCCACAGAAAATGTCAAATACTTCCCAGATCCGTGCTAGAAGTGCCTAATTTTGTATTACTAGATGCCGTTGTTTTATTTTCTGTTTGAGATACGGATGACATCACCTAGTAACCGCTTTTCTAGTTGGAAAGGGACTCAAACTGGTTCTGTCTTCCCTGAAATTTTGAGTTGAAAGAGACTAAGTTAGGAAAAGATTATAAAATCATGGAAAATCACAAACGCTAAAAAAAATAGGTGCCGATTTTTGGTTCTTCAAGATCGCAGTCCTCTCACAACTCTTGAGGTCTTACTGTAAGGGCAGGTGCAGATAACCGAGAAAATAAGATCCCGCTATGATCCGATTCTCTCCGAGGAGAAGATAGAAAAAGATTTTTCCATCTTCTCCATTGTTTCAGTCCGTCGAAATTGGACTGCATTCAGATGTCCTCCCAGTGCAGTCTGATGGTTTCTACTGACTCATTGACTTGCATGGCTCAATATCAGATCAAACTTGGGCAAAAACAATTTTTTTATGTCCCCAATGCATGGCTCCATAGAAAAAACGTTTTCTGAGTGCTCTCCCATGTTTTGTTGGTTCAAACTCTGACTTAAAATATGACCATGTGCATGAGCCCTAAAGTTGTCATGGTATAAGTAATACTTAAGAAGGAGCTCTCCCTGGGAGACTACACTACAAAAGGATATCATTAAGTTTAATTATCATACGTTGAATGGTCCCTGAAGTGCCACCTGGGGCATCTAGAACTTTATTCCCAGCATTGGCCCATTTGTATTCTCGAAAACAAGCTCATGTTAACTCAGATTAATTTATGGGAAAGCACAGGGAGCCTTCATGCTCATTCAGCCCACAACTATTCCTCCTGACCTCATCATAATATATGCACGGTCAGTTCATAATAGTATCCATGTTTTGTCTTTGTCTTTTTTTTTTTTTTTTAATGGGTAGAGGGGAGTAAGCTCCTGTCAGACACCTCATGCAGCGACTTTTCTCCTGTAAAATCGAAAGGATCTGGGATTAAAATTCAACATTCACATTATTTCCTTCAACATCATCTGTAGCCAGATTTTCACATGTTTTGAGGTGGATTTGAGGTTCCTGCAGCAGCCAGCTGATACTGCGAAACATTTGTATGCATCATATGTTGTAAGCAGAACTCTATATTGTGGTGGCTCCAGGAAGCCCCAGTTTTATTACCTTCCTATCAGAACAGACGTGTATATTTATAGATAATGGTACATATCAGAAGGTTTAAAATTTAATCCATTTACCAATTTGCTAAAAAATAATCTATTGATCTCGATTGCTTATCCGTAGGTCTGGAGTACGGAAACATGAAGCTGAGCAGATCTGGTACGCTACAAATGCAAGACAAATACACCAACGGTTGTAAGTAGCACAGAACTTTCTTCCATCTTTTCGTGTGTTCATGGTAGACACTAAAGTACCTAATTCATAGCTGGAAAAGGGTCCAATTGAAATTGCCCCCGAAGCTCAGAAACTTAGTTATTCTTGAAGTCCATGGATTCACTACTTTTCAAACTTTTTGTAGGACCTCATTGGCTTCAGTGTTGGACTTGTTGTCCGTTGTTTTCGGCATTATTTCACTGGCTTGATTACTAATGTTTTGTCATCCCTGTTGTTGGAACTAGCTTTGATTTTGTATCCTTCATTTCTAGATTGATTAGCCTACGTTTTAACACTGTTAATATTTGGATGCATTTCTTGGATTTGATTGAGCGTTGTGAATGTAACGATGTGTATAACTCTCTATATAGATAGCTAATATCTCAGTATACATTGAAGTTGCAGCACCAAGAAGGGTAATTTATGGAAATCAGTGTTGATAGACATGTTATTGGTATGCAAATGATGTTAAATGGAAACTTTTTCACATCTCAATTTAATCAGTATCAACTATGAGCACCATGCTCTTACACACACGCCTTGGCATGATATCAGTGGAGGTTATTAATGGTTGTCTGAGGAATGTTCTGCCGTGCTGAATGCATTCGGACAAATCAAGATCCGCTCCTGGCAGCTGATCTGTCTTCAGTTGCCGACCAATGACGGCCCAGATGTGTCCAATGGGAGATTAGTCTGGAGATGCTGCAGGCCATGGTGTGGGTTGCTCACAGTATCACAAGCAACATGTGATTTAGCAGTGTCCTTGGAAAAACTGCTTCTGGGACACTTTGGAGAAATGGGTCCACATCTGAATCATTGTAACGACAAACAGATTAATGTACCTGGAATGAAGACTTGGAGGGGTTTGCCTTCTGTACATTAAGCCACCCCACATCATAATCCTGACAGTAGTGACGTTCCTATCGTGAAGGTCACTTCAAGGCATTGCCCTTATGGTCGTGTTAGTCGAAGAATAGAGCCTAGTGATCCGTTAAGTATCTACACAAACCATCACAAGGCGATTGTACGATATTGTGCTACAAGCCAGACATCAAGTTGCAGGTGTTTCATTGACCTCAAGCCACTGCACTCGAAAACTATCATGGCGCAGAGCAAAACGGCAATGGAGGCCTCTCCTTGTCAGCAACGAGTCTGGCATTTGTACTGGGTGCAGTTATAGCCAAAGATTGGTCTGGACACAACGTGAGCTATGCAGCGAAGAGACCTTCATGATGGAACGTGTGTGTATCCCAGCAGCCATCTAACAACACTAAGCATTATGATGGTCGTGCCACTGTGAGCAGCCTGCTTGGCATAATTGTCTACCATGGATTTCTCCAATGCCGTCTTCATTTTTGTGATTTTTTTTTCCTATATCCTGAGGGATGTGTATCATAAATATGATATACTGAGATTATTTCTTTACTTTTAAATATACATTTATTTTTTTTTTTGTGTAATCCAAAATGTGTCTTGTGTACAAAGCTTGTTGCTCCTTCTAAGCTGAACATAAATTCGTATAGTCTATACAATGTCCTTGTTGGTTACTTCTGCAGCGCTGACTTCTTAGTAGAGATGAAGAACATTAGAACCTTGTCAGATTAATAGTAAAAGGCTTAAATTGTGTTCCTCCAGCCTATGAAGAGCATGCCTGTCTGTAATGTCTGCTAGGATTCTGCAGAGCCCCCTACAAAGGGTCTGAGCTGGGGTAATCAAGCTGAAAACGACCATTGTGTTTTGCCTCCGCCCCTCCTGCCACCTGCTGCACTCTATTCACATTAAAGCGTGTTTGGCCAAGTGGATGTTCCCCCCACTACCCCCAACACTACAATTTTGTTTCTTGCTCCGAAATTGCAGTTCATTTTCTGCATACTCCGTTTTCACCTTTTTATATAAAGTGAATTGTAGCTTTTAATTATAAGACACAAAATGGAGAATATTATCCATGGTAAAATAATAAAGTTCATTAAAAGCAACGTATTAAATAAGTGTTTAAAAAAATAAATAAAAATAACTTTTTTTTAATATGAGAATATTTAGTATGTTTGCATTAAATCTGTATGCTACTGATTTTGGAGACCATGTTGAGCCTGAATTTGTACAATCTGTGAGGTCGGTGCAGAGGCCTCCCAGGGTGCATTTCATGGACAGATGCTGTTTTAATTCTTGTCAGATTACCCATGCCTCGGCGTTAGCGGATTATACAGAAAGACCAAATGTTTGCTATATGGGCCAAATGTGACCTTGCATTATTGTGACTACGTGAAATATTTCTACAATTTTTAAAATTGGCGTTTCGGAATATGTTGAAGTGGTTGCTGGCAATTTCTGAAATTTCAGACAATTTAGTATGTGTTCAATGGTAGGATGTGTGTATATAATGCAGCTAGCTATGAACCCGTTCTACGCCTGGGTGGCAAGCATTTTTATAGGTACAGTACAGACCAAAAGTTTGGACACACCTGCTCATTTAAAGATTTTTCTGTTTTTTCATGACTAAGAAAATTGTAAATTCACACTGAAGGCATCAAAACTATGAATTAACACATGTGGAATTATATGCTGAACAGAAAAGTGTGTAAAAACTGAAATTATGTCTTATACTCTAGGTTCTTCAAAGTAGCCACCTTTTGCTTTGATGAATGCTTTGCACACTCTTGGCATTGTCTTGATGAGCTTCAAGAGGTAGTCACCAGAAATGGTTTTCACTTCACAGGTGTGCCCTGTCAGGTTTAATAAGTGGGATTTCTGGCCTTATAAATGGGATTGGGACCATCAGTTGCAGCTAAGTAAAGAAAAACAAGTGGCCATCATTAGAAAGAAATGGAGGTCAGTAAGTTCGAAAAATTTGGAAAACTTTGAAAGTGTTCCCAAAAACCATCAGGCGCTAGAAAGAAACTGGCTCACATGAGGACCACCCCAGGAATGGAAGACCAAGAATCACCTCTGCTTCTGAGGATAAGTTTATCCGAGTCACCAGCCCCAGAAATCGCAGGTTTACAGCAGCTCAGATTAGAGACCAGGTCAATGCCACACACAGTTCTAGCAGCAGACACATCTCTACAACAACTGTTAAGAGGAGACTTTGTGCAGCAGGCCTTCATGGTAAAATAGCTGCTAGGAAACTACTGCTTAAGGACTGGCAACAAGCAAAAGAGACTTGTTTGGGCTAAAGAACACAAGGAATGGACATTAGACCAGTGGAAATCTGTGCTTTAGTCTGAGTCCAAATTTGAGATCTTTGGTTCCAACCACCGTGTTTTTGTGCGACGCAGAAAAGGTGAACGGATGGACTCTGCATGCCTGGTTCCCACCGTGAAGCATGGAGGAGGAGCTGTGATGGTGTGGGGGGCTTTGCTGGTGACACTGTTGGGAATTTATTCAAAATTGAAGGCATACTGAACCAGCATGGCTATTCCATCTGGTTTGTGTTTAGTTGGACCATCATTTATTTTTCAACAGGACGATGACCCCAAAGACACCTCCAGGCTGTGTAAGGGCTATTTGACCAAGAAGGAGAGTGATGGGGTGCTACGCCAGATGACCTGGCCTCCACAGTCACCAGACCTGAACCCAATCGAGATGGTTTGGGGTAAGCTGGACCGCAGAGTGAAGGCAAAAGGGCCAGAAAGTGCTAAGCATCTCTGGGAGCTCCTTCAAGTTTGTTGGAAGACCATTTCCGGTGACTACCTCTTGTAGCTCATCAAGAGAATGCCAAGAGTGTGCAAAGCAGTCATCAAAGCAAAAGGTGGTTACTTTGAAGAACCTAGAATATAAGACATATTTTCAGTTGTTTCACACTTTTTTGTTAAGTATATAATTCCACATGTGTTAATTCATAGTTTTGATGCCTTCAGTGTGAATGTACAATTTTCATAGATCCATAGAAAAATCTTACAGAAAAAAAATTCATTTAAATAGAGAAAAGGCTGATGCCAAATCTTTTTGGTCTGTACTGTTATATGGTGTCTCCGCGGATCCTGAAGTGATGTGCATCTGCTACCCCTTCCTATACCTCGGTATTTAGGCCAACTGGACAACCCCTCATTCACCCTTATCCTGGTATGCATGGTCACCCCTGCACCCCACCCCAATCCTGGTATGCATGGTCCCCTCACCCCCCCAATTCTGGTATGCATGGTCCCCTCACCCCCCAATCCTGGTATGCATGGTACCCCTCATCCCCCAATCCTGGTATGCATGGTCCCCTCACCCCCCAATCCTGGTATGCATGGTACCCCTCATCCCCCAATCCTGATAAACATGGTCCTGGTATGCATAGTCCCCCCTCATCCCTATTGTAGGATGTATGGTACCCTCTCAACCCCAAATCCTGGTATGCATGGTCCCCTCAACCCCCAATCCTGATATAAATGGTCCCCTCACCCCCCTATTCTGGTATACATGCTGCCCCTCACCCCCCAATCCTGAAATGCATGGTTCCCTCACCCACCAATCCTGGTATGCATGGACCTCTCACCCCCAATCCTGGTATGCATGGTCCCCTCACCCCCTATCCTCGTATGCATACCATCTCTCACCCCCCTATCCTGATATGTATGGTCCCCCTCACCCCTATTAAACTTCACACATACAAAAAAAAAACATACTCCTCTTTCTTCGCTGTGCTCCAGCGCTGTCCCGTTCTGCCGGAGGCTGGGGGAGGAGTGTGGCGCCGGAGTACGCGCATGCCGATACCGCGCTGTCTGGCGACATATTGCTGAAGACACACTGCAAATGTGTCTTCAGTTCAATGGCGCCGGATAGCTCTATGCTCATGCGCGATTCCGACGCACACTCCTGCCCGGTCTCCGGAAAGAAGAAAAGCGTTGCGGCATCGCTCCTACTGGTTAGGTAAGTATGTAAGTATGGCGCCGGAGATCACGGTATGCGTTCAGTGTCTACGTGTACCGCGATCTCCGGCGCCATACACAATCCTCAACGCAGGATGCCGTCTTCTGTCTGGAGCCAGACTGTGCAGGCGCGTCGCGCTTGCGTAGTCTATAAAGGCTTCAGACAGAGTGACGCTCCCAGCGTTATATATGTGCTCTGTTACAAAAACCATATACATATGCATGCACGTACGCACATACAGTGGGCATAACATCCTTGTTAAAATGTCATGTAAAATTAATTTCAGAATTTCTTTATCTTAAATGTCACTCACAATCTGTACAAATTAATTAAAATAAACAGATCTTTTGGGGAGGAAAAAAAAAATAATGTGGTTGCATAAGTATGCATACCCTTGCGCTAATACTTTTATTGAATTCCATTTTGAGTTTATGTCCGCATTCAGTCTTTTTGGGTAGAAGTCAATCAGCATGGCACATCTAGAGTTTGCAATCGCTCACTGTTGCTGGGCCATTACAAAACTTTGTTCACCTTCTGGCAAAGCCACACTTTTGTTGATTTGGAGGTATGCTTAGTGTCTTTATCGTTCTAAAAGGTTAAACTCCTCTTTAGCTTCAGCTTTTTAGCAGAGGCCTGAAGGTTTTGGTGCAAAACTTACTGATATTTAGATGGAACCTTGACTGAAGTCCCAGTTCCAGCTGCAAAAATCAAAAACAAACTGTAGGTATGGTGCTCTTTTGGTGATGTGCATTGTTGGCTTTGTGCCAAAGTATGCCTTTTGGAAATATGAACAAAATATTTAATCTTAGTCTCATCAAACCAAACGCACGTTTTTCCACATTGTTTTGGCAGATTTGATGTAGATTTTGTCAAAACGTAGTGAAGCTTGGATGTTTTTCTTTTGTAAGATAAGACTTCGGTCTTGCCGCCCTACACTTCAGACGAGACGTATGAAGAATACCAGAGATTGTTGTCTGATGCTGTACACAACCGTTACTTGCCAAAAATTCCTGCAGCTCCTTTAATGTTGCTGTAGGCCTCTTAGCAGCTTCCCAGACCAAATTTCTGTTTGTCGCTTCATCAGTTTTTAAGGGACGTCCAGATCTAGGATGTGTCGCATTTGTGCCATATTTAAGACACGTCTTGATGTCTTCACAGTGCTCCATGGTTTATCTAATGCCTTGGAAAAAATGTTTGTAATCTACTCCTGAATGATAACTTTTACCAATGAGATCCATTTGCTTTGTTGGAAGCTGTTTATGCACCAAGGCTTTTGCTATTAAATTCAACTATGAACATCCTACTAGAACAGCTAAACTTTACTCATATTCCCTGTAATTTAACAGGGGGGTGTATATTTATCCACTATATATATAGATATGTACACAGTTTAAATCTACAATGGCAGAACAATTTAATGTTGTCTCGAATTATCACGGCACAATTATGTTGGACATGATAAAAATGATGAATGTTATAGTTGTGGAGATCATAGACCATCTGCAGGCAGTGTCCTCTTTTGTATGAAAACGCATTTCAGCCTTGTAGACAGATAATATGGCTTTCTAAACCTGTATCTCGAGTAAACATTTGCCTGAGAAGAAGCCGGATATCATCTTTATGAGCTTTCAGCTACTCACAATAACACTGTGCCATGTAACTGGTTGTATCATACTAGCCCGGGCGCAGGTGTGGTGCTTGTCACGGTAAGGTCCCTCGAAGCTGGTGCAACCTCCTCTTGAAGACCAGAATCATGACTGAACTTCCAGAATATATTTTACTATTTTTTTCACTTTAGAAGCATATAATATACCCTTGTTCAATTACCGTATTTTTCGGACCATAAGACGCACTTTTTTCCCCAAAAATTTTGGGGGAAAATGGGGGTGCGTCTTATGGTCGCAACATACTTAAAAATCCGGTGGTGGCGGTCCCGATGCAGCCTCCCTGTGGTGTGGTGGTGTTGGGCTTTATGATGTGGCGGCAGCGGGGCTCTCTGCTGCGTGGGAGGCTCTTCTGCCTGGGGGCTCTGTGCTGCGTGGGAGGCTCTGTGCTGCGTGGGGGGCTCTTGCTGCGTGGGGGCTCTTGCTGCGTGGTTGCTGCGGCTCTGTGCTGGTGGAGGGCTCTGTGCTGCGTGGAGGGCTCTGTGCTGCGTGCAGGGCTCTGTGCTGCGTGGAGGGCTCTGTGCTGCGTGGGGGGCTCTGTGCTGCGTGGGGGGCTCTGCTGCGTGGGGGGGCTCTGTGCTGCGTGGGGGCTCTCCCGGAATTTCGTCATAGCACGAAAGCCCCCCGCAGCTCCGTTGCTGCAACGCGGTGGCCTCCAGAAAGATGGCCGCCGGGGCGGCGCATACTGAAATTCAAATCTCTGCAGCGAGATCTCATCTTCTGAGATCTCGGGACAAGATCTCGTCGGAGATCTGAATCTGAGCATGCTCTGCCCCCCAGCGGCCATCTTTCCGGAGGCCCCTGGCGGCCATCTTTCTGGAGGCCTCCGCGTCACAGCAACAGAGCTGCGGGGGGCTTTGACGAAATGCCGGCGGAGCCCCTATGCAGCACAGAGCCCCGCTGCAGCCACACTACAGAGCCTCGACACCACTGCACCACAGAGCACATGGAGGTTGCATCGTGACCACCGCCACGGGACCGCCGCCACAGAATTTGTAAGTATATTGTGACCCCACAGAGCACAGCCACCCCAAAGAGCACAGCCACCCCACGGACACAGCCACCCCACAGAGCACCCCTGCAACACAGCACCACCACCGCACCAGCCTGGACCACCGAATGACCCTGTGACCACTCCTCTACCTGTGCTGATCCCTTCGCTGGTAAGCTGAATTCGGACTGTAAGACGGACCTCCATTTGACACTCTCTTTTTTTTCTCCTATTTTCCTTCTGAAAATTTGAGGTGCGTCTTATGGTCCGGTGCGTCTTATAGTCCGAAAAATACGGTATCTGCCATCTTTAGACGTATACTAGGAAATTAGAGTGTAAAGGTACTTCCACACTTAGCGATCTCGTTAGCGATCACGATAATGACGCAAGCTAACGAGATCGTTGGTGTGATCTCTTTTAGGTCGCTAGTAGCTGCCAAACAGGAGATCTCATAAACGACACATCAGCGGTCAGCGATCTCTTTAACGACTTTGGCGGTCGTTAGGATGTCATTAGCATGTACTGAGCGCTTCTGATTCATAGGAATTTCCAGCATCGCTCCTGCTCTCTGCGTCCTGCTAGCCTGCTTTGCAACTTCTGCGATCCTCTCTGTGACGCAAAAGAGAACTTACAGATATTGCGATCCACTCCGTGACGCTAAAAACCCTAGTCCCGCCTGCGCCGCTGTCATATGCGTCACAAACGAGGTCGCTCGTCGTTTGCAAAAGGTGCCAAACACAGCGATATAGGCTCACCAGCTGGATGCCAACGATCAAAAAACAGTCCAGAACGCTAATGAACGATCAGCGACATCACAGCAGGGGCCACATCGTTGCTACATGCCACACACAACGAGGTCGCTAACGAGATCGCTAAATAGTGACGTTTTTGCGATCTCGTTTAGTGTGGCATACCCTTAAGCCAAGAGCTGTGATAGGTTGGTAGACTACTCAAACAAAAACTTTTGTTTTTGTATTGTACAGACTTGGGCATAGCCATTGGCCACATGGATCTCGTATTATATTGGGGCATGTTGCAAATCGGACATTTCACCACAAGATTCGCAGCAGAGATAAATGGTGCACACTTGGGTTTCTGGTCTGGTTGTGTAGAAGAAAACCAAGTACATCTGTGGGTATAGGGGCTTTGAAAAAAGGGTCCATTTGTTACTTATGTCTTAGAGTAGTGTACACCCATCTTAGGTCCTCAAGAGTTACCAACAGATTATGTTTTCAGGATTTCTTTAGTATTGAAAAGGGGATAATTTGAATACTTAATGGACTGGAGTTGGGCAACACACGTATAGAGACAAAGCCAAACCTATGTTCATATTTTTTTATTTTTCAAAACTCCTAAATTTGTGTAAGCCTCCCAACCAGTAGTATCAACGTTAGCTATTGCTGAAGGTTACAATGTGTCCGTCTGTTCTCTCCTATATATTAGATTTACCTGGTTGTTATTGGAATGTGAGGTTATCTCTTTAGGGGATCTGGGCAGCAATCTTTTTTTTTTCTTGCATAGTACACGGCAGTGCGAGGTTTTTCAGCTGAAATCAGCAGGCATCTGAATAATAATCTTCGGTCAAGACTCAAATCAGCATGGACGGGACCCATTTATCAGCTGCGTGCTTTTCGAGTGAAGCCCTACAAGTTCTTCTGTAGCTTCTGCAAATTAAAGACCTGACTGTAATGTTAATGGAGGGGCATCAAACACAATCTCCCCTTTAGAGAATTAATTAGCCTATTTTTTGGTTGTTCCTTTTCTTATCTCTCAAGTCTTGATAGATAGGTCCAGTAATGGATGGAACTGTTCTGAGTAAACTCTTCAGATCCCACACTGGTTGAACAGCAGGGGCCATTGTTCTGTGCTAAGGGTTTTACAGTTCTAGTGCAAATATCTCATTATCTGTGCTCTTGTGATGCCAGTAAAGAAGACTAGCTGTTATTCTAAAATTATGCAGTTTCTTACATATGTGTATTCATAATGTGTGTGTGTATGTATGTATATATTAAACACATACACATGTGCACATGTATATATGTGTGTATGTATAATAGCAAGAGTTGTGTATTATATGAATGTATATTATATACAGACGCACTTATACTGTAGGGATTCGAGCTGTCAGTGTAGATACAGGTGTCAGGTTCTTGTGTCGCAGTGTAAGATTTATTATTATTATAAAGATTATATATTTTATTAGATTTCATATACTTCCACAACTCTCAAATGCAAAGAAACAATGTTTTTCTGGCATAAACAAATTACAAAACAATCTATTCCCTGGGTATGCAAAATACCGTAGTTAAAAACGGTTTCACCCATTCAGTTTTGAGTCCACCTTTCAGGCTCTATCAGAAACTGTCCACCATTAACGGTCTGTGAACCCTCTCCAAACACCACACACTGCTGGGTTCACCCAGCTGCCTTATTAGATGAGCAAATCCTGGGCTGGAGTGTATGGGAGCGACCTCTCCCACCCAGGCTCGTTTGGTCGCTCCTAAATACCAGACCCAAAATCTTGTCCACTAAAAATCCTCTCTGGAGTACTGTATTTTCTTTTGGGACTTAAGGTACTGTCACACTTAGCGAGATCGCTAACGAGATCGCTAAAGCGTCAGCGATTTTATGACGCAGCAGCGATCTCGTTAGCGACGTCGCTGTGTGTGACATGTAGCGGCGATGTGGCCCCTGCTGTGATGTCGCTGATCGTGCACAAACGTTCTGGACCGTTTTTTGGTCGTTGGTGTCCTGCTGGTGAGCCTGAATCGCTGAGTGTGACACTCTTTATGAACGACTTTACCAGCGGCGCAGGCGGGGACTAGGTTTTCCCAACGACCGCAGAGGTCGTTATACAGATCGCTGATCTCTGATGAGATCTTTGTGTTTGGAAGCTAACTAGCGACCACATAGCGATCACACTAGCGATCTCGCCAGGTCGTATCGTTGTCGTGATCGCTGGTGCGATCGCTAAGTGTGACAGTGCCTTTAGATCACCGAGGCGAGGCACATCGGTGACACATACCTGCCATCTAGGGCCTTGCCTCCTGCTTCACTACAATACATGCACACTTGTATACACATTTACATACACATTTACATACACACTTATATACATATATACACTTACATGCACACACTACATGTTATATATTATTTTTTTTAAAACTTGATGAAGTTGAAATGTTCCTGACCATTATAACTTTAAGCTCTATGAACTAAAAAAAAGAATTTGTAAGAAGCTGTTACTCTTCCATAAGACACCTCTGATGTCATAGATAATATTTTACTGCTGTGCCCTTCGTAGCGTCAACGTGTTCTATAGTGTAGCATGGGAATTTACATCCTTAATACTTCTCTCTGCCCCAATGAGGCTCGCAGTCTAATTTCTCTAAGGGCCCTTTTACACGGTCCAATGATCAGCCAAAAGAGCGTAGAGGGGAACACTTATTCTCAATCATTGGTCCGTGTAAGCTTGTCAGCGATCAGCCGAGCAAAGTACTTGTTCGGCGGCTGATCGGATCCTTTATGAGACCTAAATGATAGTCACGGGGTAATCCAGGGATGTTTGCTGGCAATATGCCGATTGTATGGGGATCTAATGATAATTCATCCTTATACAGTTTGCATTAGTCCCTGTAAAGGGGCTTTTAAATAAAAGCAGAACAACATTTTATATAACAAGTCGAGGGACTTCATTATAAGCTGTCACGCAGTCTCTGCGTACAGGAGGTCAGGGGCCTAAGCTGACCCTAAGCTGGGGCCCTAACTAATCCCTCTACCTGGAGGTACTGGTAAAGGTACAGAGGTCCAGGCTGCCAGCGTAACCCCTATCTCCTGAGGATCCCTGAACCTCAGTAATCTAGTCCTGAGAAGGACCCCGATCACAACAACAGGGGACAGGATAATATAAACCTACACACAGTACTAGACGAACGAGACAGTACAAGGGGAAAACCAAGAAAACCACCTTGCATACAAAAACTCGCACCACAACAACAGAGGGAACACCAACGGGTAAGGAGATAAATAATAAAGCGAGGAAGGGAAAAAATCACACAAAGTACACTTCACTCCAAACTCCAAAATACCACAAGCCGCTCTGTTTGTCTGCAAGGAATGCTTTCACCGACAACTTCCCTAACAGACTGGCAGGTATTTGAAGGAGTCCCACTTCTGCAACATTGACTGCAGCTGGGCGAGGCTGGGCCTCATCTAGCACAGAGAGAGAGAATTAACTCCCTCACTGCCGAAAAATACAAAGCACCAAAAACTCAGCTGCGAGAAGTCAGGCTGTGTAATCGTGACGATCTTCGTGGCGACACACCCGTGACATAAGCAGAACTCTGCCTAACTTCACTGACCTTAGCAAACAGTTATACAGCAAGGTCTCCTGACCGGAGCCAACTGCCTCGTAGCGATCAGGCGAGAAGATTGGGTAGTCGACCTGGACATTGCTATGCGAGAGGCGAGAGAGGGGTCCTTGTTTCTCAAAAGTGAGAAACTGGCTTAAAGAGAAATAATAATAATAATAATAAAGAGGTGCTGCTCACCAATGGTCTACCTGCTGGTGCCCATGATGATTTGTTGACCTCTAAAGAAATTTGGCAGCACCTGCTCATCTCTTATGTGGGGAAATTTTAAAGGGATGGTGTGAGATGGCCTCATTTTAGAACTCTGTCAAGTCTCGGAGAACTCTATTACTGGAGATAAGACCAATATTATCGGCAAAGGAACTTTCTGATCATGTGCAATGTTGATAGAATGACAAGAACTTACTTCCCGATGATCCATGATAGTCTGTCAGTGGCGACCAGTCAAGATCTTTTGTGGTACTCGCGTATTTTTTTTTCTTTTTCTTCTCATGGATCATAATGTAAGCATTGTAGGAAACTCATTATCCCAAAGCACGGTTAGCCTCCTGTATCAGAACTTCGAAAAGATATTTTTTTCCCTCGGAACCAAATTAGTTATTTAATTTTTGTAATTCGTACCGGGAAGATGAAGTGGCTTTGATGTCCTTGGAAGTCCTAGTTTGCATTTCAAGACTACTTGATATCTGAACACCCTACTCAGTTCTTCTCTTGAATGACCACCATCACCTTCAAAGAGTTTTTTTTTTTTTTCCCGCAAAATCCACCTGCCAAAATTATTTGAAAGATACCCTATGCTTCCTCTAGGTTTCTTCCAAATTACAGTGCAGCATTCAGAAAACATTGGGAAGAAGGCATGTAGATGAGATGATCAACCTTTGCCTGATGAATCAGTGGTTCGTGATTAGTACTTATAGTTGATTATTTCTCTCTTACCTGAAAACTAGCCGTCACTGAATATTGTTAGTGACTAACTTTCTCCTAAAATAGTGCTCTTCCTAAACTCCAGTTTTTGAAGTTCTTTTCTACAAAAGGAGATGACAAATTTTATTGACCCCATGAATGGCTGTAGCATGTTGTGCGGTTTCAGGGATGGAAAGGCAGTGAACCCTACTCTAAATAACCCCCTCATTAGAAAATTG
Source organism: Oophaga sylvatica (assembly GCA_033576555.1). Lineage (NCBI taxonomy): Eukaryota > Metazoa > Chordata > Amphibia > Anura > Dendrobatidae > Oophaga > Oophaga sylvatica. The sequence goes on along the minus strand of JARQOD010000003.1, from coordinate 342,632,256 downwards.
TACCCTGTTTTTGTGGCACCCTGAGTGTATTCGAGAAAGATGAAAGGTTCCTTTTGCTTTATAATACCGAGACATCAGATGATGGTGGCGGCGTTTACTTTGCCCAAGCCAAATTTCCATGCATTTGCTGAGAGCTGCTGCTTGAAGATTTGTGTTTTGTCAGTTTTAGAATTGAAAATCTGTCTGGCTCGTCTTTTGTGATATTACCTCTCCTGCCCAACTTAATAACAAATCTCATTTTCTTGGCAGTGTCAGAACACTTTTTATTTCTTTTAATACATGGGATTTGCAATTATAACCCCCTGGGCGCTTTTTTTTCTTTTTCAATAGGGAAATCTGATAGCAATGAAAAAGTAATAGACATTAAGGACATAATGCCAGCCAAAAATTTCTAAATCCCAGAGGGCTTCTAATTGGCAGAATTCAGTGTTTTTCCTTCTTTGAGCAGGTGGACGATTTGTAATGGTAGAAACTGCAATGAGGCGGATACTACCCTACACTGCCTGGATAATATCTCCATACAATATCTGTAAAATGCTGTTATGACAATATTATCTTGGAACCGTATATTTCCAACGATGTGATCATGCGATGCCGTAATAAAGCCATTATGGCGTTATACAGCAATATTAAAATCCTCAGTGGTGTAGGACGTGAAGAGCTACATGCTAAACGTTCAAGTTGCTCTTAAGTATTTCCCATTCCTAAAACTGTCCCTGCCTTTAAACTGGTTACTTGGTAAACTCTATGGCTAGTAAGCACAATACCCAAGCCCATTTTCCTTAACCAAGGAGCGGGCAGTATACTGATATATCATACAGATCATGTCACAGTTATGTGACATATAGATCGAGTGTCACTCACATTTGAATAAAATCAGAAAAGACTTTATTTCAAGAATATAAAATTTGACAAACACAACATATGAAAGGGTTGCCTCAAACCAATTACTGCATAAGCAAGGAGCACAGCTACAGCTGCAGGAACATACCGTAATTTCATATACAATTAGCCATATTTGGCATTCAAAATAACGTTTTTAATGTCCATTTGTCAAACTTCATGCAGGTAAGTTATTATTTAAAGCAGTGGTTCTCAACCTTTCTAATGCCGTGACCCCGAAATACAGTTCCTCATGTTGCGGTGACCCCCAAACCAAAAAATAATTACAGTCCTCCATACAATATTATGGGCACCACATAGTCCTCCATACAGTATTATGGGCCAAATATAATGCTCCATAAAGAATACTGGTCCCCATATAATGCTCCATACAAAATATGGAGCTCTCCTCTGTACTGTGCTGCGTTCTGCACTGTTACGGCTCAGGAAAGGGCACTGTGGAAAGACTCCCCATTATCATCATCATTGCTTCCCCATCATCATCATCATTGCTTCCCCATCATCATTATCATTGCCTCCCCATCATCATCATCATTGTCTGCCCATCATCATTGGCTCCCTATCATCATCATTGCCTGCCCATCATCATTGGCTCCCCATCATCATCATTGCCTTCCCATCATCATTGGCTCCTCATCATCATCATCATTGCCTGCCCATCATCATCATTGCCTGCCCATCATCATTGGCTCCCCATCGTCATCGCCTCCCCATCATCATCATCATCATCATTGCCTGCCCATCATCATCGCCTCCCCATCATCATCATCTTTGCCTGCCCATCATCATTGGCTCCCCATCATCATCGTTGCCTCCTCACCACCATCACTGCCTCCCCCATCACCATCACACATACAGCACCACACACAGACAGCACCGCAGCACTCTCTCACATACACACACGCAGGCAGACACACACACACACACACTGATACACACAGACACATACACCTCACATCTCACCTGTCCGGCGCCCGCGCTCTCTGCCACAGCCGGCCGCTCAATGATGACGTCATCCAGCGGCGCTGCTGTGACAGGAAGCGCGGGCGCCCTGCAGGCACCCCCTGGAGCCCGGAGCTACGGAGGCACGGGGAGAGGTAAGTATTGCGCCGCCTGCTCAGGCTGGGTCCCCCCTCTCCCCGCACAGTGGACTCACCGACCCGCCGCTCAGCTTCGGAGGGTCCCTGGCCGCTACACTGTGACTCAGTGGGAGGAGGAATTGCTGCTGCTGCCACGCCGCCCCACACACGTGCTGCCTGGGGCGGACCGCCCCACACACGTGCTGCCTGGGGCGGACCGCACGCTATGCCCGCGCCCTACGCCCGCCCACGCTACGCCTGCTACGCCACTGGGCTAAAGCCATCGGAAATATGCTGTATATATGGTTCCGCTCCCATCCTCCCATCCTGTATATATGGCTCCGCTCCCCCTCCCATCCTGTATACATGGCTCCGCTCCCCCTCCCATCCTGTATACATGGCTCCGCTCCCACCCTCCCATCCTATATACATGGCTCCGCTCCCATCCTCCCATCCTGTATATATGGCTCCGCTCCCCCTCTCCATCCTGTATACATGGCTCCGCTCCCACCCTCCCATCCTATATACATGGCTCGCTCCCACCCTCCCATCCTGTATATATGGCTCCGCTCCCCCCTCCCATCCTGTATACATGGCTCCGCTCCCCCCTCCCATCCTGTATACATGGCTCCGCTCCCACCCTCCCATCCTATATACATGGCTCCGCTCCCATCCTCCCATCCTGTATATATGGCTCCGCTCCCCCTCCCATCCTGTATACATGGCTCCGCTCCACCCTCCCATCCTGTATATATGGCTCCACTCCACCCTCCCATCCTGTATATATGGCTCCGCTCCCCCGTCCTCCTCCCCATCCTCCCCCCCTGTATACATGGCTCCGCTCCCCCTCCCATCCTGTATATATGGCTCCGCTCCCCCCTCCCATCCTGTATACATGGCTCTGCTCCCCCGTCCTCCCCCCATCATACTTACCCTCCTCGCTCCGTCGCTGCAGGTCCCTGCATCCCTGTCGGCCGCGTCCGCTTCCTCCTGTGCGCAGCGGTGACGTAATACCGCTCATTGAGGACATGAATATGGACGCTACGCCTATGGGAGTGGCGTCACGTCCATATTCATGACCTTAATGAGCAGTACTACGTCACCGCACTGCCAGGAGGAAGCTGCCGCGGCCGACAGGGAGGCAGCGACGTAAGTTAAGTATGGATGTCTTCTTGAAGCCGGCGGCTGCAGCTGTCACTACAGTGCTGCAGCCGCCGGCTCCTTTAAGCGACCCCCGCGGGGGTCGCGACCCACAGGTTGAGAACCGCTGATTTAAAGCTTATTGTTATTGCCACCGAGGGTCAAAATTTTAGTATTTTGCACAGAATCTAATAAAAAAGTTCAATACTGCCACAGAGTTTGGACTGTGATATGCATTTACGTATTGACTGGAATCAATCCCTGTCACATTCAAGGTAATCCTTTCCCTTTCTGTGACACCATAACCCATTGTCTATGTAAATAAACCTAATATGCATATCAAAAGAAGGCCAGCCTGCAGCAATTGATTGCCGATATTTACAAAAGTGCCTAGTGCAGAGGTATATTTATTGTATTAAATCCTTTAATTGTGCATTGATTCGTGTGCCCAGTCCTACTTTAGAAGCTGCTATTGCATCAGTGTTCAATCACATTTACGTACCAAAGTACCCAACTTTCCCTGAATTCATGTGTCCCTAATGGAGGTTTATACCACTACCAATGCATAAAGAAAGAAAAGGCAAGGTACATATTACCTGAATCCGTGCTGCAGAAAGTGTAGATGCAAAGTGGCACGCCGTCTCCCCGCACCCTATGTAAATAGTACATATAAACTATTGCTTTTACTTACCGTATATACTCGTGTATAAGCCGAGATTTTCAGCACCTTTTTTCGTGCTGAAAATGCCCCTTCGGCTTATACATGAGTCATAGGGCAGAAACCAGCGGGGGAGGGGATGCCGCGGCACGAGCCGGTGGCTGGGATCATACTCACCCCTCCCCGTTCCATCGCTGAGGGTCCCTGCAATCCTGCGTTCTCCCCGTCTTCCTGCAGCTCTTCAGCACTGAGCGGTGACGTAATACCCGCTCATTAAGGTCATGTAATATGGACGCGACGCCACTCCCATGGGCGTCGCCTCCATATTCATGGCCTTAATGAGCGGTATTACATCACCGCTCAGTGCTGGAGAGCTGCAGGAAGACGGGGAGAACGCAGGATTGCAGGGACGCTCAGCGATGGCACGGGGAGGGGTGAGTATGATGGAGGAGAGGACAAGGAGCACGGAGCTGGACGGGGGGGAGAACGGTGGACGGGGGAAGCATAGAGGAGGACGGGGGGGAGAATGGAGGACGGGGGAAGCATGGAGCTGGACAGGGGGAGATCGGTGGACGGGGGAAGCGTGGAGCTGGACAGGGGGGAGATCGGTGGACGGGGAAGCGTGGAGCAGGACGGGGGGAGATCGGTGACGGGGAGCGTGGAGCAGGACGGGGGAGATCGTGGACGGGGAAGCGGGAGCGGACGGGGGGAGATCGGTGGACGGGGGAAGCGTGGAGCAGGACGGGGGGGAGATCGGTGGACGGGGGAAGCGTGGAGCAGGACGGGGGAGATCGGTGGATGGGGGAAGCGTGGAGCAGGACGGGGGGGAGATCGGTGGACGGGGGAAGCGTGGAGCAGGACGGGGGGAGATCGGTGGACGGGGGAAGCGTGGAGCAGGACGGGGGGAGATCGGTGGACGGGGGAAGCGTGGAGCAGGACGGGGGGGAAGATCGGTGGAAGCATAGAGGAGGACGGGGGCAGCACAGAGCAGGAGGGCAGTTTATACACCCGGCTTATACATGAGTCAATAATTGTTCCCAGTTTTTTGTAGCAAAATTAGGGGGGTCGGCTTATACACGGGTCGGCTTATACACGAGTATATACGGTATTTACTTGCAGCACAGTATGTGTTTATTTTGTATCTTTTAGGTTTTGTCTGTTTTATGGCCGGTGTGAACATTCTCCTATTTTGTATGCGTACCAGCTTCTACTAAGATTAATTTTTTTTCTGTGTGATATTTACACAGTGGCATGTTAAACTCTGGGCACTCCTGTCCTAAATTAAAGTACCTTTTTTTGAACAGTTAAGCAAGTTGAAGATGAAATGATCTCTAAATGTCCTAAAGTTAAAGATGACACGTTTCCTTTGTGTTTTAGGCAAAACAAAAATATATATTTTTATATTTTCCATTTTAAAAAATTACAAGAAGGAATATGGTCCAATGTAAAAGTTTGGGCACCGTGCATGGTTAGTACCTAGTAGCACCCCTTTTGAAAATATTACAGCTTGTAAACACTTTTGTAGCCAGCCAAGAGTCTTTCAATTCTCGTTTGAGGGATTTTCCTCCATTCTTCCTTGGATAATACTAGCAGTTTTGTGAGATTCCTGGGTCGTCTTGCATGCTCTGCTATTTTGAGGTCTAACCACAGATTTTCAATGATGTTCAGATCTGGAGACTGTGAGGGCCATTGTAAAACCTTCAGCTTGCGCCTTTTGAGGTAGTCTATTGTGGATTGACGTGTGTTTAGGATCATTATCCATTTGTAGAAGCCATCCTCTTTACACCTTCAGCTTTATTACACATGGTGTTATGTTTTCATCAAGAATTTGTTGAAATTTAATTTAATACATTCTTCCATTTGTTTGTGAAATGTTCCCTGTGTCATTGGCTGCAACACTACCCCAAAGCATGATTGATCCACCCCATGCTTAATGGTTGGTGGAATATTATTTTCCTGAAGTTCTGTGCCCTTTTTTTCTCAACACATGCCTTAGATCATTGTGGCCATAGAGTTCTATTTCAATCTCTTCAGTCCACAGGACTTGTTTACAAAATGCATCAGGCTTGTTTAGATGTTCTTTTGCATACGCTTTTATGGTGAAGACACATGAGCATCTTTCTTTTGATGACTCTTCCATTAAGGCCATATTTGTGCAGGTTTCTCTGAACAGTAGAACAATGCACCACCAGTCTGCTAAATCTTTCTAAAAGTCTTTTGCAGTCAAGCAGGGGCTCTGATTTGCCTCTTGCAATCCTGCGAGCAGCTCTCAGTTAAATTTTGCTTGGTCTTCCAGACCTTATCTTGAGTTCCACTGTTCCTCTTAACTGCCATTTCTTAATTACATTTTGAACTGAGAGAAGGACAACTTGAAAATGTTTTGCCATCTTCTTGTAGCCTCCTCCTGATTTGTGGGTCTCCACCATGTTCATTTTCAGAGTGATTGTCAGCTGCTTAGAAAACCCATGCTGCTGTTTTGGGCACAAGATTAGAGAAGGCTGGTTTTTTATAAGCTGGGAAATTTGCATCACCTGTCATTCCTAACAATGATGGTGAACAAGCCAAAATCCAACAGTTAATTAAGGGCTGAAACTAGTCAAACCTTTCTGCTCACATATCTTAAAGGGTGCCCAATTTTTGCATCTGACCATTTTCCTGTTGTAATGTTTTAAAATGTGAAAAATATATGTGTGTATGTTATTTGTGTATTTATATGTGTGTCTTTGTGTGTATATATATAATATATTATATATTATATCTATATACATACACATACCGTATATAGTAGAGAGTAGCCGCCCAGTATAAGCCGAGGCACCAAATTTTGCCACAAAAAAACAGGGAAAACATATTGACTCGAGTATAAGCCTGGTGGGAAATGCAGCAGCTACTGGTAAATTTAAAAAATAAAATAGATACCAATAAAAGTAAAATTAATTGAGACATCGTAGTTAAATGTTTTTGAATATCCATATCAGGAATCAGGAGCCCATATAATGTGCATAAAGGTTATGATGCCCCATAAAATCTCCATATTAAATTATGCCCATATAATGCTCCATAAAGGTTGGTGATGGCCCATAAGATGCTCCATATTAAAATTGCCCATTAATGCTCCGTAAAGTGATAAGGCCCCAAAGATCTCCATATTAAAATATGCCCATATAATGCCCATAAAGGTTGATGATGGCCCATAGATGCTCATAATAAATTAGCCCATGTAAATGCTGCTGCCATTAAAAAAAAAATAAATAAATGACATACTCCCCCTCTCGTTGCTGGAGCCAGGTGCCAGGTCCTAACGGCAGGGACACCGCACACTATGGGGGCCAGTGCCGTGTCGGTGTCGTCGTGCTCAGCCCTGGCACTTGCGATATTCACCTGCCCGTTCACGCAGCGTGCTTTGTCTTCAGTCTCTGCAGTGACTGTACAGGCAGGGCACGCACTAATGCACGTCATCGCGCCCTCATGAACTGAACGTCACTGCAGAAAGCCGGAAGACAGAGCGGCGCACGCGGTGGAATGGGACAGTGAATATCGCAAGTGTCGGGCCTGACACAGCGTGACACGGCACCTGTCCTCATAGCACGCGGTTTCCCGCCTGCTCAGGACACCGGCACCTGGCCCCAGCAACGACGTGAGTATGTTTGTTTTTTGTTTTTTTTATCCAGGACCGGACTCTGTAATAACTCGAGGGGTCTTTTCACCAAAAAAGTGGCTGAAAAATTGGCTTATACACAAGTATGTAAGGTAATATGCATGTGTGTGTATATGTGTGTGTTGTGTTAATAATATAAATATAAATAACATAATTTATTTTTTTTGCCTAAAACACTAGGAAATTGTCCATCTTTACTATAGGCATTTTAGAGATGATTCATCTTCAACTTAACTGTGACAATAGTAATAATTTTGCCAGGCGTGCCCAAAATTTTACTGCCACTGTATTATTAATATTTCAATAAGAAGTGATGAATCATTGGGTAGGAAAAATAAACAAAACCAGAAAAAAGTGTTTGTTTTGAGAGAGTGACAACACTTGTTTTTTTATTTCCCTTTTTTTTTCATACTTCCTAAACAAAGAAAAAATGAAACTTCAATTTCTTCTCAATATTCACTTCCCTAATCCATGTCTTCTACAGTTTCTGCAATGTTTGCTTCAAACAAATTACATTTATCCCAAAGCCATGATCCGGGCAGATACCAACTTCCATACTGTAACTGGGTAAAATCTGAGGCATACAGAAGGATAACGTTTCTATAACTTGCATGAGCGCTAATCTCCCTGCATACTGAATGGAACAATACTCATCTTGCACATCTGTATTTTATTTTTTTTCATTGCTTAGTCTGTATTTTTTTTTTCTCATTACGGCAGCTGACATAATGAGCGGTCAACCCAGGACTGAATTACTCTCAGTTACACAATCCTATTGTGAAACATGAGACCCTAAGAATGAATTGGAGCTCAGGCACGAATCCTAGCGTAGTTGCTGGTTTACTTCCAGACTTCGGCATATATTGGATACTCTCAAACATGACTATTTTTGCATTGTCTAAGTTTTGGGATTTAAAAACTCCCAAACCATTGCTATGACTGCCATGATTGGACTGTCGTGTAGAAGGTAGCTATCTGTAAGGATAGCTACGAGTGTGGTTGCTAATTGAAAGTCATCAGAAGAACAACATAAAGTAATGAGTTTCCACTCATTAAGACTCAATACTGCGCGGAAGTGAAGACACTAAATCGGAGCATCAGATCAGGATCATGAGATGGTTTAATTTGAGTTACTGTCTGATGGACAGAAGACCTACTCCTCCAGAAGAATATTCTACATTTTGGCCCAGGAGTTGTGTTTCCGTAGACTATTGTTGTTTAAGTCGTCATGGTTCCACCTTCTTCATGAGCAGTACTAGGCACAGGTACCACGGCCACTTCATTGTCATTAGTGGTGGTCTTCCATTTGGTCTGACTCCCACCAATAAAAAAAAAAAATTGCTTATCCGAAGGATAAATCCTCCAAGTTGTAATCCAGGAGAACCTCTAAAGACCTGCCACTTGCCATAAACATGTAATTTTTTTTTTCTTGGTGTAAATGGAGAACATCTGAAACTGGCTTGGGGTTTGTTTGTTTTTTATCTTCTTCTTTTGCTCCTCTCCAGATGGGTGTGTTTCATGGTCCACATACAATTTGCAATGTCTGGACTGACTACAGGTCTCCCAACCCAAACATAAGACCTTCTACACATATCTTGAACCCAGCCTTCCTGAGAGGTGGTCTTCACTCGCCAGTATGTAAAACTAAACTGCTTAACAAGTGGGCATGGTCAACACCTTTTTATGGGAATTATTGAATTGGCCACACCCAGTTGGTAACAACTAAAAATTTACATGTAGGGAAGTGAGAACCATATCTCAGTGTTAGAGAGGCATAGGAACAAGATAAAAACGTCAGATTCAGAACAATAGCAACATTTACCCCAGGTTAAAAAAAAAAAAATAATAAATCTTATGGCACTAATGTATCATCAAAAATGATCTATTGTCTTAAATCAGGATTTATGTTGCTTTTACAAATTTTTGGCAATGTTTTTACCCATTAGCCAAAACTTTATTTAAAAAAAACCATAATCTTTCAACTTTCACACTGATCACTGGGGCTTTTTTTAAGGTACTGTCACACTAAGCGAGATCGCTAACGAGATCGCTAAAGAGTCACCGATTTTAGGACACAGTAGCGATCTCATTAGGGACGCCGCTGTGTGTGAAATGTGGCAGCGATGTGGCCCCTGCTGAGATGTCGTTGATCGCTTATGAACGTTCTGAGACGTTTTTTGGTCGTTGGTGTCCCGCTGGTGAGCCTGAATCGCTGAGTGTGACACCCTTTATGAACAACTTTACCAGCGTCACAGGCGGGACTAGGTTTTCCCAACGACCGCAGAGGTCGTTATACAGATCGCTGATCTCTGATGAAATCTTTGTGTTTGGAATCTAACTAGCGATCACATTGCGATCGCACTAGCGATCTCGCCAGGTTGTGTCGTTGTCGTGATCGCTGGTGCGATCGCTAAGTGTGACAGTGCCTTTTTAGTCTTCCTGTTGCAGAAAATCCACATGTAAATAATCTGCAAAGAACAGATTTGACCCTAATCTTGTATTAAAGCATCTAATGAGCGGGTGCAAAGGTCATTGTGAAGGGGGAGCTGAGTCAGCTGTGACATCGCCTACTGTGTTTGGTGGATCCTGTGCTTTCAGCTGTGTATAGAGGTGTTTTTTTTTGTCATTTTAATCCTACCTCTGCTGATAAGAACCTGCTGAAAGCTCCTCCTGAAAGGACAGGAAGTAGGAGTCCAGAATAGCCCCAGTGGCCAGTGTGGAAATTGCAAGATTACTATGATTTTTTTTTAATGCACATAACACAAAAACCTGATATAAATAGGCCATTTTTTATGACCAGTTACCTTTTAAGTGCCAGGTCCTTGCTGTGTGAGATATTAAAGTTCAGAAATAGTAGTAAAAATGGCATAATATTCTCCTATCAGTCTTAAATTCTGGTTCCCTAGTAATTTAACACTCCCCTCTGGTGCGTGCGTCGTTCCAACATAGTCAGCGCTGCTGGTTCACCCATGACTTGCATGACATTGTAACATCTCGCCTTCCTTGGGGGCCAATCAGTGGCCGCCCCTGGACATATCTGTAGGAAGTGAGAGCGCGCCAGATATCTTCCTCCACATGTATGTGATACGTGCAGTATATAGGGATTCCGAGCATCACGTTCTGCATGGAGATAAAGCCGCAGCCACAGGGTTCTTCAGCAACATTATGCAATAATATTGGATATCCGAGCAGCAGATGCCTCCACGAAGCAGCCTTAATTGCTTTAAGGGATGCTCCTAGCAAGTTCGCTCTGCACCCCGCTTTGGTGTATTTCCAACTAGATAACATACACGCAGAAAGTCTAATTTCCTCTCTGCTGTAAGTCTGTATAGATGGATTTGGCTCAGGGATAAAACAGACTCCGATATGAGCCAATCCCGACTTACGGTAATAGCACAGTGCCGTACCATGTACTTTTCACCTTCAGAAATGCGCCCTGTTCATTCGGGAGAAAAGTTCAGCTCTGTGTGCAGACACTTGGCAGGGCAGCGACACAATGCAAAATTTCGTATTGCCTACTAGCCTGGATATCAAAAAACTTCTTATTGGAATTGTGAGTGACCGGACACCAGCAGCCCACACTCCCACAGCTTCCTCTCCTCCATATGCTAGAGGGTAGCAGGAGATGGAGACTGAACAATCTGGTGCCTGCTAAATCCCTGGCAGCAACACCAAAGCGCTAGGTTTTATGATGCCTGCCTGCAATGTCTACAGAAAATGAGCATGAATCGTGTATTGCATGCCACTTTGTAAGGCAGCTAAAAAGTCAAAACATTATTGGTACCTTACTTAAAAGCAAACAAAGCAATGTTCCCGGTCAGAAACAAAAATAATGAAACCGTACAATCTAATTAAAAAAATAAAGTGTAAAATTCAAATATGTGCGCGGAAGAGCTACGCTGATACATTGAGCATCAAAGGAGATCTGTCTTTATTACCTCGTTCGGTCAGTCTTTATATTGGTTATTAGTATTCATTCATTGTAACAATATAATTACCCCAGCTTATCTCTAAATATATGCTTGCATTAGCGTACATCTAATTGGCTAAGTTAACATTGACACCCATCTTTTGGGTCTACTACCCCCAGCCCACCACCTCTCTTTTTTTTTTTTTTTTTTTCTTCTCCGTTATCTCAATCTTTAGACAAACATTCCTGAGACCCCCTTATGTGATCATAGACTCCATCTTGTGAGGAAAGCGATGCATGTATAAAAAAAACCAAAATGGAGTCCGTATAGACAATGCCCGTACATTGTCGCGGAGGTTGGCATACTAATAATGCACGCAAGTTTGTGTCACCCCGCTCACCATCGTCTCTCTCTACTCCGCCTTAGACTGCCCTAGGTTCTTGGCACCCCTCACAATAAAGGGATACTCAAACTAGCAAAACCAATTCCGATTGGGAATATATAGATACAACAGCCAATAAGCAATGCAAAGGAAAAAAGGATGTATACATATGTTTAGTAGAACCACAATCTATACCACCATAGACATGAAAGGGAAAAGGCTACCAGGACAAGTAGTCAGTCTGTAATAGTGTTACGATTCACTCAGTGTTTAATCAAGCATGAAGAAAACCCCCTACCATAGTAAGAGCAAAAGACCACAATCTCTCATTTAGGGTAAGGAACTCCAAGTGACTGATAATGTGCCACAACCTCAATATTAGTAACTATGCAAAGGAAGGTAACATAAACAATACCACATTATGTACTATCCGACATATCTGCAAGAAGAGATCCCGATAAATCTTATTAAATCTACAAATAAAAATATAAAGTGTCAGTGATCATTATATAAAGTGACTATAATATAAGAAATGGACCTAGTATTATCGATACACCATATGAATCCCATAGCTAATGCAGTAAATCTCAGCTTGTCATTTAGGGAAAAACCCCACACATGACCTCAATGCATTTCCCCATCTCTATTCATGCTTCATTAGGAGATTTTTGGAAGGTGACTTTTCAGAGAGTAGATAAACTGCTGTGGCTTCAAAGATACATGATGCCTGTTTCTTAGCATGGTACTTTTGTGGCATCTTGATTGTCTATAATTATGCATTTTGTTTCTTTAGTAGATGTTACTGTTACAATTTTTGTTTGTGACTGGAACGTTGCTTTGTTTTCCCATAATTTTTATTGGTTTTATAAAATTTTTGAAGGGGTAGGGAAATAGGATATGGTACAGTGGGCGAGGAAAGTAAAATAGTGGGGAGGAAGGGAACATATATAACTAGGAAAAGAAGAAAAAAGGAAAGAAGAGGTAAAAAGAAACCCCTATCCTTTTAAGTAAGGTACCAATAAAGTTTTGACTTTTTAAATTGATGAGATGGGCCTATTGTGAGACCCTTTCAAATACTCTCCACCTTATCTATACTTTTAGTCTTTGTATGGCAGAAATCTGCAATGGGGTTTGAAGTTGATGGCTTGAACTATTAATGGGATCGTACTGATTACCATGTGTGGTTTATTTAAAGGGGATATCTGATTATAACACGCCCTGTATGGAATATAGAAATCATAGAGGAGGGTCTCACTTAGAAATCCCCTCTGAGCTAGATATTTACACCGCCAAGATCAGCTTCCTCTTCATGGTAGAGTGATGACTGCTGATCACCAGGAGTTAAAGGAAAGCTCTCGGCTGATTCATGCTTTCCAAACCACGGGCAGCATAATTCTTGAGATCGGCTTCATTATTGCAGCCAGGTATGATTGGCAAAGAGAAGTCCTGCAAGTTGGACAAGTCCTCCTAGGCACAATTCCCCAGACACCATTTCCAGGTATGATTTTTCCACAATTTTGGTGTTTCGGAATGAATATACCAGAGAGCAATAACTGGTGATGGTCTTTGGTTCACGTTGCCTGAAGTTCAGGGAGCTTGAATCGGGCGACAGATTTTCTTTAAAATCTCCATGCACATTAAATTAGAATTGGTGAGTTCTCACTATCATGGTGGGACTTAATGACCATCTAAAGCGTTGCCAGGACCTCAAGACTCTCCTTATATTAGGAGGCCAAAGTTGGGTCATGTCGAAATATAATACCCAATGCTTTTGGTTCCTGATGGTGTCTGGCAAATAACTCCGCTCTGACTTCTGAAATCATGTGCATATTTGGCTGAGACGATTGTGCATGATGGAGGAGGATGAGAGTGGACGGCTATCAAAGGTGGATGGCCACCTTTTAGAGAAACCGGAATTGTGCTTTGAAAAGGCTCCCATGGACATGCCATGTATTGTCTGATCACTGAAAGTGTCTGCTAGAATAATTGCTGTATACATAATCAGCCTGCAGTCGGGGTCACAGTAGGACCCCACAAACTTTTGTGTGTGCATCTCAGAAGTTGTACACCACCTTAATTTGATGGTGTCCACGTGGTCTCAGTCCTAGTTGCAGCTGTAATCAGTATGGTTGTCCTCTCAAGCAGCCTCCTGTACAAGTTTTCCCAAGTCATGAACTCTTCACACGCTGATAATTACTGAATTGTTGGTGGAAAAATATTTAGAGTTGAGAGTCCTCAGTGGTTGATACCTTTTAATGGCTAACTGAAAAGATGGTAACAAATTGCAAGCTTTCGAGACTACTCAGGTCTCTTCATCAGGCTGAACTAACACAAAATCTGAAGAATCACATATTTATACACAAAAACACAGAAAAAATGCAATAGGTAAGACAAGTGACGTGAAGCAGAATAGTCATTATGGCAGAGGAATGAGCATAAATATTGGAACAATTCATAGATAAGGAGAGAAAGTTTTATTACCCTCTGATTGGGGTCTGGTAATGTTTTGTGATGTTTTCACAGGGTATTTGGAGTAAATTCCTTAATTGATGTAATAGGCCATAAAACCATGTGACAGGTTCATTCCAGCATTAAGAGTGTCAAAGGTCACCATCAATTTGTATTCGCAAATTCTTCTCTGCCTTTGAGATGTGAATCTGCTTCTTAGTACCAGTATTTTCATATCTGACATGCTATGATCAGGGGAGCAAAAATGTTTTGCCACAGGTAGATCCATTCTTTTTTCTCTTATTGCGTGGCGATGAGAATTCATCCTTGTTCTCAGTTTTTGCCCGGTCTCCCCCACATACAGACCCCCAGTTGGACATTTAGTACATATAATTAGGTACACAACATTAGATGTGATGCAGCTGAAAGTACCTGGTATCTTGTAGTCCTGATGTGAGTTGGGGATCTTTATCTTGTCCGTGGTCATTATAAATGGACAGGTTTTGCATTTCTTCTGATTGCAAGGCAAGGTTCCTGCAGCTGTTGGGGAGGACAGGGAACTTCTGACAATGATGCTTCTTAGATTTGGGGGCTGCCTAAAACACAGTAGTGGGGGGTCTGGAAATATGGATTGTAACCGGGCATCTTTTTGTAGTAAAGGTTGTAGTTTCCGTGCAGCTTCCCTTAGCACCTCCAGATTTGGATTGTAGGTGACCACTAAAGGCACCCGGTTATTTTCTTCTTTAGCTTTGTAATGTAGCAGGTGATCCCTTGATATTCTGGTGGCTCAATTGGTTTTCAATTGTTCTTGGATGGTAGCCCTGATTTAAAAAGGTCTTTCTAAGGCGACCAAGGTGTTCATCTCTATCCATGGGGTTGGAACATATACGGTTGTATCTGATGGCTTGGCTGTAGACAATAGAGTTTTTTATGTGTTTTGGATGGAAACTGTCCCATTTAAGGTATGTTGGACGGTCGATTGGCTTCTGATACAGGGATGTCTCTATTTCATTGTCCTTCAGTTTAATGATGGTGTCCAAAAAGTTAATTTCAGTGCTGGAGTAGTTAAGTGTTAAGTTGATGGTGGGATGAAATTGATTGAACTGTTCGTGGAACGTCTTTAGCTGTTGCTCAGACTCCGTCCAGATGATTAAAATGTCATCAATGTAGCGGTAGTAGGCCCGAGGCCTGGTTGGACATGAGGACAGAAAGTCGCTTTCAAGCTTGGCCATGAAAAGATTTGCATACTGTGGAGCCATTTTACTTCCCATCGCTGTGCCAGTCTCCTGTAAATAGATCTTGTTGTCAAATTCAAAGTAATTGTGGGTGAGGATGAATTTTGTGAGTTTCACCACAGAATCAGCATCATTCTCTGTGTTTTTCATGAAGTCTTTGCAGGCATTTAATCCATCCTGGTGTGGGATATTAGAGTACAAGGATTCCACATCCATGGTGGCCAGGATGGTTCCTTCTGGTAGAGGACCTATTGCTGCTAGTTTATTCAGTAGGTCAGTTGTGTCCTGAATGTAGCTGGGTGTATCCTTTACCAGGGGTTTAAGAATGCCCTCTACCCATCCAGATACCTGCTCAGTAAGGGAGTCCACACATGAAATAATCGGCCTCCCTGGATTCCCAGCTTTGTGGATTTTGGGAAGCATGTAGAATGTCCCTGTTCTTGGACTCTCTGGTATCAGGTCATCGGCTCTTATGGATTTGTCAGACAGACAAGATACCAACTTGCTTAGTTCCTTGTAATAGTCCTGTGTAGGGTCCGACTCCAGTTTTCTGTAGTAGTGTGTGTCTGTAAGTTGTCTGTTTGCTGGTGAAAATCCTAAGCATCGGAGCCGATGGACTGCGTCCGTAAGTACAGCTGAACCTGGGGGAATTTCCTCTACTCCAGGCTGTCATGGATTTTGACATTGTTTTCACTTTATTCAGGTTCTTCCAGGAACCTTCTCTGGTGGTGATCTTAGTTTTCCAGTGTTGTCACAGAGTCAATGCTGGAGCCCTGGGGACCTCTCTTGTGACAGTTTCATGTTCTTTATATAGTCCTCCACTCCATCTGGAAGTCTATGCTTGGATGTACAGGAGGATCCTTCTGTTGGTTATATGAGCAAAAGTCACTTTAATAGAAATAATGCATTTGCCTTGTTTCCTTTGTTTGGAGTAAGTTGGTTCCTTAATTGTGAACCGAAGGGAAACGCGAGTAAGGAGTCACAACTCTCATGCTGTTTACATCACATTTGGGATTTTCATTTGGTGGCTACATCGTGAAAACCTCTTAGATTCACGGTACTTTACCTCGAAGAAAGTAAAAAAAAAATTGTCTTTTTGACGTAAATCAGACCAGAGTACGTTGGTGTATTGCATGGAAAAAAAAAAAAAGAAAAACGTAGAATATCAAAGCAAAGTATGGTAATCTTTACTACAGTATCCTGTAGGCTTAACTTGGGATCTAGTCAGTGTTGTGTGTGTATATGTACATGTATACATATGTATGTGCAGAATATATCTATAACTGTATTAGGCCGGCTTCACACTAGTGTTCCTGGGGGCTGCGGACTTCCTCCGTGAAGCTCCGCCCACTGCCGTACCTCCTCCGGTCAGCTCCGCCTATGTCTGCATGCGGCCTGCGTACCTATCTTTAACATTAGGTACGCAGGCCGTGCGGCTGTAGGCGGATGCCACCGCATGCGTCGTTTTGACAATGCGGCGAACCGCTTTGAACGCACCGTGTTGGAATTTGCTTTTTCCACCACAGCGTCAAAACACGCATGCGGCGGCATCCGCCTTCAGCCGCACGGCCTGCGTACCTAATGTTAAAGATAGGTACGCAGGCCGCATGCAGACATGGCCATGGCTTCACGGAGGAAGTCCGCAGCTCTGAGGAACGCTAGTGTGAAGCTAGCCTTACACGCATTGATATATGTGTCAGAATTTGTGTGTGTATATATGTGTACACATACATGAAAATACATATTTGACTGACTATTTTGCAAGTTGTCCCACTTGCAAAGATTGGAGAGGAACAGAGTCTAAAAAAAAAAATAAAGAAAGAAATCACATTGTATGATTTTTACATAATTAGTTTGCATTTTATTGCATGAAATAAGTATTTAATCACCTACCAACCAGCAAGAATTTCTGGCTCTCACAGACATGTTAGTTTTTCTTTAAGAAGCCTCCTACTCTGCACTCATTACCTGTATTAATGGCACCTGTTTGAATTTGTTACCTATATAAAAGACATCTGTCCACACAATCAATCACACTCCAACCTCTCCACCTTGGCCAAGACCAAAGAGCTGTCTAGGACACCAGGGACAGACCTGCACAAGGCTGGGATGGGCTACAGTACAATAGGCCAGCAGCTTGGTGAGAATACACCGAATATTGGCACAATTAGAAAATGGAAGAAACACAAGATGACTGTCAGGGTCTGTGCACACGTTGCGGATTCTGCTGCGGATGCGCAGCGGATTTTCCGCTGCAGATCTGCAGCGATGTACAGTAGCATTAGATGCAATGTAAAAAAAAAAACGCAGTGCACCCCGCGGATTTGGTGCGGATTTAAATCCGCAGCATGTCACTTCTTTTGTGCAGTTCTGCAGCCTTGTCATACCTGCTCTAAATAGAAATCCGCAGGTCTAAAAACGCATGGGAAATCCGCACAAAAAACGTGTAAAATCCGCATCAAATCCGCAGGTAAAACTAAGGTCATTTTATCTGCGGATTTACCAAAATCTGCACGGAAAATTCCTCAGCAGAATCCGCACCGTCTGCACATAGCCTCAATCTTCATCGGTCTGGGGCTCCATGCAAGATCTTGCCTCGTGGGGTAAGGATGATTCTGAGAGAGGTCCGTAATCGGTAGAGAACTACACAGAAGGACTTTGTCAGTGACCTGAAGAGAGCTGGGATCACAGTCTCAAACATTTCTGTTAGTAACACACTACACCATCACAGATTAAATCCTGCGGGGCACGCACAGTCCCCCACTCACGCCAGCACATGTCTAGGCCCATTTGAAGTTCACCACTGACCATCTAGATTATCCAGAGGAGACATGGGAGAAGGTCATGTGGTCAGATGAGACCAAAATAGAACTTTTTGGCATCAACTCCACACTCCGTGTTTGGAGGAAGAAGGATGAGTACAACCCCAAGAGCAGCATCCCAACCGTGAAGCATGGTGGGGGATATGTCAGACTTTGGGGGTGCTTTTCTGCAAAAGGGACAGGACGACTGCACAGTATTAAAGGGTGTACGGATGGGGTCATGTATTGCGAGATTTTGTCCAACAACCTCCTTCCCTCAGTAAGAGCATTGAAGATGGGTCGTGGCTGTGTCTTCAAGCATGACAATAACCCGAAACACACAGCCAGGGTAACTAAGGAGTGGCTCCATAAGAATTTCAAGGTTTTGGACTACACAACACACACATAGTGTCTATATATATATATATGTATGTGTATATATAATATATATATATATATTGTGTGTGTGTGTGTATGTATACACATATATACACACACATATATACATGCGCACACACACATATACATACACACACATACATTGAATTGAATTGATACATACACACACATACATACTGTACATACACACACATGTACATACACACATATACATACTCCCACACACACGTATACATACATACACACATATACATTCACACACACGCATATACATATACACACATATACACATACTGTACATACTCACACATACATATACATACACACACACACATATATATATATATATACACACATATATATATAACTGTACACATACACGCTGCGCGCACACACACGCACAAATACATCAGTGTGTGTAACACATATATTTTGTACATACATATACACACAAACACTTCTACAATAATTGCTATAAATGGGGGGTGTTGATGGAGAAAAATGTAAACAATTTTGGAAATGAAAGACAACGGCTCTATAGGCATTGATTGTTTTGTTCATTTACATGGGTCAGTTGTCCTGGATCTGCATGATAATCATTTATTAGAAGTTGGCTTTAATGATATGTCTAAAGGGGAAGGTGTTTCTAATCGTTACTATTCATTATAAAGTGCATTACCTCCTTTTTCTTTTTTTTTTTTTTTACATATATAAATATTTTTCCCTTGCAGGCTGTTTAGCTGGATGTTCAGGGTGTAGTTGCTTAGCAACAGCCAAGAGGCAGTGGGTGGTATGGTCGGTCTGGTCTCCATGCCTCTATGACTTCCCTTATGGAAAAGCTTGTCCTGTTTGTGTTTGTTTTTTGTGTGTGTATTTTTTTTCTTGTATTTCTCCAATGAAAAATGGAGCGAATTGGCAAATCTGAATTATCAAATATTTGAGACAATTTTATATTGAGAGTTGAAGTTCCTACAGTTGTGCTCAAAAGTTTACATACCCCAGCAGAATTTTTGCTTTCTTGGCCTTTTTTCAGAGAATATGAATGATAACACCAAACCTTTTTCTCCACTCATGGTTAGTGATTGGGTGAAGCCATTTGTCAAACTACTGTGTTTTCTCTTTTTAAATCATAATGACAACCCAAAACCTCCAAATGACCCTGATCAAAAGTTACCATACCCTGGTGATTTTGGCCTGATAACATGCACAGAAGCTGACACAAATGGGTTTGAATGGCTACTAAAGGTAACATCCTCACCTCTGACCTGTTTGCTTGTAATCAGTGTGTATGCATAAAAGCTGAGTGAGTTTCTGGGATCCAGACAGACTATTGCATCTTTCATCCAGCCACTGACGTTTCTGAATTGTGAGTCATGGGGAAAGCAAAAGAACTGTCAACAGACCTACGGGAAAAGGTAATTGAACTGTATAAAACAGGAAAGGGATACAAAAAGATATCAAGGAATTGATAATGCCAGTCAGCAGTGTTCAAACTGTGATTAACAAACGGAAAATCAGAGGCTCTGTAAAAACAAAACCACGGTCAGGTAGACCAACAAAAATTTCGTCCACAACTGCCAGGAAAATTGTTCGAGATGCAAAGAAAAACCCCAAAACAACATCAGCTGAAATACTGGACTCTCTGAAAACTAGCAGTGTGGCTGTTTCAAGAAGCACAATAAGGAGGTACTTGAAGAAAAGTGGGTTGCATGGGCGATTCGCCAGAAGAAAGCCATTACTATTCAAATGCCACAAAGTATCTCGCCTACAATATGCAAAACAGCACAGAGACAGCCTCAAAACTTCAGGAACAAGGTAATTTGGAGTGATGAGACTAAAATTGAACTTTTTGGCCACAACCATAAACGTTACATTTGGAGAGAGGTCAACAAGGCCTATGATGAAAAATACACCATTCCTACTGTAAAGCACGGAGGAGGATCACTGATGTTTTGGGGATGTGTGCGCTACAAAGGCATAGGAAACTTGGTCAAAGTTGAAGGAAAGATGAATGCAGCATGTTATCAGCAAATACTGGAGGCAAATTTGCAATCATCAGCCCAGAAGCTGCGCATGGGACGTACTTGGACATTCCAACATGACAACGATCCAAAACACAAGACCAAGTTGACCTGTCATTGGGCTACAGCAGAACAAAGTAAAGGTGCTGGTGTGGCCATTTCAGTCTCCTGACCCCAATATCATTGAGCCACTCTGGGGAGATCTCAAGCGCACAGTTCATGCTTGAAAGCCCAGGAATTTACAGGAGCTGGAGGCTTTTTGCCAAGAAGAGTGGGCAGCTTTACCATCTGAGAAAATAAAGAACCTCATCCACAACTACCACAAAAGACTTCAAGCTGTCATTGATGTTAGAGGGGGCAATACACGGTGTTAAGAAATGGGGTATGTAAACTTTTGATCATGGTCAGTTGGATGTTTTGGGTTGTCATTATGATTTAAAAAGAGAAAACACAGTAGTTTGACAATAAATGGCTTCACCCAACCACTGACCATGAGTGGAGAAAAAGGTTTGGTGTTATCATTCATATTCTCTGAAAAAAGGCCAAAAAGCAAAAATCCTGCCGGGGTATGTAACTTTGAGCATAACTGTGTGTGTCTCCATGGTTACAGACTACATACACACAGATGTTCCCTACTTCCTTCCTAACTTACTGATCTGATATAACAGATGGAGAGGGTGTTTGAGTGCGGATTTGTGTGCAGTTTTTAACCATAGATCTGTGTCTGGCCACACAATAGGGTGCTAAAGGAACTTTGGATTTCACACACCACTGCCCTTCTTTGAGGGGGTAACATTCCTGTTGACCATGTAAATGAAGAAATTGTCTCATCTGTTCCTTTCTAATTAACATAAAATAGCTTTTGTTTGTCATTGTCCTCTATGTAGTGTGCAAACAGTATACAGCACTTAGCACCTAACTGAAGCCTGGATAATCCGACTCTCCCTCCTCTGCAGACCTGTGTGAGCCACTATCTATCCTGCTTTCTACCATAAATGAATGGACAAGGCCCATACAAGAACTTACAACCATCATAAATCCTAATGCTAACCTGCCCTACCCAAGTTTTGGCCTGATCTAAACAATTAGGAAAGAGTGTGGAAAAATCTTAACTTTACTGCCCCGCTACCACCTGCATCAAAGGGAGTGACTGTAACACCCTCAGGTCACTTTTGACAATCTATTGGGGCCATGGGTGGAAATGTGAACCTTATTGCCCTTAAAGCCCCTTTTTTTTCCACCAAGATGTGGGAATAAGGGAGAAATGTGTTGAAGCAATTTCCATGTCCTCGCTGTATATTACTGTAGGGTTGGACTGCGCAGCCCGGGAGAATGTGTTGCTCCAAAATTACCCATTTTGATCCCACTCATAATAATGGACAATTCAGGGTTCCACACAAATGTTAGGAAATTACTATGCATACAGTTTCCTAGTACACAAGATTCTTCCATGATAATCTTTTATAATCCCACTTGACTCTATAAAGCTAAGTTCGCATGCTGCGTTTTTTGCTGCTTTAATTTATGCAAATTAAAAGCTACTTTTTACAGCAGCAGCTGAGATATCAGAAATCTAATGCACGATTGGCTTTTTTTCATGACTTTTTTTTTTTACATTTGCAGCATTTTTGCAGCAATTTTTTACCATAGAAAACAATGAGAGAGTGAAAAACCATTGCAAAAACACAACCGTGCTTTTTTTTTTTTCCTGCATTTTTTGGTGAATAAAACTATCTTTATTACACATGTACTGTAGACAAATGACACATATAATCTGAACCAAAAAAGCAGCAAAAATGAACCAAAACCTTCTGTTTGTATTTTGCATACATACCAACTTGGGTTTTGTCTGTTTAATGGCGAGTGTGATCATGCTCCTATACTTTGCATGCCAACTTATACTCCCAGTTCATTTCAGGTTTCTGCATTTAGTGCAGGTAAGGATGTGGCCTCCCTTTCTTGGAGGTAAACATAATGGTTATATAGCTTCTATTAATGTGCGAACCTGCTTGGATAAAGTCTTATACGAGCATGCTCGGGTGCTAACAGAGTGTCTTTGGTGTGCTCGAATAATATGTTCGAGTCCCCGCGGCTGCATGTCTCACGGCTGTTTGACAGCTGCAACACCTGCAGGGATTATCTGTCTGTTAGGCAAATTCCTGCATGTGTTACAGCTGTCAAACAGTCACGAGACATGCAACCACCAGGACTCGACCATATTTTTCGAGCTCGCCAAAGACATTCTGTTAACACCAGAGCATGCTCAGATAACACCTTATCCCAGCACATTCGCTGTTCACGAATAGCTTCCTATTTGCTGAGTATCCATTCGGGCCCCAGTCCTGCTCCGCCCTTACTCACATTGATGTCACTTTGACACATGGAAAGGTATTAATACTAAAGGTTACGACCATCCCGATTGTGCTACACCTTGACACTGGTGCAATGGTTTTTTGTTTTTACATTTTTTTTAAATCGAAAACAGTGCTTACTATGTACCCTATGTTATTTATATACTATTGCATTTACTTACATCAATGTATATGTTTATTTTGTTTGTCTTGGGTTTTGTTTTTTGTTTGTAAGCAACAGGTTTTGCTTGCAGATAAAAAAAAATGCAGCAAAAACACCATGTGAACATAGCCTAAAGTAGGTTCAAAAAATACATTTTTAAAAATGTTTAAAGTCTTATCCGGTTATATTACAGTGTTTATGTAACGAATACTCCATATAAATTGTATTTACACTGCATTCTTCCCATTTCTGTACGGCCATGCCAAGTTACTGCCCCCCTGAATATGCCTCTGGATATCAGGGCTTGGGGTCACAGCAAAGAGAATGTGGATTATTGCTGTTTTTCAGGGGGTTCTAGGAGGTGTTTGCAGTGTCTGGGAAGTTCCCGACTTATTTATTCTTGGGAAGCTCCCCTATTTCCAGCAGCCTCTGAGAGGTTCTGAGAGAGTTGGCTAATGCCATTTAATAGGTGATTTAGTTGAGGGGACTACTCATTATCTCTACAGTGGCCACAACAGGGGAGATGAAGTGTTATGTGCCGCTATTTAAAGAGCTTCTCCAGAAATAGAAAAAATAGAGGGAGATGTCATAAATTCCTAAAGATCTTTAATTGGCGAATCACACTTGTTTTTATAGGGAAGTATGCTATAGTAAATCAAATGTTCGATCTGTATACAGATAGAGCTGCTAAGTCTGCATGTCATAGAGCTTGTGCTGTGACTGATATACGTAACTGCTTTACACATACTGTTTCAGGTCACGCAGCAGGCTCATGCATGCAGCACTGTCCTTACCTTAGAGCAGCTCTACGGACATGTGAGCATGTGCAGTAGGAAGCTCTGCTGCTGTGACCTGGATATACGGTAACCTGCTTTACCACATACTGTGTTCAGGTCACAGCAGCAGAGCTTCCTACTGCACATGCTGAACACCTGTCCTGTTAACACTCTAGAGCAGACTCTAACAGGACAAGTGTCTGAGCATGTGCAGTAGGAAGCTCTGCTGCTGTGACCTGGATATACGGTAACCTGCTTTACCACATACTGTGTTCAGGTCACAGCAGCAGAGATTCCTACTGCACATGCTCAGACATCCATCCAGTTAACACTCTAGAGCAGACTCTAACAGGACAGGTGTCTGACCATGTGCAGTAGGAAGCTCTGCTGCTGTGACCTGAACACAGTATGTGGTACAGGTTATATCCAGGTCATGGCAGCGGAGCTTCCTACTGCACATGCTCAGACACCTGTCTTGTTAGAGCCTGCTCTAGAGTGTTATTTATTTATTTTTTTTTATGCCGAGAGAACCCGTTTTAAATAATTGGACTTTTAGGTGTAATACATAGACAAGACTAGTTCTTGAGCCAGAATGAAAACTACCAGAGAAGTGACACTTTGAATCGAAGAGCCTCCACCATGATGACCATAACCTCAATGTCTTATAGAAGTGGTTGTCATGATGAGACAACATCTTAAGGCTTTGTAAGTCGTAACTAAATCCCCTTATACATAACTTTCCTATTGTTTATAAAAAAAAAAATTCCATCGACTTTTGAACATGATTTACGATGCAGGTTTTTGGTTTTTTTCCTCTTGCTCATCGCCGGCGTTTCGTTATTTTTGGCACCCTCTAACCTGACAAACCTCCTTAAATACTTCTCTGGGTCTGTTCTGGTATTTTGTGGTTTCCCAGTGATTTTTTTTTCCAAAACTCTTTGAATGTTTGATCTGAGGCTTAACAAACCACAGCTCCCGGTAACCGCCATTCTCCAGGATGCTCTGTGTAGCGTTATGTACATATACTGGAAGGACTATTGTCAACGGGGATTTGGCTTTTTCTTCTGTGAACCATGCTGCTCATGTGGTTTTTTTGTTTTATTAATGCTTCTTATGTTTTGTGGAACTTCTCTAAAGTTAAACCATTCCTATTGAACTGACATAATGCTGAAATATGATGGCAGTATTCACAGCATGGCGCTTTATGAATCAAACACGTCCTCTCTTGTCTGACGGCAATAGTCAAAGAGGAGCTCCGGTCAAAAATTGGTGCGTCAGACTAGAGTGAAGTCACAATGGCTGTCCGGCTGCCCCCTTGGTCCATAAATGGTAGTTAGAGTTGGGTAAGGGGTTGACTAGTTTTAAAAGGGGTTTCCTATTGGTGCTACCCTTTGTGAGCCAGACTAATTAGTATCTTTTAAGAACATATTTATGGAGATCATGACAGCCCCTTGCAAATATGGTAGTCCAGGGAGCGATCTGTCACTTACTGGGCTGCTTCCTGCAGCTTTGATAAAATCACTGTTTTGTCTGCTGCAGATGTAGCAGTTCTCTGAATGCTGAGCTCTGTATAACCCCGCCCACACCACTGATTGGCTACTTTCTGTGTACATTGTTCATAGACAGAAAGCCACCAATCAGTGAAGAGGGCGGTATTATATAGAGCTCATGAATAGACAGGACTACATGGCAGCCGGTTTACTAGGCCTCTAGTGATAACCTCCTTCTGATAAAATCAAAACTACAGGAGGCAGACCAGTAAGTAACACATCGCTGGACTCGGGGTCTTTGTCTCTACATTCTGCTGCTCTTATATTAGCTGGCAAAAATCTGGTGACAGATCCAATTTAAGATGGCTACTTGCAAGTAATTGGCAGATTTGACATTTGATCGAAAACTATTTGGGGCAAACTTGACCTTACCTAATAGTAAACGTCAGGGGAAGAATAATTAGCCTGTCGGACGCTTGTACCTTTATTCCTTCTAAGATTCCCGTTTTTATTAATATAGACCTGCTTGTTTATAGCGCAATTGTAGAAATAACCAGCATTGAGACAACCATTAATTTTCTGGCTGGCCACCTGAAAATTTAGGGTCAAAAACTTCTTGGTTCAGTGTATATTGTTAATGCACCCCCTTATCGCTGCTTTTAAAGATCCCAACATCCCCCCCTTCGTGAGAACTTTCGCTGGTGAATAAGATTGAGGCATTCAAGTCTTGAACAAAGTGGGGGAGGGGGGTGTCCATGTTTTTTATAAGTAGGGTTTTGTTCACCAGTAATAGAATACCAGCACAGGTATCCTATATCCTTAGTTAATCAAACCTTTGGTACCAGTAGCAACGGGGACATGCCATTGCATTCATGTTGCATAACCTTCTGTACTATATAGCGTGTTGTGCAGAGGGCAAAAAATTCCAAAAGGTTTGAAGCCTTTTATCCCCAGGAAAGTGTTATTTTCAGTGTGGTGAAACACAATGGATGTAAACTGGAGCCAAGTATATGGAGAATGGACACATTCTTGCGCTGCATGCCGTGTGTGTGTGTGTGTGTGTGTGTGTGTGTGTGTGTTGTGTGTGTTGTGTGTGAGCTGGCCACTTTTGACTATAGAGCAGTCCATCAGGTCTCTAAAGAACAGTGTAAACCAACACGCTGGCCGTGGGTCACAGTGGGTTATAATTTGTGAAGATCTGTAGCACCAAGGACTGGACAGATCTCAAGAGCAAGGTGGACAGCCCACCTACAAAGTTACTGCTGTTGACTAACTGTTTGGATTATGATACAAGAGTCTCTCTAAAAATGTGCTGATTGAAGGGTAAAAATACTGCCACCACCTGATTAATGTACAGTTATATATAGTGACTCACAGGTGATGGTCTTTCTGATGGGGGTCGTTCACTTTTTCAGTCTGTCTTTTTTGACCCAGACCTCCATGAAGGCTTCTTCAGTCCACGACTCATCTACAGATTTGACCACTTCACATTTTCAAGTCCCCCATTTATTCCTGACCTACCAAAGTTCCCCATCTTGAGCTAACTGCGCCACACAGCAGGTGCAGTAATGTCCGTTTTACTCTTCATGCCCCACATAATGAATATACACACCACTATTCCACTTGCTTAGTAAGGACCCCTAGTGCCCTCTAGCTGTGATCCCCTGCTGTAATGACTGTATTCTCCCTTTTTCTTCCTCCCGCCCAGGAGCTGTGGTATGATCAGACCATGTCCCTGCACGGTCAGATACAGGCATTACACAGCAGGGGCACATGTATAAGATTATCTCAGCACTGGGAAATGTATTTAAAACACATCCATTTGTGTGTCAAGAGTGGGAGAAGAGAGCTGCATTGACAATCCAACACAATGTTCAGCACTTTGACCACATTTTATAAGTGGTCATAAACTTGTAAATAACTCATGAAAAAAATAAAGTTACATTAAAACCAAGCACACCATTGTTTTTCTTGTGAAATTCTCAATAAGTTTGATGTCACATGACACTCTTCCCATTGAAAAAAATAAAGTTGGATCCAAAATGGCCGACTTCAAAACAGCCACCATGGTCACCACCCATCTTGAAAAGTTTTCCTCTTCCCATATACTAATGTGCCACAAACAGGAAGTTGATATCACCAACCATTCCCATTTTATGTAGGTGTAGCCATATAAATGGCCCAACCTGTATATATCCCCCATGCTGTAGAACATCACTACTCTCAGTCCTTCTGTGTACAGCCACATCCTGCAGAACATCAGTTTTCTGAGCCCCTTATATATATATATATATATTATATATATATATATATATCCCATGCTGTAGTACATCTCTCCTCTCAGCCCTTCAATATACAGCCCCATCCTGCAAAATATCAGTCCTCTGAGCCCCTGTATATACAGCAATTCCTGCAGTACATCACTCCTCTGCTTTAGATATAGTCCCGTTATGCAGTACATGGCTCCTCTGAGGTTACCTGCATACTCGTGCAATACTGCTTACAGTTGAGTAAAGCACTTTAATTTAGGAGGCCCCTCAGTCACTCACCAAGACTTCACTCCTAGTCAGGGCACCTCCATTCTAGTGAAAACATGCAGTCAGCCTCCCAGCACAGATGGATGTTGGTGCACGGTCTGTGGAAGAGTACACCCTGTGCATGCCACACCGTTCTGTTGGCCGCAGGCATATTCGACCGGTGGCCTACAAAACGGAGAATAGTAGAAAAGAGTCCATGGCTCCCTGCTCTACCACAGGGTATAACTTTACCAGCGTACTATGTATGGTGATGTAGTTAAGGCTGGTGGGCCTCTCAATATAACCAGGCTCAGGGCCCCAGCACCCCCCAGTAGCTACACTATTGCCTGTTTCTCTTTAGGAGTCTTCGTTATAGGTCAGCCAATTTAAAAAAATCATTTACCACTAAAAATATTAAAAAGTTCCACATATTACTCAGCGTTTTGTGTATGGAAGGAGACTTTCCATTCGGGATATTGGGAAAGCTATGAGATGGTATAGTCATGCTGTTTTTTTTATTTCTCAAAACTCAAAGCAAATCTCCCAAATGTAGAATGAGGGCGGCTTCAACATGTCCTTATTCAGAAAAAAAATATGGGAATAGATCTTGGCATAAAGCAGAAAAGCAACATTACCAAGGTCAAGGCAATGAGTAAAGGTGTACAAAAATGTGGATTGGCCAAACTCAATGTCACAATGGCTTTGTTTTTTTGGGGGTGGGGGGGACTGGTTGAAAACCAACATGACCAATAACTCACTGGAAGTCCTCATTCAGTTTTCCAAGATTCGAGAATGGAAAATTTGACTATTCGGTGTTGCATCTCAAACCCTTATTTTTAGGGGGACTCGAGTGTCCGTTCATTGACGTGTAGGACTTTAGGAAATCTGAGGGACCATCCTGATCTGGAATGAAATGACAGCCGCATTGGGTGGCATCCAGTTGTCCTAGAATTATTCTTAAATTAAACGGGCATTGGTGCTTTATTAATAACCTGGGAACATGTAGGCATTGCTGAACTTTGCATATTTGCTCCTTTCCAGCTTTGGAAAAGGAACATGTAAAGGAAAAGATGGGTGAGATGCAATGTGTGACTCCAAGGTAGAGCAGACGGAAAGCCAAGCCCGCTGCTGCTCTCTAGCAGGAGATCAATCCCCGCCCGATCATGACATCATGCTTTCTACTATCGCAACCTGTGAGCAGGTCAAATTCCTGGCTGCCCAGGTAAAGGCAAACAGCACTTCCTGTATTGCTGGGAGGAGCCGGGAGTCAAATGTGACGGAGGAGCGTTCTTCAAGCTTCTGGAGGGATTAATTACCATCATGAAGTCAGACAGGGAGGAAGGGAAACCTGGTAGGTTGCTTGTCATTATTTTATTTCATTTTTTTTTTTTAAATCCCGTCCTGTACCCAGAAGTAGCAAAACTGGCTCACATTTACCTGTCTGGCTAATAACGTAAGCATGCCTGCAGTCCTATGTAAAACCACAACATAAGTAGGAATTGCACTGAATGAACAAATTTGGTTCCGCTTCTTCGGCGTTTTACAGGGTGAATGGAGCGAATCACTTGCACCTTTTCTTATTGTTGTGGTTGGTTGCAGGTGAGAGCAGCCTCTTAGCGGTGCTTATGTTGTGTCGGGACTCATTCTGCGGAGTCATGGTTTTCTGGAGATGAAGTCTTTTAGGACAGACGGTGCGATTATCATACACTGGCACTGCATTGATTAGCGGGGGAGCGGAAAGCTTTAAAATCACGATGAAAGCTGTAATAAATGGGAGCGAACGTGTCTGTACAGGAAGCGAGTGAAATACCATTCATTCATTAAGGGTTTAATGATCTCTAAATGAGCCGACGTTCTGATGTTTGTAGGGAAGGCTTGCCAAACCAGTGAGGGACAACGTGGCTCCTGCATATGGGCTCTAGCTACTGGTGGACCCTGGTCTCCAACCACACATCCATTATAGGAGGTCACGAGGAAGACTGTAGCTTTAAGGTGTAGCCTCGAATTAAAAACATATGGCTCTTCTCATCCAAAAACGGCACCACACCTGTCCAAAGGTTGCGTGCGATTATTGTAGCCCAACTCTATTCATTCCAAAGTAGCTGAGATGCAATACCAGACACAGCCTTATGACTTCGGTGGCGCTGTTTTAGAAGAATTTGGCCATGTTTTCTACTCCTAGGCAACGCCTTTTAACCAAAACTAGTCATGAGACTACCTATGAACGGCCTGATCCCTGTGGAGGGATGAAGGTTTAAGAGTTGCTGATGATTTCTTGCACCCAGTTCTGGATATGGACACAAGGGATATGACACCAGCATGATAAAGGACACCTGGTATGTAGGGGTCTCGTTACTAGTTTTGCAATGGGCCTCAAACGCTTTAAGTCCCATAACTATTGGACCTGTAGACTGTGAGCCCTCACGGGCAGGGTCCTCTCTCCTTCTGTACTTGTGTGTCCCTTGTCTAGCACACGTTTATTGTACTTGTGTATATTTCCCCTTTTCACATGTAAAGTGCCATGGAATAAATGGCGCTATATAAATGTATAATAATAAAGTAACTTGCAATCAACCGTTCACACAGACCGCGCTGTTCTCTCCGAGCCGTGTCTTTATTTCTGCAATTTAACCCTGAAGTTTGATGCCGTCAGCTCTGCGGTTTAATCCTTTCTGCCTGGATCCCCTCATTTCATGTATTGGAATTCCTCAGACTCTGACGTATGGATTTGCGAGGAGCGTTGCTGGGAGCGGGCTTCTCGTACGCTCAGTGTGGCTTTCTCTTTTGCCTCGTTATTCTTCTTTCACCTTTTTGGCGATTCTGGGCCAGCCATTCCTTATCCAGCATGAAATGGTTGTGTTTAGTCGCACAATTTCCTCCGGTTCCATTGTTTTGTCATTCGTTTAAAGTAATAATATAGAAAGGATTCTTTTAACTTTTTGTTTTCTTACAGAGTAACTTTTATTTTTTAGTCATTTTGTCCGGCATGGAAAGTCTTGAAACTAAAGTCACTTAAGTAAGGGATTTGGTTTCATTCCTTAAAAAAGAAAAATGAAATTGCATGTACCGTAAGTGGTGTCCAAACCCCACCTTTCCCCAGTCTATTTGTATGCTGTAATGTGGAGTACAGACAATTGCAGTGATAGCTCAGTACTGGTGTCTCACTAACTCTGGGATAGGCTACTACAGGAGATTGTTGTTATTAGGGCTCGTGCACATGACCATATTTTCGGTCCTTGTGCAATCTGACAAAACATCGGACTAATGTTATGCTATGGGGCCGTGTACTTGTCTTATTTTTTCCTCGGATCGAGTTGGTTTGGGGAAAAATTCACTACATGCCAAAGTTTGATCTGACATTCGAATCGCACTCGGTCATACAAGTCAATGAGATTGTAGAGAACATCGGGACTGCACTCGGATAACATCTGAGAGTAATCTGATTTGCACAGGCTGACAGAATGAAGAAGATGCAGACGTTTTTTTTCCTCTATCTTCTCTTCATCTGAGCACCATAGTCAACCCGATTCACTTGTATTCACGGTTGTCTGCACCCAGCCTTGAAACACAGAGGATACAAGTGCTGATCCATGACTGCCATCATCTGTACTCCACATGAGTACGTTCTGATATCAATGCAGGAGAATGCTGTGGCAACGCAGGGTTTTGAAAGCCACTTAAATTCAATAATTTTTTACAGAAATGAAGACAAATCCCCTAATAGTCATTTGTAAAATTGTAAAAAAAAAATGTATTTTAAATCTTTACCTGTCCTCAATAGCATTGTTAGAGACTGCTACATCTGCTTCCCTATATGTCCTTTGTCTAAAGCTGGTCATACACATGAGACAACTGTCTTTCCTGAGTCTCCCATGCACATGTGCAAGTTCATGTGTCTTCATTGGGGGGAGAAGAGAACCTCTGGCAGCAGCTCCGCTCCCCTGAAAACAATACGATCAGATTTTGAAATGCAAACCACTGCATAGTTTTCTCCCCCCAACTACCTGGAGCCCACTATGCAGGGTGGATAAAAATCAATGATTTTTTTAAAAAAATCAAAAAAATCGGATTTTTTTGATTTAAATCGGATTTTTTTGATTTAAATCGGATTTTTTTGATTTAAATCGGATTTTTTTGATTTAAATTGGATTTTTTTTCAATAAACTGCTTTTTGAGGAAAATATTTTACCATCCAAAGGTTCTTCCATCATGAGATAAAGCTGAGTTGTTTAACTCAGTACAATAAAGGCTGTATATGTGATATTGTAAATTTAAGATGAGAGGTACAATGTTGAGTAGGAAGATATAAACACCTGTCGCACAAAAAATCAGCACATCTGAATCCAAAAAGTGGTCTATCAAGCACAGTATATCAGATAATGTTGAAATAAATCAGTCAATTTAGTATCCGGACAGGAAAACAATATATATTCCCAAAGTGGGGTAATATATCATTCCATATAATATGTGGGATAATTAATCCATCATATCCTGCCTGGAGCATAAATGTGCCAAAGAGTAAGACAGATAGATCTGATATGGCATTAGAGAGAAGAGGGGGACAGAAAAAAGAAAGAAAATCCCCCCCACACATCTACCAGCTCCTGTGAGGTGCCATGTCAGCTGCGGAAAAAGATGCTGGAAAGTGCTTACCCATATTGGGGAAATGTAACGGACCAGGTACGTGCCCCGACGCACGTTTCGCTCCTTGAGCTTCCTCGGGGGGCAATGTGTCTTACTCTTTGGCACATTTATGCTCCAGGCAGGATATGATGGATTAATTATCCCACATATTATATGGAATGATATATTACCCCACTTTGGGAATATATAATGTTTTCCTGTCCGGATACTAAATTGACTGATTAATTTCAACGTTATCTGATATACTGTGCTTGATAGACCACTTTTTGGATTCAGATGTGCTGATTTTTTGTGCGACAGGTGTTTATATCTTCCTACTCACCATTGTACCTCTCATCTTAAATTTACAATATTGTGAACATTTTAGTAATATTTGTTAAATAAAGTTTGTATCTTTTATATATATTATTGCCTCATGTCTCTATTTGGGCTGGAAGCTCTAATTCTTTGTGGTATATTAAATGATAGAGAGTTGCCCTGTTCCATTTTGGAACTATGTTTAAACATGTCACCCAGAGTTCTGGTTTAATCAAAAAAAGGCTGTATAGTGTAACATTCACAATGCCATGCTCTTCCAGAGGTTTCTGTAAGATTAGTGGGCAGTTTCTCTCCTATGTTATCACAGACGCTCGCTTTACTTACGCAGTTCTCAAAAGCGGAATTTGACTCCAGCCTCTTCTTCACGGCAAAAATGTTACAACATGAACAGAGTTGAGAAAAAGACCTTAATCCTATTGTTCTACAAACCTATGAATACAGAATCAACCCCTTCAGTGCCAAGTCCAAGAAGTTAGACAATGTTTCTGATTGTTTGGAGTGGAATAGATCTGCACAACACAAGAAGAATGTGAATCTAAGTGTGAGGAGGAGGAAGGGCAAGCAGACAAGAAAATGATCACGAGTGACTTCTCTCCTCCGTTACTAGGTGTTTGTAATAACAGAGGATGTAGTTTAGGCTCACAGAGCGGAGCCATTTTGTTGGGGACTGCCAGTGATACTGACAAGTAGGCTGTCACTGAGGACGACCGGCAGCATCTATTCTGTTAGTCCATGCTGCTGTCTGTATTATAAACTGAGCACAGATACGTGGAGAGTATCACACACTGGGATTATTCACAGCACATGACACACTGCATGTATCTAGATACAGTGCTGAGTGTAGTGTATCGCATTATGGGATTAGATACACCGGTCTGGGGCGTATCGCACATGATGAAATTAGATATACCGGTCTGGTAGAAACTTTGATTTAAATCACTGATTTAAATCAAGCCTTACTGACTAGTGATTTAAATCGTGATTTAAATCATGATTTAAATCAGTTTGATTTAAATCAAATCCACCCTGCCACTATGCACATCTGATAGTTGGCTGGTCCCAGAAAAATCATCGTGTTTGGCCGACGCTTGTTTATGGTGGCCTTGAGGGGATATCAATACATAATGGGGGTCTAGGAGATTCAGTCAAGTTACACTTTTTGCTTGTACTTGTTAACGACCATCTTTCTTGTTACACGTAGCACCAACGTATTCCATAGTGTTGTACAGTTTGCATATTTTCCCTGTCTTCAGTAGTGAGCCAAGACCTCATCTCCTTAACATACATACACTTTGGCAAGTTTTGTAGGAAACCAGTTAACCTAGTGACATCTTGAGGTTAAAGCGGTCCGTCTTGGCTCATTGGCTTATTTTGATGTATGTTAGAGTCCAATAATTGTGCGTAACACATTAAAGTCTCTTTATTAGCCATCATTGTATGGTCGTCAGTGTCTTGTACACTTCTGCCTTTTGTAAAGCTTTATATTGTCTCCATAAACATCGATTTCAGGCGTTCTTGAATAGTCCTCGGGCTAAACACCTTTCTCTGCACTATACAGATAAATTCCAACAATGGCTTTCCATTTAATTGTGTGGGCACTAATAAAAAAAGAAAGCCATTTCACCACATTTCTTGAGGAATCGCTGAGTCAAGCAACTTTAATGAGTGATCTCTAACTGTCTCGAGCGTTGGAGGACCTGATCTTTCCGGCATTATACATATTGATTGGAATAGATACCATGTAATGCCTAATTTGTCCTGTGGGGGTGCTGCAGGGAAAGGACATTACACATAAAACTGCTAATTGTAACTACCGAGAGGCTGCGTGATCATCTTATTGTGAAAGGAGACTTCCCATAAGCTAGAGTTGTCAAAGGTAGAGAACACTTTAAGAACTATAGATCCTGATTTGGAATATCGATGTAGTGTAGTCTCGATTTTCTTTGCACCATATCTAGTGTATGTAGAAGGCCAGAACATGGGGCTCATAAATTTTTACCCCTACCTAATTTTTTTGTCTTCTGTTTTTTTATTAATCTTTTGGGCATGGATTTGAAAGGACCACCACCCTCTTTACTTAACGCAAAATCCTTCTTTCCTACATGAAGTCTTTGAAGCTTTTCTTTTGGATTTGTCTAATGATTTAAGGATTTTGCTGTAAACCTGTCATTTTAGAACAAAATGGAGGTCGTGTACAATTAAGTCTGGTAACCCAAGTGCTTTCAATAATTAATCTGTGTTCTCTTACTGTGCTCCATGTTGTAAGATGCCTGATTACTACATGCATGTGTGAGGGTTATATGTTCTCAAAGATGTATAAAGAAGCCTTCACTTTTGCAAATACCGTAGTCTTAGATGTGGACCACTTCAACTTTATTTTAGCGAATGTGTCGAGGACACGATTTTGTTATGAGAATATAGAGACGTCCTTGGTTCTAATTCCTCGTAGCGTAGCACTCCTATCCACATAATTTGTGCTGATGGAGGAGCATGTGTCCGGTCCTGTTAGTCTGCCTCCTCCAGTTGAATAGCCACTTATCCGTGCAGTGTATTTTTCAATTGAATAAGATTGAAGGACAGTTCTGGACACATGCTCCTCCATCGGCAACCTTTGTGAGAACAAGTGGACGGTGCAGTTATACTCCGTTGTGTAACTTGAGTCCAATAGGCCCCAGTGTAAAATTTTGACCTGGGCCCACACCTACATATTGGTCTCTTGTAATGTCCCCAGTCATGACTGCTTCCTGTAATAATGTCCCCAGTC
Source organism: Oophaga sylvatica (assembly GCA_033576555.1). Lineage (NCBI taxonomy): Eukaryota > Metazoa > Chordata > Amphibia > Anura > Dendrobatidae > Oophaga > Oophaga sylvatica. The sequence continues at coordinate 342,596,599 of JARQOD010000003.1, read as the reverse complement.
ATGACTGCTTCCTGTAATAATGTCCCCAGTCATGACTGCTTCCTGTAATAATGTCCCCAGTCATGACTGCTTCCTGTAATAATGTCCCCAGTCATGACTGCTTCCTGTAATAATGTCCCCAGTCATGACTGCTTCCTGTAATAATGTCCCCAGTCATGACTGCTTCCTGTAATAATGTCCCCAGTCATGACTGCTTCCTGTAATAATGTCCCCAGTCATGACTGCTTCCTGTAATAATGTCCCTCGTCATGACTTCTTCCTGTAATAATGTCCCTAGTCATGACTGCTTTCTGTAATAATGTCTCTAGTCATGACTGCTTCCTGTAATAATGTCTCTAGTCATGACTGCTTCCTGTAATAATGTCCCTCGTTATGACTGCTTCCTGTAATAATGTCCCCAGTCATGATTGCTTCCTGTAATAATGTCCCTCGTCATGATTGCTTCCTGTAATAATGTCCGTAGTCATGACTGCTTCCTGTAATAATGTCACCGGTCATGACTGCTTCCTGTAATAATGTCCCTAGTTATGATTGCTTCCTGTAATAATGTCCGTAGTCATGACTGCTTCCTGTAATAATGTCCCTAGTCATGATTGCTTCCTGTAATAATGTCCCTCGTCATGACTGCTTCCTGTAATAATGTCCCTAGTCATGATTGCTTCCTGTAATAATGTCCCTCGTCTGATTGCTTCCTGTAATAATGTCCCTAGTCATGATTGCTTCCTGTAATAATGTCCCCAGTCATGACTGCTTCCTGTAATAATTGTCCCCAGTCATGACTGCTTCCTGTAATAATGTCCCCAGTCATGACTGCTTCCTGTAATAATGTCCCCAGTCATGACTGCTTCCTGTAATAATGTCCCTCGTCATGACTTCTTCCTGTAATAATGTCCCTAGTCATGACTGCTTTCTGTAATAATGTCTCTAGTCATGACTGCTTCCTGTAATAATGTCTCTAGTCATGACTGCTTCCTGTAATAATGTCCCTCGTCATGACTGCTTCCTGTAATAATGTCCCCAGTCATGATTGCTTCCTGTAATAATGTCCCTCGTCATGATTGCTTCCTGTAATAATGTCCGTAGTCATGACTGCTTCCTGTAATAATGTCACCGGTCATGACTGCTTCCTGTAATAATGTCCCTAGTTATGATTGCTTCCTGTAATAATGTCCCTAGTCATGACTGCTTCCTGTAATAATGTCCCTAGTCATGATTGCTTCCTGTAATAATGTCCCTCGTCATGACTGCTTCCTGTAATAATGTCCCTAGTCATGATTGCTTCCTGTAATAATGTCCCTCGTCATGATTGCTTCCTGTAATAATGTCCCTAGTCATGATTGCTTCCTGTAATAATGTCCCTCGTCATGATTGCTTCCTGTAATAATGTCCCTTGTCATGACTGCTTCCTGTAATAATGTCCGTAGTCATGATTGCTTCCTGTAATAATGTCCCTAGTCATGACTGCTTCCTGGAATAATGTACCTCGTCATGACTGCTTCCTGTAATAATGTCCCTCATCATGACTGCTTCCTGTAATAATGTCCCTCATCATGACTGCTTCCTGTAATAATGTCCCTCATCATGACTGCTTCCTGTAATAATGTCCCTAGTCATGACTGCTTCCTGTAATAATGTCCCTAGTCATGACTGCTTCCTGTAATAATGTCCCTTGTCATGACTGCTTCCTGTAATAATGTCCCTTGTCATGACTGCTTCCTGTATTAATGTCCCTAGTCATGATTGCTTCCTGTAATAATGTCCCTAGTCATGATTGCTTCCTGTAGTAATGTCCCTTATCCTGGGCCTCTTTCAGAAGTAATTTGCCCATCCTGGACCCTTTATTTAAAAATGTCCTCCATCCTGGGCAGTTTTCAGTAATAATGTCCCATCATTGTATCTTTCAGTAACGTCCCCCATCCTGTATCCCTTCCAGGGTGGATTTGATTTAAATCAATCTGATTTAAATCACGATTTAAATCATGATTTAAATCACTAGTCAGTAAGGCTTGATTTAAATCAGTGATTTAAATCAAAGTTTCTACCAGACCGGTATATCTAATTTCATCATGTGCGATACGCCCCAGACCGGTGTATCTAATTTCATCATGCGCGATATGCCCCAGACCGGTGTATGTAATCCCATAATGCGATACACTACACTCAGCCCTGTATCGAGATACATGCATGTGTCATGTGCTGTAATAATCCCATGTGTGATATCTCCAGTATCTGTGCTCAGTTTATAATCACAGCGTCATGAACTACAATAGATCTGCCGTCGTCAATGACAGCCCTACTTTCAGATCACTGCATCCCTAATAATGCTCCGCATGAGCTCGCTCTGTAACCTAAGTACCCTGTTATTACACCCTGTAACGGAAGAGTCCCACGTGATCGACCCTGCATTCTACTGTCAATATCGAGCTGCTTATTTCATGCAGTGCTTGCCTGTGTTAAAATGATGCCAAACATTTAAATTATTTTCAATTATTATTCTCGATCACCCAGTCATGATTGCTTGCTACTTATAATGCAACGTATGAGATTGTTTAGTAATCACTTTTATATTACTTTTTCTTAGTATTCCTTGCCATAACTGATACTGTAGAAATGTCCACAGCAGAATCTTACAAAATGGATATAAGCTACTACGACATGTGACAAAATTCCTAATCAATTCTTCTTGTGATTCAGACTCTTCCTCCAAAATCAGTAAACCTATGCTGAACTTCTTGGACTTGGCACTGAAGGGTGATTCTATCATATGTTTGTAGAATAGATTAAGTCCTTTTTCTCAACTGTTCCTTTGTAAAATTTTGCCTGAAGAAGTAGCTGGGACTTGCGAGTTCCAATCAGTCTTGCATGAACTGCCGTAAGTAAGCGAGCGCTTGATAATAGGGAAACTGCCCCTATCTACAGAACCCTGAAGTCATGGCATTGCTCTGTACATATACCTAGCTTATTCTTCCTGAGTTAGAACAACTCAGCTTATCCATGATGGAGACCTTTGTGGTAAAAGTAATTTTCCTCCAAAGCAGTTTATTAAAAAATTGATTCAAATCAAAAATCCGAGTTTAATCATAAAAATTCCGATTTTTTGATCTTTCGTAAAAAATCATGATTTTATCCACCCTGATCCCTTCCTTGTACAATGCCACCCATCCTGAGCACCTGCTGTTCTTCTCCAGCACATTTTAAAATGAAACAGATTATTATGCTTACCTTCCCCCACTCCTACAACGTGGGTCCTCCTCTCTATATCTGGTACAGAACTCGGCAGTTGACTCCGGTGTGCAGGCATGAGCAGCGCATGATGTCACTGTCATGTGCCGCCCGTCATGGTGTCTGTGGTCCCACCTCACAGAAAGTACCTGTTAGCTAGTTATCGTTACTTCTGAAAAAAAAACTAGGTCTTTCAGAAACGGCCATCCCATCGGGACAGCATTCTGATGCCATCTTTGCGCTGTCCCGTTTTCAAAATCCACAAAAATGCCATCAAGGGATCTGTGGTATAAGCAATGAGGTCAAATTTAGCTAAATAATCCTAAAAACAAAAAGGCAGTCGGTAGACCTGTTAACCTTCTGACTGTCATCTTACATCCCACCAGGCATCCATTACACATGGGAAGGAGGAAGCTGAATTCGGAACGCAGCTCTGGAAATAAACAAAGTATTTTTTGTACCTCCATATTGTTCTTTACTGTGTCTCCGATTACTCACATTTTATCATTTTGTGTCTATTTGTATTATAAACTTCTGTGCAAATATTGCTGGAGGTGCAGTTTACCTGGAAAACTAAAATGTTCGTTTTCCGTAAGAGTTTACAAAGTAATGTCTCCGGGGCCGGTTGGGCTGGGGTGGTGCATCTGATGTGTACTATCCAAACACCACAGTTGTGCAGTCTCTGCGTTCACTTTTGACCCTTTTTATGTTGTTACTGTCTCTCTTTGAAGCCTTTGTATAAGCGGAATCATTTTTTTGCTTTGAGGACGTTCTGTGGAGCTTTTCCAATACCTCAGGTCATTCCCGTGTACAGTGATGCTCATTTTTTGTTTTCCTTTGATGTAGTCTGTAGTCTCCTCATTTTTCCATTTCTTTGCATTGAGTGAAGGCACATGGAGATATGTTTTGCATTGGATCTCCAAAAATGTATATGAGCTTGAACAATGATGTTATCCTACCTAGGAGAGGCTTGCATGCCATACAGCAGTCAAAAAAGAAAGGGAGAGCGAAAACATAGGGTGATAACCTACGTGAAGGCTAGAAAATAGTAGACTTGGGAACTTGACGTTGTGCCCACTGCTCAAGTAGGGCAGGATGTAGATGCAGCCACTATCCTGGATCTTCAGTTGATTATGCCAAATAAAGCCCAAAAGAACTGATCAAATCAATCAGAAAACGATGTGCCAGGACAACTGTGGGCATAAAACATCCAATAGAAATGATCGTAACAATGTAAAGGATTTTTTTTTATCTAATTCTTATGGAATCACGTTTGTCCCTCTGACGTGAAAGTCTTTGTACCCCGAAATGCGTTGTGTGATACCCTTTTTCAAGTTGTAGACATATGTGACTCTGTTAGAATGGAGTAGCATATTGATTGCCACCTCATTCATTCTCTACTGGTCTGCTAGAAATGGCCGAACCCATAAGGGAATGAATAGAAGAACGATTGGGCATGGGCCCTGCCACTCCATTCTAATGGAGTCACATCTGTCTCTTGACTTGGAAAAAGGGGTCTTTGTATTCTGAAATGCATTTTTGATTGAGACTTTACATTAAATTTTCTATAAAGTATCAAACAGTAATGTGTTTTTGGGAGCAAAGACCCCTATTTCAAGTCAAGACAAATTTGACCCCGTTAGAATGGGGCGGCAGGGCCCATTCCCAACCGCTGTTCTATTCATGGCCTTTTTGGCTTGGCCATTTCTAGCAGCCACATAGAGAATGAGTGAGGCGGCAGTCAGGCATCCAATGTGCCGCTCCATTTTGTAACTGGGATAAAAATTCCCCAATCTGCCGTTGGGTGCAAATCGGAGCCGTCAGACCCCCACCAATTAGTAAGGCATTGTGTATATTGCAGATAGATGATTAATTGTTTTCAGTAGATAATCCCTTTTAAGGTTGAACCATAGATGATCCTATCGCAGGATTCTCTTCACTACAGCATTGGTCTGCTGATGTTCTCATCATCTATGAAGACTTTCAGGGCCGCTCTACTTTGAGCAAATCTTTTAACTTTCTTCACAGTTTGGTTCTGTTCTGAAATATCTTGAATTATGCAAGACAGCAGTCAGTGCTGAAATGTCTGTCAACAATAAAAAATGGAATTTTAATGCCTTGGGAAATACATCGGGTTCTGACTTTATATAGAGGATTTTAATCTCCTTCACCTTTTTGTCTCGCAGGAGGCAGAGATGTATTGAATGTGCATCTCAGAATCCTCGATGGAGGGTAAATGTGTGAAACGCAGGAACACGTTGACTTGTCAGCTTGATATATTTCATAAATCCTTCTGTCAACGGAAAGCTATTGCTTCATACATTTTCCAGAAACCCATCTGGTTATGATCGTCTTCACTCTTCAGCAATGGCACAAAATGGCATTGTTGGCTGTCTCCACCTCGCAATCACCAGGCCATGAGTCAGCTGCTGCCTGTAATGGCACAATGCTACTTTATGGATGGCAAGAAGTCCTATTGCCCAGCCATCCAGTAGCTCTCTGCTTTAGTAATCTTCAGGCAAAATGAACGTGTTTTTGTTTTTTTGTTTTTTTTTCCCCCTTTTCTTAGTGTTCTGTCTTTTTCAGTTGCCCATCAATTAAAGTGTGGTATGTCTTAATAGAGAAATCTTCTTTACACCCCTGGATTGGTCGTTCATTCTCAAATTTATCAATTTACGGGTAAAATCTGTCTTCAGTAACCTCAGACTTTCCCATTAATGAAATAGGAGATGACAGCTGGTGCTCATAAAGTTCTATGGAGAGCTTGCATCAGAATGTGTCTGCCTCTAGCTCCTCCCTCCTACTATCTTCCCCAACATAGAATTTTAAAAGCACCAATGGTTCTCTATTTCAGTAGTGGGATAATCTGTCTAAATTAAATACAGATTTTTACTACTGACTGTGGCAGACAGATTATTACATTACGGAGATGGGGAAGGCAGTTGGTGCTTTCAGAATTCTTTGGAAGGGGGAGGAGCCAGAAACAGACAGACATTATGCTGCGGGTTCTTCTTAAACCACAGGTACCATTCTCCGTAGAACTTTGAGCCCCAACTGTCACCTTGTATCTCAGTAATGAGAGATTTTACCCCTGAATTGAGAATGAAGAAGTCCAGTAGGAGAAGCAGATTTATCTCATGACATATATTGGAACGTTTCTCATTTTCATGTGTTCGAATTTAGGAAAAAAAATTGAAACACTGAATACTTTGTCACCTTCGAACTCCTCACCCAAAGGAGTGTAATGTAATGTGCTGGAAACACTGAAGAATATAAAGCGACGTCTCTGCAATTCCTTATACAGTGAAACACTTACACGTAGACCTTTTGAAATTTACAAGGATCTTTCTTAGATAAATTTCTTATTTTTAGCAGGCTGGAAGTGTCAAGGATATTGTGATAGTAATTTAGCTACTGGCTCCATCCTTAGCACCTTTGTCAGCGGATGAGCCGCTTGCCAAGGTCCCCGCAGACATGGCCGTTGCCATATCCGAATAGCATGACTCTTCCCCCTTGGACTTAATGCAACTCAGCATTTATTGATCCTGTCTGCACGTCTTGTTCAGGGCATATTGTAATGGCGAAACGCTGATCAATACGGTCCTGCTGCTGCTAACTCTGGGGTCTATCACCAGCTCATGTGGTTCACTTTAGTCATTTCAGATGACTAGTAGATCATGTATCGCTGATCTGTAGATGATTGACAGCTTCTCAACTTATTCAAGATATTAACCCAGCCACCCTTTAAAATAAAGGATGATTTTAAGGCAACTCGTCAAAAGCATGATTTCTACCTTTCCAAACAGTTGATTATTTTTATTATATGTATGTTTTTCTTATTTTATTATTGTTATTGGTTTTTATTTATTATATTACATTAATATTCGTTTTAATTTTTCATTTTATTTTATTATTATTTTTAGGCACATTCTCTGAAAACAAATGTTAATCCTATAAACTTTCTGTTAACATTCCTATTTTACCAGATTACTGGACTGGGAATCTTTGAGAAGAATTTGAGTAGTATTTTACTTTACTCTTTCAAGCACATTGAATTTTTTTTTCTTTAATTTTCATCTGAAGAGCTATATTTTAGAAAATGAAAAGGTCAGATGAATTGTTAAGTTTTATGTGCTACAATGACATGATTTTGTTGGTCAAAATGAATAACCTTACTATAGGCAGAGTTGCAGTGTAAAGCAGGTAAATCAATTACATCTGTTTTTGAAGCCTGCAGAAATCAATATGATTGTGGTAGATGAATGGCAAAACATCAGTCTGTGGTTTTCCGGGTAAAAACAAATGACTTTTCATCCAAATGGGAAGCCAATAATGTGACCAGTTGTGTTCCCAGACTCATTGGGTGAAAAGCATTGAACTGGCCCATTTGACGTTATTGGCTCAGTGTTCAGGCTGGGAGCTGCCTAATCTACACTTGTCCATAACTTACTCTTGAACATTATTTGTGCGGATAAGCAGTGGCGTAACTAGAGTCGTATGGGCCCCAGTAAAAAAAAGTTTGAACCACGGGCCTCCACCTGCATATTCGTCAGATTTATGCGCCCTTGTAGCGTTTCAGATCCTTTGTTACATGAGAGAGTGAACACTAATGCCTTCAATGTCCCCCTTCCTGTAATACTGTTCTTCATCCTGGCCCTTTCCTGTAATAATGTCCTCCTTCCTGTAATAATGTCCCCCATCCTGGCCTCCTCCTGTAATAATGTCTCCCATCCTGGCCTCCTCCTGTAATAATGTCTCCCATCCTGGCCTCCTTCTGTAATAATGCCCGCCATCCTGGCCCCTTCCTGTAATAATGTCCTCCATACTGGGCCCCTTTCAGGTATAATATACCCACTTTCTAGTATTAATTTCCCACTGCCTGGTATAATGTCTCCATCCTGGATTCCTTCTTGCTATAATGTTTATTTTCTGGTATAATGTGCTCAATCCTGAGCTTCTTCCATTAATAATGTCCCTGTTCTGCAGCTCTTCTCCAACAAATTTAAAAAATTAACAATTATTCTTACCTTTCCCCCGCTCCCACAAGGTGCGGCGTCCTCTTCTATAGCTGATGCAGAAGTTGGCAGCTGACTTCAAAGTACAAGCGCATCGCCAGTGACTTTAATGTCAGCTGCCAGCTTCTGACTGGTGGTATTGTCTTGACCCACACCACAATTGTGGTTTACCAGAGCAATGGGTACTCAGAGCCGAGCCCATGGAAGTCTATGGGGTTGTCACAGGTAGCGCTGGCTCGGTCTGTGGCCCTGGCGGTCAGGCGTATGTTGGGGGGAATATTTACAGGGGATAGGTATATATACAGTTCGTGACGCCACCTGTAGTTCTCTGATCACTAAGACCAGCGCTGCTGTAGATCTCTGAGGGATGGTGTGGCAGCTAGTTGTCGGGTCCCCTACAGGTGGGACTCTTCCCTCAGGTCGATAGTTATGGTGGGGTTGTGCAGGGATGCAATCAAATAACTCAGTCTCACACATAGAAGCTTCTTTCCATACCTTTTACTTGTCAGATGATAAGGCAGGTCCCAGGGAGGCTGGTCGGGTGGAGGATGTGCTTTGAGATAACAGCTGAACAGGTTGGGGGCCTCCTTTACTTTCAAAGATGATGAGTCCAACCAGCATAAAGCCTAGTTCACTCCAATTTCTCCAGCTTCTCCAAGCTGTACTGCCCGGTCAGTTTTGTGGTCGGAGCCTTCCTTTGATGGAACTAGGTTCTTGCTTTTGCTGATCAGGCTCAAAGTTCCTATTCCACCTGACCCCTGTTACGTACTGACACTCCAAGGGCTGCTTGCTGTGACCTAAGGTCCAGTAAGACTCTGGTTTTTCTATCACTATGCCTAAAGCTATAGTGACACTTCGGTCGCCAGTGACCGGTGACAATGTGCAGGATAATCCAATCCTTAAGGCACTACTGAATTCCTTCCACTGCGCCCTTCGCCCTGTCCGCGCTTGTAGCATAAGCACTCCACACTTCCTAGGGTAATGCAGGCTAGTCCCTTCTTGCTTCTTCCCAGAGCTTGCTAACAGGTGCTCAGTAATCTTCTAGTTCAGGAGCACGTCACTGAACTCCACTGTCCTTGGGACAGGAGACTGAAGGTCCTGCTGCTAACTCCTCTTTCTTCCTGCACAGACTGCACACTGAATGATCTCCTCTGTCCGAAGACAGGAAACAGAACTCACTGAGCTCTGCCGCTGACTGAACTCAACTCGCTAGATCTCACTAGCTCTTATAACCTATGGGTGTGTCTAAGTGTGTGATGGAGTGAATGTTTATTGAGCATTAAACTGTTACCTCTCCGCACATCCTCCAGGGTACTGCGTGTGCCTTCACACCAGGGCTACACATTCCCCATGGTAAAATACAGCACTCCCGGGCTGTGAAATACAAGAAGACATTTTGTTTTTCATTAACAATAAACATTAACTCTTCCCATCCGGGAGGTACGGGTTTCTTGAACGTTGCATTATAACAATAGGCATAGAAAAATACAAAATACTAAATAGACATTTTCATATAAATAGATGACAATATTCTTGTGAAGGACCCGCACCAAACCTTCAACGTGGGTCCTGGGTGGGCTGCAGGACATCTGAATGCAGACCTCACTCAGTGCCACACCACACGGGTTTTATATTCAGAGGTAGTTGAGGTGGTTTCATGTAAAACCAATATAATGCACCTTAGTGCAACTATTTACAGGATAAGTTCTGGGCTGGCACAGTCCTCAGCCTCAAAGTCCATTGACATAATAAAATGACACATAAATATACTTTTCACTTCAATATTTACATAATATATCCAACGATATTTACTCAACCAGAGTATTCTATATGTAAAACTCTTATTCTTTATTTCTCAAAATTCTTTAACTTTTCAAAATTTTCATCTTTGTACCCAGCCGGGTATTCTACTCGTTATATATAAAACTACGTAAACCCTATATATAGCAATAAAGTGCAAAACAGCAATTATTTCTTTTATCAAAACTTTCTACATTTTCTTTGTTGCGGTAAACCCTGTCTGGGTCCTACCGTTCTTCACATTTTCTTGCAGGCTTCCATTATACTTTCCATCCCGGGGGCTGGAACAATACGATGATCCTTAGATCCCATGACCAACAAGTCGTGACCTGCTATCAGGGTTTGGGTCGCTACAGTCCTCGTGCGAACCACTAGGGGCGCAACGGGTATGTCATCCTTGTGAGACGCCGATTGCGTCGCAGTTTGCGTTGCAGGTAGCGATTCAGCTGTAACCGCAGTTTGCGATGTAGATTGGGTCGCATGTTGCGATGTAGTAGGAGGACAAGGCAGTGAAGAGTATGCAGGCGGTGCTTCGAACTGCGAGGGACATTCAGGGGGCGATGCCGGGGCACGGCCTGGTGCAGCGGAAGCTCGGGACTGTGATGCGCTGGCAATGGTGACGTTACCTGCGTCGGGGACGGGGTCACGGACGATTGTGACATTAAGGGCATACCATCCCTTCATACCCCAGGACCGTGTATAGGTGACTATGTCCCCATTAACCAGGTCCCTTCCCGGATGGCCTTGTGGTAGGTGGGACTCTACATCGCGTCGGCTCACAAATACCCCTGGGTAAAGTCCCGGTTCCCGGATAAAACCCCAGCCCTTGCGGAACTGGAATTCGGTGACGCACCCCTGACGTCGTGGTTCCCTCCGGGTACCTTTATCGCGGCGAACTGTCTCCTTGTCCGCGATGAGCTCTGCATGCTGCCGCTGTCGGTTTCGCTGCACTTCCCGCTCTTCCTCTTGCCGGCGTCGCTGTTCCTCTTCGCGACGCTGCCACTCACGTTCCCACTGGGCGGTGTAGGCGACGTCATCCAGGCGCGCCATCTCATCCCAGTCGACGTCTGGTAATGATGGACAGGACCCCTCCGGTGTCCCTACCGGGGATCGATCATCTGCTGCGGCCTCCTGGCCGGGCGGGCATTCCGGAACTGGCGGTACCTCCTCAACCTCCTTCGCTTCCACCGCTCCATCGGTAGGTTCAGGGTCGGTCCTTTTGGGGGTAGCCTCCGGTTGCTCCTTAGCCTTGGGCAGCAGAAGTCTTGGTAGTTCAAATCGTGGGGGGTCGTCGAGGGGAGAGAACACCGCGTCCCACAGCCGCCGCTGCATCTGGTTACGCCGGCGTCTCTCGATCTCCTCCATGCCAGGTTGTTGCGAAATCATCTTCTTCAACCTCGCATTTTCCTCCCCAATCTCCAGCAAGGCTTGCTGCAGGTGCAGGACCACAGATGGTTCTGGTTCTAGTGGCAGCTTGGCTGGGGAACGGGGCCTGCCTTCCACCGCTTCCCTGCTCGGCTGCACACGTCCTGCCTCCATGATGTTCCAGAACACTCTCTCTTCTTCTACCAGAGCCGTCCGGTCTCTTCCGTGGAGGCGGGGTTTGCGTCTCCTCCTCCTCGCAGGGAAGGTGAAGAGGAGGCGGACCTCCTTTGCTGTAGGGCAGGATCGCATATTGTAATAGCACTTTGAGAGGGCAGGCATTCTCTTCGCGCCACAGGGGGCACACGCCCACGAATCCACGCCCACCTTCTTCTCCAGCGCCTCAGGGCGCGAATTTGGCGGCAAAATGGCGGATTTTAGCGCCAAAAATAGCAAACAGTCCTTTTTCACAAAAACACCTCCACAGGCACACAGGGCTCGCAATTTTGCGAGTTTCGCATCCTGTTCGTGACGCCAAGTTGTCTTGACCCGCACCACAATTGTGGTTTACCAGAGCAATGGGGTACTCAGAGCCGAGCCCATGGAAGTCTATGGGGTTGTCACAGGTAGCGCTGGCTCGGTCTGTGGCCCTGGCGGTCAGGCGTATGTTGGGGGGAATATTTACAGGGGATAGGTATATATACAGTTCGTGACGCCACCTGTAGTTCTCTGATCACTAAGACCAGCGCTGCTGTAGATCTCTGAGGGGATGGTGTGGCAGCTAGTTGTCGGGTCCCCTACAGGTGGGACTCTTCCCTCAGGTCGATAGTTATGGTGGGGTTGTGCAGGGATGCAATCAAATAACTCAGTCTCACACATAGAAGCTTCTTTCCATACCTTTTACTTGTCAGATGATAAGGCAGGTCCCAGGGAGGCTGGTCGGGTGGAGGATGTGCTTTGAGATAACAGCTGAACAGGTTGGGGGCCTCCTTTACTTTCAAAGATGATGAGTCCAACCAGCATAAAGCCTAGTTCACTCCAATTTCTCCAGCTTCTCCAAGCTGTACTGCCCGGTCAGTTTTGTGGTCGGAGCCTTCCTTTGATGGAACTAGGTTCTTGCTTTTGCTGATCAGGCTCAAAGTTCCTATTCCACCTGACCCCTGTTACGTACTGACACTCCAAGGGCTGCTTGCTGCGACCTAAGGTCCAGTAAGACTCTGGTTTTTCTATCACTATGCCTAAAGCTATAGTGACACTTCGGTCGCCAGTGACCGGTGACAATGTGCAGGATAATCCAATCCTTAAGGCACTACTGAATTCCTTCCACTGCGCCCTTCGCCCTGTCCGCGCTTGTAGCATAAGCACTCCACACTTCCTAGGGTAATGCAGGCTAGTCCCTTCTTGCTTCTTCCCAGAGCTTGCTAACAGGTGCTCAGTAATCTTCTAGTTCAGGAGCACGTCACTGAACTCCACTGTCCTTGGGACAGGAGACTGAAGGTCCTGCTGCTAACTCCTCTTTCTTCCTGCACAGACTGCACACTGAATGATCTCCTCTGTCCGAAGACAGGAAACAGAACTCACTGAGCTCTGCCGCTGACTGAACTCAACTCGCTAGATCTCACTAGCTCTTATAACCTATGGGTGTGTCTAAGTGTGTGATGGAGTGAATGTTTATTGAGCATTAAACTGTTACCTCTCCGCACATCCTCCAGGGTACTGCGTGTGCCTTCACACCAGGGCTACACAGTATGTATTGCATTGGAGGGAGCCGGCGGGCTCTTCAGCTAAATATGTGCCCCTGTAAAAAGCCCCTAATTCATTAAAGGGAATCTGTCACCCCATTTTGGCTATATCAGATAAAGATATGCCTGAATAGTGCGTCCCATAAGTAACCTATCGGTATCTATCATATATCCTGACACCCCCGTTTTCATGCCCAAATACCTTTTGTAAAGTTCGGTTTTCTGTATGCTAATCTGGGCGGTCCGGTAGTCGTCCAAGGCAAGCAGTCATTTCCAGGGCAAGGAAAGTGACCGAAAATAGTTGCGCATGCGCTGTAATGATTTTATGCTTTGCCCACTGCGCAGGCACGGGGGGATTTTAAAACTTGCAATCACGGGAACACTACGCCGGACCTACGCAAGAGAAGCTGAGGAGCAGTGGGGGGGAAGCAAAAAACACCGCCCTCCGGACCGGACCGCCCAGATTAGCATACAGAAAACCGTACTTTACAAAGGTATTTGGGCATGAAAATGGGGTGTCAGGATATATGATAGATACCTATAGGTTACTTATGGGACGTACTATTCAGGCATATCTTTATCTGATATAGCCAAAATGGGGTGACAGATTCCCTTTAAGAACATTTTTCGTCTCGATTAAAAGTCATATGCCATAGAATTGCCATACTATGTATTTTCCAGGCAACATAACGTAGACTAAATTTCAAACCCCTTTGAAATTTAGCTTGAGGTTTTCGGAACGTCAGGTTCACTTTAAAATGTGGAAGGTTCTGACCCTTAATTGCCTGCAAGATCTATTATTTGTCATTAGGCGGCTTTAATCTGCAAAATATTTTTTTTTCTTCCTGTGTCTACTGCAGAACTGTTCTGCACCAGGACTACGCAGCTAATTTAGTTGACCTGACCCCTCATCAGAGCCACGCATAGGAAAGAATCTGTATATGGAGATTATCATTTATTCTGAGCTGTTCTGGAGGGAAAAATTTTATTTGTTATATAAAATCTGCTAAAAGGGGCCCTCCAGAAAAAATGGAGAATCACATGTATGCCGGAGTCAACCCCAACCTCGATTCTAAGCTAGCAGAGCGGCCGCCTATGTGGTCCCCATCACACAGTCCTACAGGATAAGTTATCGGAGTCCTGGTAAATCTGCCAAGTTGCACAATGATGCTCTCCGTGATACTATATAGTTGCCCATGACATTAATTAGCCAGCATATTGGGGTCTATATAAAGCCTCATTCAGACATCTGTTTGTCACAAGTATTATTGTCCATGTTTTTCACTTACCGTATTTCTTATAGTCTGAGGCCATAATTGTTTTGCAGACCAAGTGCCTGCGAAAAATAAACTTTATGATCCAAGTCGTGTATCAAATTTCGCAGTCCAAGGCAATGGATCTGTGAAAAAAAGCCGACCATACATGTCAGTGTGCTGTATTTTTTTTATTTTTTTTTTCTAATTTTCTTACACTACGGTTATAAGTTTGGAATTTATTTTTGACACACAGATGAAAATGAAATTCAGCACACGAATGAAAAATGGCCAATTTTTATTTTTTCTTGTATGCAAAAAAGGTCGTCTGAATGAGGCCTAAGAGTGCAACACCCATATCCCATACACAACAAACGGCAGAGGCCTACTTTCTAAAATTTGTTCAGTGGGGGAATACTTAGTTTTTCCAAGGGATGCTCACTTGGTCCATGTGATAACCCCTTAATTAAAAGCCATGCAAAACTGGCCTAACTAAGCAGAATTGATCTTTAGGTGTATGTAAATTTTTGGCCTCCTGTACCATCGATAAGTCTTAGTTGAAAAATTTTCCGTGAGGGGACTTCGGTGGTGATTATGGATGCAAATACACTAAATAGCCAGTGGCCACTGCTGTTATAACAAAATCCTCAACCATGCCCTTTTTGAGGAGGCGACTTGAAGCTTAAGGCTAAGTTCACACGTTGCGGAATTGCCGCGGAAATTTCCGCGGCAATCCCGCACTTCTCCCGCAGGAAATACGCACGTTTTTTGTATGCTGATTCCCGCCAGAATAATAGCGTTTTGAAAGCGTAATTAGCTTGCAGAATGCTAGCGTTTTCCTAGCGATCTGTAGCATCGCTTGGAAAACTGATTGACAGGTTGGTCACACGAGTCACACATAGTGTTTGACTCGTGTGACCAACTTTTTACTATTGATGCCGCCTATGCCGCATCAATAGTAAAAAGATCTAATGTAAAAATAATAAAAAAAATAATAAATAATGATATTCTCACCTTCCGGCGGCCCCCGCAGCCTTCCCGCCTTCAGCGATGCTCCCGGCAACTCCGGTCCCAGGAGTGCTTTGCGACAAATCACACCGATGACGTAGCATCTCGCGAGACCGCTACGTCATCTGGGTGATTCTCGCAAAGGACTCTTGGGACCGGGAGTTGCCGGGAGCATCGCTGAAGGCGGGAAGGCTGCGGGGGCCGCCGGAAGGTGAGAATATCATTATTTTTTATTTTAATTATTGTTTTACCAGGGATATGGTACCCAGGGCCTGGAGGAGAGTCTCCTCTCCTCCAGACCCTGGGTACCACCGCACATGAACCGCTTACATTCCGCAAAATTAATGAACATGTTGCTATTTTTTCCGCGAAGCGTTTTTTTCGCGGAAAAGAACGCAACATGTGGCCAAAACATGCGGAATCAATTAACATGTATAGGATGCTTAATGCTTGCGTTTTTTCGCGTTTTTACCGCTAAGTGCACACGATCAGGAATAATTGCGTTTTTTCGCGGTTTTTCCGCGGTTTTCCACGGTAAAAACGCAATAAAAACGCAAGCATTAAGCATCCTATACATGTTAATTGATTCCGCATGTTTTGGCCACATGTTGCTTTTTTTCCGCGAAAAAAAACGCTTCGCGGAAAAAATAGCAACATGTTCATTAATTTTGCGGAATGTAAGCGGTTCATGTGCGTGGTACCCAGGGTCTGGAGGAGAGGAGACTCTCCTCCAGGCCCTGGGTACCATATCCCTGGTAAAACAATAATTAAAATAATAAATAATGATATTCTCACCTTCCCGCGGCCCCCGCAGCCTTCCCGCCTTCAGCGATGCTCCCGGCAACTCCCGGTCCCAGGAGTGCTTTGCGAGAATCACCCAGATGGCGTAGCGGTCTCGCGTGATGCCACGTCATCGGTGTGATTTGTCGCAAAGCACTCCTGGGACCGGAGTTGCCGGGAGCGTCGCTGAAGGCGGGAAGGCTGCGGGGGCCGCCGGAAGGTGAGAATATCATTATTTATTATTTTTTTTATTTTTACATTAGATCTTTTTACTATTGATGCGGCATCAATAGTAAAAAGTTGGTCACACGAGTCAAACACTATGTTTGACTCGTGTAACCAACCTGTCAATCAGTTTTCCAAGCGATGCTACAGATCGCTAGGAAAACGCTAGCATTCTGCAAGCTAATTACGCTTGCAAAACGCTATTATTCTGGCGGGAATCAGCATACAAAAAACGTGCGTATTTCCTGCGGGAGAAGTGCGGGATTGCCGCGGAAATTTCCGCGGCAATTCCGCAACGTGTGAACTTAGCCTCAATCTGAGAAATGCCGTTCTAGGAATGTTTTTTTTTTTTAGGAAATTCCATTTGGTCCATATTGAATATCATCCGTTTTTCGCAGAACCGAAAAAAAGCACTGCATAACCGGTGAACAGTATGAGATCAGGCTGGTATTGGTTTGATATATCTTGGCTCATGATCGAGTGAGGAGATGGTCTTCAGATCTTTGCTGTTCTTAAGGGTGTTTCTGTGAAATTTATGTTTTTAAAATCGAAATCTCATAGCACAGAAAAGTCGGGAGAAAAGTTGTTTGAACTTACCCCTACAACGTCCATCCCACTGTGCCTGCCATATTGGAAGCAGGAGAAACAGAACGTCGATCAGAACAGAGGATGGAGCAGTAGGGCACCAAGTAGGGGGACTATAAATGAGAAATGCATAGGCACTTTTCAATCTTAGGGTGGAGGATCACTTTAAAGTAGATTAAAGGTTGTAGGCAGTAGTGGTCTTCCAACTGGTTCGTCCGTTCATCCCTCTTGAGTTTGAGAAGATCATGGAACATGGCATTAGAGGACATTCAGGCAACCACATATTTGCCATGATGGTCAATAGAGCAGATATGACGAATGTGTCTTCCTGCTCATGAACCCATTATGTAAGAAGTTACCCGTACCGATTTCATATTTTGGGTAGAAGTTAATGTTTAGTTTGATTTTAGTTGACCAAATAGTACATGTTCCACGTAAGATGGATAGTATCTCCATAACCTTTTTTTGGCTAAAGGTGAAGTCTTGCCACATGATCTTGTGTGTTGTTAAGAAATTGAATAGATTTGGGATTGTTACGTCGAAACTATGAAAGAAATTGGAGTCCAGGGAGTATTAGAAAGAGGTAACCACTAATTTGGGCTTCTGCCTCTCGTTTTCTGACATTCCGTTGTGTCTCCACTCATCCAGGATTATCATTTCTACAAATCTATGACTCTGCATAAATTACCGGTCAATTAATTCTGAGCACATACTTGTAACATTACTGTCCAAACAGGTTCCGCTGGAAGTTCCATAATGTTTAGGACATTGTCCCTCACGTGCGGAGGGTGGTTGTTGGTAATGGGTTGATCCCAAGGATTTCATGACTGTAACAAGAGAAAAGCAAGATAATATAAACTATGTGGAATCATATTTACCCATGTTTAGAAGTAATCCATGCTTTTCAGCTATTTCACATTAGAACGTTGGACTCGGATGTTAAAGGAAGCTATGGTTTAATTTTCTGTGTTACTTGTTTATTTTTTTTTTTTTTTTTTTCACCTTGTAATTTCCATACTGGCCAATGGAACTTTTAGACTCATTCTTCATGTCCTTTCATGAAGAATTGTCAGCAGGTTACATAGTCAGGAGTACAATTACTGATGACACAGGAGCCACCAATTACAGTCAATATGTAAAAAAAAAATATATATATATATATGTTCAGCACTAAGACCTAAATTATACAATAGGTCATTTTCTGATGATGACTTCCCATAAAGTAGAATTATTGACAGTAAGTCCTTATACGTTTCCATTATCGCTTCTCAAAAAATATACAACTTCAAGGTGCATTTTTTAATGTAATTTCCCTTTCATTGTTAAAAAAAAACAAAGAAACAGTACACCGAGAAAAAGGTCTTCTCCCTCTTCCATCTTGTGTGTTCTCTAGAGCAGCATTTTTGATGAATTGTTGGTTAAAACGTATTAATTTTTCAACGTCCTCGTGTTTCTGCAGAAATTACGTACAGCTTTTACCCTTGTAATCTTTTGTTTCCTTTAATTTGCAGTGCTGCTAAGGGAAGAGGTGTCACAGCTGCAAGATGAGGTTCACTTGCTCCGACAAATGAAGGAAATGTTAGCAAAGGACCTGGAGGAGTCACACGACAGTCGATCGGCGGAGGTACTCTCTGTTACGGAGCTCAAGGTGCAACTGGCGCAGAAAGAGCAAGAGCTGG
The DNA here is from genome assembly GCA_033576555.1 of Oophaga sylvatica. NCBI lineage: Eukaryota > Metazoa > Chordata > Amphibia > Anura > Dendrobatidae > Oophaga > Oophaga sylvatica. The sequence goes on along the minus strand of JARQOD010000003.1, from coordinate 342,577,928 downwards.
CACGGGCAAAGGAGGCACTGCAAGGTAATTTTGTCTGTTATTTGAGGGGCTCCCCATCTTTCCTCATTCTTTGGAATATTTGATTGGTCTAACCTCTTCCTCTAAACTCTAAGATTACACAAGCAACTTCTATTGGGGAGGGTGGGGGTCCTGCTGCAGAAATCAAGATATTGCCCCCTCAATTTGATTGTTCAGGGCATTGACCAGTCTTGTAAAAATAAAACTTAAGTGTTTTCCCATCCGAGCCGTTCGTGCCGGAGATGGGACTATGTGGGACTACAGTTCTAATAGCCCTGCCCCTAGTATATAAAAAATGGCCGCACTTTCAGTAATAGATGGACTGCTCAAGACTTCGCGAGCAGGAGCCGATCCGAAAGAACGTCTATCCAGTTTCGATCAAAGATGGTTAATTGGGGACCCCTATATGACATCAAAAATGTTTTATTACACTTACTTGGGAGCCCAACAAATTTCTTTTTCAGCTGCAGATGAAGGAAGAGAGCCACAGTAATTCATTACTGATGGGTAGGCGGAGCCCCAGATCAGGATGTTACCTCAGATCAAAAGAGTGATGACTGGCTGGCCCCTCCAGCTCGGGCTCCTCCTACTCAGCTCCAGTCTAAGATTTGAGGTCCAGAGGATGGTCGCTGCTAATGCAGCTCCTCAGAAAATTTTATTATTTTAATATTCGGACAGGAGACTTGGATCACTAGTTGGTCTAGAGGTCTCAGGGGTACCAGCGCTGCTGTACCCCAACCTCTCCCTTGGCGGATCTGTATTCACTCAAAGTCCCTGCAGAATCCTTGCCGGCCCTGGGGGATGAGGAGAGCTTCTCTGGCGGGAACGCAAACCACACGTGCGGTCACTGCGTTCTTCGCCCTGGAGGGAAGCATGGGCACTGCGCCAGAAACCCCTGAGGGTCCCTGTGGCGCCTTGGCTGGTGAGTACTCCACACAAATTTTAATAATAATTATGTGTGAGTGCTTTAGCGTCTGAATGAGCAGCGCTATTATTAATGTCAGCGTTACTATGTCAGTATGCTTCAGCGCTGCTGTGACAGCGCTACTACATGTAAATGTCAGTAAGCTTCAGCGCTGCTGTGACAGCGCTAATACATGTAATGTCAGTAAGCTTCAGCGCTGCTGTGACAGCGCTACTACATGTAAATGTCAGTAAGCTTCAGCGCTGCTGTGACAGCGCTACTACATGTAATATCAGTATGCTTCAGCGCTACTGTGACAGCGCTACTGCATGTAATGTCAGTATGCTTCAGCGCTACTGTGACAGCGCTACTACATGTAAAGTCAGTATGCTTCAGCGCTGCTGTGACAGCGCTTCTACATGAAGATGTGGTGATTTTTTGTCCGCAGGCAGATAGCTGCAGGACAGAGAGGGAGCAGGAGCGGGGAGATTTCGCGCTCATTATTTGAGCTAGCAGGGGGCGTGGCCTATCTATCCCGGTCTTTTGAGCAGGAAGACGCGCGCTCTGGCTTTTCTCCTGCGACCCCCTCACTGTGGCGGCCATTACTCAGGCTCCTGGGCTCCTCGGACCGCTCCCCTCCTCATATAGACACCACGGCCAGCTGGGTGAGTGTGGATTCCTCACTCCGCAGCGCAGCGATCGCTATCCTGCAGCTGCAGTCTCATCAGAGACATAAAAATTGGCTGGGGCTCACAAATATATATATATTTTAGTGAGTTTGCAATATTAACCCCTTTGAGGGTTATTTCTACCTGCTAAATTTGCTGACTAAATACCGCTGGGGTAACTCTGCTTGGTGGAGCGTTAACCCTTCAGCGTTTGAAAAAAAAAAAAAAAAAAAAAAAAAACCGCATAGTTTTTTGCTGGTATTACCGCTTTGACCTGCTCATTCAGATGAGACATGTCTGAACAGAGTTCAGATGCCGCGGATCACGTCCCAGTGCCATTGCGGCAATCAGATACGCAGACCTCCACAGCGTCTAGCGCTGCGGTCGACAGCGGTGGAAAATTGGATGATATCGCTCGATCGATTAATAACTTATCTGACCTTTTAGGTCAATATGTGTCTGCTAATTCCTCTCAGAGGAAGCGACGCAGGCCGTTACCGGCCTCTACACGGAGCGAGTCAGATGTATCTGATATTGGGCAGAGTTCCCCTTTATATTCGGATGGAGAAATATCCGATTCAGATGCGGACGAGCCGCAGGGGCGTTCCTCTATGGCGAAGCGTACGGAGCATTAATTGAAGCCATGAGAGAGATATTACAGTTACCGGAGGAGGTAACTAGTCGTCCTGGTAAAACAGCACGCATGTTCCAGGAGTCCCGTGCTTCGCGCACAACATTGCCAGCTCTGGATGAGCTTAATGGTGTAATAGAGGAGGAACGTCTATGTCCAGATAAGCGTTTTCATGGAACGCATTTCTTTGATACACTTTATCCTTGCTCTACGGAGTTAAAGGCTAATTGGACTTCTGCTCCTGAAGTGGATGTGTCCTTATCTCAGCTTAGTAAATCCTCACTACTCCCTATTAAGGGAAAAGCGAGCTTACAGGAGCCTTTGGGTAGAAAGGCAGAATTGGCGGCAAAAGCAAGCTATGAGGCTGCGGGTCATGGATTTCGAGCAGTGCTAGGATCCATGTGTGCTGCTAGAGCTTCTCTAAGCTGGTTGGCACGTCTGAAGACGGAGTTGCAAAATGAATCTCCGTTATCTGAGATACGGGAAACTTGTGAATGGTTAGAAACGGCAGCCTGTTATATCTTTGATGCCGGTCTGGATACGGCATCTCTGCTGGCCAAAGCGCAAGCTTCAGCGGTCACAGTCAGAAGAGCTTTATGGCTCAGACAGTGGGCCGGGGACGCAGTTTCCAAACAAGGGTTGTTGGCCTTACCTTACAAGGGTGGCCATCTTTTTGGATCCGACCTCACAGAGCTGATTTCCAAGGCTAAGGCAAAGGAATCAGCATTACCACAGCGAAGGGCCATGGCCTCGGTGTCCAGTAAGCCTGGTGTTTATAGTGGTCGGCGGTCCTTTCGGGGCCGAGGACGATCTAGTCACTCCTCGGGGGATCGGGTCGTCCTTCTTTCTCAGGAAAGAAATCCTCTCAGAAAACTCGTACTCCCTGGAAGCAGAGTTTCCGCCAGAACAAGCGGGAACTTGACAAGAAACCCGCAAAGTCGGATTGACGCCAGGGGTCCACTCGAGGATTCTCGAGTGGGGGTCGCCTGCTTCTTTTCAAGGAGACTTGGATGGCTCGCGTTCCAGATTCCTGGTAACGCGGATAGTGTCGGCAGGCTATTTCATAGAGTTTGCTTCTCAACCCCCAAATGTTTTTTGTCAATCTCGCGTTCCGTCGGAACCCGAGCTTGTTGTCGCTCTACAGCGAGAGGTCGAATCGCTACTACAAAAGGGTGTAGTGATACCGGTTCCGTCAGAGGACCGAGGAAAAGGTTTTTATTCCAACCTTTTTATAGTTCCCAAAAAGGAGAACAAATTTCGCCCGATTCTGGATCTCAAGCGATTAAACCGGCATGTCCATACCCGGAAATTTCGCATGGAGTCGCTTCGTTCCGTTGTGGCAGCTCTGTCACAGAACGATTTTCTGGTGTCAATCGACATTCGCGACGCCTATTTGCATATTCCCATCGGAAAGGCTCATCAGCGCTTTCTTCGATTTGCCATAGGTCAGAATCATTACCAGTTCGTGGCTCTGCCGTTCGGCTTAGCCTCAGCGCCAAGGGTCTTTACAAAAGTTCTGGCGCCCCTCATGGCACTCCTTCGAAGACGGGGGATTACGATTCTCCCTTATCTGGACGATCTTTTGATCGTGTCTTCCTCGAGGAGGAGGCATTGACGGCTCGGGATTTGTCTCTTCAGTTTCTGAAAGACTTCGGTTGGCTGGTCAATTGGGAGAAGTCGTCCCTGGAACCATCAAGGACAATTCTCTTTTTGGGAATGCATCTCGACACGTTTCGGTCGGTAGTTTCCTTACCACCAGACAAACAGTCATGTCTTCTTCGACATGTACAGATTATGACAGCCTCAACGGCAATGTCCCTACGGAAGTGTATGCGTCTTCTGGGACTGATGGTGGCGTCCATGGAGGCAATTCCTTTTGCCCAGTTCCACTCCAGGACTCTTCAAAGGTTCATCTTGAGTCGATGGAACCAGTCGCAATCGCTGGATTGCAGTGTCACCATTTCTCGCGCGGTGCGGGATTCTCTAGAATGGTGGTTACGTCCAGGGGCATTCTCCCTGGGGAAGTCTTTCCTCCTCTGAAGTGGTCAGTCATAACCACCGATGCCAGCCTGACGGCTGGGGGGGTGTTTGGACCAATCTCTGGATTCAGGGGGTATGGTCACCGGAAGAGTCTGTGCTTCCGATCAACATCCTGGAATTGAGGGCGATTTTTCTTTGCCTCCAACATTGGACGGTCCCTTTGAGCGGTCTGCCAGTCCGTGTGCAGACAGACAATGCGACGGCTGTCGCGTATATCAATCACCAAGGTGGGACAAGGAGTTCCAGACTCATGGTAGAGGTGTCCCGAATTCTGATTTGGGCAGAGGCCAATGTACCAGCCATTTCGGCGATTCACATTCCAGGGGTCCAGAATATTACAGCGGACTTTCTCAGTCGCAGAAGGATGGATCCCGGGGAATGGAGCCTCCACCCGGAAGTCTTTGCACTACTGTGCTCTCGCTGGGGAACCCCCCAAGTGGATTTGATGGCTTCCAGGTCCAATGCCAAGTTACCGACATTCATGTCCAGGTACAAGGACCCGAAGGCGGTGGCGGTGGATGCTCTAGTGGCTCAGTGGGATCAGTTCAAGCTGATCTATGTATTCCCGCCGATATCCTTACTTCCTCTAGTGCTGCGTCGGATCAGACTAGAGAGAATTCCAGCTATTCTGATAGCTCCAGACTGGCCAAGAAGGGTGTGGTTCTCGACAATAATGTCGCTGTTGGCGGCACCTCCGTTTCCACTCCCTCTTCAACAGGACTTGTTGACTCAGGGGCCCATTTGTCATCCGGACTTGATGTCCCTGCGTTTGACGGCGTGGCTCTTGAGACCGAGATCTTGACCCGTAGAGGTTTTTCAGCCGAGGTCATTGCTACCCTTCGTGCTGCAAGATGTCCGGCTACTTCTAGGATTTACCACAAAATTTGGGAAACCTTCTTTTCGTGGTGTTTGGGGTCTTCTCGGAACCCGAGAAAGTTTTCCATTCCCAACCTGTTGGCTTTTCTGCAACATGGGCTAGACAAGGGTTTGGCAGTTAGCACTCTGAAAGGTCAGATTTCTGCTCTGTCCTTATTATTCCGGAGAACCATTGCTTCGAATAGAGACGTGATCTCTTTTTTCCGAGGTATCTCTCGTAAGTTTCCGCCGCGGAAGGCACCTGTGTCTCCTTGGCGGCTCAACCTTGTTTTGGAGGCTCTTCAGCATAAACCTTTTGAACCTATGGTTTCTGCTAGCCTTTCTTTACTTTCTTGGAAGGTGGCTTTCCTTGTTGCAGTCACTTCCTTGAGGAGAGTTTCTGAATTGGCAGCTCTTTCTTGCTCGCCTCCTTTTCTGGAGTTTTTTCCGGATCGTGTAGTGCTTCGCACTCGGGGTGATTTTTTGCCTAAAGTGGTGTCACAATTTCATGTTAACCAGGATATTGTGTTGCCCTCACTCTGTCCGGATCCGAAGAATACGAAAGAGCGAGATTTACACACATTGGATTTAGTGCGGGCCTTGAAGTTTTATCTATCTATTACTCAAGGTTTTCGTAAGACGGACTCCCTGTTTGTGGTTCCGGCAGGTCGTCGGCGTGGTCAACGAGCTTCCAAGGGTTCTATAGCTCGTTGGATCCGGTCAGCTATTTTGGAAGCTTACCGTCTTCGGGGTGAATCTTGCCCGATTAAGATTCGTGCCCATTCCACGAGAGCTGTGGCTTCATCGTGGGCTTTTCATCAAGGTGCTTCGGCAGTGCAGCTTTGCCGAGCGGCGACTTGGCGCTCTGTCCACACGTTTACAAGATTTTATAAAGTGGACGTCAGTGCTTCCGCTGATGCAGCCCTCGGACGTAGGGTCCTGCAGGCAGCTGTAGTTTAAAGTTCTGGATGAACTTGTGTTTAGCGCTGGTTGCGCTTTGTTGTTAAGGTTGTTGGGTTTCTGCCTTTTATTGGTTTTTTCCCACCCTTATTTTTGAACTGCTTTGGGACGTCCCATCAGTAATGAATTACTGTGGCTCTCTTCCTTCATCTGCAGCTGAAACACGGATTTTGGTAAAGACTTACCTGTAAAATCCTTTCAGCGAAGGAAGGAAGAGAGACACAGCACCCTCCCACGGCAGAAGTGTGTTGATGTTTTCAGATGCAGCGCGACCCTTATCTGATAGCGATTATCTGGGCTGAGGTCAGCGCGCTAAGGCTCTGTTCCAGCATCGCCAGCTCATCGCAGTAGTCAGGTTCCGTGAGTAGTACCTGGAACTCTGTGGTTTTTGGCTTTCTTTGCATGCATAACCTGTATCCTTGTGTTTTTTCTCTGAAGTTCCTTCAGAAGGGGTTATGTTGCTCCGCTGGTGATCTTGGCTCTTTTCCTAAAAGCTTTGATACGACTGGAGCTGAGTAGGAGGAGCCCGAGCTGGAGGGGCCAGCCAGTCATCACTCTTTTGATCTGAGGTAACATCCTGATCTGGGGCTCCGCCTACCCATCAGTAATGAATTACTGTGTCTCTCTTCCTTCCTTCGCTGAAAAGGATTTTACAGGTAAGTCTTTACCAAAATCCGTGTTTTAGGACCAGAGCCTCCAGCAATATTAGTCCAGCCCGGGCATTACTAGGTATAATGGGTGACATCTGATTTCCGCACAGTTCCACAACAGCAACCAATTGTCCAATTTTCACGGGGCCTGAGCAGTTTTTCTATAGAGATTCCCCACAATTGCACTGTATCTGCGCCTGGTTCGGTAGTGCCACTTTCCCCTCTGTATACACACACTGACCACACAGGTTCCACATCAATGGTGTCATTTTAGTAATTTGTGGATGGGTAACCTCAACTATTTCCTTTTACCTTGGCATCATGCCACCCAACAGGTCCAAGGTAAATAGTGATGTGAGCGCCTAGGTTATGAATAAGTGTGGGCATACAGGGTGGCGTCAGGACCTGTTTTGTCGATTTGAATATCTTAATGATGTAATTATAGTAATTAACGTGTGTATGGGAATATCTTTGCCAGCGCTGCAAGAACTGTTGGCACCATTAGCTAGTCATAAAAATAGAAATCTGGGTTTCACCTGGGCCAGATCACATATAAACATGGAACACACAGGAACGTGGGTTGTTTTTTTTTTTTTTAACCACCTATGGCAGTAAGTGTCTCTTCTAGTAACTAATTCCCCCAAAAGGCCAGGTAATTAATATCACTTTTTGAAACCATATACAGTCAGGGCCAGAAATATTTGGACAGTGACACAATTTTTGCGAGTTGGGCTCTGCATGCCACCACATTGGATTTGAAATGAAACCTCTACAACAGAATTCAAGTGCAGATTGTAACGTTTAATTTGAAGGGTTGAACAAAAATATGTGTTAGAAAATGTAGGAATTGTACACATTTCTTTACAAACACTCCACATTTTAGGAGGTCAAAAGTAATTGGACAAATAAACATAACCCAAACAAAATATTTTTATTTTCAATATTTTGTGGCGAATCCTTTGGAGACAATCACTGCCTTAAGTCTGGAACCCATGGACATCACCAAATGCTGGGTTTCCTCCTTCTTAATGCTTTGCCAGGCCTTTACAGCCGCAGCCTTCAGGTCTTGCTTGTTTGTGGGTCTTTCCTCTTAAGTCTGGATTTCAGCAAGTGAAATGCATGCTCAACTGGGTTAAGATCTGGTGATTGACTTGGCCATTGAAGAATGTTCCACTTTTTTGCACTCATGAACTCCTGTGTAGCTTTGGCTGTATGCTTGGGGTCATTATCCATCTGTACTATGAAGCCCGTCCAATCAAGTTTGCAGCATTTGGCTGAATCTGGGCTGAAAGTATATCCCGGTACACTTCAGAATTCATCCGGCTACTCTTGTCTGCTGTTATGTCATCAATAAACACAAGTGACCCAGTGCCATTGAAAGCCATGCATGCCCATGCCATCACGTTGCCTCCACCATGTTTTACAGAGGATGTGGTGTGCCTTGGATCATGTGCCGTTCCCTTTCTTCTCCAAACTTTTGGCTTCCCATCATTCTGGTACAAGTTGATCTTTGTCTCATCTGTCCATAGAATACTTTTCCAGAACTGAGCTGGCTTCTGGAGGTGTTTTTCAGCAAATTTAACTCTGGCCTGTCTATTTTTGGAATTGATGAATGGTTTGCATCTAGATGTGAACCCTTTGTATTTACTTTCATGAGTCTTCTCTTTACTGTTGACTTAGAGACAGATACACCTACTTCACTGAGAGTGTTCTGGACTTCAGTTGATGTTGTGAACGGGTTCTTCTTCACCAAAGAAAGTATGCGGCGATCATCCACCACTGTTGTCTTCCGTGGGCTCCCAGGTCTTTTTGGATTGATGAGTTCACCAGTGCTTTCTTTCTTTCTCAGGATGTACCAAATTGTAGATTTTGCCACTTCTAATGTTGTAGCAATTTCTTGGATGGGTTTTTTTCTGTTCTTGCAGCTTAAGGATGGCTTGTTTCACCTGCATGGAGAGCTCCTGTGACCGCATGTTTCCTTCACAGCAAAACCTTCCAAATGCAAACACCACACCTCAAATCAACTCCGGCCCTTTCATCTGCTTAATTGAGAATGACATAACAAAGGGATTGCCCACACCTGTCCATGAAATAGCCTTGGAGTCATTTGTCCAATTACTTTTGGTCCCTTTAAAAACAGGGTGGCACATGTTAAGGAGCTGAAACTCCTAAACCCTTCATCCAATTTTAATGTGGATACCCTCAAATGAAAGCTGAAAGTCTGAACTTCAACTGCATCTGAATTGTTTTGTTTCAAATTCATTGTGGTAATGTCTAGAACCAAAATTAGATAAATGTTGTCTCTGTCCAAATATATATGGACCTAACTGTATATAGTACAAGGTTAAAAGTGTTGTACTCACCTGTTCAAACAGTGGTTTTCCTTCTTATTGAATGTGCACATTGTAGATTCTGATTCAGACTAAAGGCAGCAAAACCAGAATGTGTGTGCAGTCATAGATTCTTCAAAATTATCCCTCCTTTACACCTTGGCATTCTCTCAAGCAGCATTAACAGGTCGTTACCTGGAATGGCTTTCCAGTAGTCTTGGAGGAGGTCTCAGAGGTGCTGAGCACATGGCTGCTTTGCCTTCACTCTGAATCTAACTCATCCCAAACCATCTCAATTGGGATGGGTTGAGTGATTGTGGAGGCCATGTCATCTGACACTGCCTCCAGCCTTCTCCATCTTGGTCACATTACACTTACATAGCCTGGAGATATGATTTGGGTCATTGTCCTGTCGCAACGCAATTGATGGTCCCGCTGAGCACAAACTAGATGTCATTGCAGAATGCAGTGGTAGCCATGGTGGGTAATATGCCTTGAATTTGGAAAAAATTACCAACTGTCTAGCATGGCACCCCCCCATCACACCTTCCACTACATGCTTCACGGTGGGCACCACACATGTAGAAACCATCCACTCCCCTGTATCTCACAAAGATCACTGTAGAGAGCTTACCTGATCTGATGTCTAGTCTTTATGTTGCTTGTCTCAATCAAGTCTCTTCTTGTTCAGGTTCTCAAAAGTGGCTTCTTTGCAGCAATTCAACCAATTCTCTCAGCCGCTTCTGGACAGTTAATGTTGAGATGTTTCTGCCACTTAATATCTGAGAATCATTTATGATTGTTGTTTGGTTAGGTGGTGTTGATTTGCAGTTTCTAAGGCTAAGTCTAATGAACTTATCCTCTTCAGCAGAGGCCGTTCTTGGTCTTCCTTTCCTGCAGCAGGACTCATGAGAGACAGTTAGCGATTGATAACTTTCATGACTGCTCTTGAGGATACCTACAAGGTTCTAGCAATTTTCCAGATTGGCTGACCTTTATAACTTAATGTAATGATAGACTGTCATTTTACTTAGTTGAGCAGTTCTTGGTATATTCTGGCTTTGAACAAATGTGAATTAGGGCTCAGCACTGCCTCTGCAAAATACACCTGATGGTGGCAAACACTTTCTGAAGGCCAGTGATTGCAGAAGTATACTTTTGACAAGGCTTTCCTGGTGGTGACTATCTGATGACGCTGGTGGAGAGAATGCCAAGGGGTATAAAGTTGTCATCGGACTAAAAGGAGGGGTATTTAGAAGAATTTAAAGTATAATACACGGCTGTTTCATTTCACATTTTTACTCTATATTTCCATATTTGTTGCTTCCTGATTTTGCTACCTCCAGCCTGATTTACAATGTGCACATTCCAATAAGGAAAAGCATGGCATGAACAGGTTTTTGCAAACTTTTAATCAGAGTTCTATACCTTAATTTTCACTCTTATCTGGTTCACCCTCACCATATAGAATAGTTCCTATTAATTTGTTCTATGTAGCTTTCAATACTTTAGAGACTTTGTTTAGTTCGATTTGAAGACTGTGCAAAGTAGTAAGTAGAATATTTTTTATATACAAATCCAATAAGAGCTGGAGCCAGGTATAACCCAATTTAATATTGAGTTAATACCATATACCAATCAGAAGCTAGCACCAGGTATAAAACAATTCATTATTATTTACCTGATACGAGTAACTAAATATTTAACACAAATTTTGGGTAGGGTGCCAATTAAAATGTACACATTGCGGACAGTTTTCCAAATAATGATTTTCTAGTATTTTATGTCATGTTACATTCCGGTGTGACTACTCTTAACTCTTTTAATCTGTAAAAAATCTTAATTTTCAATGTTTATAGTTTTTCTTGTCTGGTGTTGATGATATTCCCTGTGCTGCGTTTGATTTGTGTAGATCGCCCCCTGGTGGTGACATGTCATTTTCATGATATCTTTTGCTGTAGCTGTGGTCTTTTGGTAGGCATGTGATTTTTGCAATTTACTCTGCTGTGCCAAAACTCTTACCTCTGCTTGGCTCTTTTTTTTTTTGTATCCAGTGTATGTTTTTTTAACTTTACAACACCTGAAATTTTAACTATAGTTATTATTTAATAGATAAATTGAAAAATAAACTGATTTTTACTTACAGCTACATAGCTGCAGGCACTTGTATCAGGTGTAGAGGTAGTAGTCATACCCAGCCTGTGGTGCTTAAAGGAAAGCTGCAACTGGGTTTTTACTACCCCATCTGAGAGCAGTATGATATGCTGACAGAGACACCGATTTCAACGATGTATCACTTACTAGGCTTATTGCTGTAGTTTTGATAAAATGTCAGGTTTTATCTGCTGCAGCTCCACAAGTTTTCTTTGGAATGCTGAGTTCTGTGTAACCCCGCCCACACCACTGATTGGAAGTCTTTGCACAGTGTACACTATAGGCTGCCAATCAGTGATGTGGGCGGGGTTACACAGAGCTCAGTATTCCGAAGAAAACTGGTAGAGCTACAGCAGGTAAAACTCAGATTTTATCAAAACTGCAGCAAACAGCCTAGCAAGTGACACATCTCTGGAATCAGGATTTCTGCTCCTATATTGTGCTGCTCTCAGATTAAGTGGCAAAAACCTTTTGACAGATTAGACGCCTGTATTCTAAATGACATGTGCATAGGGGCAATGGCGCTATTACAGATTTTGCCTCTGATTTAGCATTTTTCAAAACTATTCACCCCGTTATATAGAAGTGCGTTTATTATAAAGCTGTTTTTTTTTTTTTTTTTTTTAGTATGGCTGTAGGTCCATTGCCTAATGATGAGGGATGACATAAGCCAGCGATGTGAGCTTCCTGTTTAGATAGGACCACGGTATTTGGGGATTAACGACGATTATTTGAAGCAACATTTTATTTGAGGGAAGCTTTCACGAGATCCTCCTGGCTTCCTGCTCTGGGTTTACATGTCCTGCTTTGTCCACATTTAATCTGACCTCCTCCCACTCAGCAGGGTCAGGATAAGCTGGAGTACAGGGGGCAGGCGCTGTCTGCTCTCCCAGGAATTACCTTGCTCTGAGATTCCCAGTCATTTGTATAAATAGGCATTAATGAAGGGGAATTAAAGACTAATTATCAGAGAATAGGGCTTTGTGCCGGCATTGTTTTTTGGAGGAAGCACCTGTCTCTGTCATTAATGGGGTGATCACAATGACTTGTGTACGCTATCAGTTTACAAAATGCAAGGTGACCCGTGTAGATCCAGTTCTCCATTGTAACTGCCATAAATGGGAAAATGTCACCCATAGAATCACATCCATGGATGGCAAATGCAGAAATGGTTAAAAAGGTTCCCCTCTTTTGGGGATATTTATTTGTTAAATAATCATTTATTTGGAGCTAAAAATAATTAAATTTTTGCAATCAAATTTAATTAAAGATTTTGCGCCCCTTTTTTTTTTTGTTTTCCTGCATATTCAACTTTGATGTGGTCTGTGGTCATAAATCAGATCAGAGCAGTTCAGTAAAAACAGGCAAATTGCAATCTTTCATCAGAACGATCTCACTGGCAGATTTTCAGATAACTATCTATATATATATATATATTATATATATATATATATATATATATTATTTTTTTTTTTTTTTTTAATGAAGCTCAAATAATGATTTTATTCAGTTGGGTGGTAAATCCTGGTGAATCCAGATTCTCTTTAAGACAGGTCATTGAGTCAACTAGTACCCAGCTCGGGGTTATTGTCCCTCTTTAGTACTGATGTCTCTAGATGGGGGTTTGGTTGGTTTGAGTGACTTTGGATATTTTTTCCTTGAAAATAAGTCTCCATATATAGTTGGGTCTCTTCAATGAAAGCCGGTATTCCTCCATACCTTCCTATTGTAACTTCACAAGCTTTGCTGTGGAGTCTGACACATTTTTAGTTGTCTACAACAGACAAATTTCATATCATAAACTACATTTCCCATGAGCTTTAGCAAAACCTAGACACTGCTAGAAATCCTGGCTCCAGCCATTTCCATCCTTATATAAGCAATAGCTATTGTAACGTGGCTGAGAACAGGTGCACAGGACGTGCGGGAGCTCCCCGGAGGCTTCGGGAGACATAACAATAACCTCACACCGCCAGTCATCTGCACAGTTTCCATCTACTAATGTGCTGCACAATATGGATACTAAACACTCACAAGTATATGGACCTTACAGACCAGATCCAAACTTCCCGGACTTCTGCCCCTTGTCTGTATCCAGCAACCCCACCCAAAATCTCTTACATAACATCTCCGACTGCATTATGTTATCCGGAGAGAATCCACTGGGTTTATAATGAGAGCTATGGAGAGTGATTTGTAGCCATATTCATCTCCAGATGTTGGTTCCAGTTTATAGAATTTATCTGAGCGGGAATTGTAGTATCCTGAGCTTCCTAGTGGAAAAGTGTGCAACATGATCACAAATGTGCAATTGGAGGTGAGAGATCAAACTTCAGGCAGGACAGGACACCTTCATGTTTGTCTTGCCAACTGGACCACCCTGCTTATTGCTGCATCTCCGCTTGATGCCCAACACAGCTTGGCTTTGGCTGCCTCATCAGGAGATGTGTTCTAACCATACCACTTAAAGGGAGTCAGTCAGCACTGTCTGGAGCTCGGTACACCCTTGCAGGGGCCAAACATCTAAGTGCACCTTCCCACCCACTTGTTTTCCCTCTATCTTCACCCCACCTCCTTCTTCCTCTGCCGCCACCACCACTTCCCCCCTCCCTCCACCTCTTTCCCTCGCCTCCCTCCACCTCTTTTTCTAAACCTGGACTGCCCCTTTAAGATACTTGGTGGCAGAATGAGATTAACGCCTAATTGTTAATTCTAGGCCATTTTCTGTGAATTAAGTCACTGAGCAGAACCCATGAAGGGGACGTGGGTTCCAAATGGACTGTCAGTGTTCTTCATTCCACGATTTTCAGTAATTGGACAGTAAGCAAAATGTATTATGTTTCATTGATGTCCAGCTCTGTACAATTCTTTTGTCGCCCATGTATTGTGACAAATTCATTTACATTGACTGTAACCGCCCACCGAATTACTGTTTCTCCATGTCTCAAAGTTTGCGGGGTTTATTTTTTAATTGAAAACCGTTGACTTGGGTACTGCCATTATAAATCAAAGGATTAGAAGTTGTGACAAATGAAAAAACAAGGTACCAGAAAGAGTGCATTCAGCACCTCAGCTGCTGCACAACCTCTTCTTGAAGGTGAATCCTGGCAACTATTGACAAGAACTCACCCTTCATATTATAAACCATGGTTGCGTCTAGTGTTTCTGCAGCAGCCGGGCCAGAGGGGTAGCATTGGGCGCTTCTGCATCAGCAGCCGGGCCCGAGGGTAGCGTCGGGTGCTTCTGCTGCAGCTGCCGGTCCCAAGCGGTCGTTGGGTGCTTCTGCAGCAGCTGCTGGGCACGAGGGGGGCATCAAGCGCTTCTGGAGCAGCTTCCAGGCCCGAGGGGGGCATCGGGCGCTTCTGCAGCAGCTGCCAGGCCCGAGGGGGACGTCGGGTGCTTTTGCAGCAGCTGCCAGGCCCGAGGGGGGCATTGGACACTTCTGCAGCAGCTGCCGGGCCCGAGGTCTGATCTGGTATCACATGACTACAGGCGTCAATGCATGGTGTGAAGTTTTCGTATAATTTGGGCTTTCTGGACGCTTTTTGTTAGATTTGTGCAATTGCTTCTAAATCTGCCCACCCTACACAGGCATCCCCTTTGTTATCAGTTATATTTTATAGACCAAATATAAACACATTCTGGTTCTGCATTTTATGATAGTCCTGGAATGTATCTTCGTGTTAGGACTGGATGTTGGAGAATGAATATTTAGAAGGATTTTTATAAAATAAGTGTGTACCACTCCAACGTGGCGTAATCTGTACAGCTGTATGATATACCATGTTACTGTCAGCCGCAGTGAGTAGTAATGAGCTGATACATACAGAAGGTGCAGTATAGAACATACTCAGCCTGCTCCCTAGACATGCCCATGAGGAACTCCAGCAACCTTAGTGCTTGTAAAGATGCCAACAGCTAAACCTTGGTCAGTGTATTTCCATACGTGGCCGGGTCAATTACAAAAGCCTAGCTAATAGTGTCTCCAAATGTATGATGCCCAGCATGTAATAAACCTTATGATGTTCAGTGTGTAATATACTGATTAATTCTCCTTGCCCTCCTCCAGCCATGAAGGCCGATCGCAGACGTTTAAAATCGGAAAAAGCAGACTTGGTAAGCCAAATGGAACAGTTATATTCCACCCTGGAGAGCCGGGAGGAGCAACTGCGGGATTTTATCCGAAATTATGAGCAACATAGGAAGGTAAGATTAACTACCCCTGACAGTAACCACCTGCACAGAACAATAGTTAAATATTTTGCGTCCACGCTCTCCTCCAACTCCACTGGAATTGTGCTTCCATCCTAACCATTTATTTTAAGACTGTGAACACATGATATGTTTAGGGTCCATTGTAATGTGATGGCACGGTACCCAGTATCTCAGTGCTTGCAGTGAAGTGTGGTGGACACCTTGGAGAGCACGGGTTCCTTTTTCCTATAGAACAATGTAGGCACTGACCGTGCTGCCTTCCTATTGTCACTGTATAAATGAAGTAGCCAACACTGCCTTTGGTCTCTAGCTCAGGAAGCAGAGGAGTCCTTTTTTCTTTGGGCCTTCAAATTGTTGTGGGTTGCGTTTATACATCGCTAGGCACAGATGGTACCGCATCCTTGTCTCTGTTACTGTGAAGGAACTGGTATTTCTGCCTGTAAAAAATCTAGGCTCAGATGGTACTGCATCCTTGTCTTTCTCTTTGTGAACTGTGAAGGCACTGGTGTTCGTGCCTATAAAAAAAAAAAAAAACAGGCACAGATGGTACTGCATCCTTGTCTCTATCTCTGTAAACTGTGAGGGCACTGGTATTTGTGCCTATATAAAAAAAAAAATCTAGACACAGATGGTACCGCATCCTTGTCTTTGTAAATTGTGAAGGCCTTGTCTGCAAAAAAAAAAAAAAAAAAAAGGTTCAGATGGTACTGTATCCTTGTCTTTCTCTTTGTGAACTGTAAAGGAACTGGTATTTGTCTGTAAATAATTTAGATACAGATGGTACCGCATCCTTGTGTCAGTGTAAATATTGTGGGCAAGTTACTGTGTTTCCTACGTTAAATAAAATTAAGACACAGAAAATATAGTCACTACCCTCCCCCTTTGTAAGTGATGAAGCTGTCACAATGATACATTCATTCATTACACTAAGGAAGTTTTTGCTATGGGTGTGTTCCCACATAAGACTTGTAGAGCAAGATAATGGATGTATATAGCTATAGATGTATATATGATATATTTTATGCGTATATATGGACTGCACCATTGTACTTCTATAATAAGAGCATGTGAGTGTTAAACACCTGGATATGGTTTTTTCGAACCTAATATGTGCCCTGAATGTAATCTCCATCTTTTCATGCTGCCCACTTGACGGAAGCCCAAGTTCACTTCAGTGTTTACATAAAGGTGGCATTGTTCGCGCGTTCTACCCTCTGATTTCCCCACTAGCCCCCTCTATTCACTTCTAATCAAAGAGGCGTATAGAGCGCAGTGCAGCCATTGTTCGCTCTGTTCCTGTACAAGATGTGTGCCGACTACAGGCAGCCAGAAAGGTTAACGTCAACTCCTTTGAAAACTGGCGCAATAAATCCAATTATTGACGGTCAGGTTCTCTGGACGTTTTCCCCACACCAAGCATGATCAGATCACTGTGTGGAATTTCTTATAGGAGAATTTCTTTTTTTTAATTCTCCTGGGCTGTATTCAGCTTCTGGGTATAAATATGGATATATTGTTGATTTGATGGAAAACTAATTCACCTGTAAACTTTTTTTTTTTTTTATTCTTCTAAGTCTTAGAAGAATAAAATCTTAGAATCTAAGACATCATCTAATGTGGCAAATGGAATACAATGATAATTCAACAGCTA
Source organism: Oophaga sylvatica (assembly GCA_033576555.1). Classification (NCBI taxonomy): domain Eukaryota; kingdom Metazoa; phylum Chordata; class Amphibia; order Anura; family Dendrobatidae; genus Oophaga; species Oophaga sylvatica. The sequence continues at coordinate 342,560,852 of JARQOD010000003.1, read as the reverse complement.
GTTTCAACATGCGCACCAGACCTTTTGATCCACCACTCGCCATTTTGTTAAGCCAGCGAGACACCTTCCCTGGGTGAGACATTAGTACTCGCGCACACCGAGCTTTTCAAGCACCTGACGGGTACACTGCTTTCACTCTGCTATATCTCAGGCTAACAAAACCAAGATGTAGTGTCCCTCTTTGAGGTTGTTGGTACGTGCACAGCATCAAGAAACAAGCGTATGAAATTTTAGCTTTAATACATAAAGTACAGTACTTAAAAAACTGACAAAAAATAAGACCTACACACAAGGTAAAAAAACAGTATCAAGCAAAACGGTATAAAAAATAAAGAAGGCTCTTGTGATTAGATAGGGGAGCAATTATTTGCAGAGATCGACACAGAAATTAGGACACAGCTACAATACACCTTTGTGTATTCAATCTAACCATGAGTTTCCCTGGATAAAAATATAAAGGGTCTTGTCTACACCTTCACCCCTCCTAAGGTCAGGTTATAGGAGGATGGCTTATTGAAGACCCAGAGAGATAGAAGCAGGGCATAATTCTAATTTGTCATTTTCCCACAGGACCATATCCATAGTTTGGGTTAATATTATATTTCCTTGATTTCGAAAGCCCAAAAACATTGGATCCTGGAGCTTGAACCCACAGAAGCGATTATGTCCCACAATCCCAGATATATTCTTGGATTTGTTTATTTCTGATAATTATTGGTTATGGCATGGAAATACTGCGTTTCTATTGCCATGTGATGTCCCTGGCATAGACTAGAGACTACCGGTCTATCTCAAGGGCAATCTCTCTCCCTACATTTTTTAGCTCTCCTATCCTAGCGAGGAGACTGTAACCTTTGGTCTACTATAAACTGGGTGTCTTCTGACTAATATAATTAGGTCTTAGAGGAGATCTTGCCAGATATTTTTTGTTTTTTTTTAGTGATATCAAATTTTTATTTTTCTTATTCATTATGCCTCCATAACAAGAGCTTGTCTGTTTTGATATTTCGTAACCTAGTGGTGTGTTATGTATGGTTCCCATCACTGAATGCCATCTGGAAATGCAATGGGTATTTTATACGGACAGATGCGTGATTGAGCACAAGTGGTAGCGGAGATTTTAACCCCAACAGATTTGTGCCAATCAAAACAGGCATTCCATATCCGATCATTGTACAATATTTTGCCCGCGCTTAATAACGTGTGCAAGTTTATACCTTTCTTATTGGGCTCAGGCTGACACAGGAGGTTCTGTGTCTAAAGTTGGAGCAGACCAGGGGGTTGTTCGATTTCCTGCCAAAAGAGCTTCACTCCAGTTTTTTCTCCGCATCAGGTGATGACACTCGTATCCATGTTTTGGAAAGAGGAAGTTTGCGCAGGGCGTGTGAAGTTCTGTATAGTGGCAGGAAATGGAGAAGTAATGCAAATTTGGCGTAGAGTAGGAGATCAGTGTTTTTTTCGTTACACATCCTTAAAGAGAGCGAATGGTCATTTCCTTCTCTGTAGGGGGCAGTGTTATGGCGGTTGGTATTTTACATACACTTAATGAAAAGAGAATAAAAGGTGTTGCCTCCATCTTTTTTTCTACAATTCTACATAAGTTGTGAGCACCTTAGACCTTCCAATAGACAGCTGTCCCATGAGCCCTACAGTCTCCATTGTGTGCCGATCCTAA
>JARQOD010000003.1:342501022-342559077 GCA_033576555.1 Oophaga sylvatica | reverse complement strand
AGCACAACTTCTTACACATGACTTGGGGGATCTCCTACTGCACTTGCTCACAGCACTTGTCCTATTTACATTCCAGGACAGGTTTCCATCAGTGTAACAAGATGTCCATTTTCATTCTTTGAGTAAAACTATTGTATTTTGATTACTAGAGGTATTCAGAAGCTTTATTTTTAACTCCCATTTCCTTTAATTTTTTTTTTATTTCCAAAAAACCCCTTTAAAGGTCACGTTGATGAGATTGTGAGTTCACGATCATTGATTCTCTGCACTTTTTTGGTTAAGGTGTTGCTTTTCTAGTGAAAGAGTGAAAGGATGGAATCATTTGCATGGTTGGTGTCTGGCACAAATAAGCAACAATGCATGCTTCCTCATAGAATTCCTACAGCAAGTTTCTCCTGAACCCTGCTCTGCTTCTGTACAGTAAAGCTTAGTTTACCCATGAGCATGATTACATGTTCCCCAAGTTGGACCATCTGTGATGTTTTTTTTTTTTTTTTTTAATTTTCCAGTCTTTAGAAGACCTGGAGGACCAGAAAAGGAAGAAGAAGAAGGAAAAGATGGGTTTTGGGTCCATTTCACGAGTTTTTGCAAGGGGAAAGCAGAGGAAGTCCTTAGACCCTGGTCTTTTTGATGGTACTACACCTGACTATTACATTGAAGAGGATGCGGACTGGTGACTGTCTCTGAAATCTGCTTATTCTGTGTGTGTATATGTGAAAGGGTGTATTTACCCGTTTACAAAACCCGAAGCAGTCAATTGAGCCTTTTTATTCAATTTGGACCTTTTGTTGTTGTGTTTTTTTTTCTTTTTCTTTTTTTTTTTATACTTTGCATCGCAGGTTCTGTAATTGCTGTACATAACGGAGTGTAAAAAAATGTTGATTGTTGTCCTTATAGCGATGCTTTTGTATTGTAACTTTTGTCTTTACCGGATTTATCATTTTTGTGGATTTTTTTTTTATTATTTAGGAACGTGGGTCTAGTTCTCTCATATTTTTTATTTTTTTCCTTTTTTGAAACTTGAAAAACTACTGTGTATTTGTAAATAACGAAAAAACGTGCACTTTGTGCTTGTAGTGTCTTGTCAGAACGCAAATTTTTTTTTTCCTTTTTTAACCCTTGGTGTGATTGCATTCTGTATCTGCAAATGTTTTAAATGACATTATCCTGTTTCAGGGGTGTGCCAGCTCTTTGTAAAGAAAAGAAGAAAAAAATATATATACAGATCTTTATTCGGGAAGTTCAACCAACTTTCTTGAATGAAGTATTACGATATTTCATTTTTGCTTACACGTAGGGCAAAACAGCCAGGAAAAAAACTATATTCTGCCTATTGGTCCATCTTGATTTAGTGACGTCTGCAGCACAGAGTGTTTTAGCAGCGTCATTGTTACAAGGATAGGTTTTCGGTTCAGACCACGTAATGGCTAGCTTGCACTGTATCGGCAGTAGTCGTTCTTTAATCTTGTAATGCCTGCCAGACTAAATAGGTTTTTCCTTTCCTTTTTAAGTTTTTGTAATTTTTCTTTCTTTTTTTTTTATTTATTTGCATAAATGCACAAAATTGTTATATCTAAATTATAAAGAAAAGTAAATGTTGAAGTTCTATTTTTCCTAAAGGATGAAGGGTATGTTTATATCATGTGTTCTACAGCTGCGGCCCCTCCCTGTCATTAATGCATCGGGCAAGTGGGCTCAGTCACAATTTTAATGCAGCTCAACCAAAATCGCACGTATAACTTAAATATTTAATAGTCACTTGGTTACGTCTTCCGAAATCCAACTTTTACCATCTCCACAGTATTTATGGCTTTTTAATCCTTGTATGTAGGATCTGATGTACTTTATTACTATTTATAATGCACATTGTTTTGGGTATTTTTTTTTCTGTTCTGAACCATCTGTTTTAATTGCAAATCATGTTCTAAACCAAGCTGACACTTAAAATGTACCACCCCCTATGTGTGAGGCCTTAATTTTGTGGATAGGGACGTCGGGTCACCAAGAGCCAGTGAACGATGACCTGCATATAAGGCTAGGTTCACACTTTACAGATTTCTAAACTGGAATAAAAAATCAGTCAATATAAAAACCGTGCGTATTTTTTTTACAACTATTTGTGCATTTGTTTGATGCGAAAGAGCGCCAAAAAAAAGGCAACCAAATAATGCCAGGTCGGCGGTTTAATCTGAAAATTTATGGTCCACATTGAAATAAATGGGCAAAAAAAAAAAAACTGATATGCATTGGCTTTCAAAAAAAAAAACAATTTCTGCTCGGATTCCGCACTCAAATTAAACTAGATCATGTGGATGAGAAGTTATAACTAGTGATGAGCGAGTGTGCTAGGATAAGGTGTTATCTGAGCATGCTCGGGTGCAACCGAGTGACTTTGGCGTGCGCTAATAATATGTTTGTGTCCCTGCGGCTGCATGTCCCGCGGCTGTTCGACAGCCACAACACCTGCAGTAATTCTCTAACACACAGGAAATTCCTGCATGTGTTACATCTGTCGAACAGCCGCGAGACATGCAGCCGCGGGGACTCGAACATATTATTCGAGCACGCCGAAGACACTCTGTTAGCACCTGAGTGTGCACATTTGCTCATCACTAGTTATAACTCATCCACATTTTGGCACTGTTAAACTTTGCAGATTTCACATGCCTGGAAATCCAAACCAAAAAACGCAACGTGTGAACCTAGCCTAATGGTCCAGTCCTGAGAATTGATATTATTCCACTTTGGGGGGGATCATGTGTGCACTTTAAGTTTCTGCCCCTCAAAGATTGGATATATATGTGATCATGTTTTAAATGCAGATATGGTGTATTTTCTATTTCCTCCAATGTATCCATAGACAAATATTGTCTGTCATATGGCCTTGGGGTTACAGAGTGTTTTTATCATTTGTTGTTTGATCACCAAGGCATGGTTACACGGGGCAATGATTATTTGGGGGCTTTTCTCCCAATATAAAAGGCTTTCTAGCCTTCATACACATTAGATGTAACTTGGTCGAAATGTTCTATTTCAACAGGAACACCTGATCACCAAGTGTATATGGGGCAAAAAGCCCCCCAAAAAGATGACACTGGGGAGAGAGAAGGTTCAGGCTTTTGGAATTTCATTGACCGATCCTTTTGTTTTCAGGGTAGATGAGTCTGTGCCAGAGAAGTCTGGCAGCGACTTACTCCACTCTCCCTTTAGAGAATACATGAATGCTCAGCCAAGCTTTTGTGTATGGGGGATTCAGGAGACCTAATGGAAAGTTTGGCCGACTCTCTTCTAGGGTGTATTGGCGCCTTTTAATCTCTCTGGGAAACTTTTAATCCTTCTCTTTTTGTGTAATCTGCATTTCCGACATAATATATATATATCCTGACCTAAACCAGTATACAAAAAATATACATATATATTATCTAAAGAGCCATTTAAACCGGCACAGCCTTGGATGGTAAAGTTTACTTCTCATAGCGTTGTATGTTTCTTGAACATTGTGTATACAACCCTGGATAAATCCAATTTTCTTGATGTGGAAAAAAAAACCCACTTACAATCTGTTTATTGAGGATCTTGGTTTTCATTAAAATACAGAAATATTGTGCCAGGCAGCAAACGGCCGGCAGCAGCAGAAACATTTTTTTTTTAAATTTTTTTAGAAATCTAAATGGATTCTGCGCAAGTAACTTAGTATGTATTCTATCTCGTTTTCAGACTGGTTGAGTTGCCTGTGACCGGCTCTGTTTTTTTTTTTGTTTTATTTACTAATGTCTAGATGAGTGGAGTATATAATGCTGCCAATTTTATTGTAATTTTTTTTTTCGACCAGAAAAATGAATGTCAACCTCTGAAAACTGTAACATGATACATTTGATAATGTTAGATGGTATTTTTGAATTTAGTGCACCCTATTTAAAAGGGATATTTAGTCTTTAAAAAAAAAAAAAAACCTGAATCTGTTTTCTTGTTCCTATGATGTATGTGTGATCACTGGTAAATCAGTGCTTGAAGACGTTACAGCTTTTTAAAGGGATTCGTCTGAGCTATACGAAAAACAAAGTGGCCGCGCTTCAATTTCTGTGTTCAGACGAAAATGTTTTATAAAGTTTTCCTTTTTTTTTTGTGTTATTTTTTTAAAAAAAAGCTCATGGTTTAGTATTTTTCATTACATGCTTAGGAAATAATTCTAAAAAAAATGTTACTAAGAAAATGATCTATTTAAGAGAACGGGAATACATAGTTATAAAGATTGGTTTCATTAGTTATATAAACTTCCCCCCCTCCGAACTGAGCGGGAGGAAATTCTAAAGGCATGAAGGCAAAAAGAAACAAATAAAGCTTATTTTAAACTATTGCTTGTTCATTGTTTCATGTTATGGCATTTTGAGTGAACTCTATTTTTATGGTCCATTGGGATTGACGGTGCTCAGTAGAGAAGGTAGGTATTACCAGGTAATGTTACTCTATGTAGCACATCATACAGTCATGGCCAAAAGTTTTGAGAATGACACAAATATTATATTTTCACATGATCTGCTGCCCTCTGGTTTTTATGTGTGTTTGACAGATGTTTTTATCACAGACAGAAATATAATAATTGCAAACATATGAGTAACAAAAGCTTATATTGACAGTTAGAATGAGTTAATGCAGCAAGTCAATATTTGCAGTGTTGACCCTTCTTCTTCAGGACCTCTGCAATTCTCCCTGGCATGCTCTCAATCAACTTCTGGACCAAATCCTGACTGATAGCAGTCCATTCTTGCACAATCAATGCTTTCATTTTGTCAGAATTTTTAGGTTTTTGTTTGTCCACCCGTCTCTTGATGATTGACCACAAGTTCTCAATGGGATTAAGATCTGGGGAGTTTCCAGGCCATGGACCCAAAATCTCTATGTTTTGTTCCCTGAGCCATTTAGTTATCACCTTTGCTTTATGGCAAGGTGCTCCATCATGCTGGAAAAGGCGTTGTTGATTGCCAAACTGCTCTTGGAGGGTTGGGAGAAGTTGCTCTTGGAGGACATTTTGGTACCATTCTTTATTCATGGCTGTGTTTTTAGGCAAGACTGTGAGAGAGCCGATTCCCTTGGCTGAGAAGCAACCCCAAACATGAATGGTTTCAGGATGCTTAACAGTTGGCATGAGACAAGACTGGTGGTAGCGCTCACCTTGTCTTCTCCGAATGAGGCGTTTTCCTGATGTCCCAAACAATCGAAAAGGGGATTCATCAGAGAAAATAACTGTACCCCAGTCCTCAGCAGTCCACTGCCTGTACCTTTTGCAGAATATCAGTCTGTCCATGATGTTTTTTCTGGAGAGAAGTGGCTTCTTTGCTGCCCTCCTTGAGACCAGGCCTTGCTCCAAGAGTCTCCGCCTCACAGCGCGTGCAGATGCACTCACACCTGCCTGCTGCCATTCCTGAGCAAGCTCTGCACTGCTGGTAGCCCAATCCCGCAGCTGAAACACTTTTAAGAGACGGTCCTGGGCTTGCTGGTCTATCTTGGGCGCCCTGGAGCCTTTTTGGCAACAATGGAACCTCTCTCCTTGAAGTTCTTGATGATGCGATAGATTGTTGACTGAGGTGCAATCTTTCTAGCTGCGATACTCTTCCCTGTTAGGCCATTTCTGTGCATTGCAATGATAACTGCACGTGTTTCTTTAGAGATAACCATGGTTAACAGAAGAGAAACAATGATGCCAAGCACCAGCCTCCTTTTAAAGTGTCCAGTGGTGTCATTCTTACTTAATCATGACAGATTGATCTCCAGCCATGTCTTCATCAACACCCACACCTGTGTTAATGGAGCAATCACTGAAAAGAGGTTAGCTGGTCCTTTTAAGGCAGGGCTGCAATGATGTTGAAATGTGTTTTGGGGGATAAAGTTCATTTTCTAGCCAAATATTGACTTTGCAAGTAATTGCTGTTAAGCTGATCACTCTTTATAACATTCTGGAGTATATGCAAATTGCCATTAGAAAAAGTGAAGCAGTAGACTTTGTAAAAATTAATATTTGTGTCATTCTCAAAACTTTTGGCCATGACTGTATATCAAAGATTGTCTGTGACCAGAGAATCCCTTTAAATAAAGACAGTCTTCTTGTTCTGTTTTTTTTTTTTTTTTTTTTTTGGGCTTTTTGTTTTCTGCACAGAACATTTCAAAGATGTTTTCCCATCAACCTTTCATGACCCTTCTTTCCTGTGGTTTGGCTCAGAGTTGATTCCTTACAGACACATTATCTCAAAGAAAGTAACATTGCGCTTTTATCTGGAAATCTATTATCTCTCGAAATCCAGTTCAGCGTAAAGGCGGCTTCTCGTGTCCAAATTCATCTCTCGCCCTGAAGCGCCTCGTAAATAGTTATGTCCGGCTATTGATCATTTCACAAACTCATGTCAATCTTTATAGGTGGGAAAGGGATGCGCCTTATACATGTTGCGCTATGTTCACATTATGTTAAAGGGGTTCTCCTCAGGATGCAGGCGGAGATGAATACATTGGTAGAGGACAGAGCCACTGGTTCCTTCTACCACCAATCAGCAGGTGCGACAGCAGACATGATTACATCACGTCTGCTGTGTGGAGATGAAGAGTGCCAGGGGAACGGGAGTGAGGTGAGTACCATATTTTTCGGACTATAAGACGCACCTGACCATAAGACGCACCCCAAATTTTCAGAAGGAAAATAGGGGAAAAAAAATAAAGTGTCAAATGGGGGTCCGTCTTACAGTCCGAATTCAGCTTACCTGTGAAGGGATCAGCACAGGTGGATGATTGGTCACAGGGGTCATTTGGTTGGCCAGGCTGGTGCGACGGCAGGGGCTCTGTGCTCCGCGGCAGGGGGCTCTGTGCTCCGCGGCAGGGGGCTCTGTGCTCCGCGGCAGGGGCTCTGTGCTCCGCGGCAGGGGCTCTGTGCTCCGCGGCAGGGGGCTCTGTGCTCCGCGGCAGGGGGCTCTGTGCTCCGCGGCAGGGGCTCTGTGCTCCGCGGCAGGGGGCTCTGTGCTCCGCGGCAGGGGGCTCTGTGCTCCGCGCAGGGGCTCTGTGCGCCGCGCAGGGCTCTGCTCCGGGCAGGGGGCTCTGTGCTCCGGCAGGGGCTCTGTGCTCCGGGCAGGGGGCTCTGTGCTCCGGGGCAGGGGCTCTGTGCTCCGCAGGAGGGGGCTTTGTGCTCCGGGCAGGCTCTGTGCTCCGCAGGAGGGGGCTTTGTGCCCTGGGCAGGGTCCTGTGCTCCGCATCAGGGGGCTCTGTGCTCCGGGGTAGGGGCATTGTGCTCCGGGGCAGGGGGCTCTGTGCTCCGCAGCAGGGGGCTCTGTGCTCCGCGGCAGGGGGCTCTGTGCTCCTGGAGCAGGGGGCGCTGTGCTCCGGGGCAGGGGGCTCTGTGCGCCGCGGCAGGGGGCTTTGTGCTCCGGGACAGGGGGCTCTGTGCTCCGGGGCAGGGGCATTGTGCTCCGGGGCAGGGGCTCTGTGCTCTGGGGCAGGGGCTCTATGCTCCGCAGGAGGGGGCTTTGTGCTCCGGGGCAGGGGCTCTGTGCTCCGCAGGAGGGGGCTTTGTGCCCCTGGGGCAGGGGTCTCTGTGCTCCGCATCAGGGGGCTCTGTGCTCCGGGGTAGGGGCATTGTGCTCCGCATCAGGGGGCTCTGTGCTCCAGGGCATTGTGCTCCAGGGCAGTGGCAGCGGCTCTCTGTGCTGTGTGTGGGGGCTCCGCCGGCATTTCATCAAAGCCCGGAGGCCCCGCTGCTCCGTTAATGCGATGCTGCGGTGGCCTCCGGGCACATGGCCGCCGGCAAGATGGCTGCCGGGCCAACGCATGCTCAGATTCAGATCTCTGGACGAGATCTCGTTGCCGAGATCTCACGACGAGATCTCGTTGCCGAGATTTGCATCTGAGCATGCGTTGGCCCGGCGTCCATCTTGCCGGCGGCCATGTTCCCGGAGGCCACCGCAGCATTGCATTAACGGAGGAGCGGGGGCCTCCGGGCTTTGACGAAATGCCGGCGGAGCCCCCCCGCACAGCCGCTGCCACTGCCCCGGAGCACAAAGCCCGCCACCACCACACTACAGAGCCCCGCCGCACCAGCCTGGGAAGGGAGGCTGCATCGGGACTGCCGCCGCTGCCACCAACGGTATTTGTAAGTGTATTGCGACCATAAGACGCACCCTCATTTTCCCCCAAAATTTTGGGGGAAAAGTGCGTCTTATGGTCCGGAAAATACGGTATGTGGTGTTTGTTTGTTTTTTTCTAATGTGTATAGGATGTTTGCATATGTGGGGGCTCAGCCCCTATATTCAATATGAGCCCCCACATAGCCCACTATATACAACCTGAGCCCCCACTATTAAACCATACAACATGAGCCCCACCAACACATGAGCCCCACCATACAACCACACATCATGAGCCCCACCATATAACATGAGCCCCCCACATACAACCATACATGAGCCCCCCACATACAACATGAGCCCCCACCATACAACATGAGCCCCTACCCCACCATACAACATGAGCCCCCACCATACATGAGCCCCCACCAAGACATGTGCCCCCACCATAAAACATGAGCCTCCTCCATACAATGAGCCCCCACTATACAATATGAGCCCCCACATGGCCCCTATATACAATGAGACCTCACATAGCCCCTATATACAATGAGACCTCATAGTCCCCTATATACAGTATGAGCGCACACACAGTCAGTCCATACAATATAATATATATATATATTATATATATATATATATAGGAATATCTGGGGGTTCATTGTAATATAGGGTGCTTTGTGGGAGGTATATAGGGGGACTGTGGAAGGGTCTCCTACAGTATATAAGGGGAGTCAGCATACTTAATTCTGCTCAATATTAAGTAATAACATACAATTTTACATTTATGTTGTGCAAAATAAGTTTCAGCCTATTGGTGTGGCCCTCCACAACAATCTCTCGTGTCCTCCCCGGAAAATGAATTGCCCGCCCATGCTCGAACAGATTGGAGAATAGCACTTGGATTAATAAACTCTATAACACGGTCTCCTACCTACCATGTCATTTACAGTAAGCACAAAGTAGCCACAATAGTAATTAAAGTGAGCATTAATATTTTGCATTCTATGTTGGTTAAGACACATCCAGAGTAATTATTCTGATGCTGCAGGTTCAGGACACCGAACTATGATGAGCAATAGCTTAGTTTGTTGCTCAAGAGTTCCCCCTTGTGGTCTCCATTATATTTACATGTAAGTTTACAGAATGATGCCAAGTTCTACCCAGTCATAAAAACCTTGCAGAAGAAAAGACATGTTATTCATAGATGATACAACTGACACTATATATGTTTAATGACATCAGTGATGTTGTTTGCTTGAGTTGATACAATAGGAGCATTAGATCCACAGCTATAGAAAATAGATATTGCTGTTTAAATGAATGTTTTGCAATATTAATTCCAGCAAAGATTGTGAACATGCAATATGTGCTAATAGGAGTTATTAAAGTAGAATTCTTAAGCAAGGTTCACACTAGCAATTATTTTAAACAGATTTAGTTTTTGCTTACAAAAACTGAAAAAATCTGATGTAAACTGATTTAATAAAATTGTTTACATTTGTTTGTCACAGAATTCAATGTTTTAAAATAAAAAAAATGATCTTTGTTTTTTCAATTTTTTGCCTGTTTTACAATAAAAACCAAAGAAGTTTATTAATTGGGATTTAAGATTTTTTTTTTCTTTGTAAAACAATTTTTTGAAACGTCTTGATGTTACCTTTTATTTGTTAGACAATAAATGGAAACTAAATGGAGCTAAATTGACACAAATTATTTTTACCGCCTGCTTAATTCAATGAGTTGTTGAACTGATTAGCAGTAGAAATACTGATTGGTAACTAATCTGGAAGGCAAAAACACCTGTGTAAATCCAGCCTTCCAAGTTGGAGTTTTCTTTCCCCAGGAACAGCGCCTCTTCTGTCCACGTGTTGTGTTTGGTATTGCAGGTCAGGGATTGGAGCGGCGTTACCAGACACAGGCTATGAACCGGCGAGGTGATTCTGAGCAAAGCAGATCCCCATCCCTCTAATTCCTTCAAGCTCCTAACACTTGAATATTAGACATTTCTGTCCTTACTAACGTGATTGCACCTAGACTTTTTTTTTTTTTTTTTAAGCAACAGCATTTCTACTCAGTTTTGCATTTTAGACCTCCACTTTCTGACTCTCCTGACAAGGGGGCATGGTTTAAAATGTGTCAATGTCTGACAAAATTTAGCTGCGAAAAAAAAGGCATAGTAGGGATGTAAAGCTGGAAAAAAGTGTCTATATAAAAATGCACCAAATTCATCATCTGGAACAATCCATTATGCAAAATTATGGCTCATTTATCTAGTCTAAAGGTACTTAAATTTGGGGCTCAGCAATTTTTGAATCTCTCCTTTCCCCTCCACTCCCACACACAGTGATTTGGTTGAGCATGTAGGGGTTTCCAATGGGTAGATGGTGGTAAGCAGATACCTGGCACTCTTCTTTCTCGGAGAAGACCTTTATCATATACTTATTATTCAGTGTTGCCCGTTCCTTGTCTTTTTGGGGAGTAAAGTCAAATTTTCTCCCCTAAGTTCACTCTGTATAAATATTGCACAGGACTGAACTGCTTCATTGTGTTTGTGACACCGACATGAAGTTGGATGTGTAACAAGGTGGCATGGGGTGGTAGTCATGACCAAGTCCATTTAAATCAACAGTCCACAAGCACCCCGGCCCCTTGCACATAAAACAGACAGGAACAGTCCAGACCTATAACACCATCAGTTACCTTCAATTCTCGCTTCACTACCGTCACTTATGATTGAATCCAGGGAAATACACAGGCACAGTTCTAATCCAACAGGGAAACGTTTTAATAAAGAAGTAAAGAAGGTATCAATTCCTGAGCTATCCCTATTCAAAGATGCTGCTCCATCGCAGCAGAAGTATCAGCTCCCAGTTGGCTCCTGAGAGCTAACAGTCTCTTGGAGGGCACCTCCTCAGTCCTAGTGCTCGTTCTTATTGCCCGGCAGTCCTTTCTTCCCCAGCAGGGGACACACGTCCTGCCACAGCAATCCTGCCAGGGCTCTCCTGCAGAAGCAGGAACTTCCTGCCTCTTCAGCATGCTGGACCTTTTTTAACCTGTTCTAACCCTAATCTTAACACATCCAGTACAAGTTTCACATTACAATATCAGACATAGCACATTAATAAAACAACAATACACATTAATATTTAGCCACACCATCAGGGCACCGTAGGGAACACATGTCTGACATAAGGAAGGAGGGGGCAACCGAGGGTCCCCGCCACCTCCTTACAGATGTGTGCAGGGATAGGAGTGCCCCCTGTTATTCTGAGCTTACATTATATATCATCATAAGAATGCTCTTGGGACTTGTTTTGGGGTACAAGACAGTCTTTTATGACCCCCTTACGCATTCACACTAAGTTATGTCATTTACACGCACAGATTACACCCCTCAACAAGTTATCCCATATCTTATGAATAGAAAATAGCCCTTTAAAGGCCAGGCTCTTAATAATGAGAGTGATTTTATGTGGTGTCATTTTTAGAGCACCTTGGGTGTTTGCAACCTTAGAGGGGATCTCTGCCCACCCCAAAAAAAAAATCTGGTTCTCCTTAACGACCGCCGATACGCCTTTTAACAGCGGTAATTAAGGGTACTTAGTGTAAAAAGCCTATAGCGCCCCCCCGCAGAGTCGGAATTTTTCCGGGGTCTCGGCTGCCGAGGGTAGCCGAGACCCCAGAGAACATGATTCAGGTCGGTATTTACGGACCCCCATGTTGCGATCGCCGTTATTAACCCTATAACGGTGACCGCAACAACAAAAAAGCAGCGATTTCGCATTTAATTTCTCTGATGTGATCGCACAGTCAGAGGGGAGAGAATATAGAGTCCCCGGGTCCCCCGATCTGTCCCCTGTCCTCCCACAGCTCCCTGCGTCTTCTTCCTGTAAAGAAGATGGTGGGCACATGCGCAGTGCGCCCGCCGAATCTGCCGGCAAGCAGATTCTATTCATTCATTCAATGTACATTTTGATCACTGTGATAAACCCCATCACAGTGATCAAAATAAAAAAAAGTAAATAACCACCCCCTTTATCACCCCCTTAGTTAGGGAAATATAATGAAATAAAAAAATATATTCTAATTTTTCCGTTAGGGTTAGAATTAAGGTTAGCGTTGGAATTAGCGTTGTGATTAGGGCTCGGGTTGAGATTAGGGTTAGGGGTGTGTTGGGGTTAGGGTTGGAGCTAGAATTGAGGGATTTCCACTATTTAGGCACATTATTAAAGCAACATGATGCCCGCAGAACATTCCATCAAAGTCTGCATTCCAAAATGGCGCTCCTTCCGAGCTCTCCCATGCGCCCAAACAGTGGTTCCCCTCACACATTTAAGGTATCAGCGTACTCAGGACAAATTGCACAACAATTTTTGTGGTCCAATTCTTCCTGTTACCCTTGTGAAAATAAAAAATAGTGGACTAAAAAATAATTTTTGAGGAAAAAAATTTTTTTTTATTTTCACGACTCTGCGTTTTATAAACTTCTGTGAAGCACTTGGGGGTTCAAAGTGCTCACCACATATCTAGATAAGCTCCTTGGGGAGTATAGTTTCTAAAATGGGATCACTTGTGGGGGGTTTCTACTGTTTAGGCACATCAGGGGCTCTCCAAACGCAACATGGCATCTGATCTCAATTCCAGCCAATTCTGCGTTGAAAAAGTCAAGCAGTGCTCCTTCCCTTGCGAGCTCTGCAATGCGCCCAAACAGTGGTTTACCCCCACATATGGGGTGTCAGCGTACTCAGGAGAAATTGCACAACAAATTTTGTGGTTCATATCCTCTTTTAACACTTGTGCAAATAAAAAAAATTGGTTCTGAAGCAAATTTTTTGCAAAAAAGTTAAATGTTAATTTTTTTCCTTCCACATTGCTTCAATTCCTGTGAAGCACATAAAGGGTTAATAAACTTCTTGAATGTGGTTTTGAGCACCTTGAGAGGTGAAGTTTTTAGAATGGTGTCGTTTTTGGGTATTTTCTGTCATGTACGTACACCCCTCAAAATGACTTTAAATGTGAGTTGGTCCCTAAAAAAAAAATGGTTTTGTAAATTTTGTTGTAAAAATGAGAAGTCGCTGGTCAACTTCTAACCCTTATAACTTCCTAACAAAAAAAATTTTTGTTTACAAAATTGTGCTGATGTAAAGTAGACATGTGGGAAATGTTATTTATTAAGAAATTTGTGTGACATATCTCTCTGATTTAATGGCATAAAAATTTAAAGTTTGAAAATTGCAAAATGTTTAAAATTTCAGTTTTTTTCATAAATAAACAAGTTCTATCAAAGAAATTTTTACCACAAACATGAAGTAAAATAAGTCAAGAAAAAAAACAATCTCAGAATCAGCGGGATCCGTTAAAGCGTTCCAGAGTTATAACCTCATAAAGTGACAGTGGTCAGAATTGTAAAAATTGGCCGGTCATTAAGCTGCAAAATGGCTCTGTCACTAAGGGGTTAAATACCCGTTTAATTTCCTTTTAGTATTGGAATCCATTATTTACATTCTAAGGCCGGCGTCACACTAAGGGCTCATACTCACTTGCTGGAAAAAAAAACGGTCAGTTTTCAGGATGGTCCGATTATGTGCAATGTCATGCGATTTTTTTTATAGCACCATCTATTGCATTAGCGATTATCATGCCAAAATCGCATCAAATCGCAGCATGTTGCGATTTTTTTTTCTCACCGATTTCGGCTGAGAAAAAAATCGCAAATGAGATGTCACCTATTAAATAACATTGGTCAGATTTTTTTATCGGGTGAAAATCATCCGTTTTCGGCTCAAGTGAGTATGAGCCCTAAGGAGGAATACGGCGAGTGAGAAGCGTGAAAACTATGCATTACACACGGACCATATTTCTCTATGGAGCAGCTCAGATCATGCGTAATTTTCTCGGCTGTATCTTACGGTGCGAGACACCCACAGCATGCTGCGATTGTACGCGTATTACGCCCGTTGTACGCCAATGAAAGTCTATGGGTGCGAGAAAACAACGGATTACACACGCACCAGACGTGTGACTCGCGAGAAATACGCAAGACTTCTGCAGCTCACAGGAAATGGTGCAACACATGCAGGAGGAAGTTGACACATGCAAATTAGCTCAAAAAGAGCGCCAGACATCCCGGAAGAAAGCCTCCACGGAGTCGGCCATGATGTCCACCCTCATCAATGTAGAGATGTTGATTGTTTTGGTGCAGGAGGGGCCTGAAATATGGGACCAAAGAGATGCACATCATGCAGACCGCGCAAGGAAAGAGGTGGCATGGAGGCGCATCTGTGGGCAGATGTTTCCACACTTTGGCGACAGCCCACGCGAGGAGCAGCAGCGAATCTGTAAGTTACTTGATTTTTTGTGCAAACTTCTTAACGATCAGAGCGTATTTCTAGCGCAGATTTTGGCCAAGATCTTTTTTTTTTTTTTTTTTTTTTTTTTTTGTGGCTCAAAAATGTTAGTACAGTCATGGACAAAAGTTTTGAGAATGACACAAATATTAATTTTTACAAAGTCTACTGCTTCACTTTTTCTAATGGCAATTTGCATATACTCCAGAATGTTATAAAGAGTGATCAGCTTAACAGCAATTACTTGCAAAGTCAATATTTGGCTAGAAAATGAACTTTATCCCCCAAAACACATTTCAACATCATTGCAGCCCTGCCTTAAAAGGACCAGCTAACCTCTTTTCAGTGATTGCTCCATTAACACAGGTGTGGGTGTTGATGAGGACATGGCTGGAGATCAATCTGTCATGATTAAGTAAGAATGACACCACTGGACACTTTAAAAGGAGGCTGGTGCTTGGCATCATTGTTTCTCTTCTGTTAACCATGGTTATCTCTAAAGAAACACGTGCAGTCATCATTGCAATGCACAAAAATGGCCTAACAGGGAAGAGTATCGCAGCTAGAAAGATTGCACCTCAGTCAACAATCTATCGCTTCATCAAGAACTTCAAGGAGAGAGGTTCCATTGTTGCCAAAAAGGCTCCAGGGCGCCCAAGAAAGACCAGCAAGCGCCAGGACCGTCTCTTAAGTGTTTCAGCTGCGGGATCGGGCTACCAGCAGTGCAGAGCTTGCTCAGGAATGGCAGCAGGCAGGTGTGAGTGCATCTGCACGCATTGTGAGGCGGAGACTCTTGGAGCAAGGCCTGGTCTCAAGGAGGGCAGCAAAGAAGCCACTTCTCTCTATAAAAAACATCATGGACAGACTGATATTCTGCAAAAGGTACAGGCAGTGGACTGCTGAGGACTGGGGTAAAGTTATTTTCTCTGATGAATCCCCTTTTCGATTGTTTGGGACATCAGGAAAACGCCTCATTCGGAGAAGACAAGGTGAGCGCTACCACCAGTCTTGTCTCATGCCAACTGTTAAGCATCCTGAAACCATTCATGTGTGGGGTTGCTTCTCAGCCAAGGGAATCGGCTCTCTCACAGTCTTGCCTAATAACACAGCCATGAATAAAGAATGGTACCAGAATGTCCTCCAAGAGCAACTTCTCCCAACCCTCCAAGAGCAGTTTGGCGATCAACAATGCCTTTTCCAGCATGATGGAGCACCTTGCCATAAAGCAAAGGTGATAACTAAATGGCTCAGGGAACAAAACATAGAGATTTTGGGTCCATGGCCTGGAAGCTCCCAGATCTTAATCCCATTGAGAACTTGTGGTCAATCATCAAGAGACGGGTGGACAAACAAAAACCTAAAAATTCTGACAAAATGAAAGCATTGATTGTGCAAGAATGGACTGCTATCAGTCAGGAGTTGGTCCAGAAGTTGATTGAGAGCATGCCAGGGAGAATTGCAGAGGTCCTGAAGAAGAAGGGTCAACACTGCAAATATTGACTTGCTGCATTAACTCATTCTAACTGTCAATATAAGCTTTTGTTACTCATATGTTTGCAATTATATTTCTGTCTGTGATAAAAACATCTGTCAAACACACATAAAAACCAGAGGGCAGCAGATCATGTGAAAATATAATATTTGTGTCATTCTCAAAACTTTTGGCCATGACTGTATACTTACATCCTACTAGGCCCCCATGACTATATTACGTGTATGTCGAAGAATTAGGCTTTGTGCAGCTAGCTAATTGATTACATTATATGTGTCATTGCAGTGGATGAGGTTATGAGAAGATGGAGAAGCATGCGCGACCAGTACCGACGGGGACGGCAGCAGAGGTCCAGGAGCGGGTCTGCGGCACCGACAAAAAGAAAATATGTATACTTTGATCGCCTTGGCTTTCTGGCTCCTATTCGGGATCTGAGATCGTAAGTACATACATCACACCACATAACACATATGCAGTTTAGGCTCACCTCTCCTACATGTTCTAATCCCATTTCATTTCCCAACAGAACTCAATCCAACCTCACTGAGAGGGAGACAGGCTCCTACTCAGAGGCCATTATTGACCCGGTTGGGGAGGTGAAGAGGTGGCTGGCCCATCGTCTGAACCTCCCATCAGCATCCCCCAAGGTTCCTAAGGACCACAGCAACCCCCTCCTCCTCTACCTGTACCAGAGGCACCAGATGTAGCAGCATCCGCCATTGGGGATGAAGCTGCAAACAGCAGCAGCCCCACTGTATCACTGGGGGCCTCCCCCCAGCCTGCTGCAATATCCTGCCATGGGAGAAAACGGCGAGACATCACTGGATCAGACACACGTAGGCATGTGGACACTGGGGTACTCAATTACCTTTCAAGGGCAGCTGTGGATGAGGGTGAGGAGGCCTATGCCCGTAGCCTTGCCCGCTACCTTCGTCCCCTACCCCGTGAGCTCAGGCTCCGTGTGCGAGGATTAATGCACATCCTAATTGATGCATGCACACACCCCAATACCCCATATGAGGTGTTTGAATTCCTTGAGAGGTGGCAGCTCTCACCACGTAACCTTCTGCGCCTTGCACACACCAAAATGTGCATGCTCAATTAGGATCTGATGATCCTCCTGCACGGGCACCTACACTTCAACCCCTTCCCCCACCCAACCAACCTTGGCAACAACAGGGTCAAATGGCTGGCTATAATCCGACTTCCCAATATGGCCACTTGTACAGATCCAGTGTTGGAGGCTGGTCCCAACCTGGATGTGCTCAACATGGTCATATTGGGGGGGGTATGATTCTCGTGGGTACCATCTTACACAGGTATATAATCTCCCTTATCTGTATGGCAATGTGCCCACACACCAACCTGACCGTGGGCAGATGTTAGCTCAGGGCCCAGAAAATCCACCCCAACAGGGTGATGGTCAAGGTGGTCATCCAAGCCAAACACACAGAGGTGCTGGGAACCCGCAAACCCCACCACCCACATACCACCAGCTGTGATTGTTTTATATACTTATATATTATGATTTCCAAATCAGTTTTATTTTTTTAAGATTTTCTTTAGACTCATGTTGTGCAAAAGAAATGTGCACTAATCTAGATGCATGTAAGAAACATATGGTTCCAATATGCTCTTGAGTAGGCATACTCAACGTTTGTTATTTTCATTATCTCTTATTATTTAAAACAAAGTTTATTTTTTTACATTTATTTTTACACAATGTTGTGTAACGCATATTTGCACTCATCTGAATGCCTACAAACAGCATATGGTACTTAGCTGGTGGGATATGGGCTAGGAGATCATTTTTGGTTTCTTTATATCTTAAAATTTATACCAATGTTTGTTATTTTTCCTCCATCCATTTTAAACATTGTTGGCTAATGCATCATTGCATTAGTCTAGTCTTAGAACCCAACCATATGGGGCAGATATGGTGCTCACTAGTGATAGTGAAAGTTTATTTTGCTTATTTATTATTATTTATGTAAAAGTTTTTTGTTTGTTTTTTACTTTAAAATCCATGTTGTCTATTGCATATTTGCAGTAGTCTCATCTTGTGAACCAAACATATGGGTAACATATGGTCTTCACTATACATAGTGAATGTTTGTTCTTTTTTTATATTTAATTTCACTCAGTTGTCAAATGCATCTTTGCACTTGTCTAATGTGACCAATCCCACATATAGGTCACATATGATCAGCACTACCATATTGACTATTGGTTTTTGTCTTTATATACTATTATGTAGAGAAACATTTGTAATTTGGTCATGCCTTATTTTGGTACTTGTGTAAGAATGCACACTTACACTATTGTGCTGTAAATACATATACCATATGAAGCAAATATGGTAGTCACTACCTCAAGTGGCAGTTTGCACATTAAAATATCTATTTTTATAAAAAGTTTGGAGTCTTTTTTCATAACTTGTTTGTACTCAACCACCAAAACATCTGTTATGACCATTAACCCCTTAACGACCGCCGATACGCCTTTTAACGGCGGTCATTAAGGGTACTTAAACCACAGCGCCGTTAATTAACGGCGCTGTGGAAAAAGTGAATAGCGCCCCCCAGAGGCGCATTTTCTCCGGGGTCTCGGCTACCGGGGGTAGCCGAGACCCCAGAGAACATGAATCGGGTCGGTTTTTACCGACACCGATGTTGCGATCGCCGTTATTAACCCTATAACGGCGACCGCAAAAAAAAAAAGTTGTGCCATTTAATTTCTCTGTCCTCTGATGTCATCGGACATCAGAGGACAGAGAAAAAGGGTCCCCAGGACCCCCATGTGGCCCCAATAAGATCCATGTGGCCCCCGGGCCCTCCGGTGTCCCCCGGTGCCGGCGCCGTTAAGACAATGGCGGGCGCATGCCCAGTGCGCCCGCCGCTATGTGCCGCTGTGCTGGTGGGGGGATGGGCAAATATTCTCTGGGGTCTCGGCTACCGGGGGTAGCCGAGACCCAGAGAACATGATCCGGGTCGGTATTCACCGATCCCGGTGTTGCGATCGCGGCTATGCAAGCATAGCCGCGATCGCAAAAAAAAAAAAATCAGAGGGGAGAAAATGAGGGTCCCCCGGTCCCCCGATCGCCCCCCCGTATACTTACCGGTGTCCTGCGTCCTCCCGCAGGCCCCAGGATCCCGGCTTCTTCTCCCTGCAAAAAAAAAATGGCGGGCGCATGCGCAGTGCGCCCGCCGATCTGCTTTGGCGGCAGATTAAATTTTTTTTCATTCATTCTCATAAAAGTACATTTTGATCACTGTGATAAACTATCACAGTGATCAAAAAAAAAAAAACAGTACATAACCCCCCATTTATCACCCCCTTAGTTAGGGACATATAATAAAAAGTAGAAATTATATTTATTTTCATTTTTCTGTTAGGGTTAGGGTTATAATTAGGGTTAGGGTTATAATTAGGGTTAAGGTTATAATTAGGGTTAGGGTTAGCATTAGGCTGGTTTCACACATCCGGTGTGCGCCTGACGGCGCCCCCGGCATTTAGCCGCAGCGCCGCATCAGAAAATCTGATGCGCCGCATGCGTTTTTTTTGCATTGACTTGCATTAGCGCCGGATGGCGCCGCATGTCAATGCGTTGCATGCGGTTTTGTCCGGATGCGGCGCAAATGTACATTGCGGCGGCCGGACAAAACGCTGCATGTAAAGTTTTTTGTTTTTGCCGGATGGTTTCTGATGTCTCCGGGCATCAGAAACCATCCGGCAAAAAAACGCATGCGGCCGCCGGCGGCGCATCAGGTTTTCTGATGCGGCGCTGCGGCAAAATGCCGGGGGCGCCGACAGGCGCCCGCCGGAAGTGTGAAAGCAGCCTTAGGGTAAGGGTTATAATTAGCGTTAGGGTTAGGCTGGGTTCATACTGCGTTATGGCAGTCCGTTAGACGGACTGCGTTACACCGCGGTATAACGCGGTGTAACGCAGTCCGTTAACGCTGCCATTCACCCCCATTTGAGGGCGCATCGCGACGCATGCCATAAAGCGGCATGCGTTTGCGACGTGCCATCATTCAGTGACGGAGCCTCGGACGCGGGCTGCAGCGTTTGGGCTCCGTCACCGCTAGCGCAGATGAATCATCTGCTGATTCCTCTGCGCTAGCGGGTATAGCATAATGCGATCGCGTTATGCTATACCATTACCAGCCCGTCAACGCTATGTGTTGAACGGGCTGGTAAAACGCAAAATGAACCTAGCCTTAGGGTTAGGGTTATAATTAGGGTTAGAATTAGGGTTAGGGTTACAATTAGGGTTAGGGTTATAATTTAAGGTTATAATTAAGGTTAGGGTTACAATTAGGGTTGGAATTAGGGTTGGGATTTAGGTTAGGATTAGGGTTGGGATTAGGGTTAGGGGTGTGTTGGGATTAGGGTTGGAGCTAGAATTGAGGGATTTCCACTATTTAGGCACATCAGGGGGTCTCCAAACACGATGTGGCGTTCAAAAAGTCAAATGGCGCTCCCTCCCTTCCGAGCCCTGCCGTGCGCCCAAACAGTGGTTTACCCCAACATATGGGGTATCAGCGTACTCAGGACAAATTGCACACCAATTTTGGGGTTCTAATTTCTCCGATTACCCTTGGGAAAATAAAAAATAGCTGGCTAAAAAAATCATTTTTGAGAAAAAAAATGATTTTTCATTTTCACGGCTCTGCGTTTATAAATTTCTGTGAAGCACTAGGGGGTTCAAAGTGCTCACCACACATCTAGATAAGCTCCTTAAGGGGTCTAGTTTCCAAAATGGGGTCACTTGTGGGGGGTTTCCACTGTTTAGGCTCATCTGGGGCACTGCAAACGGAACATGACCCCCACCAACGTCTGCATTCCAAAACGTTATTACTTCCTTTCCAAGCCCTGCTGTGCGCCAAAACAGTTCCCCCCCACATATTTGGTATCAGCGTACTCAGGACAAATTGGACAACAACTTTTGGGGTCCAATTTCCTTGTGAAAAATCAAAAATTTGGGACTAAAAAATCATTTTTGTGGAAAATTGATTTTTTTTTTTTCACACCCAGGCATTATAAACTTTTGTGAAACACTTGGAGGTTCAAAGTGCTCACCACAGATCTAGATAAGTTCCTTATGGGGTCTAGTTTCCAAAATGGGGTCACTTGTGGGGGTTTTCCACTGTTTAGGCTCATCTGGGGCACTGCAAACGGAACATGACCCCCACCAACGTCTGCATTCCAAAACGTTATTACTTCCTTTCCAAGCCCTGCTGTGCGCCAAAACAGTTTCCCCCCCCCCACATATTTGGTATCAGCGTACTCAGGACAAATTGGACAACAACTTTTGGGGTCCAATTTCCTTGTGAAAAATCAAAAATTTGGGACTAAAAAATCATTTTTGTGGAAAATTGTTTTGTTTTTTTTTTTCACACCCAGGCATTATAAACTTTTGTGAAACACTTGGGGGTTCAAAGTGCTCACAGCGGATCTAGATAAGTTCCATAGGTGGTCTAGTTTCCAAAATGGTGTTACTTGTGGGGGGTTTCCACTGTTTAGGCGCATCAGGGGCTCTCCAAACGCGACATGGTGTCCAATCTCAATTCCAGCCAATTTTGGTTTGAAAAAGTCAAACGGTGCTGCTTCCATTCCAAGCCCTGCCGTGCGCCCAAACAGTGGTCCCCCCCCATATATGGGGTATCAGCATACTCAGGACAAATTGTACAACAACTTTTGTTGTCCAATTTCTCCTGTTACCCTTGTGAAAATAAAAAATTGGGGGCTAAACGATCAGGTGTGTGGAAAAAATATGATTTTTTATTTTCACGCCCGGCGTTATAAACTTCTGTGAAGCACTTGGGGCTTCAAAGTGCTCACCACACATCTAGATAAGTTCCTTAGGGGTCTAGTTTCCAAAATGGGGTCACTTGTGGGGGTTTCCACTGTTTAGACACATCAGGGCCTCTACAAATGCGACATGGCGTCCAGCCAATTCCGCGTTGAAAAAGTCAAACGGAGCTCCTTCCCTTGCGACCTCTGCCGTGCGCCCAAAAAGTGGTTTACCCCAACATATGGGGTATCGGCATGCTCAGGACAAATTGCACAAAAACTTTTGGGGTCTTGTTACCCTTGGGAAAATAAAAATTGGGGTGAAAAGATCATTTTTGTGGAAAAAATATGATTTTTTATTTTCACGGCTCTACGTTATAAACTTGTGTGAATCACTTGGAGGTTCAAAGTGCTCACCACACATCTAGATAAGTTCCTTAGGGGTCTAGTTTCCAAAATGGGGTCACTTGTTGGGGGTTTCCACTGTTTAGGCACATCAGGGGCTCTCTAAACGCGACATGGCATCCAGCCAATTCTGCGTTGAAAAAGTCAAACAGCGCTCCTTCCCTTGCGACCTCTGCCGTGCGCCCAAAAAGTGGTTTACCCCCACATATGGGGTATCAGCATGCTCAGGACAAATTGCACAAAAACTTTTGCGGTCTTATTACCCTTGGGAAATTAAAAATTGGGGTGAAAAGATCATTTTTGTGGAAAAAAATTTTTTTTTTTTTCACGGCTCTAGGTTATAAACTTGTGTGAAGCACTTGGAGGTTCAAAGTTCTCACCACACATCTAGATAAGTTCCTTAAGGGGTCTTGTATCCAAAATGGGGTCACTTGTGGTGTGTTTCCACTGTTTAGGCACATCAGGGGCTATCTAAACGCGACATGGCATTCAGCCAATTCTGCGTTGAAAAAGTCAAACGGCGCTCCTTCCCTTGCGACCTCTGCCACGCGCCCAAAAAGTGGTTTACCCCCACATATGGGGTATCGAAGTATTCAGAAGAAATTGCACAACAAATTTTGTGGTTCATTTTTTCTTTTAACACTTGTGAAAATAAAAAAACTTGGTTCCGAAGTAAAGCTTTTGCAAAAAAAGTTAAATGTCAATTTTTTCCTTCCACATTGCTTCAGCTCCTGTGAAGCACTTGAAGGGTTAATAAACTTCTTGAATGTGGTTTTGAGCACCTTGAGGGGTGCAGTTTTTAGAATGGTGTCACTTTTGGGTATTTTCTATCATATAGACCCCTCAAAGTGACTTCAAATGTGATGTGGTCCCTAAAAAAAAAATGGTGTTGTAAAAATGAGAAATCGCTGGTCAACTTTTAACCCTTATAACTTCGTAACAAAAAAAAATTTTGGCCCAAAATTGTGCTGATGTAAAGTAGACATGTGGGAAATGTTATTTATTAAGAAATTTGTGTGACATATCTCTCTGATTTAAGGGCATAAAAATTTAAAGTTTGAAAATTGTTAAATTTTCAAAATTTTCGCCATATTTCCGTTTTTTTCATAAATAAACACCAGTCATATCAAAGAAATTTTACCACTAACGTGAAGTACAATATGTCACGAAAAAACAATCTCAGAATCAGCGGGATTCGTTAAAGCGTTCCAGAGTTATAACCTCATAAAGTGACAGTGGTCAGAATTGTAAAAATTGGCCCGGTCATTAAGCTGCAAAATGGCTCTGTCCTTAAGGGGTTAACACCAGAGACTATGTGTAGCAAAAAGTAGTTGACTTAAATACACACACACAAACATTACAGCATAGATAAGGCATCATCTTGCCATGTTGTAGTACCTTCAGGTGACACAAAATATTGGGTAAAGATATCACGGGTTTTGAGTCCTGACAGTGGGCGACGTAAAGGGATGACATGGGGCGTAGGCATATACCCATTGGTCACCACACTTTCACCAACCTCTGATGGGCCACAATCATGCATTCTGGTGAAATTATGTAGAACAACACATGCTTTTATGACCTCATTGATGTTGGCTTCACTCCACTGAATAACAAACTGGAGAACCCGCCATTTTGCACACAGAGTGCCAAAGGCACACTCTACCAGGTGCCTGGCCCGTGATAGGCGCAAGTTGAAGATTCGACGACGGTGGTCAAGGTGTCATCGTGGATATGGCCTCATCACATTCCTTGATAGCTGGAAGGCCTCATCCCCAACTACAACATATGGGACAGGTTCTGTAAAGAATGGAAGAGGAGGCAGAGATGGTGAAGTTCACATTCATCTTTTATTTTTGAAGTGGAACCTCGAGACCGCGGTCCGGGGGGCTCCGAAGGGGGCGTGACTAGTGAGACCCGGGTACCCGTAGTAAGGCCCCTCGAACAGGACCAGAATGGAATACCCGGTGGACACAGGTGCTACCTCCAGTTAGACCCCGGACACGTGGCAGCTGTCCCTGAGGGACCAAAAGGGGTAACAGATAAGAGAGCAGAAACCGTGGAGGGTTAAACGTAGATGAGGAAGGTTCAGAGTGGATGGTAGCATTCTGGCTCCAGTAACTTTGTCACAGTTCACGGACACGGATGGCTGATGGCGGAACGGGGTGACACTTGCGCCAGTGATAGCCGAGATTGTCAGAGATAGCCGGATACAGGATCCCAATGATCTGTGAAGACAAATAGAATGAGCGAAGCACAGAGACTGCTAACGCAGCGCGGACAGATCAGAGTCAGAACCGGATGTAGCAATGATAGAAACACGTTGCTCCGGCACTCCCCCTATGGTGGAGTGGCCAGATATATATAGTAATCAGTGCGTTGCCATTGGTTGATTGACATTTTCAAAAAAATGCACGCTGCCCCATTAAGAGAGAGGGTGGAGTGCAGGACGCTGGGAAGCAGAGGAGCAGAAGGTAAGTGACCAGAACAGAGAGCAGAGCCAGCATGGGGACCAAGTGTAACAGGTTCTACATTGGAGCCAGGAAGTTGGCGTGCTGGTGGTAGGTGCAACTCGTTATTGCGAAGCCGTCGACCCATAATGGAAGAATTGAAGACTCTAGAGTCTCCAGTCCTTCCATAGGCCCCAATGTCTACAATTATAAACCTGTAGTTCCTGTCAACCAAAGCCAACAGCACAACAGAAAAATATTGTTTATAATTATAGAATTGGGACCCTGAGTTCGGCGACTTACGCACACGGATGTGCTTCCCATCAAGTGCTCCTATACAATTTGGGAACTGGCATTGCTCCTCAAATCCCCTGGCAATCCTCTTCCAGTCTCCAATCTTTGATTCAGGCATCACCAGTTGATGAAGTCTGTCCCAGAGTTGAGAGCAGGTATCACGCACAATGCCAGAGATGGTGGACTTCCCAATCAAAAACTCCAGATGGAGTGCGGCATAGGATATGCCAGAGTGTAAGGTTCTTTGTACATGTTCTTGAAACTCAGTTTTCCGTCAGCCATTTTGCTTTCTGTCTTGCTGCAGCTATCTTGCCCTCAGTCAATATGGAGTTTTCAGCTTTCATGTTCCCGCCTTGATTCTCTCCCTCTTGCTTCTTAAGCAGCCACAGCTGAGCAATCAGTGCTTCAGAATCTAGCCTGCAGTGAACCTGTGACCTGACTCCTGGAAGCCTTGGACTATGTACTCCAGCTATTCCTACTGAGGAACTCTGAACACTTGTGGACTCTGGAACCCTGCTCTTTGAAAGATCCACGTTTGCATGGACTTACGGTAACAGAGAAGAAGATCCTGAACCTGTTGTGGAGAGTGATTGCTGAGCTTAAGTTACTCTGGCCTGCTGTGTCTCCTGCTTCTGTATCTGCAAACTGTGTGACTATTTTTGCCACTTGTATGAAGTAATACAAGACCTTCTATATCAAACCTGTGTCTCATGTATTTTCATCGCACCCAAGCACAAGACGCTATATGAACTGTACTACATACATTACACAGAGTACACATGCACAAAGGTAGAACAAACGCACTATACATAACCGTTAAATAATTTCATTTACAAACAATCCCAAGTTCAATTTACCACAAGTCTAAGGTTTATGTTATTATTACATACACATAATAGTTCTGGTAGTTCTAGGTGATATATGGGATAGATTCTGAGGATATTTCTGCAATAGCCATAAGGGTAAAGGGAAACTTGTGGGAAAACACATCATCAACAGACAGTATGTAGGTGAGGAATACATACCGTAGTGTAAGGAGAAGGCGCTCCTCTGCAGATATAGCTTTGCGCATCCTGGTATCCTGGTAGGTGATCCCAGGGCGCACAATCTCCAGCAAAACATCAAAAGTGGGAATGGTCATCCGACAAAACAGAAAAAACGTGTCTGGATGAGTCCGCAGAGATGCATAAAGGCGGTGAAAATGGCCTTTAGTGAGGCGTTGCCTCAAATGCGGATGCACCCACATTCGCCTCCTCCACGGATCAACGATCACTGGGTAAGGCTGCCCAAAGCGGCGGGACAAAACCCAGTTGTACAACACTCGATCAGTTGGGGTGAACTGAAGAGTGTCAGACATGTTGGCAAGCAAGCAGCAGGACTCCAACACAAGCACACCACAAAAATGGCAAGATTGGGGGTTGCAACCTGATGCAGAGGCAATAAATAGCCTTGCTGATGATGATTTGAATGAGTTTCAGGCCTAAAAACCATTAAATGTCCATTTTGCAAGGCGGCGAGAAAAATATGCTGTACGGATGCCATACGGATTGCATACAGATGCTTACATGCGCAAAATACGCAGCCGCACCCTGACAACGGATGAAATGTGGATTGTTGTGCCGGCAACATTTTGGCGTATTACGCTCGTACAATAAGGTTTGTATTTTTCTACGGTGAGTGTGACGCCGGCCTAAATTTTGTGACCCTGTGTATCTGGATAACTTTTCTCAAGAGGTAGATCTGTATTTGATCCACAGCAGCCACTCCACCTACAAAGTATCCTCCTGAGACTTTTATGCAGTCTCAAGGTGGATAAATTGCAGCCCACGCAGTTTCACCTTCATAAGTCCTACTACTTCAGCTAGTATGTGCTATATGAGACTCTTCTGCAGTTAGTAATGCTACATATGATGACACTAGCACACCAAACAGGCTCCGATTACTTGTTCTCTGTGGATCCTGCGCTATATCCCAGTACGCATCCCTAGTCGCTCAAAACTTGGCCAGGATGATTGGCCTTGCACACCCATGTAATCACTATTCAGAGCACGCTAGAGTAAGCTGTTGGCTCTGCTTGACGGGCTGGATTATGGTCTGATCCATTCACAGATGGGACATTTCTGTACTTTGAACAAGATGAAGAATGATTATATGTGACAGCTCAAGAACAGATAACTTTTTTTTTTAAATTTCTCATAGGCTTTACAGTATCAGTGTGAATGGAAAACCTCTTTAAGGCAACCATGGCCTTTTTCCAAGTTCTAAAAAAGTGTGCTTAAAACTATGATGAAAGCCTAAGGCCATGTTCACACGTTCAGTATTTAGTCAATTTTTACATCAGTACTTGTAAAACAAAGCCAGGAGATGGTGATAAATACAGAAGTGACTAGAGTTCAGCGAAACAGGTCGGTCAGATTCACAAGTCGCCGACTTTAGCCAAAGTCGGGTTTCGTTGACCGAAACAAGACCATAGCATGCAGTCAGCCATGCGGTCGGCAAAACGAGCGCCAAAGTCGGTTTTCCCAGAATGCTTTCAGGCGCCTTTTTTCAGCCAATGAGCAAGGACGTACACTGTGGGCAACGAGATGACATGAGCAGCGGCCACCACCATCTTAGAGAAGGGCATTGCAGTGATTGGCTTGCTTTGGGGGGGCATCATAGTGTCTTAAAAGCCATGACCGCCGACCTCCATTTTACTTCTGCCGATCTTAACAGTAGGGAGAGGTTGCTGACGCTGTTTATCAGTAGGGAGAGAGTTAGGGCTGGAAAGAGAAGTTCTTCTGTGCTTGTGCTGATAGCAAATGTGCTGTACAGTTAGAGTGCAGTGACAGGGGAGGATTTTCTTGTGTGCAGCAGCGCTGGTTATTAGGCTGCCTGATAGCTGTATTGCTGTTTGTACACTGCTGTGCAGACAGCTTTTTACACAGCACTAATACTTTTATTCTTTTTTTTCTGCACAGTTACAGACCGTTCATTTTTTCCCACACCGTATAGAGCTGTACGGAGCTCACACAATACCGTGTACTGGCTGGTATCACGGACAAATACATGCTGACTATCTGTGTGTGACTCCGGAAATATATACGGAGATTTAAATTTTTCCCTACAATGTATACAGCTGTCCGCTTCTGATACAGTACCGCATATCTGCTCTTTGTATTACGGTCAAATCTATACTGAGAGAGCGTCTGTGTGTGACTCTGGAAATATATAAGAAGATTTAAATTTTCCCCTACACCGTATACAGCTGTCCGCTTCTGATACAGTACCATATATCTGCTCTTTGTATTATGGTCAAATCCATACTGAGTGAGCGTCTGTGTGTGACTCCGGAAATATATACGGAGATTTAAATTTTCCCTACACCGTATACAGCTGTCCGCTTCTGATACAGTACCGTATATCTGCTCTTTGTATTACGGTCAAATCCATACTGAGTGAACGTCTGTGTGTGACTCCGGAAATATATACGGAAATTTAAATTTTTCCCTACACCGTATACAGCTGTACGGTCCTCATACAGTACCATATAGCTGCTGGTATTTTTGGTACATTTTCCCCAAACATGAGGAAGTATGGTGGAAGAGGCCGCGACGTGGGCGGGGAGGCCAGCTGGTACTGATGGTGGTGCATCTGCTAGTAGTGCCAAAAGCACAATAGCACCTAAGGCAGGAGGTGTTGAGCCGGCGTCATCGTCACTTTTAAAGACGAAGCATCAGAAACAGGTTTTAGCTTACATTGTCGAAACAGCCTCCAGCTCTATTGCCTCCTCTTCTAAAGTTTCAAAAACTGCAAGCACTTAGTCGTCCGTGCAGGCTCCTGGTCAGGAACAACACCTTTCCTTGTGTCCTTCACCCCCACCAAAAGTGAAGGATGCGGCAGGCCACACTTCAGCTTACTCCCTGGAGCTCTTTTCACATACCATGCCTGGGTTATCAAGTGAAATCCTGAGTTCCCCAGTCCAAGATGAATATGACATGGAGTGCACTGATGCACAGCCACTGCTAGATGATTCTGCTGGTACATTCACCCAGAGCACTGCATTGCCCTCGCAGTCTACTGAGCCAGATTCTGACCCTGATGAAACTCAGGTGCCCTTTCCCGCATACTATACCAACTTACAAGGTGACACAGAGGAAGGTGCAGATGAAATTGAAGAGGAGGTGATGGATGACCCAGTTGTTGACCCGGATTGGCATCCATTGGGGGAAGAGGGTGCCGCTGGCAATAGCTCAGAAGAGGAGAAGGATCCATAGCAGGCATCGACATCGCAGCTGCGGTTATCTGGCAGGCCCGTAGCAGTCCAAAAACGTGTTAAAAATACAAAAAGAGTTGCAGGACAGCTTGGCCAGACAGTCAAAGTAGCACAGCGTGCAAGCCCTGAAAAGTTTTCCCATAGTAGGAAGAGTGCAGTGTGGCACTTTTTTGACCAAAATCCTATTGATGAGGCAAAGGTTATCTGTAAGAAGTGCGGAAGGACCTTTAGCCGAGGGAAAAAATCTCTGAAATTTGAATACCATTTGCATGCTTAGACGTTTAAACACCATGCACTTGCAAGCGTTGAACGCCTACATTGCCAAACTGATCTCATTAGAGATGATGCTCTTCCGTTTGTTTGAAAGCGCAGTGTCCGAGAGCTCATGACCTACGCTGTCCCACACTATGACCTACCCAGTCGGCACTTCTTTTCTAAAAAAGCCATCCGTGCCATCCACCTGCATGTGAAAGACCGCATTGTCCATGCACTCAAACAATCAATGAGTGGAAAGGTGCACCTCACAACAGATGCATGGGCCAGTAGGCATGGCCAGGGCCGTTGCGTGTTCATCACTGCGCACTTGGTGAATGTGGTGGATGCAGGGTCCACAGGGGACAGCTGCGGTGGTACAGTGCTGCCTAGCCCACGGTATAGGCAACAGTTGGCTGTAGGCGTTCGACCCTCCTCCTCGTCCAGAAGCAAAAGCTCATTGACAGAGCGCAGTCGCACGAGCACTCCATCCGCAGCTGCCAGTGATGCACACGAGGTGTCCCACTATCGAGCAGCTAGTGGTAAGCTTCAGCAGGCTGTTTTAAAGATGATGTCTTTGGGCAACAACAGACACACCGCGGAGGTACTGGCCGACTACTTGCAGTGAGAAACTGAGTCATGGCTGGGCAGTCTACATCTTGAGCCAGGCAAGGTAGTCCGTGATAACGGCCGTAATTTTGTGGCGGCCATAGCCCTGGCAAAACTCCAACACATACCTTGCCTGGCTCACACCTTGAACCTGGTGGTGCAGTGCTTCATAAATAATTATCCGGAGTTATCAGCCCTGCTCCATAAGGTGCGAAGACTGTGCTCGCACATCCGTTGCTCGCCCGTAAGACTCCAGTCGTATACAGAGGCTGCAGCGATCGCTCCACCTCCCCAAACACCACCTAATCATAGACGTTGCAACAAGGTGGAACTCCACCATGCACATGGTGGAGAGGCTATGCGAACAGAGGCAGGCTGTAATGCATTTGTGGGAGGTTACACGGGCAGGCAGTTTGAGGGCAGTCATCGAGTTGTCGGGTGAGCAGTGGTCAAAGCTGAAAGACCTCTGTAAAGTCCTTCAGTGTTTTGAGGAATGCACATGGCAGGTAAGAGCAGACTACGCCATCATAAGCATGAGCATCCCACTTCTGCGTCTGCTCATGCAAACTTTGACACACATTAAGGATCAGGCGTCTGCAGCGGAGGAGAGGAGGAGGGAAGCCTTGATGACAGTCAGGCATTGTCTGCTCAGGGAACTGTCCTGGACGAGGTGGAGGATGAGGGGGATGCTTCTCAGGGGCAAGAGAAAATGTTGGCTTGCCAAGGTCAAGTACAGGGTTTGTGCGTGACTAGAGGGATGTGGATTTGGCAGAAAGTACTCCTCCACCCACCACTGGCAGTGCATCCTTGACACCTGGAACATTGGCCCACTTGTGTGATTATCTCTTGCGAATCCTAAAAAGGGACCCCCGCATTGCCAAAATAATGAAGGATGACTACTACTGGTTGGCCAGCATCCTCGTTCCACGCTATAAAGGCAAATTACAGAACATCATGCCACAAGAGAACCTAGAGCTAATATTGGCGAACAAACAAGCAACTCTGGTAAACCGTTTGTTAGAGGCATTCCCAGCACACAGCAGCGGTGCAGGTTCTACCACGAGCCGTACTGGCAACATGGAAGAGGTGTTCGTGGTGCACACAGCCGAAGTGGCGTTGGAGACAGGGGTTTCATGACCATGTTGTGGACTGATTTCTCGAGTAACGCTCACACGACTGGTAATGCTGAATCGATTGCAACAGACAGGAGACAGCAATTGTCAACTATGGTTCAAAATTACCTCTCCTCCCCTATCGATGTTCTCCCTCACAGTTCATTCCCCTTTGACTACTGGGCCTGTAAACTGGACACCTGGCCTGAATTGGCACAATATGCCTTACAGGAGCTCGCTTGCCTGCTGGTAGTGTGCTATCAGAATCTTCAGTGCTGCTGGAGCAATCCTGACAGTTAGAAGGACCCGGCTTTCGACCCAAAATGTAGTGTGACAGTGTCACTGGTTTTATATGTGAGGGGAGGTATGTGTCACACAGGATGCTTTCCTGTGTGAACTAAAACCTACTTCATTTATCTGCCAGCATGTTAAATGCTGGTAGGTTTACACTGTTAAAGGGTGTGCGGTTTTATGGGAATGGCAAAGAGGGCGGGACGCATTCCCCTTACCTCCCCTCAGGGTGTGGCTGAGCAATGTGTAAAAGCTCAGTCCTGTTTTTTTTTCTCGGGAGTGTGGTCTGGAGAGGAAAGTTTCCAGACAGTATAGTGGAAGCTACCGAGCTTTCCACAAGGACTTTAACAGTGCAGTTTATGCTACCGAGAGCGGGCGGAACCCACTCATCTATGGACTGAGTTATTGTTTTTTTTTTTTTATGTTTTCCCGTTTAACCCAGAGGGGTCATGTTTACTTTTCCTGCGAAACCTGCATGAGTTTATGGCTGATAATAAACCAGCAGAAAGACAACCCAGAGAACGTGTGTCCTGAGATTGCCTCCAGGAGAGCCGAGCAAGTCGTCTTGCCACAGTTGGTGTGAGAGTGCGTGCAGGATTCCAGGAACACGTGTACCTGCCACAAAGACCGGTGGATGTCCTGGGTGAAGGCTGCCAGCCAGCCAGAGAAGTCCGGCAGCATGGAGGAGCTCGTTAAGCACCTGGTCCAGGCCCAGCAGAGCATGCAGCAGCAACACCTACAGAGCCAGCAGAGCATACAGCAGGCCCAGCAGAGCATGCAGCAGCAGCACCAGGAGACGACCAAACTGTTGCTTCAGCAGATCCAGTTGCAGCAAAAGTCGCAGCAGCACCAGCAGGAGGCGCAACAGCAGATACAGCTTTTGGCGGACGCCATCCAGAGCAGGGCGGCCACCCCAAACCCAGGGCCGACTGATGATTCTCACGTCAGGAAGGCGGTAAGGCGGGCCATGCAGAAGATGACCCCTGGGGATGACGTAGAAACATTTCTGACTGTTTTCTAGAGGGTGGCTGATCGGGAGAGACTCCCACCAGCACAGTGGGCAGAGGTTCTGGCGCCATATTTATCGGGTGAACCCCAAAAAGCGTATTTTGACTTGGCGCTGCAAGATGCTAAGGAGTATCCCAAACTAAAGACAGAGATCTTAGCACGTCTGGGAGTAAATATGGCAGTAAGAGCCCAGCGAGTTCATCACTGGGCATATGCTAGCAACAAACCCCCTCGTTCGCAGATGTTTGACCTACTGCATCTTGTTCAGAAGTGGCTACAACCGGAGTCCTCCACTCCGGCCCAGATGGTTGAGCGGGTGGTGATTGACAGATTCATGCATTCCCTTCCCAAGTCAGTACAGACCTGGGTTGCCCAGGGTGATCCCCAGAACGCAGATGACTTTATCGGCCTGGTAGAGAGGTACCAGGTAGTGGAGAGATCTCTTGGGAAACCGGATGCAGTCACTTCTCCCTACTGAGATACCCAAAAGGGGGTGGGTTCACCACGGAAGGGGTCTAGAGCCACCACTGGGGGGCGTCCCACTCCTATTGAAGGTGCCTTTAGAACAGTTGGGAAAGATATAGTTTGCTGGCGATGTCACAACCCTGGACATGTAGCCGCCAGGTGTCAAATATCCCCTGAGCCCATGGACTGCAGCCTAGGCAGACGGGTCTCCTATTATGCCTATCCAGCCTGTAGCGTGGACTGTCGACCCGGCGAGGGACCGCAGGCGTGTGCAGTATCCATTAATGGAATAAAAGTGCTTGGGCTGTTGGACTCCGGGAGTCTGGTGACCTTGATCAGAGCATCCCTTCCCCATCAGTTGATCCCTTCCAAAACCCTGGGTGTTCGGTGCATCCATGGTGACGCCAAGGACTATCCCGTGGCCACAGTAACAGTGGGGACAGACTGTGGTGCCCAGTCCCATGAAGTCGGGGTGGTAAAGGACCTGATACATCCCGTCATATTGGGCCGTGATTTTTCCTTATTCTGGGACTTGTGGGAGAAGGGAACTGGACTAAGTAGCATGGGGAAAAGCGAGGTCCTTGAAGAAGAACCCCCGACAGAGTCTCAGAGAGAGGAGTTCCCACTGTGCGTCCTTGTCGGTGATGAGGGTGAGACGGTGACCGAGGAGGCCGACCTACTTGCGTTAGATATGTCCAGAGAGAACTTTGGGACTGCTCAAGTTCGAGACCTGACCTTAAAAGGGGCGTTCGACCAGGTTACTGTATGTAATGGGGTTGCCCAAGAGCCGGGGGCCGACACCAGATTCTCCTACTTTGCAGCACAGGGGGAGTTGCTATATCGGGTGGCCAAACTGAGGGGCGGTGAGATAGTGGAACAGTTGTTAGTGCCGGGGCCATACAGACGGCGGCTGCTAGATATGGCCCATTCACATGTTCTGGGGGACACCTAGGGGTCGAGAAAACTCAGGAGAGGATACTGAGGAGGTTTTATTGGCCAGGGTGTTATCGAGAAATTCAAAACTTTTGTAGGTCCTGCCCACCTGCCAAATAACCGCTCCCTCCTCCCACTTCCGTAGCCCCTTAGTTCCACTACCTGTGATAGAGGTTCCCTTTGAGAGGATTGCCATGGACCTCATGGGCCCCATAGTCAAATCAGCTCGGGGACACCAATATATCCTGGTCGTCATGGACTATGCGACTCGGTATCCAGAAGCAGTTCCCCTAAGGAACATGTCCAGTAAAAGTATAGCCCGAGAGTTGGTCCATATTTTTGCTCGGACAGGTCTACCAAAAGAGATTCTAACAGACCAAGGAACCCCCCTCATGAGCAAGGTGATGAAGGAGCTTTGCAGAGTCCTTCAGATAACTCAGCTGCGGACCTCGGTTTATCATCCACAAACGGACGGCCTAGTGGAACGCTTCAACAAGACCTTAAAGGCGATGCTCAAGAAGGTCGTTGAAAAGGATGGGAGAGACTGGGACTACCTGCTCCCATTTCTGCTTTTCTCGGTCAGAGAAGTTCCTCAAGCCTCCACTGGCTTCTCTCCATTTGAGCTCCTATATGGGCGGCATCCAAGAGGTCTCCTAGACATCGCCAAGGAAACTTGGGAGGCTGAAGTCACGCCACACCGGAGTATCATCTAACATGTCGCCCAGTTACAGGAGAGAATGTCAAGGGTGATGCCAATTGTGAAGGAACATCTCCTCCAGGCGCAGGAAGCCCAGGCGAGGGTCTATAACCGGTCGGCGAGACTAAGACAGTTCCAGCCCGAGACCGTGTTTTGGTGCTGATCCCTACCGTCGAGAGCAAGTTCCTCGCCAAATGGCAAGGTCCATACGAGGTGGTGGAGAAAGTCAGCGAGGTTAATTATAGAGTCCACCAGCCTGGCCGAAGGAAGGCACATCAAATATATAATATAAACTTGCTCAAGCCGTGGCGGGACCATGAACCTGTGGAAACTCCTTGCCTGGGGGCCGCACCAGAAGGCAAGGTGGAGGAGGTCACTATTGCAGAGACTCTATCACCGGCCCAGAAGCAACAGTGTTGAGAATTACTACAGCAGAATCGGGACCTGTTCTCAGAGTTGCCAGGGCATACACAAGTGGTAGAGCATGACGTGCTGACAGAACCGCATGTACGAATGAATTTGAAGCCGTATCGGATTGCGGAAGCACGCCGGGAGGTGATCTCGGCTGAGGTGAAGAGGATGTTAGACCTCGGGGTAATAGAGGAGTCAAAGAGTGGGTGGTCGAGCCCAATCGTCCTCGTGCCGAAACCCAATGGAGAGTGGAGGTTTTGTAATGACTACCGTCGGCTGAATGAGGTATCCAAGTGTGACGCGTACCCGATGCCCCGCGTCGACGAACTCATCGAGAGGCTGGGACCGGCGAGGTACATCACCACTCTTGACCTGACGAAGGGCTACTGGCAGATCCCCATGTCCCAGATGGCTAAAGAGAAGACGGCTTTCTCAACACCTGATGGCTGTTTTCAATACACGCGGATGCCGTTCGGACTACAGGGGGCCCCAGCCACTTTCCAGAGGGCTATGGATCGGATCCTAGCCCCACATAAGAAGTATGCCGCAGCCTACCTCGACGACATTGTGGTCTTTAGCCCAGACTGGGCTAGTCACCTACCTAAACTACAGGCCGTTTTGGACGCGCTAAGGAAAGCAGGATTTACCATAAATCCGAGAAAGTGTGCCATCGGAAAAGAGGCCAAGTACCTGGGCTATGTTGTTGGGAGAGGCGAAATAAAGCCGCAAATCAAGAAAGTGGAGGCAATTCAAACCTGGCCGCAACCGCTCTCAAAGAAGCAGGTGAAAGCATTCCTGAAATGGTGGGATACTACCGGCGGTTTATCCCGAATTTCGCCATGATTGCCGCCCCACTAACTTATCTTCTAAAAGGCACCAAATCAACCATGGTGAAATGGACGGAAGAAACGGAGACCGCGTTTCAAAAGCTGAAGCTAACACTGTGCAAGCAGCCTGTCCTGATCGCGCCAGACTTTAAGAAAGAATTTGTGGTCCAGACTGACGCATCAGAGGTTGGTCTAGGGGCCGTACTCTCCCAAGAAATAAATGGGGAAGAACATCCCATTCTCTATCTAAGCCGAAAGCTGTCCTCCTGCGAGAAGAACTACGCCATAGTAGAGAAAGAGTGTTTAGCCATAAAATGAGCCGTGGATACACTGAAATATTACCTACTAGGCCGGAAGTTTAAATTAGTATCAGACCATGCCCCGTTGAGATGGTTGAGGGAAAAGAGGGGAAAAAATGCTAGGGTAACTAGATGGTTCCTAGAGCTTCAAGATTTTAACTTTCACGTGGAGCATAGGCCAGGGAAGTTACATGGGAATGCAGATGCCCTCTCTAGGATTCCCTGTCTGGTGTCAGAAGGTGCCCAAACCCCCGACTTTGGGCAGAGGGGGGAATATGTGACAGTGTCACTGGTTTTATATGTGAGGGAGTATGTGTCACACAGGATGCTTTCCTGTGTGAACTAAAACCTACTTCATTTATCTGCCAGCATGTTAAATGCTGGTAGGTTTACACTGTTAAAGGGTGTGCGGTTTTATGGGAATGGCAAAGAGGGCGGGACGCATTCCCCTTACCTCCCCTCAGGGTGTGGCTGAGCAATGTGTAAAAGCTCAGTCCTGGTTTTTTTTTTCTCGGGAGTGTGGTCTGGAGAGGAAAGTCTCCAGACAGTATAGTGGAAGCTACGAGCTTTCCACAAGGACTTTAACAGTGCAGTTTATGCTACCGAGAGCGGGCGGAACCCACTCATCTATGGACTGAGTTATTGTTTTTTTTTTTTTTTTTTATGTTTTCCCGTTTAACCCAGAGGGGTCATGTTTACTTTTCCTGCGAAACCTGCATGAGTTTATGGCTGATAATAAACCAGCAGAAAGACAACCCAGAGAACGTGTGTCCTGAGATTGCCTCCAGGAGAGCCGAGCGAGTCGTCTTGCCACAGTAGGTGATCTCACCTTCATTAAAATGAACCATGCCTGCGTTTCAAAGGAATTTGTACCACCTTCCCCTGATGACACATAGGTTGCCAGCAAAATGGCTCACTTTGTCCTCCTCTTCCTCCGACTTCTCCAATTCCTCCATTTGCAGCTGTTGAACGTCCAGCCTACACCTCAACATATGCCAGTTTTTCCACCTCCCTAACTGGGCTGTACCCCCCCAGGGCCGGCGTCAGCACCTGTTGCAACCGGGCAAGTGCCGGGGCCCTGAGCAGGTGGGGGGCCCACTCGCCTTCAGAGACACCGGCGTACTATGAGGGGCCCTGTGCCAGTGCCGGCGCCCACGAGTGGGCCCCCCTGCTTGCTCAGGGCCCCAGCACTTGCAATACTTACCTCTCCCTGCTCCACCGCTGTGACGTCTTCCGCGTTTCCTGACAGTGACATTCAGGTCAGAGAGCGAGATGACGTCACGTCTGTGCGCCCTCTGCCTGAACAGTCACAGTGAAGAGAGCTGGAAGATGGCGACGGGGAGGAGTCCAGAGTAGAGCAGTGCCCAGCGAGGAGAGGTATTTCATTTTTTTTTTATGTTTGGAGCAATATACACTGGAGAATTATATATTGGGCCCATCATACACTTGAGCATCATAGATAGGGCCCATTATACACTGGAGCATTATATATGGGGCCCATCATATACTAGAGCATCATATGGGGTTCATTATTTATGGGGCATCATATAGGGCCCTCTATATATGGAGCATCATATGGAGCACATATGGGGCCTATTCTGTATGGAGCATTATATGGAGCCCATTCTGTATAGAGCAATATATGGGGCTCATTATTCTGTATAGAGCAATATATGGGGCTCATTATTCTGTATGGCGCACTATGTGGTGCCCATAATACTGTATGGAGGACTATACTGTCAGGTTTTTGAGCTATTGTAGAATTTACAATAGATATCACTCATGTAATGTAAGAAGTGAAGTATTTGGCATTGTACTATACCTATATTTCTCTGCCCTATCGGAGCATCATGAATTGTGGTATGTGTTAAAGGGGCCCACTGAGACTCTTTCGCCAGGGGCCCACGAAAACCTGGAGCCAGCCCTTCCCCACCCACAACTTTAGCCAAATAACCCCCAGTTTTTAATG
The DNA here is from genome assembly GCA_033576555.1 of Oophaga sylvatica. Taxonomy (NCBI): domain Eukaryota; kingdom Metazoa; phylum Chordata; class Amphibia; order Anura; family Dendrobatidae; genus Oophaga; species Oophaga sylvatica. The sequence goes on along the minus strand of JARQOD010000003.1, from coordinate 342,521,060 downwards.
CGTTACTATTATTGTAAAGTACATTAAGGTTGACAAGCTTAAGTAATAAGAATTGATGTCGTTGGCATTGAAATGGGCACTGTAGGTGTGTTTACTGTCCTGAATAAGCAGAGGCTGGTAAATCAATTCAGATTGTTGTGGTTGTAGCAGATTGATAAAAATTAACTTTTATTTCTATAGTTAAAAAAACCAAGGTGCCAAATAAGTGCCAAACAAAAAAAACCCAAAAAGGTGTGTGTGAATAGAAGAAAGAACAAAAGGGAAAACGATTAAAAATAGAACCACTGTTTAAATAAAAAGCTGAATTAGATCTTAGGGATGAGATCGTTTAATGCCCTTATGCTCCTATTTACTTTATTCGGATATAGCCATCCTATTCCTTTTGCACAGGAATTGTTGGCTGCTTAATAAGTGGAGCCTATGTGGTGGATTTCAGCTTTTGTGTGGATGGGAGGAAGAAAGATTTTTCTTTTTACTTATTATGTCAATCTTTAAAATGTGTATACACACCGGCCCGATATGGGTTATACGGGAACCTTATATAATGTAAAGATTGAAAGCCCCCCTTTTTTTTATGAAATTACCTCATACACTGAGTAATTTACATATGTCAACATAGATTCAAACATACATATTATCAATGGTTCTATAGATTGCTCCTATATGATTTGGAGCTATATATGTACATATCCTGTCATGAATATAAGCCTGCGATACAGATCATCATAAACCCAGCCTAGGAGCCCCAGAGTTATGTGTACTCTGTATTCAATCGGTCTCACTGTGGGTATTTTAAGTTCATATGATACTCATCTGTATCGTTGTATTGTAGGCGTGAGTGCTGATACAGCCTGGGGAGACTCGCATTAACCATTGTAGTCAGTCGGTCTCTACCCCTCCGGCTCTCCCAACGCGTTTCATCTATCAGGAATCATCAGGGGAGGTAAAGTGCTCTGAGTTGAAAAGACAGGGATAGCGATATGCTTAAGTCCTTACTTTTATAGTTCCCGGGTATGTATTGCTGGAGTTCATTTCCGGACGCTAATTGCGTCATTTCCGGTACATGGTGTGCATCGTCACATACATGTGGCGCATGCGCGGTGAGTATAGGGAATTCATGTCTCTCGGAACGTCATTTCCGGTTTATAGAGAGAAGTACCCTGCGGCTGATAATAGGATATTCTGTCTGCAGTACATGCAGTCCTATGTTTAATTAACTAGCGTTTGCATCATTAATATCTCCTAATATCACATACACATGTGGCCTTAGAATTATGAAAATTGAAGGGACTGTGTATGGTTAAAGAAAATCCCCATTAATAAGAAAGATTCTTATATATATCAATAGAGATAAGCCTTATCTTTGTATATGTGCAAATAATTCACGGTCCTGTTAGTATTGACATTCAATGGGTATGAAAAGCTATATTAAATCCTCAGTAAATCGTGGAAAATCAAAAAGAAGCAACACACGCCCTCATTATATTGTATATTCCACCATAGAGACATGTTATTTATTGTGTGAAATGTACATGTCAGATGGAAAGAAAACAAAATTGAAATTCTTTGCATGCAAATGGGGACGCAACCGACCTTCTTAGGAAAAATAGGTAGGGTGCACACTAAAGGACACCCTGTTGTGCCCTGTCTATTAAATCCCTACCTAACGCGGAGGTTGGCACCCTAAAACCTGCGCAGTGGCGCCCCCACTCAACGGCGGCTCAACCTATTCTAGATGCCCTGATGGACCCTACACTACAAGAAGGAAGAAAAGGTTAGAAGTTCGTTCAGACCTTTTGGGTAGGTGGTTTGGAGATGGAAAATCCAAAAAGTTTCTTTTTGTAGGATTCGTTTATCCCAATCTCCTCCCCTTTGATTTTTATTGATTTTGTCAATACCCATAAAGGACAGAACTCTTGTATCACCTCCGTGTATATGATTGACATGATTGGCAACAGGGGTATCTCTCTTGTTGATAGTGTCTCTATGATGTTCTCCTATCCTCTTCTTAAGCTCCCTTCTGGTCTTGCCTACGTATTGTATGCCACATTTGCAGGTAATATTGTATATGACCCCGGTAGATTTGCAGTTTATGAATTGTCTGATAGAGTAGGTCTCTTGGGTGACTGTACTTGTGAATTCTTTCCCTTGTTTTAAAGATCCACAGTATTTGCAGCTCCCACATCTGTAGCAACCCTTTGTTTGGTTAGCTAACCATGTGTGGTTGCTAGATCTAGAGGGGGCATAATGGCTGCGTACTAGTCTATCTTTCAACGATCGTCCTTTTTTGAAAGTTATCTGTGGTATTGTGGGAATTACACTGGTTAGATCTTTATCCATACATAGAATAGGCCAGTGTTTTGTGATAATTCCCCTTAATTCCTTTGACCCATTTGAAAATTTAGTGATGAATCTGATGGCGTTTTCTTCTTCTGTTTTTTGTTTAGGAGTAAGAAGGTCCCTTCTTTCTCGAGTGAGTGCTGTCTTATAAGCGTCTTTCAAAACATAGTCTGGGTACCCAATCTCTAAGAATCTCTGTCTTAGGTCGTCAGCCTGATCTTTGAACATCGTCATATTGGAACAGTTCCCATCATACACTTGAGCATCATAGATAGGGCCCATTATACACTGGAGCATTATATATGGGGCCCATCATATACTAGAGCATCATATGGGGTTCATTATTTATGGGGCATCATATAGGGCCCTCTATATATGGAGCATCATATGGAGCACATATGGGGCCTATTCTGTATGGAGCATTATATGGAGCCCATTCTGTATAGAGCAATATATGGGGCTCATTATTCTGTATAGAGCAATATATGGGGCTCATTATTCTGTATGGCGCACTATGTGTTGGCCATAATACTGTATGGAGGACTATACTGTCAGGTTTTTGAGCTATTGTAGAATTTACAATAGATATCACTCATGTAATGTAAGAAGTGAAGTATTTGGCATTGTACTATACCTATATTTCTCTGCCGTATTGGAGCATCATGAATTGTGGTATGTGTTAAAGGGGCCCACTGAGACTCTTTCGCCAGGGGCCCACGAAAACCTGGAGCCAGCCCTTCCCCACCCACAACTTTAGCCAAATAACCCCCAGTTTTTAATGTGTTACTATTATTGTAAAGTACATTAAGGTTGACAAGCTTAAGTAATAAGAATTGATGTCGTTGGCATTGAAATGGGCACTGTAGGTGTGTTTACTGTCCTCCACTCACTGGCGACTTTTATTCCCCATTGATTTGCATTGAGGTCAGGTTTTCGACTCGACTTTTTCCGATAGTCTGCCGACTTTGTTCGACTCGACTTTTGGAAAAGTTGAGCCGACTGAAACCCGACTCGACCCTCCCGGAGTCAAAGTCGCTCATCTCTAGTGGTGACGTGTTTCTATAATACTTTTCCTCTGACTGTTCCACTCCTGGTTTTGGCTTACAAATACTGGTGTAAAATACTGACGAAATAGTGAACGTGTGCACGTGGCTTTAAGGTGGGGCCATACACCCCGCTAATTTATGCATCCAACAAATATTCTTCCCGATTTCCCTAAAGATAAGCTGACCATAGATTTATTCTTTACAGGCCCAAGTCTCTGTTCTTTCAGAAGATAAAGGAGAAGAGCCAAACACGTTGAGCTTACTGAAATCCACAATGTCCTTTCCTTCAACATCTTATGGCAAGTCTAAACACTCCTTATACTATGGATAGATGTCATCAGATCCCACTTAAAAAAGACATTAGTTTAATGTATGAGGGATGTGTAGACTCCCTCCGAATAGAAGACATATGTACGGTGGCCACCAGTTTGCAGCACTGTGATCCGGGGTAAAGTCCCACCAAGGACAACATCTGCAAGGAGTTTTTATGTTCTCCCCATGTTTGCGTGGGCTTCCTCTTGCACACCAAAGCCATCACTGATAGGGAATGTAGATTGTGAGCCCCAATGGGGACAGTGATGATAATGTCTGTAAAGCGCTATGGAATTAATGGCGCTATACAAGGCCTCATTCAGACATCTGTGGTTTTCATGTATGGATAAATTACGTGTCTCATATCTTTTTTTTAATGTTAAATATGGGCAGCACATGTATGCTACACTGATGCTATCTATGTGCTGTCTGTGATTTTCAGGGTACTTTCCATCCATGATGCTGGTAAAAAATGGACATGTCTACGTAATTTTTACATGCACATGGTCTTAAAAAAAAAACATAAAAAAAAAACAGACATCTGAATAGCCCCATAGACTAATGGGCAGCATGGTGGCTCAGTGGTTAGCACTGTTGTTTTGCAGCACTGGTGTCTCGGGTTCGAATCACACCAAGAAAACATCTGCAAAAAGTTTGTATGTTCTCCACGTGTTGCGTGGGTTTCCTAACAAATAGGCAATCCTGCATGTATTGTGGCTGTCGAACAGCTGCGAGACATGGAGCCGCGAGGACTCGAACATATTATTCAAGCATGCCGAAGTAACCCGGTTAGCACCCGAGCATGTTTGCTCATCACTAGTCACTTACCTTCCATGATTTATTTCAGACCAGGCCGGCGTGTAATTAAGCTAATCTTTTTATACCAGCCCATTTTCGTAATGTAAAAGCAGGTAATAATTAAGATCAAGCGCTCACGGCTGTGCAATCATCAGGATGGAGTCTGGGATCACCGAATTTTAATATATGCATACCTACTTGGATAAACACAGGTTATATACATTATACAGATAGAGCTGTTTCTCGACTGGCCACTACTATAAAAGCTCCATTATCTTTACAGGGTGTGGAGAGCTGGAGCGTAACATTAGTGTAATTAGGATATTGCATTCAATCCCATAAATAATGTACAGTGGGTACGGAAAGTATTCAGACCCCTTTAACTTTTTCACTCTTTGTTTCATTGCAGCCATTTGGTAAATTCAAAAAAGTTCATTTTTTTATCATTAATGTACACTCTGCACCCCATCTTGACTGAAAAAAAAAAAAAAATGTAGAAATGTTTGCAAATTTATTAAAAAGGAAAAACTGAAATATCACATGGTCATAAGTATTCAGACCCTTTGCTCAGACACTCATATTTAAGTCACATGCTGTCCATTTCCTTGTGATCCTCCTTGAGATGGTTCTACTCCTTCATTGGAGTCCAACTGTGTTTAAACTGATAGGACTCGATTTGTAAAGGAACTCACTTGTCTATATAAAACCTCACAGTGCATGTCAGACCAAATGAGAATCATGAGGTCAAAGGAACTAGCCAAGGAGCTCAGAGACATAAATGTGGCAAGGCACAGATCTGGCCAAGGTTACAAAAGAATTTCTGCAGTACTCAAGGTTCCTAAGAGCACATTGGCCTCCATAATCCTTAAACGGAAGAAGTTTGGGACCACCAGAAGTCTTCCTAGACCTGGCCGTCCATCCAATCTGAGCAATCGTGGGAGAAGAGACTTGGTGAGGGAGGGTAAGGAAGAACCCAAGATCATTGTGTCTGAGCTCCAGAGATTGAGTAGGGAGATGGAAGAAAGTTCCTGAGCTCCAGAGATTGAGTAGGGAGATGGAAGAAAGTTCCACAAAGTCAACTATCACTGCAGCCCTCCACCAGTCAGGCCTTTATGGCAGAGTGGTCCGATGGAAGCCTCTCCTCAGTGCCAGACATTTGAAAGCCTGCATAGCATTTGCTAAAAAATACATGAAGGACTCCCAGACTATGAGAAATAAGATTCTCTGGTCTGATGAGACGAAGATAGAACTCTGGTGATAATGCTAAGCAGTATGTGTGAAGAAAACCAGGCAATGCTCATCACCTGCCCAATACAATCCCAACAGTGAAACATGGTGGTGGCAGCATCATGCTACAGGTGTGTTTTTCAGCTGCAGGGACAGGACGACTGGTTGCAAGTGAAGGAAACATGAATGCGGCCAAGTACAGAGATATCCTGGATGAAAACCTCTTCCAGAGTGCTCTGGACCTCAGACTTGACCAAAGGTTCATCTTCCAACAAGACAATGACCCTAAGCACACAGCTAAAATAACGAAGATGTGGCTTCAGAACAACTCTGACTGTTCTTGACTGGCCCAGCCAGAGCCCTGACTGAAACCAAATTGAGCATCTCTAGAGAGACCTGAAAATGGCTGTCCACCAACGTTCACCATCCAACCTGACTGAACTGGAGAGGATCCCCAAATCCAGGTGTGAAAAACTTGTAGCATCATTCCCAGGAAGATTCGAAGATTCATGGCTGTACTAGCTCTAAAGGGTGCTTCTACTTAATACTGAGCAAAGGGTCTGAATACTTATGACCATGTGATATTTCAGTTTTTCTTTTTTAATAAATTTGCAAAAATTTCTACATTCATTTTTTTCAGTCAAGATGGGGTGCAGAGTGTACATTAATGAGAAAAAATATGAACTTTTTTTAATTTACTAAATGGTTGTAATGAAACAAAGAGTGAAAAATTTAAAGGGGTCTGAATACTTTCCATACTTACTGTCATGATCCAGGATGGGGTTTTGTCTTTGTCCGTCCTTGTCAGACAGGGGTTAATTGTTTTGGCATCTCTCTGGAAGAGGGCAGCTGTTTAGTTGCCAATTGACCTAGGTCTAGTGTCAGTTATACTCCTGCCCTCGGCTGAGTTAGTTGACCTCCTGTGTGCCTGATCTTGTTGCTTGTTTGGTTTTGACCCAGTCCATCTCTTCATTGTGAGTTTGTCTACTGTCTTGGTACTGTGTATTTGCCAGTTCTGGTTTTCTGATCCCTTGGCTACGTTCTGATTACCCTCTGCCTGCTCCTCTTGTACTGCATTGCTCCCTCTGCGTATGACCCCTTGGCTCTGTTCTGATTATTCTCTGCCTGCTCCTCTTGCACTGCATTGCTCCCTCTGTGTATGACCCCTTGGCTCTGTTCTGATTATTCTCTGCCTGCTCCTCTTGTACTGCGTTGCTCCCTCTGCGTATGACCCCTTGGCTACGTTCTGGTTATTCTCTGCCTGCTCCTCTTGTACTGCGTTGCTCCCTCTGTGTATGACCTGGCTATCCTGATGATCCGTTTTGTCTATGCCCCATGGTAACTCTGTCCCGTAGTTACCCTTCTTGGAGTTTTCCTTCTGCTCCTAGCTCTCGGAGCTTAGGCCACGTCCCCAGCAGTCAGGTGCTTCAGGTCCTGTTTGGCCTGAAACAATCTCTCTCTGCTCCTGCTTCCTCTGAGAGACCTGTGGCCGGCACTGCCCCTTGGCAGTCACATGCTGCAGGTCCTGTTAGTCTGAAGCACACATCTTCACCGCTGCTGCCCCGCTCCACAGGTATCTTTGAGTGCAGTCTGTCTTACTCAGGACACACGCACTGGCTCAGTGAGCAAGTGCAGTGCGGTGTTCGTAATACTTACTGTATATACCATGGCAGCAACTCGTGGCTGTTGGAGCCCTTGAAGAGAAGAGGGCTTGAAGGAGTTGTGTTGTGAATGGGTTTGAGATGAGTTCTGAGCAGAGGCTCCCTCTGGTGGTTACAAGCGGTGCTAGTCTGTCCAGTGAAGATTGTGAGGACTGGGAATCAGGTGTTACTGATTGGTCTTATATAAGGGAGTCACCTTCCCATCAGGGTTGCCGGTGATCAATTGTTCTGGTCTGGATCCTTTATTCCTGTTTCCCTTGTAGCCTGCTGTGTCGTGTCTGCATCTCCTGCTAACAGATAAGACATTTTCTTCTTTTGTGTTTGTGCTATATTTTTGCATTTTGTCCTGCACTTCTGTGGGGGCCTTCAGGGTCCCCTCCGGGGGCTTCTGCCCTCTCAGTTTTGTTCAGCCACTGATGTTTGTACTTTTGCTTTTTCCAGTTTTTTCAGTGGCTGCTGTTTTGATTTTGTTACACCAGAGAACTAATTTAGGTGGTAGAGGTCGTGTGATCTCAGGTGTTTTTGAAATTAGTAGAGTTGGTGCCTTTCAGGGTTTTCTGGGATTGCAGTAAGTACCCTTCCTATCCTTTTCTATTTAGTTAGTTTGGGCCCCAGCGTTTGCTCATACTATTTTCTTTCTGTGTCAGTATTTCATCTTGTCTAACCGCCATTACATGTTTGGGGGCTTTCTATTATCTTTGGGGTTCTGCTCCGGGGCAGATAGCTTTCCTATTTCTATCTTTAGGTGTAGTTAGTTTCTCAGGCTGTGACGAGGCGTCTAGGACCAACGTAGGAACGCTCCACGGCTGCCTCTAGTTGTGGTGGTTAGTCAGGGTACTGCAATCTCATAGATTCCAACTGCTCTGGTGTATTGCCTTTTTTACCTGCACTCCTCAGCTACCGAAACATAACAGAGTTGGCTGAATCCCTTATTTTAAAGTGTTTATCCAGGACTATATAATTGTTTTGTTTTTTTTTACTACGGACTTAAGAACTAACAGTCAGGTACTCACTAAATATCTGCTTGTTATGCTGGCGGTGACCTTGCGGCGATTCAGTAGCGTCCGTTGACATCACATCGACAGAGCAGTGGCTTGTCTTCTGTTCTGCTGTGTTGATGGGGCTTTATTGTTGACCTCATGCTGATTGACACTTTGCTCCCTGCTGCCTAAGTGCGGGTAGCCGGCTTTCAATCAACAGGACTTTGGCGTCGTACCCCCTCTGAGCCGGTGCTGGGTAGAACAGGCAGGTAGTTGAAGCTACCTGCCTGTTAGTTTTTAGTTCCATATAAAAAAGTAACGGTACTGGAAAACCTTTAATGATTAGTAAAACGAGACATGTAGCTAGGGGTTTGGCACAGAGGAGAAAAAAAAAAACCCATCAGAGTGGGCTTCTAACTTAGGTACCCATTATTACAACTAAGACCCAATTATTCTAGACATCTCAGGAGATAATGCTGTTACTGAATATAACTCACTATACAAAGACAACATTACTGCCATACAAGTGGTCGTATAGGTAAGATCCCAGCTCAGCAGTTCGTACAGGCGATTATAGTGCAGTTATATATAGTGACTTACAGGTGACCACCTTTCTGATGGGGTCGGTCATTTTTCCAGTTTTTACAGTCTGGCCCAAACCATCATAACGATTGCTCCCTGTTACCACTCATCTGCAGAGTATACAAAAAAAAATACTCCAGTACCTCCATATCCTGCTGATACCCAAAGCTTGGCAGATTACTGCCATATTTATAAAATATAGTACACGCATACATACTCGCCTAACCAAGATCCTGACAAGTCCACCAGTCCATTTGGCTCCAATGCCATCGCACTCCCTGACCACAATTCTGATGTCCTTGCAACAAATCTGCTATGTGTAAATATATCTTTAAAATGATCACTAGATGAAGGGTTGGACACATGAATAAATTCCCTGGCGGACCCCCGTGCCCCAGTCAGACACTGCTTTGAGCCATATTGAGGCAGTACAATAGACCTGAAGTCTCGTCATTAATCATCTGCCCACTCGTAATTATATAGTGTTATATTTCAGTTTAACTGTGTAGAGTAAAAAAAAAATAGATGGATTCTTTTGGACACGATGGTAGGCTTTAGCCTTTGTGGCCACTAGATGTCAGCAAATGTGATGAGTAAAATTACATTATTAATTTTTACACAGACATACTACATATAAACACCAGGGATTTCAAAGAATAAAACATCTGATTTTTGCGTAGGAGTTCTATCTGTGGTTTCCACGGACAGCATTCGTGCCTGTGATAGTCTATGGAGTCATTCAAATATCCATCATTTTTCTGATTCTCTATAACATGATGGGGTCCATTTCAATACTATATTCCCCAGTGTAAAATAAGATACCCACCAAACTAGCGCTGTTCCAGCGATCTCAATGACAGGTCTCCCGATACTTGCATGACATTGTTATGCTATGTGAGCTCTGCAGTCAGAGGCCTCTAACAAGCAGCAGTACTCATGCTTCACTTAGATGTCCAGTTTTTGACCAAGGAAAGTTTAAGAGAAGAATTTATTGATTGGCTGCAGGGCTCAAATGGCACGACAATGTCACGCGAGTGCAATGAGACCCGGTGTCTACATTGCGGGAATGTCGCCAGTGCAGGCGGTGAGCTTCTGTTATTATTTTACACTATTTAAGATTAGTAGACTACTCCTTTAAATTCTTACATATTATAACTGTGTAGTAAAGGGCTTAATTCCAAGAAGTTTACAGATCACAATATGGAACATGGAGTGACGATACTGTCTCTTTAAATGTGTAATACCCCATAAAGTGGCGTGAAGTGTGCAGAGCAGTATATTTCATCATGAATCAGACCTGTCAGTTACATAACTGGATCCATAAATAATGCCGCATGGATTGAGCTGCTGAGTAGACAACTGTTTGGTAGCTGACGCAGCTTTGGGGTCCACCTACTTCTGCGTGATCTTTCGGCATTGTAATGTGTAAGTGTCATGTAATATAAGATGGTGACACGCCTGGTTGGTGACTGGATTTACTGAAAAACAATGGAAACCAGTGAGTATAGGCAGTAGAGGAAGGGCGTAACTCTAGCAGGTGGAGAGGTTGTGGTTACACATATACCCTGGAGCCTAAAGGTGGCCTCAATGGTGCCTTTGATTAATTTCATTCCATAACTATAGAATGAAGGGTAAATGGTTTGCATTAGGCGCCCATACACATTATATAGCAGAACACTCATTTGTAAGACAACTATCCATCCCAACTCATGCGTTGTCAATGGGGAAAGCGGAGTAAGCCGCTGCCAGACAACTTTGGTCGCCCAATCCTTCTCTCCCCTGACATCATCTATTAGAGAAGAACTGGAGGCCTCCTTTATATATTAGGTTATAAAGAGAATAGAAAAATCTACAGCAAATACTATACTGTTGACAAGAAAAAAAAACGCTGCTTAAACTACATGTGTCTTGATGCATTTATTTCCCAATTCATTTGAATGGGTGAAAAACGCTGCAAAAACAGTAAAAAATATGACAAGTTGCAGATTTGAAATCCGTAAGGAATAAATAAGCAGCATGTGAATGAGATTCAAAAAAAAAAAATCTCATACACTTTGTTGTTATTGTAATTCGCTCCTTTTTATGCAGGGAAATAAGCCAAGACTTCCTGCCTGTCAAATATTTTTTTTTCTTAGTTATCACATTTGATACATTATCTACATTTGTGTCCTTGCAGATGTTCTAGCGAAAGCTCGAAAACAAAGTTATTCATGTTATTGTGAGCAAGCGTTAAGCAAATCTAGCTGGCATCTATTTGGTTGTCCACACCACGCAACATTTACATACACTACTATTAATACATATAAAATGGGGCATGTAAATGGGATCTATAGGCAGGGCGGTGTCCATTTTGGTGGAGTTAGGCCGGCGTCACACTAGCGAGTTTGTTGCGAGTTAGTCGCACGACTTACTTGCATCAACACCCGGCACGGCGGCCCGCTCTCAGACCAGAGTGCGCGGCGGCATAGAAATACATGCAGCCGCGCACTCTGGTCCGAGAGCGGGCGGCCGTGCCGGGTGTTGATGCGAGTAAGTCGTGCGACTAACTCGCATCAAACTCGCTAGTGTGACGCCGGCCTTAGAGTCAGAGTCGGAGGTTTGGCTTAGCGGCTCAACTCAACAAATTTGAAATGAATGGGGATGAGTGACAATACACGTTAGAAGTGAGAAGAGAAGTTATCGAGGATCTTGAAGTCACTGGCTGGGAGACCGATATAGAGGAGTCATGAGATTCTCCACCAGATAGGGCATTGCGGTCTATATACAGACAGTGAAATATTGTCGTGTGATCCCAGCCATGTGCAGCCACAGAGTTTTCAATGGGGAAAGGGAGTAAGCCGCTGCTAGACAAGACGCTTAACAATGTCTAAGAGGGCACCCACTCCAATTGGGCTTATTTAGACTAATGAGAACAATGGGAGGTCACAATGCAATGAAAATTTGACATGGTTCCAATCACTCATATGAGCTCGTTTGTTGCCCTCCAATATGTTACATTTAAACATATCGTTATGGATATCTCTAATAGGTTTGCAATATAATTGGAATATAGCTTAGATTTCCATAAAATGAAGCTAAATTCTTAGGGAATAAACCACAGGATAGGAATTGTAGAAGTCTAGACTGGAAACCAAGGAAAGTAATGGAGTTTATCCAAATCGCCCATCAGCTAGGTCAGTAATCTGCGAGCACTAGACAGGAGCCCTGCAAACCTCTTCCTCCTACCTTCCAGCGTCCCTGGCTCTTCTTTTGATTAGCCAACCTGGTGAAAAGTGATGTGTACCATACCACAACTTAGATGTCGCATCAGGATGGCTATTCAGAAGAAGAGTCGAGGATGCCAGTAGGTAGAAGGAAGTCCTCAGGGTTCCTGTCCAGTGACTATAGATTACTGATATGGCCAATGGACCAGGTACTGCGAATGGATTCACACCAACACTAGTCAGTAAGATACTGACCTTGAGATTTTAACAACAGCACATTGACACTCAAAATTCTAAGAAAATAATAGAATATACTAAGAGTCAACGTTAATAATGGAATGAGGGGGATGTACAGATGAGCGAAATAATGGTTAATTCTTGAAACTTCCTCACTCGTAAACCAAGACAGTTTGAGCCACCACATTCCTGTAATGGGGTTGTCCAATGTATCACCTACGTAATGGACAGGTGATAACTTATTAATTGTAGGGGTCCAATCTCATGGACCCTCACAGATCATTAAAAATGGGCACTTTTATCCCCATTCGAATGGAGCGGCAGGTTACATGCTCAAACTGCTCCATTCATTCCCTATAGGTGTCATGTGTGCATCGCCACGAAGATCGTCGCGGTTGCACATTCTGACTTCTCACAGCTGAGTTGCTGTTTCTTTGTGTTTGGCAGTGAGGGAGTTAATTCTGTCTGTGCTCGGTTCTGGGACTGGGTGCAGTTTCTCCCGGCTGCAATTGATTATTTGTTGATTGGTTTCCTTTAAATCCCTGGTTGTCTGCTTGGGGAGTTGCCAGTGAAATTCTTCATGCAGACCACAGATAGGATTGAATCTGGATAGACTTAAGTTAAAGAGCTCCTTAGTTGTTTTAAGCTCAACTTGCTTAGAGTTTTATATCCCAGACCATTTATGTTCCTTCTGTGTTTGAGTGTGTATGCGAGTCTGTGTTTTCTCCAGTCTGTCTTATATGTCTAATCTGTGTATTTAGCAGAGATCAGCCCATATCCCTTTGGTGGTAATCAGGGTCCTTCTTAGGACTGATTACAGGGTTCAGGGACTGATAGGAGACAGGGTTAGGCTGGAGACTTGGACCTCTGAACCATTATCAGTATCTCCAAGGTGAGGGATTAGTTAGGACCCCAGTTTTAGGGTCAGGTTAGACCCCGGTCCTCCTCTTTCCTGTGACAGCGTATCAAGTCCTCAAGATTAACCCTGAGTTCAACGGATATCGTGTCAGGTAAATCTATTCTATATTTACATGCTGATGTTGCTAAACTATATGTTGTATAGAGTGTTGTTTCTGTAAGAATAGTTAACTGACATCGTACACATATCATTAGACAGCGTGACAATAGGGCTGTTGAGTGCTGCGCTCGGTTATTTCCAGCAGCCTCACTTCATTTTGTAATGGGGATAAAAGTCCCCCGATATGTGATAACTTATTTATCAGAGCAAGAAATGCAAGGACTGAGACTATTCTTGCAAGTGCTTAGAAGGTCAGAATAATAGCGCAATGATGAGCTCCACTAGATACCGCGTCAATGAACCCCAAGCCACTGCACATATTCATACAATTAAAATTAACTCCTAGGTTACCGTGAGGTTTTACAGAATGGTTAATGATTGCTGATGTGTTTCTATTTATTGTCTCATGAAGCAATTGTAGTCAGCGTGAGTCATGACAGTGTACACACCAGGGATTTTTTGGGCTTGTCCTATTCCCTATAAGCAACACACCTAGATTAACATACACAGAAGTTTTTACCTGCTGAAATCAGGTTGTTGCTTTTATTAATTATTCTGTATTAATCACACTGATGATACGGCCGTATCACATCAACATAACAAAAGAGGAAAACATTTCCATTTTTAGGGGTTGAACCACAATATAGAACACTATACCCATTCCCATAGTAAATGAATTACGGTATATGTTTTTCTGGGGGTCCCTGCAGACATGAGAGCCCAGGTATGACTGATATTACCATGTGCTTTAATGAACTACTCCTCTTTTTTGATTCCCTAAATTATGATATATTGCCATAAGATGTATGAGAAACTGAGTTACTAACATTCAAACTATGTGACCATTATGGTTTACAAAGTAAAACCCAACTTTACATGAACGACATTACAAGAGGCCTCTACAGAGTATGTCCTAATGGGACATTTTCATAGCACAAAATTAACAGAAAAATACACCCCAAATTGTGCAGATTTCTGACAAAATTCACTCTCTGCACTTCAAAAGTTGAATCTGTTGTTAAAATCCCAAACATAAATTGACAGCCTTTGAATGCTACAGCGCCGCTCAACTTAGACATCTGTTTGTTTGTTTTTTACATGCGAGTGCTATCCATATTTTTCAAGGATAGCACTCATACCTAATAGTTCTCATGTTCTAAATTTTTCAGAGACCCACAGGTCCATGTAAAATTGTGGAGATATGTCCAATTTTGATCCAAGCGTGAGATCAAAATCGGTCTATGACATTCAAGTGCGGTCCAACTTTCCTAGACTGTTAAGCCTTAAGGGTATGCCACACTAAACAACATCGCTAACGGGATCGCTAAAAAACGTCACTATTTAGCGATCCCGTTAGCGATGTTGTTCAGTGCGGCAGCTGCCAGCGACGAGCTTCCTGCTGTGATCTCGCTCGTCGCTGGAATCGTTCCGGACCCTATTTTCTCGTCGGCGCTCCCGCTGGGTAAGTATATATCGCTAGTGTGGCACCTTTTCTTAGCGATTTAGCGGTACTTTTGTACCGCTAAAGTCGTTAAGAAGATCGCTAACGGCGATAGCGCCGTTAACTATATCGCTAAATGTGGCCGCACTTAGCGATATAGAAACAATCCCGCTAGCGATCGCATTAGTATGCGTCGTTATCGTGATCGCTAGCGGGATTGTTTAGTGTGGCAGTACCTTAATTCAGACGTCCAAGCAAATCAGTCTAGGATTGAACTGCAATGCACAGACTGAATGCAGGTTTCCTGACCTGAGCGTGACACCTTCATAGAAATATATGAAGTGGTCAGGAGAGCCATAGCCAGACCGTACCCGGACGTCTTAATGAGCCCTTGGATTGGAGAAGGTGGAAAAACTTTATTTTTTTCACGTACGAGAAAAACTGATGTCGCTCGGCCCAAACTCTGATGAAACTTGGTCCAATTTTCTTGTACGTGAAAACAACAGACATATGAATGCGGCCTTATGCTGCATATTAGCTCAGCAGTATGTGGATAAGATCTTCTAATATTTCACACACAATGCTGCTACTGGTAGGCTGGCTTCACATATTCATTGCTTTGTTTTTTTTCTTGTGTGATAAGTGGATTGATTTTCATCTGTATTTTTCAGTCTTTGTGTCTATTTTTATTATCAATGTGCTGGACCTGGTTTTCATCCATTTTTTGGTCTGCGAGTCAATGTTTACTATCAGTCTGGTATCCATTTTTCTCATTAAAAAAAAAGTAAATAAATAAGATTTCCGAGCTTCTTCTACCCAATTAATGTAAAAAATAGACAGCACTCGAGTACACGACACACGGATTGACTGATAGCATGCACAGTGTTTTTCATGGACAAAATGACTTGACTACTTGATTTTGATCTGTAATTTCGATCAAAATCGGATGTTTTTGCTTTTTTTTTTATTTTGCATCTAAGCAATCCGCAAAAAAAAAAAAGATGTGAACATGGCCGTAGACTGCTATCGGTATGTGTTCTATCTATGAAAAACACGAACAGAACACATACAAGAGAAAATCAGACATGTGAAAGGGGCCCTATATGAAGCTGGAAAATCTGCTGCATGTTCACCTGTGTAAACATACCAATATGATAGCAGAAGCTTCAGCTGTTTTATAATTCAAATGAGCATTTTCTTGTTTTCCATAAA
Source organism: Oophaga sylvatica (assembly GCA_033576555.1). Taxonomy (NCBI): domain Eukaryota; kingdom Metazoa; phylum Chordata; class Amphibia; order Anura; family Dendrobatidae; genus Oophaga; species Oophaga sylvatica. Next base: position 342,505,003 of record JARQOD010000003.1, on the reverse strand, counting down.
ATCTGTAATGATCCCACCTTATTACAGGTAATGACATCTTCACTCATTACGGATTCCTTTTTCTTCCGGAATTATGTAAGATTAAATACCAACAGGATATACAGTCATGGCCAAAAGTTTTGAGAATGACACAAATATTAATTTTTACAAAGTCTACTGCTTCACTTTTTCTAATGGCAATTTGCATATACTCCAGAATGTTATAAAGAGTGATCAGCTTAACAGCAATTACTTGCAAAGTCAATATTTGGCTAGAAAATTAACTTTATCCCCAAAACACATTTCAACATCATTGCAGCCCTGCCTTAAAAGGACCAGCTAACCTCTTTTCAGTGATTGCTCCATTAACACAGGTGTGGGTGTTGATGAGGATATGGCTGGAGATCAATCTGTCATGATTAAGTAAGAATGACACCACTGGACACTTTAAAAGGAGGCTGGTGCTTGGCATCATTGTTTCTCTTCTGTTAACCATGGTTATCTCTAAAGAAACATGTGCAGTCATCATTGCAATGCACAAAAATGGCATAACAGGGAAGAGTATCGCAGCTAGAAAGATTGCACCTCAGTCAACAATCTATCGCATCATCAAGAACTTCAAAGAGAGAGGTTCCATTGTTGCCAAAAAGGCTTCAGGGCGCCCAAGAAAGACCAGCAAGCGCCAGGACCGTCTCTTAAAAGTGTTTCAGCTGTGGGATCGGGCTACCAGCAGTGCAGAGCTTGCTCAGGAATGGCAGCAGGCAGGTGTGAGTGCATCTGCATGCACTGTGAGGCGGAGACTCTTGGAGCAAGGCCTGGTCTCAAGGAGGGCAGCAAAGAAGCCACTTCTCTCCAGAAAAAACATCATGGACAGACTGATATTCTGCAAAACGTACAGGCAGTGGACTGCTGAGGACTGGGGTAAAGTTATTTTCTCTGATGAATCCCCCTTTTCGATTGTTTGGGACATCAGGAAAACGCCTCATTCGGAGAAGACAAGGTGAGCGCTACCACCAGTCTTGTCTCATGCCAACTGTTAAGCATCCTGAAACCATTCATGTGTGGGGTTGCTTCTCAGCCAAGGGAATCGGCTCTCTCACAGTGTTGCCTAAAAACACAGCCATAAATAAAGAATGGTACCAGAATGTCCTCCAAGAGCAACTTCTTCCAACCCTCCAAGAGCAGTTTGGCGATCAACAATGCCTTTTCCAGCATGATGGAGCACCTTGCCATAAAGCAAAGGTGATAACTAAATGGCTCAGGGAACAAAACATAGAGATTTTGGGTCCATGGCCTGGAAGCTCCCCAGATCTTAATCCCATTGAGAACTTGTGGTCCATCATCAAGAGACGGGTGGACAAACAAAAACCTAAAATTTCTGACAAAATGAAAGCATTGATTGTGCAAGAATGGACTGCTATCAGTCAGGATTTGGTCCAGAAGTTGATTGAGAGCATGCCAGGGAGAATTGCAAGGGGAAAATTAAAATTTTAAAAAACATTTTTTATTTCTAAATTTTTTTTTTAAAATTTGCACAATCAAAAATTTTTTTTTTTTTATGTTTTTTAATTATCGTAATTTTTTTTAAAAAGCTAATAATTATACAAAAAGAAAAATTTTTTTTCAGTGATGTGCTTCATACCAAGAAGTAAAAGTTATTACATAGTTTTTAAAAGGGTTTTTGGGAAGATTTTAAAGGGGTATGTTTCCACGTTGGGAAAAACGTCCGGAATTGTGCTTTTGCCTGGGGTTGGCGCGGGCCCCCAGATGTTACAGATAGTGGGGGGATTTCAAGAAATCCCTCTCCATTTTGCTGCAAAAAGCAGGGGGAAAAAGCCCTGCTTTCCGGACATGCGGGCGTCTTTTAGACGCACATGTCCTCCCCCTAAACCTCCGGAATGAGCGTGCTTAAAAAGGGGGGGGGGTTTTTTGGGGGGGAGCGGAATTCGTTGTCCAAAGCGCTGTGTTTCCCCCCAAGGGAAAACACAGCCAAAGTCCTTTTTAAAAAAAACCCCAATCCTACCCCCCCCTGCCCAAACATTTTGACCAAAAGGGGGGAAGGGAAAAAAAAAAAACCCAAGAGGCAAACGGGTTTTTCCCCTTTGGGGAAAAAAAATTCCCCCCGATCCAATAGGGCAATCGGGATACCCCCGGGGGTTTAAACCAAAATTGGGAAAACTAGTGAATAAAAACTGTTATTATACTTTTCAAGAAAGGCATCCATCCTTTTAAAAATTTTTTGTAAGGAATCATCTTAAAATTGCGGCAGAGATTCCCCAAACTACGGGTTTAGGGTTTGGGGCACCCGGGCCGGAAAAAGTCCGGGTTTGCTGCGTTTTGAGCTGTGCTTGGGGGGGCGCAAACACGCCCCGGTCCAAAAATTTCAGCATAGTGGAGGGGGTTTCAAGGGAAAAATTTTCCCGGTTTTTTATGCTTCAAAAACCCCGGGGAAAAAAATGCGTTTTTTGGGGGAAAAAGGGCGGGGTTTTTAGACCCCGCATGTCCCCCCCCTTGGCAAAGCTGCGTCGCCGCAAAGGGGGAAAAAAAAAAGGGTATGTAGGGCCTGCGGTCTTTTGCATGTGGTTGGTGTGTTTTTTTAACACATCCCCGGGAAAAAGGGGGTTTCGTTCGAAAAGGGGGGGGGGGTTTGGGGGGGGGCGGACTTTTTTTCCCCCCCAAAGCGCTGTGTTTCCAGACCATGGAAAAAACCCCCCCAAAAAGTTTTAAAATTTTTGCCCTTTGATTATGGTAAACCTTTTTTTCCAGAGTGAGGATGCCCCTTTTTCCCCTCACAAGGGCCCAAAAGGGGGAAAAAATTTTTTAAAAGGGGTTTTTTTCTGGGCCCCCCCTTTTTTATACTTGTAATTTTAAAAAAACCCCACTATGCCTTTTGTTTTTCCAAATTTTAAAAAAAAAAAACCCCAAGGGGGGTTTTAAAACCCCCTTTTGGGATTGAGACCCCCCGTTCTTAATAACCCTTTTGGGGGGTTTCCTGCACCTGGGGGAAAATAGGGGAAAAACTTTCTTATACCCGGGACCCCCGGGGGTGAAAAGTATTCTAAGGGTGGTCGCCCGTGAATTGTTTTTGGGGGGAAAAAAATGTTTCCCCCTGGATCATGCCTCTTTTAAAGCTTCCCCCCATTTTATTTGCCTTGGGGGAGGCTGTGACAATTTTGGGCCCAAAAAGTGAGGGTTTTTGGTTTCCCCAACCCCCAAAACCCCCCTCTTTTTCGTGAAAAATTTTCCCGTGTTTTACAATTTTTAAAAAAAAAATTATAAAAATTTTTTTTTTACCCCAAGTGGGTTTTTAAAAATTTTTCCCTTTTTAAAAAACATTTGATTTTTTAAAAAAACTTCTTGTTTTTTAAAATTTTCCCCCCAAAAAATAATTGTCCTCCCCCGTATTTTTTACCTGCAGAGTTTGTGTATTGCCAAAAAAGAAAATAATTTTAAAAAAATTTTTTTAAAATTCTACAAATTTTTGTTTTTCCTTTTGGGTAAATAATGGGGGGAAAAAGGGGGAATTTGGTTTTTGTGTTTTTTTTGGGGCCCCCAACCCGGTTTGGGGGGAGCCGGAAAATTTTTGGTTTTTTAAAAATTGGGAAAAATCTGCTAAAAATTTCCGCCATAATCTTAAAATTTAAAAAAACCAATTTTTCCAAAAAATCCTAAAACCCTTTTTTTTAACCAAAACCTTTTTTAAAAAATTTTTACCCTTAAAATTTTAAAATTTTATTTCCTTTTTTTCCATCATCTTTTAAAAAATAAAAACACCCCCTTTCACTCCCCTTTTTAAATTTTTTTCCAATTTTTAAACCAAAAAACTTTAAAACACCCCACCCCTTTTTCCCCCCCCCCCCCAAAAAAACCAAACCCCAAAAAAAAACCCCCCCCCCTTTCCCCAAAACTCCCAAACCAAACCCCCCCAAACCCCCCCCCCCCCCAACAAAACCCAAAAAAACCCCAAAAAACCCCAAAAAAAACCACCCCAACCCCACCCCC
>JARQOD010000003.1:342468085-342500922 GCA_033576555.1 Oophaga sylvatica | reverse complement strand
CCCATTCGTCCCAGAGACCGTGTGTAACCAGCTGAGGGGTTGTGGTCTGTTTCCACGGTGAATTGGCGTCCGTACAAGTATGGCTGCAGACGCTGCAGGGCCCACACAATTGCCAGACATTCCTTCTCCATCGTGGAATAGGCCACTTCTCTCGGCAGGAGCTTCCGGCTCAGGTACAAAACGGGGTGTTCATGGCCTGTAGTGTCAACCTGGCTGAGCACAGCACCGAGGCTGAAGTCGCTGGCGTCGGTCTGCACTAAGAACGGCCGCGTGAAGTCGGGTGCTGTTGTGAATGTTTTAGAAATTAATTCTGAGCAGAAGCTCCCTCTGGTGGTTACAAACAGTACTGAACCATTCAGTGAGGATTGGCAATCAGGAATCACGGACTGGCTGGATATAAGGGAGGTTCCCTCCCATCATGGTGGCCGGTGATCAATTGTTCTTGTCTCAACGTTGTTTCCTGGTTCACTTGGAAGCTTGCTGAGTCTTGCCTCTTCTCCTGCTCTCAGATAAGTTATTTTCTGTTTTTTGTTTTTGTGCTTGCCATTTGCATATTTCTCTGCATTTCTGTGAGGTTGGCCAGGTTTCCCTCCTCGGGGGGCTTGGTCTCTTCTCGGTTCCTCTGGAGCCACTGTTGTTTGTTCATTTGCCTTTTCCAGTTTTTTCAGTGGCTGTGGCTTAGTTTTTGTTACACCAGAGAACGAATTTAGGTGGTAGAGGTCGTGTGATCTCAGGTGTTTTTGCAATTAGTAGCGTTGGCTTTTTTAGGGTTTTTTTTGGATTGCAGTAAGTATCCTTCCTATCCTTTTCTGTCTAGGCAGATTGGGCCCCAGCGTTTGCTCATACTATTTTCTGTCTGTGTCTGTATTTCCTCTTGTCTAACCGCCATTACATGTTTGGGGGCTTCCTATGTTCTTTGGGGATCTGCTCTGGGGCAGATAGCTTTCCTCTTTCTATCTTTAGGTGTAGTTAACCTCTCAGGCTGTGACGAGGCGTCTAGGACCAACGTAGGAACGCTCCACGGCTGCCTTTAGTTGTGGTGCTTAGTCAGGGTACTGCAATCCAGTAGATTCCAACCTCTCTGGTGTATTGCCGTTTTTGCCTGCTCTCCTCAGCTACCAAAACATAACAGTATCACTGGCCCAACTGAAAATTATATGGTACTCACAGAAGGGAAAAATAGTGTGGAAAGAAAAAAGGTTGTCAGAGTTGTCAGAGATTTTTTTTTTTCTGTTTGTTGCATTTTTTCCCTCTTTTTCTCTGGGTGCTGAGGAGGATTTTTTTTTTTCTCAATGGAGTTTGCACAGTTGTCTGGCTGTGTGGATCAGCTTGCCACTGAGGTTTGGAGTATTGCTACCTATCTTGCTAGGTTGCCAGTTGTGGAACCCAGGATCCCAATGCCAAATTTGTTTTTGGGGGATCGAGCTAAATTTCTGAATTTCAAAAATAACTGTAAGTTGTTTTTTGCCTTAAAACCTAAGTCCTCAGGGAACGCAGCACAGCAGGTTCAAATTTTAATCTCTCTCCTGCGCGGCGATCCTCAGGATTGGGCTTTTTCCCTGACACCTGGGGACCCTGTTTTGAGTAATGTTGATGCATTTTTTCTGGCTCTGGGGTATTGTACGATGAACCTAATGTCACTGATCAAGCTGAAAAAACCTTGTTGGCATTAAATCAGGGGCTTGAGGACGCTGAGTTGTACTGTCAGAAATTCCGAAAGTGGGCAGTCCTGACCAAATGGAATGATGATGCTTTGGCAGCCCTTTTTCGGAAGGGTCTGTCAGTGTCAGTATTCCGGGTTTTCTAGGTAACTTTGTCAATGATTTTGCCCTTTGTTAAAATGGAGTTTGCTGTTTTCTGTGCCCTACTTCCTGTTCGTTTGTTTAAAACCCGGCTCAGGTGCTGGCTTCACTGCTGGAATATTCTGCTTCCGTTTCCCTGCAACCCAGCTGCTTTGTTCCTCACAGATCTTTTGTGTATTTACCAGGAAAGTGCATAACCTTATCTTCAGGTGTTTCTCAGCCACAGCAGTTTCTACCCATGGCTCTGGACATTCTCTGCATACATAAGTTGCACGTACTGTGTTATCACTAAACTGTTGACTTGGGAATTTAACCCTTGGTTCACTCCATCTGATAAGAACTGTGTTTCTGAACTGTTGCTTCGTGCATTACCTCTGGTGAGAGCTGTTGGAACTGTTACTGGAACCTTACTGACATATGAACTTGTTGTTGGACTTCACTGAATTAAGCCACAACTGAGATTAACTTGTTCCTGGACCTCCCTGTGTTTTCTGCATACCTGGATCTGACTCTTCACACACCAGCAGTGTGTAAATCCAGCCACGTTACCTGTGCATCAGACTTACCTTGTGGTCACATTTGTGTGAGGACTCCGTCGTAAGAACTTTACCACCCTCGCTATAGAGGTTCAAGGACTTATATATCCGGATTCATATAACCGGACTTGTGTATATATATATGGACTCATTGCATGTCACTACGGGTTGTTTGAATATTGTTTTTGGGTGTTTTGCTGTTTCACAAATACATTATTTGCATTCAAAGAAACCCGTCTCTGATTGTTCATTGCCCCACGCTATCAGAATCCTCGAGTTCCTACAATAGTATTACAGGATATTCCAGCCTAAAAAAAGAGGATTCTGCTGGGGCAATGACGGAGACACGGGCAGACAAATTGTTCACCATAGTTAACTCCTTGCAGCAGGAGGTGGCGGCTGCACACAATCAGATTAGAGACTTGGAGTCTCGGGTTAACCACAATGCACAGGGGTTTGGTCAGGCTCTCCAAGATCTACGTTCTAGGTTAGGAGTCCTGGAGGCCTTACCTACTGAGCCTACCTCATCCACCAGTATGCCCAAATTGCCTCCATTCCGTTTTAATGGTGACCGAAGTCAATTCCGTGGGTTTGTTAATCAATGTATATTATTTTTTGATGTACATGCCTCCTACTACCGGTCTGATAGATCTAAGGTTCTATGTATTATTATGTTGTTGACATCACGTGCACTGGCTTGGGCAAATCCTATGGTTGAAAGTCATGATACCCGTCTAAATAATTTGGACAATTTTCTGGCAGCCATGGCGCAAATGTTCGACGATCCCAACCGCCGTGCTACCGCTGAATCTGCCTTGCTTTCCTTACGCCAGGGGAAACGGTCAGTCATAGAATATGTTACTGAATTTAAAAGGTTAGTGGTGGACACCCAGTGGGAAAACAATGCTTTATTACCAATCTTTAGAAAAGGTTTGTCAAATGCAATCAAGGATGAGCTAGCTCGTTCAGAGTCTCCACAGGAGTTTGAATTGTTTATACAGCACTGTGTACATATTGATATCCGTTTAACTGAACGCAGACAAGAAAAATGGGCCGCTGTAAATCGCATTACTAATTACTCTCTTCCGTCCAGGGAAACCACAGGCAAAAACCCGCGAGAGGCTGAGGAGGTGCCTATGCAGGTGGACTCACTGCAGAGACGTGAGAATAATGAACGCCGCGAACACCGTCTCCGTGAGCGCTTATGTTTCTATTGTGGTCAATCGGACCATTTCCTCATCAATTGTCCTAAATGTCCTAGGCGACCCAACAAGGTGTTGGCGGTAGTAGGGGATTATGATAACACAGACGCTGAGTCTGAAGTTTCGGAAACCAGTCTACATCTAGATGCGGTTTTTCCCCCAATACTGATGCCGACTTCCCCTAAAGATCAAGGGGAGAAATATTCACATTGTTCTCTTCCTATACAGATTCAGTGGAGGAACAGTGGATATCAAGTTCTGCCATGATAGACTCTGGAGCAGGTGGGAATTTCATGGATTCTTCTTTTGCAGAGGAACATGGTATAAAGACACAACTAAGAGCTTCACCAATCACTATGGAAACGGTGGATGGTTCCCCATTAGTTTCTGGACCAGTAGATCGGGAGACAGTGCCTCTGGAGTGTAAGATGGAACCAGACCATCAAGAAACACTTTCATTCATGTTAATATCTTCTCCTCATTTTCCTGTAATTTTAGGAATTCCCTGGTTACGGTCACAAAATCCAATCACAATTGGGAAACCAAGGAGATAACCTTTCTCCCGAAGTGCAGTTCTACCATCAATCCAACTGTGGCGGCTCCAGTTACCCAGAACTTGGAAGAGGTGATACAGGTACCTACTCTCCCTCTGATTTATCAGGAATTCTCAGACATTTGTGATAAAAGGAAGGCAGATCAACTTCCCCCACATAGACCGTATGACTGCCCCATAGAATTGCTTCCTGGAGCAGCGATTCCTTTCGGCCATGTTTACCCGTTGGCGGCTCCGGAATTAAAATCTTTACGAGAGTATATAGATGAGAATTTAGCCAAGGGGTTTATCCGACCATCTTCTTCACCAGCGGGAGCTCCAATATTCTTTGTAAAGAAGAAGGATGGTACTCTAAGACCCTGCATTGACTACCGGGAGTTAAATAAGGTAACCATTCGTAACAGGTACCCGTTGCCCCTAATTCCAGAATTGTTGGAAAGAGTTCGCCAGGCCAAAGTATTTACCAAATTAGATCTTCGTGGGGCATATAATTTACTCCGTATACGGCCCGGAGACGAATGGAAGACAGCTTTTAGATGCCGGTATGGACATTTTGAATATTTGGTGATGCCATTCGGACTCTGTAACGCTCCTGCTGCTTTTCAACATTTAGCCAACGACATTTTCAGGGATTTATTGGACCAATATGTGGTAATTTACCTTGATGACATCTTAATCTTTTCTGACTCCTTACAGGAACATCAGGAACATGTCAAGACCGTACTTAGACGTTTGAGAGATAATCATTTGTACATCAAACTCGAAAAGTGTGAGTTCCATTGTTCTGAAATTCAATTTTTGGGCTATGTTATCTCGCCTCAGGGATTGAATATGGAGTCCAGCAAGATCCAGGCAATCTTGGACTGGCCGGTACCAGGAAACATTAAGGAGGTACAACGATTCATTGGCTTTGCTAACTTTATAGACGGTTTATCCGAAATTTTTCAGAAATTGTCCGTCCCATCACTCTCCTCACCAAGAAGGGGAAGAAGTTTGAATGGTCTTCGCAAGCTCAGGAAGCCTTTGATCGCCTGAAGGGTTGTTTTACCACGGCTCCAATATTGATGCATCCGGATCCTGCACAGCCTTTTATCGTGGAGGTGGACGCGTCTGACTGTGCATTGGGAGCTATCCTCTCACAACGTACCGGAGACAAAGGTTTGCTGCACCCGTGTGCCTTCTTCTCTCGTAGGTTATCTTCTGCAGAACTGAACTATGATGTGGCAGATAAGGAACTTTTGGCAATTATTTCTGCCTTTAAGGAATGGAGACACCATTTGCAGGGGCCAACTCAGCAGGTAGTAGTACTCACGGATCATCGCAATTTGGAATTCCTTAAGTCTGCCAGGTGTCTTTCTCCTCGACAAGCTAGGTGGAGTTTGTTCTTGAACCAGTTTAATTTTATTACTTCGTACCGCCCAGGTTCACGTAATGGGAAAGCTGACGCATTATCCCGAATCCATACCGTGGATTCCGTGCCTGGGACCCCGTCGAAGACCATCTTGTCGGAGGCCAATTTCGTTGGAGTGCTCCGGAACCGGGACTTGTGGCAGGAGATCAAGCTGGCCTATGACGGTGACGTATTTCTTGCAGCTCCACCTGACAATGTGAATCTTGTCCTTCGGAATGGTGTGTGGCTTAGAGATCGATGTATTTATGTCCCAGAGGCTGTAAGACTTCGAGTTCTCAAATTGGTCCACGACTCTAAATTGGCTGGTCATAGGGGGGTACAGAAGACGCAGGAATTGTTAACTCGTTTTTTTTGGTGGCCTACCTGCTTGAAGGATGTGAATGACTATGTCCGCTCTTGTGAAGTTTGTGCCCGGTACAAGGTTCCTCGCGTTTCACCTACTGGTCTTCTTAAACCGCTACCTGTACCGTCTCGCCCTTGGGGGTCTATTTCGATGGACTTTATTGTGGAGTTACCCACCTCTGGTGGTAAAAATACTATTTTGGTGGTAGTAGATCGTTTAACGAAAGCTGCTCATTTCATTCCGTGTGCTGGTCTTCCCTCAGCTACAGAGACAGTAGATCTAGTTATCCAGAACATTTTCCGGCTGCATGGGGTACCAGATGACATCATTTCTGACGGGGAATACAATTTACCTCTAGATTTTGGAAAGGATTTTGTTCTGCGCTCCACATTAATGTTTGCTTGTCTTCTGCATACCATCCTCAGACCAACGGGCAGACCGAACGGACAAATCAAACCTTGGAGCAATATCTACGCTGTTACGTCAGTCATTTGCAGGACGATTGGCTGAAGCTACTTCCTCTAGCGGAATTTTCGTACAACAACTCCCAAAGCAGTTCCACGAAGGTAACGCCTTTTTTTGCCAACCTGGGTTATCATCCAAGTATTTTGCCTAGGTCTCCGGTTACGATTTCGGTACCAGCGGTTGAAGACAGAGTGACGGCGTTGCAACGTAATCTTGAAGTTTTGAAAGACTCCCTGACCACAGCACAGGAGCGTTACAAAAAGTCGGCCGATAGATTCCGGAAACCAGCACCTATGTATAAGGTAGGAGACTCAGTTTGGTTGTCCACCAAGAATCTAAAATTGGGTGTTCCTTCGCAGAAACTGGGACAGAAATTCATCGGTCCATTCAAGATCACTGGGATTGTGAGCTCTGTTGCCTGTCGGTTGAAGCTACCACGGACTTTAAGGCTAAGTGCACACGATCAGGAATAATTGCGTTTTTTTCGCGGTTTTTCCGCTATTTTCCGCGGTTAAACCGCGAACAAAACGCAAGCATTAAGCATTCTATACGTTTTAATTGATTCCGCATGTTTTGTACACATGTTGCGTTTTTTTTCCGCGAAAAAAACGCTTAGCGGAAAAAAAAGCAACATGTTCATTAATTTAGCGTAACCGCGGTGATTCCGCCGCCATAGGAATGCATTGAACCGCTTACTTTCCGCATTGGCTATGCCCACTATGCGCAATGTAAGCGGTTCATGTGTGGATGGTACCCAGGGTCTGGAGCAGAGGAGACTCTCCTCCAGGCCCTGGGTACCATATCCCTGGTAAAACAATAATTAAAATAAAAAATAATGATATTTCTCACCTTCCGGCGGCCCCCGCAGCCTTCCCGCCTCTCAGCGACGCTCCCGGCAACTTCCGGTCCCAAGAGTCCTTTGCGAGAATCACCCAGATGGCGTAGCGGTCTCGCGAGATGCACGTCATCGGTGTGATTTGTCGCAAAGCACTCCTGGGACCGCGAGTTGCCGGGAGCGTCGCTGAGAGGCGGGAAGGCTGCGGGGGCCGCCGGAAGGTGAGAAATATCATTATTTATTTTTTTTTTATTATTTTTACATTAGATCTTTTTACTATTGATGCGGCATAGGCGGCATCAATAGTAAAAAGTTGGTCACACGTGTCAAACATTATGTATGACTCGTGTGACCAACCTGTCAATCAGTTTTCCAAGCGATGCTACAGATCGCTAGGAAAACGCTAGCATTCTGCAAGCTAAATACGCTTGCAAAACGCTATTATTCTGGCGGGAATCAGCATAAAAAAAACGTGCGTATTTCCTGCGGGAGAAGTGCGGGATTGCCGCGGAAATTTCCGCGGCAATTCCGCAACGTGTGAACTTAGCCTTAAGGTACACCCAGTATTTCATGTTTCCTTATTAAAACCAGTCTCTCCTAACACGTTTCAGGGACGTATCGTACCTCCCCCTCCACCAGTGTTGGTTGATGGCGAAGAACAATTCGTGGTACAGGATATTGTTAATTCGAGACTTCATAGAAACCGGCTTCAGTATCTAGTTAGATGGCAAGGTTACTCTCCTGAAAATGATTCTTGGGAACCAGTAAGTAACATCAATGCGCCTCTGAAGATTGCTCAGTTTCATCGGAGATACCCGGACAGGCCTGGTCCAGGACCGTCCGGAGGCCGTCTTTAGGGGGGGAGTAATGTCAGTATTCCGGGTTTTCTAGGTAACTTTGTCAATGATTTTGCCCTTTGTTAAAATGGAGTTTGCTGTTTTCTGTGCCCTACTTCCTGTTCGTTTGTTTAAAACCCGGCTCAGGTGCTGGCTTCACTGCTGGAATATTCTGCTTCCGTTTCCCTGCAACCCAGCTGCTTTGTTCCTCACAGATCTTTTGTGTATTTACCAGGAAAGTGCATAAACCTTATCTTCAGGTGTTTCTCAGCCACAGCAGTTTCTACCCATGGCTCTGGACATTCTCTGCATACGTAAGTTGCACGTACTGTGTTATCACTAAACTGTTGACTTGGGAATTTAACCCTTGGTTCACTCCATCTGATAAGAACTGTGTTTCTGAACTGTTGCTGTTTAACCCTTCGTGCATTACCTCTGGTGAGAGCTGTTGGAACTGTTACTGGAACCTTACTGACATATGAACTTGTTGTTGGACTTCACTGAATTAAGCCACAACTGAGATTAACTTGTTCCTGGACCTCCCTGTGTTTTCTGCATACCTGGATCTGACTCTTCACACACCAGCAGTGTGTAAATCCAGCCACGTTACCTGTGCATCAGACTTACCTTGTGGTCACATTTGTGTGAGGACTCCGTCGTAAGAACTTTACCACCCTCGCTATAGAGGTTCAAGGACTTATATATCCGGATTCATATAACTGGACTTGTGTATATATATATGGACTCATTGCATGTCACTACGGGTTGTTTGAATATTGTTTTTGGGTGTTTTGCTGTTTCACAAATACATTATTTGCATTCAAAGAAACCCGTCTCTGATTGTTCATTGCCCCACGCTATCAGAATCCTCGAGTTCCTACAATAGTATTACAGTCAGAGAATGTAAAAGATGTTATGGTGGGTTTCCCTGCTCCCTCTGGTCTCAATGATTCTATGTCATTAGCGATTCAAATTGACAGACGTTTGCGTGAGCGTAGAAGTATGCGTGGAATAGTGTTGCCTTGTGAACCAGCTTCTGAACCCATGCAGTGTGATAGAGTGGCTTCTGGGGCACAGTGTCATGTATAGTGTACAGTTCCTATAGCGTCTTGTGCTTGGGTGCGAGGAAAACACATGAGACATATGTTGATATGAAATGACTTGTATTACTTCATACAAGCATGCAGAAAAGGTCACACAGTTTGCAGGAACAGAGGCAGGAGAACACAGCAGGCCAGAGTAACTTCAAGCTCTACAATAACTCTCCAAGCAGGTTCAGGATCTCTTCTCTGTACCATAATTCCTCTGCAAACATGGATTCACCAGACAGCAGGTTTCCAAAGTCCAAAAGTGTTCCAAAGTTCCTCAGTAGGAAATAGCTGGAGTCCAAAATCCTAGGTTTCCAGGAGTCAGGTCACAGGCTGACTGAGGCTTGATTCAGGAGCACTGATTGTTCAGCTGAGGCTGCTTAAGAAGCAAGAGGGAGAGAATCAGGGCGGGAACATGAAAACTGGAAACTCCATATTAACTGAGGGCAAGAGCTGCAGAAAGACAGAAAGCAAAATGGCCGACGGGAAACTGAGTTTCAAGGAACATGTCAAAAGAGACAAAGAACCTTACATTACTCCCCCCTTAAGGACAACCTCCGGTTGACCTCAAACCAGGCTTGTCAGGGTACCTCTGATGAAACTGGCGGAGCAGGCGAGGAGCATTTACATTATTGACTGGTTCCCATGAGTTGTCCTCCACTGGGTAGCCCTGCCATTTAATCAAATATTGCAACTGATTTCTGTACAACCTGGAATCTAGAATCCTTTCCACCATAAATTCTTCCTGACCATCGACCAGCACTAGGTCAGGGCAAGGAGAAGAGCGTCCAGGAAACGTATTGGGTGTTGCAGCCTTTAGTAGGGATACATGAAAGACAGGGTGGATTCTCATAGTTCTGGGCAGTTGAAGACGACAAGCAACAGCACTTATAATCTTACTGATCTTATAAGGTCCAATGTACTTATGTCCCAATTTAGACGATGGAATCTTTATTTTAAGATTTCTGGTTGACAGCCAGACCAAATCTCCTACCTTGAAAGCTGGTGCAGGTTTACGAAATTTATCTGCTGCTTTTTTGTACCTTTCCTGAGCCAATTCTAGATTTTCCTTTAGAAGATCCATATTCTTTTGTAAAGAAGTGATTCTTTCAGCCACTGCCGGCAAGGGCGTATCTATGGGAAATCGAGGAAGAATGTTAGGATGATAACCTAGATTGGAGTAAAAAGGAGACTGCTTAGTGGAGGCGCTCTGAGAGTTATTATAAGAGAACTCAGCCAGTGGAAGTAGATCCACCCAATCATCTTGTAGGTGGCAGATAAAGCAGCGGAGATACTGCTCCAGGGTCTGATTGGTTCGTTCTGTCTGTCCATTAGTCTGGGGATGAAAAGCAGAAGAAAGGTTTACTTTAATGTCCAATGCGGCACAGAAATTTTGCCAAAACCTTGAAGTGAATTGCACCCCTCGATCCGAAATGACTTCATCCGGTACTCCATGTAAGCGAAACACATTCTTAATCATCAAGTCTGATGTCTGTTTTGCAGTGGGTAAGCCGACACAAGGGATAAAATGAGCTGCCTTTGTTAGACGATCAACCACCACTAGAATGGTGTTCTTCCCTTGAGAGGTTGGTAACTCCACAATGAAGTCCATAGAAATGGATCCCCACGGGCGGGACGGGGTGGGAAGAGGTTGTAACAGACCAGTTGGTGAGGAGCGAGGTGTTTTGCATCTTGCACAGACTTCACATGAAGTGACATAGTTTAAAACATCTTTCCTGTAAGTGGGCCACCAAAAGAAACGAGAAAGAAATTCTTGTGTCTTTAGAATTCCCCTATGCCCGGCTATCTTGGAATCGTGGATGAGTTGCAATACTCTCAATCTGACTGTTTCAGGTATATACAGACGTTGTCCCTGAATCCACACACCATTCTTAGACAAGACTTGCGTCCCTTGGGGGTTGAGCCAACAAAGAATCCGCATGGTATGCTTCCTTGATGTCCTTAAGTAGGTCTTGATTATGAATCACTCCCAGGAATCTAGAGTCAGGAAGAATAGTCTTAGGAGGAGTAAGTGGACGTGTCTCTGCTGAATGAATCCTAGAGAGTGCATCAGCCTTTCCATTGCGCGATCCTGGTCTATAAGAAATTACAAAATTAAATTGGTTTAGGAAAAGATTCCAGCGAGCCTGGCGAGGAGTCAGGCACTTAGCCGACCTGATAAATTCAAGGTTACGATGGTCTGTCAGGACGACTATTTGCTGTGCAGCTCCCTGAAGAAGGTGTCTCCATTCCTTGAAGGCGGCAATAATGGCCAACAATTCTCTATTGCCCACATCGTAGTTCCTCTCAGCCGAAGACAACTGCTGGGAAAAGAAGGCACAGGGATGCAAGACATTCTTCTCACCTGTTCTCTGAGAGAGTATAGCTCCAACGGCACAGTCTGAAGCATCCACCTCTATTATGAAGGCAAGCTCGGGGTTGGGATGTACTAAGATAGGTGCGGTGGTAAATTTATCCTTTAAACAGGAAAATGCTTCCTGAGCTTGCGGGGTCCAGGAGAACCTAGACTGTTTCTGGGTAAGTTGGGTGATAGGTGACACTACCTCAGAGAAATTCCTAATGAAACGTCTATAGAAGTTGGCAAACCCGATGAAGCGCTGCACCTCCTTCACATTTCTAGGAATTGGCCAATCCTTGATGGCTTGGGTCTTGCTTCCATCCATACTAATCCCTTGCGTAGATAGTACATACCCCAGAAATTGAATTTCGGTCCTATGGAATTCACACTTTTCAAGTTTGATGTAGAGATGGTTTTGTCTTAGGCGTTCTAAGACCATTCTCACATGTCCATGATGTTACTCTGTGGAGTTAGAAAAAATTAGAATATCATCCAGATAAATCACCACAAATGTATCTAGGAGATCCCTGAAGATGTCATTCACCAAGTGTTGGAAAGTGGCTGGGGCGGTACTCAGACCAAAAGGCATAACTAGATATTCGAAGTGTCCATAGCGTGACCTGAATGCAGTCTTCCATTCATCCCCAGGTCTAATATGGACCAAGTTATAGGCCCCACGGAGATCCAGTTTAGAGAAAATTTTGGCGTGCCGCACTCTCTCCAACAACTCAGGGATTAAAGGCAATGGATAATGGTTTCTAATAGTAACCTTATTGAGTTCCCTATAGTCTATGCAGGGTCTCAGAGATCCATCTTTCTTCTTCACAAAGAAGATGGGTGCACCTGCGGGAGATGAAGAGGGGCGTATGAAGCCTTTGGCTAGATTTTCATCTATGTAGTCCTTCAAAGCTTTTAGCTCGGGCCCCGCTAGGGGGTAGATCTTACCAAAAGGTATCTCGGCTCCAGGCAATAATTCGATTGGACAATCATATGGACGGTGAGGAGGAAGCTGATCAGCGTTCTTCTTGTCACATATATCCATATAGTCCTGGTATACAGCTGGTAGTTCAGGGACTGACATGGTTCCTTTAGGAACAGAGCAAGCTGAAACTCCTTGACTCATCTGTTTCTCCGGAAAGTGTAATTCCTTGGTCTCCCAGTTAATCGTAGGATTCTGCGCCTGCAGCCATGGTAGCCCTAGAATAATGGGAAAGTGGGGAGAAGAGATAAGCATAAAAGACATTTTCTCCTGATGATCTTTACCCATAAGGACCCTCAAAGGCTCTGTTTCCTGATCCACTGGTCCAGAGGTCAGCAGGGAGCCATCCACAGTCTCCATCTGTACTGGAGTAGCCTTCTTCACTGAACGTATCCCCTGTTTCAGAGCAAAGGAGATATCCATAAAATTTACACTTGCTCCTGAGTCGATCATAGCAGAGCTAGACACCCAGACTGAGTCCACCCAGAGTTTGATGGAAAGGAAGCAATGAGAATTATTTCTTTTACAACTCAGCTGGGACACCGCTGAGGAAACTTGAAAAATTGCAGCGTTTATACCGTCATTGTCCCCAGAACTAACAGAGTTTAAGTCCGAAAAATCAAGATCTCTTGCAGCAGATCTCTCTGGAGTCTGAGGCTCGGACATGACAGAGCTCCTCTCGCAACACTCACAGTGAATGACTGCTGCAGTAGTCTTAAGAGAACGGCTGGGGCAGTTTATAATGAAGTGCCCTGACTTACCACAGTAAAAACATAGATTTTCCTTTATACGATGTTCTTTGCGTGCATCACTAACCCGTCTTTGTAAAGAGTCCACCTGCATGGGTTCAGGTTCTGGTTCCCTTGTGATCCTACTCAAAGGTTCCTTAGCTGAGGAGGGAGGTAGGAAAAGGTTAGTGCGATTATTTTCGAACCATCTCTCTTGTCTGCGTTCAGTCAGACGAGCATCAATACGGATACAATAGTTAATAAAGTCACCTAACGCAGTGGGAGGGTCGGCACGAGCAAGTTCATCCTTAATCAGTGGAGACAACCCTTTCCGAAAAATAGATTTTTTTGGCGGAAGTGTCCCAAGTGGTATCAAGAGCCCATCTCCTGAAATCCAAGGCATATTCGGCTACTGAACGCTTACCTTGGCGCAAAGTTAACATGGCTGCTTCAGCTGTTGCACCTCGATTGGGGTCATCAAACACCTGCCCCATGGCTGAAATAAAAGCATCAAGGTGATTCAAACAATCATCCTCAGTCTCAATCAGAGGGTTTGCCCACATCAAAGCCTTATTGGTAAGCAACATGATTATAGTAAGCACTTTGGATCGTTCAGTGGGAAATTGTGAAGCATGTGCAGAGAAAAATAGATTGCATTGGTTAATAAATCCCCTGAATTTCTCACGTTCACCGCCAAAACGAAAAGGAGGTAACTTGGGGATCCCAGAACTCGGGGTTATGGCAGGAGCCTGGACTCGTTCCTCTAGAGCCTCAATCCTGGCTCGTAATTCCTGAGTAGTTTGTCCAAACACTTGCAAATTATGATTAGTGAGGTCCTGTAGGCTTGCAAAACGGGTCTTTATAGTCTGTATATCTGCAAGGATTGTATCAGTCACTCCGCAAAGCTCCTTTATGCGGGCCTCCATCTTCCAGATCTTTTAAGGCAGAAGTGCTGGAAGGAGAAGAGGAAAGGAAAAAAAAAAAAAAACAATAGTGTTTACCTGTGGTAACACTCCAGAGTAACATTTAAGGGAATGCGCTCACCTGGAATGGTTGTGAGAAGTCACAACCACTGTCATCACAGAAGGTATTAAACGGACATCTGATACCCACAGTCACAGCAGACATGGCTTTCCCAGACCCAGCAGACACTAAACATTGGCTCCTGAATCTTGTCATGTATAGTGTACAGTTCCTATAGCGTCTTGTGCTTGGGTGCGAGGAAAACACATGAGACATAGGTTGATATGAAATGACTTGTATTACTTCATACAAGCATGCAGAAAAGGTCACACAGTTTGCAGGAACAGAGGCAGGATAACACAGCAGGCCAGAGTAACTTCAAGCTCTACAATAACTCTCCAAGCAGGTTCAGGATCTCTTCTCTGTACCGTAATTCCTCTGCAAACATGGATTCACCAGACAGCAGGTTTCCAAAGTCCAAAAGTGTTCCAAAGTTCCTCAGTAGGAAATAGCTGGAGTCCAAAATCCTAGGTTTCCAGGAGTCAGGTCACAGGCTGACTGAGGCTTGATTCAGGAGCACTGATTGTTCAGCTGAGGCTGCTTAAGAAGCAAGAGGGAGAGAATCAGGGCGGGAACATGAAAACTGGAAACTCCATATTAACTGAGGGCAAGAGCTGCAGAAAGACAGAAAGCAAAATGGCCGACGGGAAACTGAGTTTCAAGGAACATGTCAAAAGAGACAAAGAACCTTACACACAGCGTCATGAGTTTCGAAAACGCAATGGGTTATGTTTCTACTGTGGTGATGCCTCTCATGCTATTTCAGTCTGCCCTAAGCGGGGAAGATGTTTTGCACGCTCAGTTGTCTTGGGTAATGTTCAGACTACATTTCTGTTGACTGTTACCCTGATTTGCTCCCTGTCCACATTTTCTGCTCAGGCTTTTGTTGATTCGGGAGCAGCTATTAACCTGATGGATTTTGATTTTGCTAAACGTTGTGGGTTTCCCTTGATACCCCTACGGAAGTATATTCCCCTACTGGGGATTGATTCTACCCCTTTGGCTGAGAATAAACCCCAGTTCTCTACTCAGGTGATAATGAGGGTTGAACCGGATCATCAGGAGAGTTGCAAATTTTTGGTGCTGTATAATCTGCATGACATTATTGTACTAGGTTTCCCTTGGTTACAGTCTCATAATCCTGTTTTGGATTGGAAATATGTGTCTGTAACCAGTTGGGGCTGCCAATGTGTTAATGCCAACACTCCTGTTTTTTCTGCCTCTCCCCAGGCTCAAGATGTTCCTGACTTTTTGACTGATTTTTCTGATGTGTTTAGCGAAAGTAAATCTGCATCCTTGCCCCCCCCCCATAGGAGCTATGACTGCGCTATTGAATTAGTGCCTGGTAGTAAATTCCCTAAAGGTCGCCTTTTTAACTTGTCTGTACCTGAACATGACGCTATGCGGTCTTATATCAAGGAGTCATTGGAGAAGGGTCATATCAGACCATCCTCTTCACCCTTGGGTGCCGGTTTTTTCTTTGTGGCCAAAAAGGATGGTTCATTAAGGCCGTGTATTGATTATCGTCTCTTGAACAATATCACTGTGAAATATCAATATCCGTTACCCTTGATTTCTGACCTGTTTTCCAGGGTGAAAAGTGCTAGTTGGTTTACCAAGCTTGACCTCAGGGGGGCGTACAACCTTATTCGCATTAAGCACGAGGATGAATGGAAGACGGCGTTTAATACCCCAGAGGGCATTTTGAGTACCTAGTGATGCCCTTTGGGCTCACTAATGCTCCTTCCGTCTTCCAGTCCTTCATGAATGACATTTTCAGGGATTTTGTGGATAAATTTCTGATTGTTTATTTGGATGATATCTTGATTTTTTCCAATGACTGGGACTCTCATGTGAAACATGTTCGGACTGTGTTCCAGATTTTGAGAGAGAATGCTCTGTATGTGAAGGGATCAAAGTGTCTTTTTGGCGTACAGAGGATCTCATTTCTGGGATTCATTTTGTCTCCATCTGTTATTGAAATGGACCAGGTCAAGGTTCAGGCCATCTGTGATTGGGTCCAACCTACTTCATTAAAGGCTCTTCAGAGATTCTTGGGTTTTGCCAATTTTTATCGTAAATTTATTGGTAATTTCTCTGTTATTGTTAAACCATTGACTGATTTGACCAAAAAGGGTTCTGATGTGGTGAATTGGCCTCCTGAGGCAGTCTCTGCGTTTCAGGAACTTAAACAGAGATTCACTTCTGCTCCTGTTCTACGGCAGCCTGATGTTTCTCTGCCATTTCAGGTGGAGGTTGATGCCTCTGAAATTGGGGCAGGTGCCGTTTTGTCCCAAAGAGATCCTGAGACCTCTAAAAGTAACTGTTGTGCTTTTTTCTCTCGAAAATTTTCTCCAACTGAACGTAATTATGACGTGGGTAATCGGGAGTTATTGGCCATGAAGTGGGCTTTTGAAGAGTGGAGACATTGGCTGGAGGGAGCCAAACATCAGGTGGTGGTCCTCACGGACCATAAGAATGTGGTTTATCTGGAATCAGCCAAGCGTCTTAATCCTAGACAGGCCAGGTGGGCCTTGTTTTTCACACGTTTTAATTTTGTGGTTTCCTTTCTTCCTGGCACTAAGAATGTTAAGGCAGATGCCCTCTCGAGGAGTTTCCTTGCGGACTCTCCTGAGTTATCTGATCCTGCTGTTATTTTGAAAGAGGGTGTAGTTCTTTCCGCCATCTCGCCCAATTTGAGACTGGCTCTGGAGGGGTGTCAGGAGGATAAACCCGAGCGCTGCCCTGTTGGGAAATTGTTTGTCCCGGACCAGTGGAAGAAGAGTGTGATGTCTGAGATTCATTGTTCCGCGTTGGCCGGTCATCCCGAAATTTTTGGTACCAGAGACTTGGTGAGTCGGTCCTTTTGGTGGCCTACTTTGTCTCGTGACGTCAGGGAGTTTGTGCAGTCCTGTGGGACTTGCTCTTGCTCCAAGCCTTGCTCTCGCTCTAGTGGTTTGTTGATGCCATTGCCTGTGCCCAAGAGACCATGGACCCATATCTCTATGGATTTTATTTCCGACCTCCCTGTTTCTCAGAGAATGACCGTTATCTGGGTGATTTGTGATAGGTTTTCCAAGATGATACATCTTGTGCCATTACCTAAGTTGCCTTCCTCCTCCGAATTGGTGCCTTTGTTCCTTCAGCACGTGGTTCGGTTACACGGCTGTTGTGAATAGGCTGGAAATGAGTTCTGAACAGAAGCTCCCTCTGGTGGTTACAAACGGTACTGGACTGTCCAGTGAAGTTTGTGAGGATTGGGAATCAGGTGTTACTGACTGGTCTTATATAAGGGAGTCGCCTTCCCATCAGGGTTGCCGGTGATCAATTGTTTTGGTCTCAATCCTTGATTCCTGTTTCCTTGGTAGCCTGCTGTGTCGTGTCTGAATCTCCTGCTAACAGATAAGACATTTTCTTCTTTTTGTTTTTGTGCTTGATTTTTGCATTTTGTCCTGCACTTCTGTGGGGGCCTTCAGGGTTCCTTCTAGGGGCTTTTGCCCTCTCAGTTCAGTTCAGCCACTGATGTTTGTACATTTGCTTTTTCCAGTTTTTTCAGTGGCTGCTGTTTTGTTTTTGGTTACACCAGAGAACTAATTTAGGTGGTAGAGGTCGTGTGATCTCAGGTGTTTTTGAAATTAGTAGAGTTGGTGCTTTTCAGGGTTTTTTGGGATTGCAGTAAGTGCCCTTCCTATCCTTTTCTATTTAGTAAGTTTGGGCCCCAACGTTTGCTCATACTATTTTCTGTCTGTGTCAGTATTTCTTCTTGTCTAACCGCCATTACATGTTTGGGGGCTTTCTTTGTTCTTTGGGGATCTGCTCCGGGGCAGATAGCTTTCCTCTTTCTATCTTTAGGTGTAGTTAGTTTCTCAGGCTGTGACGAGGCGTCTAGGACCAACGTAGGAACGCTCCACGGCTGCCTCTTGTTGTGGTGGTTAGTCAGGGTACTGCAATCTCATAGTTTCCAACTGCTCTGGTGTATTTCCTTTTTTGCCTGCTCTCCTCAGCTACCAAATCATAACACACGGCATTCCTGAGAACATTGTGTCTGACAGAGGAGTCCAGTTTGTTTCCAGATTTTGGAGGACTTTTTGTTCTAAACTTGGTGTTCAATTGTCTTTCTCCTCTGCTTTTCATCCTCAGACCAATGGACAAACTGAGAGAACAAACCAGACATTGGAGACTTATCTGAGATGCTTTGTGTCTGCTGATCAAGATGACTGGGTCTCTTTTTTGCCTTTGGCTGAGTTTGCTCTTAATAATAGGGCAAGCTCTGCCACTTTGATGTCTCCATTTTTCTGCAATTTTGGGTTTCACCCTCGATTTTCTTCGGGACAGACGGAGGCTTCTGTCTGTCCGGGTGTTGACTCTGTTGTGGAGCGTATGCAACAGATTTGGGACCAGGTAGTGGAGAGGTTGTCCCTCTCTCAGGAGGGAGAAGGCCCAGCGGTTTGCCAACCGGCATAGGACTGATGGTCCTCGGTTTAAAGTGGTTTAAAGTGAGTTGCATCTCCTAAGTTTAAGCCTAGGTTCATTGGACCTTATAAGATCATGGAGATTCTTAATCCTGTTTCCTTTCGTTTACCTCTTCCAGGGACATTTAAGATCCATAACGTGTTCCACAAGTCCTTATTGAAGAGGTTTGTCGAGCCAGTGGTTCCTATGGCTGCGCCTCCTCACCCTGTTTTGGTTGAGGGCAATCTGGAGTATGTGGTTGAGAAAATATTGGATTCTCGTTTTTCTAGACGGAAACTCCAGTATTTGGTTAAGTGGAGAGGTTATGGTCAGGAGGATAATTCTTGGGTGTTTGCTTCGGACATCCATGCTAGGAGACTGATCCGTGCATATCACAGAGCTCATCCTGACCGACCTGTTTGCACAAATGAGGGTTCGGTGACCCCTCCTCAAGGGGGGGGTACTGTTGTGAATGTTTTAGAAATGAATTCTGAGCAGAAGCTCCCTCTGGTGGTTACAAACAGTACTGAACCATTCAGTGAGGATTGGCAATCAGGAATCACGGACTGGCTGGATATAAGGGAGGTTCCCTCCCATCATGGTGGCCGGTGATCAATTGTTCTTGTCTCAACGTTGTTTCCTGATTCACTTGGAAGCTTGCTGAGTCTTGCCTCTTCTCCTGCTCTCAGATAAGTTATTTTCTGTTTTTTGTTTTTGTGCTTGCCATTTGCATATTTCTCTGCATTTCTGTGAGGTTGGCCAGGTTCCCCTCCTCGGGGGGGGGCTTGGTCTCTTCTCGGTTCCTCTGGAGCCACTGTTGTTTGTTCATTTGCCTTTTCCAGTTTTTTCTGTGGCTGCGGCTTAGTTTTGTTACACCAGAGAACTAATTTAGGTGGTAGAGGTCGTGTGATCTCAGGTGTTTTTGCAATTAGTAGCGTTGGCTTTTTTAGGGTTTTTTTTGGATTGCAGTAAGTATCCTTCCTATCCTTTTCTGTCTAGGCAGATTGGGCCCCAGCGTTTGCTCATACTATTTTCTGTCTGTGTCTGTATTTCCTCTTGTCTAACCGCCATTACATGTTTGGGGGCTTCCTATGTTCTTTGGGGATCTGCTCTGGGGCAGATAGCTTTCCTCTTTCTATCTTTAGGTGTAGTTAACCTCTCAGGCTGTGACGAGGCATCTAGGACCAACGTAGGAACGCTCCACGGCTGCCTTTAGTTGTGGTGGTTAGTCAGGGTACTGCAATCCAGTAGATTCCAACCTCTCTGGTGTATTGCAGTTTTTGCCTGCTCTCCTCAGCTACCAAAACATAACAGGGTGCCTGTAGTACAGGAGAACTAGAAAGGGCGGTCTTGAGTGCCTGGAAAGCTGTCTCGCAGGCGATTGTCCAGTCGACTGCGACGGGCAGTCTTTTCTTGGTGAGGTCTATCAGGGGCTTGGCCAGGGCACTATAGTGTGGAACAAACCTCCTATAGTACCCAGCAGTACACAAGAAGGACATCACCTGCTTCTTGGTCCTGGGGGTGGGCCAGGATGCGATGGCATCCACCTACCCGGGCTCTGGCTTCAGAGCTCCCCCACCTACCCGGTGTCCCAGGTAGTGGACCTCACTCATACCCAGCTGGCATTTTTCCGGCTTAATGGTCAAGCCTGCTCGCTGGATCCGCCCGAGCACCTGCGCCAGGTGCTCTAGGATGATCCTCCTAGATGGGACTGAAGATGGCAATGTCATCCAGGTACGCGGTTGCATACCCTTCCAGTCCCTCGAGCAGCGTGTTGACCATCCACTGAAAAGTGGCAGGGGCATTCTTCATGCCGAAGGGCATCACCGTGGACTCGTACAGCCCGAATGGGGTGATAAAGGCAGAGCGTTCCCGTGCCCTAGGGGTCAGGGGAATCTGCCAATACCCCCTGCTCGACCAGCTGGCCGGGGCCAAGTACCTGACCATCATGGATCTGAGTAGGGGGTATTGGCAGATTCCCCTGACCCCTAGGGCACGGGAATGCTCTGCCTTTATCACCCCATTCGGACTGTACGAGTCCACGGTGATGCCCTTCGGCATGAAGAATGCCCCTGCCACTTTTCAGCGTGGAAACAGACCACAACCCCCTCAGCTGGTTACACACGGTCTCTGGGACGAATGGGAGGTTGCTACGCTGGAGCCTCGCTCTCCAACAGTACCACTTCATTCGCAACAAAAGAGGCAGGGACCATGGTAACGCTGATGGGTTGTCCCGGCAAGGAGAGGGTGCGGAAGGGCGCATGGGGGAACACAGGAATGTGATACCCCCTAGCCCCTCAAAAGCAGGGAGGTGTGAGGAAAGGAACCGCCACCATTTTGGACAGGGCCTATACCAGCCTCCATTTTGTCTGTTGGAGAACCACAGGCTGCTAACTGCACAGGGCCTGTTAGCATATTCAATACGACGGTTTGATGTCCACTGTGAAGCAAAAGGGCTTTAGTATGCTAAGCAATTCAGGCCCCTGTTTGAATAAGAAGGTCATTAGTATGCTAAGTAATTCCTGCCCACGACAGAATTTCCTGCTCAATATGAATAGCCAGGCCGATTAGTATGCGTGCTTCAAAGTAGAGGCTTCAATTAGATTATACCTGCCAGCCGGACACAGAAACACACCGAGAGGAGGGACCTAGCAGGTTTAAGAACTGTGAGCTAAGGGCAGACCAGAGCCATTCTCACAGAAGCCAAGAAGCAACCAGGGACAGAACTGCCAAGGGAGCATCGGCACACGTTTTGGGGGACTGTCCAGCAACTAAGACTTTCACCTGGGGATCGCAGAGCTCGCTGCCTCCACATGTCCATACAACCTGGTAATCTTGACCTCTAGCTAATACCTCTAAGCCTTGTATCATTATTGTTGTATTTTACTCTGACTGCAAATCCATTGTAATTCCATTGTATAGCTTACTGTATATTTCTGTAATTATCTAGTGCGCCCTTAAGGCAATTAAACCATAAAATTAATCTTGGGCTGATGCTTTTACTCTGATCACGAATCTTAGAATACCCAGTGGGTAACAGGACACCCTCCCCGGCGGCCATTTGCTCTAGGTGTAGTTCCCTTACTGACCTGAGAGACAAAGGGGGCGCCGGAGAGCTGTGCCTGTGGAGTTACGTCACATTGGTGACGTGGAAGGACGGGGGCATCCTTCACAGGCGGTATTTCAGGATTATATTGGTGTAATAGTGAGGGGTGGTATTGGATTATATTGGTGTAATAGTGAGGGGCGGTATTATAGGATTATATTGGTGTACTAGTGAGGGGCGGTATTTCAGGATTATATTGGTGTAATAGTGAGGGGCGGTATTATAGGATTATATTGGTGTGATAGGGAGGGGCGGTATTATAGGATTATATTGGTGTACTAGTGAGGGGCGGTATTTCAGGGTTATATTGGTGTAATAGTGAGGGGCGGTATTATAGGATTATATTGGTGTACTAATGAGGGGCGGTATTTCAGGGTGTAGAGGTGGCGCAGTGGTTATTTGGCGCAGTGTAGAGGTGCGCAGTGGGTATTTGCGCAGTGTAGAGGTGGGCAGTGGGTATTATTGGCGCAGTGTAGAGGTGGCGCAGTGGTTTTTGGGCAGTAGGCTGGGGCAGTATGGGTGGCGCAGTGTAGAGGTGGCGCATGGTATTTGGCGCAGTGTAGAGGTGGCGCATGGGTATTTTTGGCGCAGTGTAGAGGTGGGCATCTGGGTATTATTGGGCAGTGGATTATTGGCGCAGTGTAGAGGTGGCGCAGTGGGTATTTGGCGCAGTGTAGAGGTGGCGCAGTGGGCTTAGCGGCTGGGAGCAGTGTAGGGATGGCCAGTGGGTATTATTGGTGCAGTGTAGAGGTGGCGCAGTGGGTATTATCTGGCGCAGTGTAGAGGTGCGCAGTGGGCATTATCTGGCGTAGTGTAGGATGGCGCATGGTATTATCTGGCGCAGTGTTAGGAGCAGTGGGTATATTGGCCAGTGTAGAGGTGGCGCAGTGGGTATTATCTGGCGCAGTGTAGAGGTGGCGCAGTGGTATATTGGCGCAGTGTAGAGGTGGCACAGTGGGTATTATCTGCGCATTAGGGTTATTATCTGGCGCAGTGTAGAGGTGGGCAGTGGTATTATTGGGCATGTAGAGGTGGGCAGTGGGTATTATGGCGCAGTGTAGAGGTGGCGCATGGATTTTGGCGCAGTGTAGAGGTGGCGCAGTGGGTATTTGCGCAGTGTAGAGTGGCGCAGTGGGTATTATTGGGCAGTGTAGAGGTGGCACAGTGGGTATTATTGGCGCAGTGTGGGGGCATGGATTTGCAGTTAAGGTGGCGCATGGATTGGCAGGGTGGGATGGTATTGGGCAGTGGGTATCTGGCCAGTGTAGGGCCAGTGGCATATTGCGTGTAGAGGGCGTGGGTATTGGCTATGGCATGGGATTGGGCAGTGTAGGCAGGTTTATGCGTGTAGGCTGTATGGCAGTGGTTTTGGGCAGTGTAAGGAGGTATAGGGCATGGATTGGCGCAGTGGTTGGCGTGGGATTATATGGGCGTGAATGGCCGTGTTGGGCGTGGTGATTGAGAATGCCATGGGATGGCGAGTGTAGAGTGGGCAGTGGGTATATCTGGCAGTGTAGAGGTGCCATGGTATGGCAGCTGGGATTATTGGCGCAGTGTAGAGTGGCAGTGGTATTTCTGGAGGCAGTGTAAGGTGGGCAGTGGGTATATGTATTAGTGCCAGTGGTATATTGCGCAGTGTAGAGGTGGCAGTGGGTATTATTGCTGTAGAGTGGCCAGTGGTATTATGGCGCAGTGTAGAGGTGGCGCATGGTATTATCTGGCCAGTGTAGAGGTGGCGCAGTGTATTTGGGCAGTGTAGAGGTGGGCATGGGTATTATTGGGCAGTGTAGGGCGCAGTGGTATTATTGGCGCAGTGTAGAGTGGCGCAGTGGGATTATTGCGTGTAAGTGCGCATGGATTAGTGTGTGGCAGTGGTATTATTGGCGCAGGTAATGCGGGGAGGGCAGTGGGATATGGCGCAGTGTAGAGTGGCGCAGTGGTTGGGTGGCAGTGGTATATTGGCAGTGTAGGTGGTATATTGGGCAGTGTAGAGGTGGGCATGGGTATTGGCGCAGTGTAGAGTGGCCATGGGTATTTGGGCAGTGTAAGTGGCAATGGGTATTATTGGCGCAGTGTAGATGCGCAGTGGGTATTCTGGCGCAGTGTAGAGGTGGCGCATGGATATGCCAGTGTAGAGGTGGCCATGGATTATTGGCGCATGTAGAGTGGCCATGGTATTATTTGGCGCAGTGTAGAGGTGCGCAGTGGGTTTATTGGCGCAGTGTAGAGGTGCCAGTGGGTATTATTGGCAGTGGGTATATGGCGCAGGTAGGTATTATTGGCGCAGTGTAGAGGTGGCAGTGGTATTATTGGCCAGTGTAGAGGTGCGCAGTGGTATTTGGCCGTGTAAGGTGCGCAGTGGGTATTACTGGCAGTGTAGAGGTGCCATGGTATTATTGGCGCAGTGTAGAGGTGCGCAGTGGTATTTCTGGCAGTGTAGTCGATGGTTTTGGCGCAGTGTAATGGGCAGTGGATTATTGCCAGTGTAGAGTGGCGCAGTGGGTATTTCTGGGTTGGCGCAGTGTAGAGTGGCCAGTGGGTATTTGCGCAGTGTAGATTGGCGCAGTGGTATACTGGCGCAGTGTAGAGGTGGCGCAGGGTATTATGGCGCAGTATAAGGTGGCGCAGTGTAGAGGTGGCCATGGTATTATTGGCGCAGTGTAGAGGTGGCGCACTGGGCATTATTTGGCGCAGTGTAGAGGTGGCGCAGTGGGTATTATCTGGCGCAGTGTAGAGTGGCATGGGTATATTTGGCGCAGTGTAGAGGTGGGCAGTGGATTATCTGGCGCATGTAGAGGTGGCGCGATGGGTATTATTTGGGCAGTGGGTATTTGGCAGTGGGATTGGCCAGTGTGAGTGGCGCAGTGCATTATTGGCTCAGTGTAGAGGTGGCGCAGTGGGTATTTGGCGCAGTGTAGAGGTGGTGCAGTGGGTATTTGGGCAGTGAGTGTATGCTGTAGGCATGTATGGATGTTTGCCAGGTAGTGGCGCTGGACCGGCATGTAGGTGGCCAGTGGGTATTCATTGGTGCCAGTGTAGAGGTGGCGCAGTGGGTATTTGGGCAGTGTAGAGGTGGCGCAGTGGGTATTATCTGGTGCAGTGTAGAGGTGGCGCAGTGGGTATTATTGGCGCAGTGTAGAGGTGGCGCAGTGGGTATTTGGCGCAGTGTAGAGGTGGCGCAGTGGGTATTTGGCGCAGTGTAGAGGTGGCAGTGGTATTATCTGGCCAGTGTAGAGGTGGCGTGCACTGGGCATATATAGTGGCGCAGTGTAGAGGTGGCGCACTGGATTATTTGGCGCAGTGTAGAGGGCGCACTGGGATTATTTGGCGCAAAGTGGGTGGGTATTATCTGGCGCAGTGTAGAGGTGGCGCACTGGGTACTATTTGGCGCAGTGTAGAGGTGGCTGGCGATGTGAGTGGCGCATGTGTATAGTGGCGCAGTGGGTATTATTGGCAGTTGTAGAGTGGCGCAGTGGGTATTATTGGCGCAGTGTAGAGGTGGCGCAGTGGGTATTATTGGCGCAGTGTAGAGGTGGCGCAGTGGGTATTATTGCGCAGTGCAAGGTGGGCATGGGTATTATTGGCGCAGTGTAGAGGTGGCGCAGTGGGTATTTGGCGCAGTGTAGAGGTGGCGCAGTGGGTATTATCTGGGCAGTGTAGAGGTGGCCAGTGGGTATTATCTGGCGCAGTGTAGAGTGGCGCAGTGGGCATTTCTGGCGTAGTGTAGAGGTGGCGCACTGGGTATTTTGGCGCAGTGTAGAGGTGATGCGCATGGTATTATTTGGCGCAGTGGGTATTATCTGGCGCAGTGTAGAGGTGGCGCAGTGGGTATTATCTGGCGCAGTGTTAGAGGTGGCGCAGTGGGTATTATCTGGCGCAGTGTAGAGGTGGCGCAGTGGGTATTATTGGGCACCGTGTAGAGGTGGTGGCAGTGGGTATTATCTGGCGCAGTGTAGAGGTGGCGCAGTGGGTATTGGCGCAGTGTAGAGGTGGCGCAGTGGGTATTATCTGGTGCAGTGTAGAGGTGGCACAGTGGGTATTATCTGGACAGTGTAGAGGTGGCACAGTGGGTATTATCTGGGGCGCAGGGGGTATTTTCTGGGGCCAGTGTAGAGGTGGCGCAGTGGGAAAAATCTGGGCAGTGTAGAGGGGGGGCCGTGGGGTTATCTGGGGCAGTGTTAGGTGGGCCGTGGGTTATTGGCCCCGTGTAGAAATGGCGCAGTGGGTATTATTGGCGCAGTGAGGGGGGCAGTGGGATTACTGGGGGGTTTTAGAGGGGGCGCAGGGTATTTTGGGCAGTTTAAGGGGGGCATGGGTATTTGGCGCAAAGGGGGGATTTTTGGCGCATGGTTTATCGGCGAGTGTAGAGGGGCGCAGTGGGATATGGCCTGTAAGGGGGGCTGGTATTTGGCGCGTTAGAGGGGCGCAGTGGGGATTTTCGGCGCGGGGATTATCTGGCGAGTGTAGAGGGGCCAGGGTTTTATCTGGCGCAGTGTAAGGGGGGCCGTGGGGATTTGGCGCACTGGGGGATTATCTGGCGAAAAGTAGAGGTGGGCGGGGGTAATTGGCCAGGTGATGTGGCGCAGTGGGATTTTTGGGGCATGTAGAGGTGGGGCAGGGGGTATTATCTGGCGCAGTGTAGTGGTGGCGCAGTGGGTATCTGGCGCGTGTACAGGTGGCGCAGTGGGTATTATCTGGCGCAGTGTAGTGGTGGCGCAGTGGGTATTATCTGGCGCAGTTGTAGGGTGGCCGCAGTGGGTATTATCTGGCGCAGTGTAGTGGTGGCGCAGTGGGTATTATCTGGCATAGTGTAGTGGTGGCGCAGTGGGTATATCTGGCGCAGTGTACAGGTGGCGCAGTGGGTATTATCTGGCGCGGTGTACAGGTGGCGCAGTGGGTATTATCTGGCGCAGTGTAGTGGTGGCGCAGTGGGTATTATCTGGCGCAGTGTACAGGTGGCGCAGTGGGTATTATCTGGCGCGGTGTACAGGTGGCGCAGTGGGTATTATCTGGCGCAGTGTAGTGGTGGCGCAGTGGGTATTATCGGGCGCAGTGTACAGGTGGCGCAGTGGGTATATCTGGCTCAGTGTACAGGTGGCGCAGTGGTTTTATCTGGCGCAGTGTAGAGGTGGCACAGTGGTATTATCTGGGCAGTGTAGTGGTGGCGCAGTGGGTATTATCTGGCGCCGTGTAGAGGTGGCGCAGTGGTATTATCTGGCGCAGTGTAGAGTGGCGCAGTGGGTATTATCTGGCGCAGTGTAAGTGGGCGCAGTGGGTATTATCTGGCGCAGTGTAGAGGTGGCGCAGTGGTATTATCGGGCGCAGTGTAGAGGTGGCGCAGTGGGTATTATCTGGCGCAGTGTAGAGTGGCGCAGTGGTATTATCTGGCGCAGTGTAGAGGGCGCAGTGGGTATTATCTGGCGCAGTGTAGAGGTGGCGCAGTGAGTATTATCTGGCGCAGTGAGTATAATCTGGCGCAGTGTAGAGGTGGCGCAGTGGGTATTATCGGCGCAGTGTAGGGGGCGCAGTGGGTTAAAATCTGGCGCAGTGTAAGGGGCGCAGTGAGTATTTATCTGGCGCAGTGTAAGGTGCACAGTGGGTATTATCTGGCGCAGTGTAGGGCGCAGTGAGTATTATCTGGCGCATGGGTATTATCTGGCGCAGTGTAGAGGGCGCAGTGAGTATTATCTGGCGCAGTGTGTATTATCTGGCGCAGTGTAGAGGGCGCAGTGAGTATTACTGGCGCAGTGGTATTATCTGGCGCAGTGTAGAGGCGCAGTGAGTATTATCTGGCGCAGTGGGTATTATCTGGCGCAGTGTAGAGGTGGCGCAGTGGGTTATTATCTGGCGCAGTGGGTTTTATCTGGCGCAGTGTAGAGGTGGCGCAGTGGGTATTATCGGGGGCGCAGTGCACGCACATCCCGCGCTCATCCTCTCCCGCATCCTTCTCATCTCTCTGGACCAGTCCCCGCCCCCTTCCTTCTCGCCCAATCGGTGTCCGCGTTACAGTGGGGGAGCGGTCACATGACCCGTGCCGGCTGCATCTTCTCATGTGAGGACCGTGCGGCAGCGGCCGGTGACGGGACACGATGGCTGCGGACGAGCTGGCCTCCCGGCTGAACCGGCGCCTGAGGATGGAGGACCCGCGGAGGCGGAGCGGAAGCAGCCGCACATGAGGGTCTTCAACCCCTACACCGAGTTCAAGGAGTTCAGCAGAAAGCAGATCAAGGACATGGAGGATGTTCCGGCGGGGAGTGGCCGGGTGCGGGGCCGTGCTGCACGCGGAGCGGAACCTGTGGCTGCAGCACTTCTGCATCGTGATCGCTAGATGTCCCAACACGCAGCCCCATGGAAAAAATAACGTGCAGTCCTGTGCAAAATAATCCATATAAAATAACACACAGCCCCATACAAAAAATAACGTGCAGCCCCATGCAAAAATAATCCATATAAAATAACACACAGCCCCATGGAAAAATAATCCATATAAAATAACACGCAGCCCCATGCAAAAATAATCCATATAAAATAACACACAGCCCCATGCAAAAATAATCCATATAAAATAACACACAGCCCCATGCAAAAATAATCCATATAAAATAACACACACCCCATGCAAAAATAACGCGCAGTCCTGTGCAAAATAATCCATATAAAATAACACGCAGCCCCATGCAAAAAATAATGTGCAGTCCTGTGCAAAAATAATCCATATAAAATAACACACAGCCCCATACAAAAATAATCCATATAAAATAACACGCAGCCCCATGGAAAAATAATCCATATAAAATAACACGCAGCCCCATGGAAAAATAATCCATATAAAATAACACGCAGCCCCATACAAAAATAATCCATATAAAATAACACGCAGCCCCATGGAAAAATAATCCATATAAAATAACACGCAGCCCCATGGAAAAATAATCCATATAAAATAACACGCAGCCCCATGGAAAAATAACGCGCAGTCCTGTGCAAAATAATCCATAAAAAATAACGTGCAGCCCCATGCAAAATAATCCATATAAAATAACACACAGCCCCATGCAAAAAATAACGTGCAGCCCCATGCAAAAATAATCCATAAAAAATAACGTGCAGCCCCATGCAAAAATAATCCATATAAAATAACACACAGCCCCATGCAAAATAATCCATATAAAATAACACACAGCCCCATGCAAAAAATAACGTGCAGCCCCATGCAAAAATAATCCATATAAAATAACACACAGCCCCATGCAAAATAATCCATATAAAATAACACACAGCCCCATGCAAAAAATAACGTGCAGCCCCATGGAAAAATAACGCGCAGTCCTGTGCAAAATAGCCTGTAGTCCAATGAAAAATGGCACAGTGCACATCAGGAGCTGCAGAGCTCGGCTCTGCTACATCGGCCTGTGCAATTACCAAAATGTGACAGCGGCCAATGAGGGAGCAGCTCTCACCTTCTAAATGGGGCAGAAAAATGAAGCGGATCTCCTGATTGGTTGCTACGGGTAACAGGGTGACCTTTTTCTCCCAGGCTGCTCAGTGACGTGTCCGACCATAAGTGCCCCCCCCACACACTGCTCCCCCAATCTGGCAGCCATGTTTATATTTCTATGATTGGAACAATTGCACAATAGTAGGATTTTTCCCTGCAATTACAACACTACAACTCCCAGCATGCCCTGGTGGTAGTTGTGGAACAGCTGGAGATCTGCAGGTCTCACACTTACTAATCTCTGCATTGCTGCGTATTATATGAGAGAAAACTCCTGTGACCAGGACGCCATGTCCACCCCTAATAGGATATTACTGCCGCCCGCTGTACTGCTCTCCCGCTAATGGGTTAATGGCATTATAGCCTCTGGGAGGGGGCCGCACTGTGGGGAGGGGTCGGGAAGGGCTTTCATTCAGTAGTAATGGGCAGGGCCACTGGTCACAATGCAGGAAGGGAAGGGTTACCCATAATGTGGTCTCTAGAGGGAAGTGTCATCTGTCATCATGATGCGGCTCCTCACCCTCCAGCAAATGTGCTGGGAAGCACCGGAGCCCACTCCGGTGTAACAGGCTCCTGGCAGCGACCAAGGCAGCGCAGCAACAGGTAGTGAGGCCGCACATCACCGCTGTGTGCTGGGGGTCTTATGTATGGGCGGTGGAGGCCGGGGTCTGCAGCATGGCATCTCAGGATGTCACCCAGTCCTCTGTCCATCATCCATCTCTCCAACCATCCCTTCTGCAGCCCTCTGTGCCTCTTAGTGATGTCAGGGCCCCGGACTGTTACATCTATGCATATATTTTCCATGGACCTGTACATAAGATCTGACAAACACGCGGAGATGAGCAGCGCTGCGTAGTCGTCGCTTATCTTTTTCCGCAGTAGAAATCTGTGTTGATTTTACCGGAAACTCCTTCCGTGCCCACAAGGAACTGACATATACAGCAGGATCCCTTTTTTTTTTTTTAACAAACTGTAGTGTGTATTATATGTTCCAGCTGCTGCAGAACGTTATTTTTATTTTTTTTAATATTATAATATACGTACCGGCTGCTGCAGAACCTTATTACACAAAGCTCTGCTGCTGCAGAACCTCATTACACACAGCTCGGCTGCTGCAGAACCTCATTACACACAGCTCGGCTGCTGCAGAACCTCATTACACACAGCTCGCTGCTGCTGAACCTCATTGCACACAGCTCGGCTGCTGCTGAACCTCGTTACACACAGCTCTGCTGCTGCTGAACATCATTACACACAAAGCTCGACTGCTGCTGAACCTCATTACACACCGCTCGGCTGCTGCAGAACCTCATTACACACCATTCGGCTGCTGCAGAACCTCATTACACACAGCTCGGCTGCTGCTGCTGCTGCAGAACCTCATTACACACAGCTCGGCTGTTGCTGCAGAACCTCATTACACACAAATCGGCTGCTGCTGAACCTCATTACACACAGCTCGGCTGCTGCTGCAGAACCTCATTACACAAAGCTCTGCTGCTGCAGAACCTCATTACACACAGCTCTGCTGCTGCAGAACCTCATTACACACAGCTCGGCTGCTGCTGAACCTCGTTACACACAGCTCGCTGCTGCTGAACCTCATTGCACACAGCTCGGCTGCTGCTGAACCTCGTTACACACAGCTCTGCTGCTGCTGAACCTCATTACACACACCACTCGGCTGCTGCAGAACCTCATTACACACCGCTCGGCTGCTGCAGAACCTCATTACACACCATTCGCTGCTGCAGAACCTCATTACACACAGCTCGGCTGCTGCTGCAGAACCTCATTACACACAAATCGGCTGCTGCTGAACCTCATTACACACAGCTCGGCTGCTGCTGCAGAACCTCATTACAAAAAGCTCTGCTGCTGCAGAATCTCATTACACACAGCTCTGCTGCTGCAGAACCTCGTTAACACACAGCTCGTGCTGCTGAACTCGTTACACACAGCTCGCTGCTGCTGAACCTCATTAACACACAGCTCCCGCTGCTGAACCTGATTACACACACAGATTGGCTGCTGCTGAACCTCATTACACACAGCTCGCTGCTGCTGAACCTCATTGCACACGCTCGGCTGCTGCTGAACCTCATTCACACACTCGCTGCTGCTCAGAACCTCATTACACACAGCTCGCTGCTGCGAACCTCATTACACACAAAGCTCGCTGCTGCAGAACCTCATTACACACGCTCGGCTTGCTGCAGAACCTCATTACACACCAGTCGGCTGCTGCAGAACCTCATTACACACAGCCGTGCGCTGCCTGCTGCAGAACCTCATTACACACAGCTCGGCTGTTGCTGCAGAACTCATATACACACAAATCGCTGCTGCTGAACCTCATTACACACACTCGGTGCTGCTGCAGAACCCATTACACAAAGCACTGCTGCTGCAGAACCTCTATTACACACAGCTCTGCTGCTGCAGAACCTCTTACACCACAGCTCGCTGCTGCTGAACCTACGTTCCACAGCATCGGCTGCTGCTGGAACCTCATTGCACACAGCTCGGCTGCTGCTGAACCTCGTTACACACAGCTCTGCTGCTGCTGAACCTCATTACACAAACCGCTCGGCTGCTGCAGAACCTCATTACCCCACCGCTCGGCTGCTTGCAGAACCTCATTACACACATTCGGCTGCTGCAGAACCTCATTACACACAGCTCGGCTGCTGCTGCAGAACCTCATTACCACAAATCGGGTGCTGCTGAACCTCATTACACACAGCTCGGCTGCTGCTGCAGAACCTCATTACAAAAAGCTCTGCTGCTGCAGAATCTCATTACACACAGCTCTGCTGCTGCAGAACCTCATTACACACAGCTCGGCTGCTGCTGAAACCTCGTTACACACGCTGGGTGCTGCTGAACCGTCGTTACACACAGCTCTGCTGCTGCTGACCTGATTAAAACACACAGATTGGCTGCTGCTGAACCTCATTACACACACCGCTCAGCTGCTGCAGAACCTCATTACACACGCTCAGCTCTGCCCCGAACCTCATTATACACTGGTTCAGCTGCTGCAGAACCTCAAAACACACAGCTCGGCTGCTGCAGAACCTCATTACAACACAGCTCGGCTGCTGCTGCAGAACCTCATTACACACAGCTCGGGGCTGCTGCTGCAGAACCTCATTACACACAGCCTCGGCTGCTGCTGCAGAACCTCATTTCACACAGCTCGGCTTCTGCTGCAGAACCTCATTACACACAGCTCGGCTGCTTAGCGAGCATAACACGTGCACCTGTTGCTGCTGATCCTCATAATACATACCATCGGTGATAAAGATCCACATGATGTGCACCTCTGCTGCTTCAAACCTCTAGGATGTTTCCAGTCAATCAAAGATGAACAGGTACCTTTTTAAAACCCAAATAAAGAGGTTCTGCAGCAGGAATTGTAGGTTCTATTATAAGGAATAATCCCCCCACACTAATGCGCTGGGGTCAGCTGGAGCAGTTATCATGAGATGAACATGAAGATTATGGGTCTTGATCAGCGCAGTTGGAAATAGAATAGTTTGGATCAGCCGAGCGTTGGGGATGGGGGTGTAAAAAATAGCAGAAAAATTCCCGATCATTAATTTTCTATTTCCTTAA
>JARQOD010000003.1:342245402-342467985 GCA_033576555.1 Oophaga sylvatica | reverse complement strand
TGGCGCAGTGTAGAGGTGGCACAGTGGGTATTATCTGGCGCAGTGTAGAGGGCGCAGTGAGTATTATCTGGCGCAGTGGGTATTATCTGGCGCAGTGTAGAGGGCGCAGTGAGTATTATCTGGCGCAGTGGGTATTATCTGGCGCAGTGTAGAGGGCGCAGTGAGTATTATCTGGCGCAGTGGGTATTATCTGGCGCAGTGTAGAGGTGGCGCAGTGGGTATTATCTGGCGCAGTGCACGCACATCCCGCGCTCATCCTCTCCCGCATCCTTCTCATCTCTCTGGACCAGTCCCCGCCCCCTTCCTTCTCGCCCAATCGGTGTCCGCGTTACAGTGGGGAGCGGTCACATGACCCGTGCCGGCTGCATCTTCTCATGTGAGGACCGGTGGCGGCAGCGGCCGGTGACGGACACGATGGCTGCGGACGAGCTGGCCTCCCGGCTGAACCGGCGCCTGAGGATGGAGGACCCGGCGGAGGCGGAGCGGAAGCAGCCGCACATGAGGGTCTTCAACCCCTACACCGAGTTCAAGGAGTTCAGCAGAAAGCAGATCAAGGACATGGAGGGATGTTCCGGCGGTGAGTGGCCGGGTGCGGGTCCGTGCTGCACGCGGAGCGGAACCTGTGGCTGCAGCACTTCTGCATCGTGATCGCTAGATGCCCCAACACGCAGCCCCATGCAAAAATAACGTGCAGTCCTGTGCAAATAATCCATATAAAATAACACACAGCCCCATACAAAAAATAACGTGCAGCCCCATGCAAAAATAATCCATATAAAATAACACACAGCCCCATACAAAAATAATCCATATAAAATAACACGCAGCCCCATGCAAAAATAACGTGCAGTCCTGTGCAAAATATCCATATAAAATAACACACAGCCCCATACAAAAAATAACGTGCAGCCCATGCAAAAATAATCCATATAAAATAACACACAGCCCCATACAAAAATAATCCATATAAAATAACACGCAGCCCCATGCAAAAATAACGTGCAGTCCTGTGCAAAATAATCCATATAAAATAACACACAGCCCCATACAAAAATAACGTGCAGCCCCATGCAAAATAATCCATATAAAATAACACACAGCCCCATACAAAAAATAACGTGCAGCCCATACAAAAATAATCCATATAAAATAACACGCAGCCCCATGCAAAAAATAACGTGCAGCTGTGCAAATAATCCATATAAAATAACACGCAGCCCATGCAAAAATAACGTGCAGCCCATGCAAAAATAATCCATATAAAATAACACACAGCCCATGCAAAAATAATCCATATAAAATAACACACAGCCCCATGCAAAAATAATCCATATAAAATAACACACAGCCCCATGCAAAAATAATCCATATAAAATAACACACAGCCCCATGCAAAAATAACGCGCAGTCCTGTGCAAAATAATCCATATAAAATAACATGCAGCCCCATGCAAAAATAATGTGCAGTCCTGTGCAAAAATAATCCATATAAAATAACACACAGCCCCATACAAAAATAATCCATATAAAATAACACACAGCCCCATGGAAAAATAATCCATATAAAATAACACGCAGCCCCATGGAAAAATAATCCATATAAAATAACACGCAGCCCATGCAAAAATAACGCGCAGTCCTGTGCAAAATAATCCATATAAAATAACACGCAGCCCCATGCAAAAAATAACGTGCAGCCCCATGCAAAAATTATCCATATAAAATAACACACAGCCCCATGCAAAAATAATCCATATAAAATAACACACAGCCCCATGCAAAAATAATCCATATAAAATAACACACAGCCCATGCAAAAATAATCCATATAAAATAACACACAGCCCCATGCAAAAATAATCCATATAAAATAACACACAGCCCCATGCAAAAATAACGCGCAGTCCTGTGCAAAATAATCCATATAAAATAACATGCAGCCCCATGCAAAAAATAATGTGCAGTCCTGTGCAAAAATAATCCATATAAAATAACACACAGCCCCATACAAAAATAATCCATATAAAATAACACACAGCCCATGGAAAAATAATCCATATAAAATAACACGCAGCCCATGGAAAAATAATCCATATAAAATAACACGCAGCCCCATGGAAAAATAACGCGCAGTCCTGTGCAAAATAATCCATAAAAAATAACGTGCAGCCCCATGCAAAAATAATCCATATAAAATAACACACACCCCATACAAAAATAATCCATATAAAATAACACGCAGCCCCATGGAAAAATAATCCATATAAAATAACACGCAGCCCCATGGAAAAATAATCCATATAAAATAACACGCAGCCCCATGGAAAAATAACGCGCAGTCCTGTGCAAAATAATCCATAAAAAATAACGTGCAGCCCCATGCAAAAATAATCCATATAAAATAACACACAGCCCCATGCAAAATAATCCATATAAAATAACACACAGCCCCATGCAAAAAATAACGTGCAGCCCCATGGAAAAATAACGCGCAGTCCTGTGCAAAATAGCCTGTAGTCCAATGAAAAATGGCACAGTGCACATCAGGAGCTGCAGCGCTCGGCTCTGCTACATCGGCCTGTGCAATTACCAAAATGTGACAGCGGCCAATGAGGGAGCAGCTCTCACCTTCTAAATGGGGCAGGAAAAATGAAGCGGATCTCCTGATTGGTTGCTACGGGTAACAGGGTGACCTTTTCTCCCAGGCTGCTCAGTGACGTGTCCGACCATAAGTGCCCCCCCCACACACCTGCTCCCCAATCTGGCAGCCATGTTTATATTTCTATGATTGGAACAATTGCACAATAGTAGGATTTTTCCCTGCAATTACAACACTACAACTCCCAGCATGCCCTGGTGGTAGTTGTGGAACAGCTGGAGATCTGCAGGTCTCACACTTACTAATCTCTGCATTGCTGCGTATTATATGAGAGAAAACTCCTGTGACCAGGACGCCATGTCCACCCCTAATAGGATATTACTGCCGCCCGCTGTACTGCTCTCCGCTAATGGGTTAATGGCATTATAGCCTCTGGGAGGGGGCCGCACTGTGGGGAGGGGTCGGGAAGGGCTTTCATTCAGTAGTAATGGGCAGGGGCCACTGGTCACAATGCAGGAAGGGAAGGGGTTACCCATAATGTGGTCTCTAGAGGGGAAGTGTCATCTGTCATCATGATGCGGCTCCTCACCCTCCAGCAATGTGCTGGGAAGCAGCCGGAGCCCACTCCGGTGTAACAGGCTCCTGGCAGCGACCAGAGGCAGCGCAGCAACAGGTAGTGAGGCCGCACATCACCGCTGTGTGCTGGGGGTCTTATGTATGGGCGGTGGAGGCCGGGGTCTGCAGCATGGCATCTCAGGATGTCAGCCCAGTCCTCTGTCCATCATCCATCTCTCCAACCATCCCTTCTGCAGCCCTCTGTGCCTCTTAGTGATGTCAGGGCCCCGGACTGTTACATCTATGGCATATATTTTCCATGGACCTGTACATAAGATCTGACAAACACGCGGAGATGAGCAGCGCTGCGTAGTCGTCGCTTATCTTTTTCCGCAGTAGAAATCTGTGTTGATTTTACCGGAAACTCCTTCCGTGCCCACAAGGAACTGACATATACAGCAGGATCCCTTTTTTTTTTTTAACAAACTGTAGTGTGTATTATATGTTCCAGCTGCTGCAGAACGTTATTTTTATTTATTTTAATATTATAATATACGTACCGGCTGCTGCAGAACCTTATTACACAAAGCTCTGCTGCTGCAGAACCTCATTACACACAGCTCGGCTGCTGCAGAACCTCATTACACACAGCTCGGCTGCTGCTGAACCTCATTGCACACAGCTCGGCTGCTGCTGAACCTCGTTACACACAGCTCTGCTGCTGCTGAACATCATTACACACAAAGCTCGACTGCTGCTGAACCTCATTACACACCGCTCGGCTGCTGCAGAACCTCATTACACACCATTCGGCTGCTGCAGAACCTCATTACACACAGCTCGGCTGCTGCTGCTGCAGAACCTCATTACACACAGCTCGGCTGTTGCTGCAGAACCTCATTACACACAAATCGGCTGCTGCTGAACCTCATTACACACAGCTCGGCTGCTGCTGCAGAACCTCATTACACAAAGCTCTGCTGCTGCAGAACCTCATTACACACAGCTCTGCTGCTGCAGAACCTCATTACACACAGCTCGGCTGCTGCTGAACCTCGTTACACACAGCTCGGCTGCTGCTGAACCTCATTGCACACAGCTCGGCTGCTGCTGAACCTCGTTACACACAGCTCTGCTGCTGCTGAACCTCATTACACACACCACTCGGCTGCTGCAGAACCTCATTACACACCGCTCGGCTGCTGCAGAACCTCATTACACACCATTCGGCTGCTGCAGAACCTCATTACACACAGCTCGGCTGCTGCTGCAGAACCTCATTACACACAAATCGGCTGCTGCTGAACCTCATTACACACAGCTCGGCTGCTGCTGCAGAACCTCATTACAAAAAGCTCTGCTGCTGCAGAATCTCATTACACACAGCTCGGCTGCTGCTGAACCTCGTTACACACAGCTCGGCTGCTGCTGAACGTCGTTACACACAGCTCTGCTGCTGCTGAACCTCATTACACACACAGC
Organism: Oophaga sylvatica; assembly: GCA_033576555.1. Classification (NCBI taxonomy): domain Eukaryota; kingdom Metazoa; phylum Chordata; class Amphibia; order Anura; family Dendrobatidae; genus Oophaga; species Oophaga sylvatica. Next base: position 342,463,349 of record JARQOD010000003.1, on the reverse strand, counting down.
TCTGCTGCTGAACCTGATTACACACACAGATTGGCTGCTGCTGAACCTCATTACACACAGCTCGGCTGCTGCTGAACCTCATTGCACACAGCTCGGCTGCTGCTTAACCTCGTTACACACAGCTCTGCTGCTGCTGAACCTCATTACACACAAAGCTCGACTGCTGCTGAACCTCATTACACACCGCTCGGCTGCTGCAGAACCTCATTACACACCATTCGGCTGCTGCAGAACCTCATTACACACAGCTCGGCTGCTGCTGCTGCAGAACCTCATTACACACAGCTCGGCTGTTGCTGCAGAACCTCATTACACACAAATCGGCTGCTGCTGAACCTCATTACACACAGCTCGGCTGCTGCTGCAGAACCTCATTACACAAAGCTCTGCTGCTGCAGAACCTCATTACACACAGCTCTGCTGCTGCAGAACCTCATTACACACAGCTCGGCTGCTGCTGAACCTCGTTACACACAGCTCGGCTGCTGCTGAACCTCATTGCACACAGCTCGGCTGCTGCTGAACCTCGTTACACACAGCTCTGCTGCTGCTGAACCTCATTACACACACCGCTCGGCTGCTGCAGAACCTCATTACACACCGCTCGGCTGCTGCAGAACCTCATTACACACCATTCGGCTGCTGCAGAACCTCATTACACACAGCTCGGCTGCTGCTGCAGAACCTCATTACACACAAATCGGCTGCTGCTGAACCTCATTACACACAGCTCGGCTGCTGCTGCAGAACCTCATTACAAAAAGCTCTGCTGCTGCAGAATCTCATTACACACAGCTCTGCTGCTGCAGAACCTCATTACACACAGCTCGGCTGCTGCTGAACCTCGTTACACACAGCTCGGCTGCTGCTGAACTCTTACACACAGCTCTGCTGCTGCTGAACCTATTACACACACAGATTGCTGCTGCAGAACCTCATTACACACACGCTCAGCTGCTGCAGAACCTCATTACACACAGCTCAGCTGCTGCAGAACCTCATTATACACGTTCAGCTGCTGCAGAACCTCATTACACACAGCTCGGCTGCTGCGAACCTTTACACACAGCTCGGCTGCTGCTGCAGAACCTCATTACACACAGCTCGGCTGCTGCAGAACCTCGTTACACACAGCTCTGCTGCTGCGAACCTCATTACACACACCCTTCGGCTGCTGCAGAACCTCATTACACACCGGCTCGCTGCTGCAGAACCTCATTACACACCATTCGGCTGCTGCAGAACCTCATTACACACAGCTCGGCTGCTGCTGCAGAACCTCATTACACAAATCGCTGCTGCTGAACTCATTACACACAGCTCGCTGCTGCTGCAGAACCTCATTACAAAAGCTCTGCTGCTGCAACCTCATTACACACAGCTCTGCTGCTGCGAACCTCATTACACACAGCTCTGCTGCTGCTGAACGTCGTTACACACAGCTTGCTGCTGCTGAACCTGATTACACACACAGATTAGCTGCTGCTGAACCTCATTACACACACCGCTCAGCTGCTGCAGAACCTCATTACACACCGCTCAGCTGCTGCAGAACCTCATTAACACTGTTCAGCTGCTGCAGAACCTCATTACACACAGCTCGGCTGCTGCAGAACCTCATTACACACAGCTCGGCTGCTGCTGCAGAACCTCATTACACACAGCTCGGCTGCTGCTGCAGAACCTCATTACACACAGCTCGGCTGCTGTAGCGCAGCATAACACGTGCACCTGTTGCTGCTGATCCTCATAATACATACCATCGGTGATAAAGATCCACATGATGTGCACCTCTGCTGCTTCAGAACCTCTAGGATGTTTCCAGTCAATCAAAGATGAACAGGTACCTTTTTACCTAAATAAAGAGGTTCTGCAGCAGGAATTGTAGGTTCCTATTATAAGGAATAATCCCCCCCACACTAATGCGCTGGTGTCAGCTGGAGCAGTTATCATGAGATGAACATGAAGATTATGGGTCTTGATCAGCGCAGTTGGAAATAGAATAGTTTGGATCAGCCGAGCGTTGGGGGATGGGGGTGTAAAAATAGCAGAAAAATTCCCGATCATTAATTTTCTATTTCCTTAATGCACTGCAGCGGATTGACTCTTCCCGGGAGATTGTCTCCTTGCTCCAGCGGCTCCATGCGAGCCCCTCCATGTAGCTAATACACGAGTGATGTGCGCACCACTTACTATGATCACACATCACTGATGATTACAGGTGATATGGAAGTGTATGTGGGGCCGACCAGCGTGTCCCACCCTGGATGCCCCTACATCAGTAAATCCATCCCTCTATCTATGCATTATGTGCAGGATTCAGGGGTCTGACACCATTTTCCACCCTCCCCATTAGGTTGTGTTCACATGTGACATATGTGATGCAAAATGCATTCCAATGAGTGTGGATTTCGCTTTTTCAGGATTCATAAAATTCCTGGTCAGTCACTGTCTGAAGTGGAAGTGTTAAAATGTGGGGTAAACTACACAACAGGTCAGAGTCTATAGTGTGTGAATCCAGGATTAATGTCTGACCCTAGTAAATTTCCAGTAAATTTAACAGGTTTAATCTATTGTATGTATTTATGGAGTTCTAAAATATACCATTCTGCCACTAGAGGGAGTTTGTGAGCTTACTGCATGCAGCCTGTCCACAGTGCGCTCACAAGCTCCCTCTAGTGGAGGCTGCAGGAGACAGAATATAATCTATTTAAATTCTGTGTACGAGGCTAATACTGCAAAGTTATATTGAAGTATTAACGCAAGATTTTGATTCTAAAATCACAATGATAAATGGTGGAGAGTAGTGAAATGATATATCATTAGGATGTTCCATCAGTTTCTGATTAGTGGAGATCTGATCTCTGGGAATGAAGGGGCCACACTGCTAGTTTTACCCCAATAGTTGAACCCAAAGAGATCTTCATTTGGGGCAAATCTTATTGAGCCATTTCTGCAGTGTAAAAGACTAGCCTTGGTGACCCAGTTGCCCCCTAGTAGGAAAAACGGCATGAACATGGTTTCCCGAATACAGTCAGTGGAGGTTTTGCAGCTCCTTCCTTAGAGCACAGACGTGAATCTTGAATGAGATTGTTTCTCCTACCAGATACGACGCGGGGAAGGACGGCTTCATAGATCTCATGGAGCTGAAGCTGATGATGGAGAAACTCGGAGCTCCGCAAACCCATCTGGGCCTTAAGGACATGATCAAGGAAGTGGATGAAGATTTTGATGGAAAACTGAGCTTCAGGGAGGTGAGTCACAGCCTGCGGAGGCAGCGTCACCGCCGATCCTGCTGAAATCAATCGCATTCATAAACCCCTCGTGAGTCATGGTAATGTTCAGTCCTGGGAGATTTACTAGACGAGGCTGCAGGGGACATCTCTCCCAGCACCTGAGCTTACGCTGGAAATCCAGGCCTGGAGCTCATGAAATATGCAGGAGGCTTCTCCATTCATTCATGCTCGTCACTAGTAAGGTGACTGAGGACAGTAAAAAGCAGTGATTGCCGGAGCAAGCCAGACTACTCATGGATGGACAAGAGCAGTGGTTGCAAACCTGCCAGTAAGGTCTGACATGGGGGGCGTTGATGGGATCAGTGTAACAAGTGCATGCGTCTGAGATCTTACGATAGCCCTCCGTGCAGTGGTCATAGAGCACCTGGCACCAGGTCAGAAGGTTTTGCTCCTATTCTATTCCCGCTGCTCGCCTGAGTAGTTTTTATTTTTATTTCTAAATCTGCCATACAGTTCCAGAGATATGTGTCTTTATAATTGGTTCTCAAGGGGCATTGGTCACAGAATAATAATGCAGTGCAGTCTAAAGACCAAGTCCAGCCGCTCGGTGCATCATGGCGGGGCCAAGCATTTACTGTAAATGCACCTTCACACCTGCTTGGTTTCCATCTATCTCCTCTCCCTTCTCTGGTTCTATGAAGCCAGAGCTGTCAATCAAAGAAGAGGCGGGGAAAGGGAAAACAAGCAGGTGGAAAAGTGCATTTCAATGTTTGGCCGCACCATGATGCACCGAGCGGCGGAACGTGGTTTGAACGGTCATTCTGTGCTGACAGTCCCTTTAAGAAGTGGGATTAAAGGGATTGTCCAGTCCAAATGGCTAAGTCTGTAGTGACTCTGACTGCAGACTTATGAATCCCCCAGCTCATGCAGTGTGCGGTGCAGGGATTCTCCAGTTTCTCACCCATGACCGGAGGGTATGTTTTCGTTATACATACTCCTGGGCAGTGGGCACGGCGTGACTAGAAGGGGCACGGCCTCGCTCCATACAAGTGCCCACTGGAGAAGACAGATGTGAACCCTTCAGAATTTTCCATATTACTGCATAAATTTGACCTAAAACTACATCAGGCTTTCACACACACCCTAAAAGTTTATAGAAACAATCAAACAAGTGAGTAAAAACTATTAGACTATCATATATTACATGTCTGTGTGTAGCAAAAGTATGTGAACCTTTGTTTTCAGTATCTGGTGCGACCCCTTCTGCAGCTCATTATTGATAAATGTGCACATTGATCGGTGGGCTTTCACTTGTTTTATCAGCATTTGTCTTAAGAATATTCTGATAAAATGCTGAATTTCTTGTCCTATCCATGGAGCTGACCCCACCCAACCATGGTCTGACCACAAGTGTTTCACAGATGATGGGAGGTTTTTATTCTGCAATTAGGGGTTTTTCTTCTCCAAACAGATCACTTCTCAAACAAAAAAGCTTGATTTAGGTGTCCACTCTTCCTCTTTACATTATTTCAGTAGTCTTCTAACAAGTGTGTATGTATGTATCTATAGATTTGTGTGTGTATGTATATATGTGTGGATATGTATGTGTGTGTGTATGAAAATGAGTGTGTAATATATATACACACGTATGTCTGCATATATGTGTATACATGTTTGTATAGGTGCATGTGTATATGTATGTATATTTGTATGCATGTGTACATATATACACGTCTGTATGTTTATATATAGTGTGTATGTATACACATATGTACAGAAATATTTGTGTATGTACCGGTGTGTGTGTATTTATATATATTTTATGTGTGTTCTTCCACTTTTCCCCAGGAAGAGATAATAAAAATGAATCAACAAAAGATCATATACAACTCATACTGCATAAAAAAAAACATAAAACATCTACAGTGGGGAAAATAAGTATTTGATACACTGCCAATTTTTGCAAGTTTTCCCACCTACAAAGAATGGAGTGGTCTGTCATTTTTATCATAGGTACACTTCACCTGTGAGAGACAGAATCTAAGAATAAAAAACAGAAAATCACATTGTATGATTTTTTACATAATTAGCATTTTATTGTATGAAATAAGTATCTGATACAATAGAAAAACAGACCTTAATATCCTCAGTACAGATAGTGGCTGTGTTTCGGGACTGTCACTGGACAACATTGAGTTTCCGCTCTCGAAAGATTTCCTATTGGGTTCAGGTTGGAGACTGGCTAGGACACTCCAGGACCTTGAAATGCTTCTTACGGAGTCACTCTTTAGTTGCCCTGGCTGTGTGTTTCGGGTCATTGTCATGACATGTCTTCAATGCTCTTAAAAAGGGAAGGAGGTTGCTGGCCAAAATCTCGCGATACACATGACCTTCTCCCATGCCTCCTCTGGATCATCCAATGGTCATTGCCAAACTTCAAACGGGTCCTGAACGTGTGCTGGTGTGAGCAGGGAACCTTATATATCCTGCAGGATTTTAATCCATGATGGCGTAGACAGTGTGTAACTACCAGTAATGTTTGAGACTGTGGTCCCAGTTCTCTTCTTGCATTGACCAGGTCCTTCTGTGTAGTTCTGTGCTGATTCCTGACTTTCTCAGAATCGTCCTTACCTCATGAGGCAAGATCTTGCATGGAGCTCCAGACCAAGGAAGACTGACAGTAATCTTGTATTTCTTCCATTTTTTTATAGTTGTGCCAACAGTTGTAGCCTTCTCACCAAGGTGCTGCCTATTGTCCTGTAGCCCAGGGTTCCCCAACTCCAGTCCTCAAGGCCCACCAACAGGTCATGTTTTCAGGATTTCCTTATTATTGCCCAGGTGATAATTGCATCACCTGTGCAATACAAAGGAAATCCTGAAAACATGACCTGTTGGTGGGCCTTGAGGACTGGAGTTGGGGAACACTGCTGTAGCCCATTCCAACCTTGTGCAGATCTACAATTTTGTCCCTGGTGTCCTTAGACAGCTCTTTGGTCTTCGCCATAGTGGCGCGGTTGGAGTGTGATTGAGTGTATGGACAGGTGTCTTTTATACAGGTAATGAGTTCAAACAGGTGCAATTAATACAGGTAATAATAATAATCTTTATTTATATAGCACCATCATATTCCGCAGCGCTTTACAGTTTAACAGTTTCAAAACAAGTCATAAGTAACAACGTCAACAATACAATAATTAAAGCAAAATAAGCTGCCCCTGCTCGTGAGAGCTTACAATCTACAATGTGGTGGGGGAGATACAAAGTACAGGTGTGTATATACAATGGTGCATTTACAATGATGGTCCAGCCATCTTAAGGGAGTGAGGGATGGATGGAGATAGTGAATGGGCTACACACCACACACACTACAACATAGAATGACTTTGATTAGTGAATGTGATAGGCCGCTCTGAACAGATGTGTTTCGAGGGAGCGCCTGAAACCATGCAAATTGTGGATAGTCCTAATTTCTTGGGGTAGAGCATTCCAGAGGATTGGCGCAGCGCGGGAGAAGTCTTGGAGTCGGGAGTGGGAGGTACGGATTAGTGCAGAGGTTAGTCGAAAGTCGTTTGCAGAGCACAGCAGTCGGTTAGGCTGATAGATAGAAATGAGGGAGGAGATGTAGGGGGGTGCTGCACTGTGGAGAGCTTTGTGGGTGAGAACAAGTACTTTGAATTGGATCCTATAATGAATGGGCAGCCAGTGTAAGGACTGGCGAAGAGCGGACGCGTCCGAGTACCGATTAGCCAGATGGATGACCCTGGCTGCTGCATTAAGGATGGACTGGAGAGGGGATAGTCGAGTAATGGGGAGGCCAAGTAATAGAGCGTTGCAGTAGTCCAGGCAGGAGTGGATCAATGCTACAGTGAGGGTTTTTGTTGTTTCCATGGTGAGAAAAGGGCGGATTCTAGAGCTGTTCTTTAGGTGTAGGCGGCAAGAGCGGGCAAGAGATTGTATATGGGAGGTGAAGGAGAGATTGGTGTCAAACATAACACCCAGACAGCGAGCCTGCTGCCGGGGTGTTATTATGGTGCCGCCCACAGAGAGGGAAATGTCAGATTTAGGGAGGTTAGTAGACGGCTGGGAGCAGAAGAAGTTCAGTTTTGGAGAGGTTGAGTTTCAGATAGAGAGCGGACATGATGTTGGAGACTGCGGACAGACAGTCGGTGGCGTTCTGTAGTACAGCGGGGATAAGGTCAGGGGATGATGTGTACAGTTGTGTGTCATCAGCATAAAGATGGTACTGAAAGCCAAATCTGCTGATGGTCTGTCCAATTGGGGCCATGTAGAGAGAGAAGAGAAGGGGTCCAAGGACTGAGCCCTGGGGTACACCGACAGTGAGAGGAAGAGATGACGTGGAGCCAGAGAACGAAACACTGAAGGAACGGTCAGAAAGATAGGAGGAGAACCAGGAGAGAACAGTGTCCTTAATGCCTAGTGACTGGAGCCTAGATAGTAGGAGACGGAGGTCAACTGTGTCGAAAGCTGCAGAAAGGTCGAGAAGAATGAGCAGAGAGTGGTCACCGTTACGTTTTGCTGTCAGAAGGTCATTGGTCACTTTGATGAGTGCAGTTTCAGTCAAATGTAGGGGGCGGAAGCCGGACTGTGAAGGGTCTAGGAGGGAGTGAGTGGAGAGGTAACGGGTAAGGCGGGAGTAGACTAGGCGCTCCAAAAGTTTAGAGATGAAGGGGAGATTGGAGACCGGTCTGTAGTTGTTTGTGCAGGAAGGGTCAAGAGCGGGTTTCTTTAGTAATGGAGTAATGATGGAGTGTTTGAAGGAGGATGGGAAAATGCCAGAGGAGAGTGAGAGATTAAAGATTGTAGTTAGGTGAGTTGTGACAACAGGAGAAAGAGACTGGAGGAGATGTGAGGGGATGGGGTCGGTAGTGCATGTAGTCGGACGAGAGGAAGAGAGGAGTCTGGAGACTTCTTCTTCTGTGATGGGATCAAATGTGGAAAGTGAGCCAGGGGAAATGCAGGGTGGGATGGGAGTCACAGCACTTGGTGGTTGAGAGCAGATTTCCTGACGGATAGTATCTATGTGCAGAAGGGGAGGGCTTCTTATAGGAACACCAACAGGTCTGTGAGAGCCAGAGTTCTTGCTGGTTTGTAAGTGATCAAATAACTTATTTCATGCAATAAAATGCAATTTATATTTAATTATGCAAAAATCATACAATGTGATTTTCTGGTTTTTATTTTTAGATTCTGTCTCTCACAGGTGAAGTGTATCTACGATAAAAATTACAGACCTCTCCATTCTTTGTAGGTGGGAAAACTTGCAAAATCAGCAGTGTATCAAATACTTATTTTCCCCACTGTACATATAATATATATATATATATATTTTATTGGCATGTAAAAGTTTGGGCACCCCTGGTCAAAATTACCAGAGTGCAGAACTCTGCAGAGTTCCCAAGTAGTGACTGGAGTATCTGGACATATGACCACAATAAGCCATACTCGCCTTAGAGGTGGCTTTTAAGGAAGCGTGGGAAGAAAAAAGCCTTTACTTATACACAAAAATTGTAAGACTCATTTTGAGTTTGTCAAAAGACATGTGGGAGACTCCCGAAATGTATGGAGAAAGGTGCTGTGGTCAGATGAGACCAAAATTGAACTTTTTGACTACCATGTCTGGCACCAAACCAACACAGCTCATCACTCCAAGAACACCATCCCCACAGTGAAAATGGTGGCAGCGGCAGTGCTGTGGGATTTTTTTTTCGGCATTAGGGACAGGGAAAATGGTCCGACTCAAAGAGGAAGATGGATGGTGCGAAATACAGAGATATTCTTGAGCAAAACCTGTTTCAGTCTGTCAGTGATTTGAGACTGGAACAGAGGTTCACCTTCCAACAAGACCATGACCCAAAGCATACTGCTAAAGTAATACTAGAGCAATGTTTCCCAAACTCCAGTCCTCACGGACCCCACGGGTCATGTTTCCATAGTGTTGCACAGGTGAGAGAATTCCTGATGCCTTGATGATACTTCCACCATCTGCGCAATACAAAGGAAATCCTGAAAACATGACCCGTGGGGTCCGTGAGGACTGGCGTTTGGGAAACACTGCTCTAGAGCCTTAAGTGGAAATGTGTAAATGTTTTGAAGTGGCCTACAGTTATGGACAAAAGTTTTGAGAATGACACAAATATTAATTTTTACAAAGTCTACTGCTTCACTTTTTCTAATGGCAATTTGCATATACTCCAGAATGTTATAAAGAGTGATCAGCTTAACAGCAATTACTTGCAAAGTCAATATTTGGCTAGAAAATGAACTTTATCCCCCAAAACACATTTCAACATCATTGCAGCCTTGCCTTAAAAGGACCAGCTAACCTCTTTTCAGTGATTGCTCCATTAACACAGGTGTGGGTGTTGATGAGGACATGGCTGGAGATCAATCTGTCATGATTAAGTAAGAATGAGACCACTGGACACTTTAAAAGGAGGCTGGTGCTTGGCATCATTGTTTCTCTTCTGTTAACCATGGTTATCTCTAAAGAAACACGTGCAGTCATCATTGCAATGCACAAAAATGGCCTAACAGGGAAGAGTATCGCAGCTAGAAAGATTGCACCTCAGTCAACAATCTATCGCATCATCAAGAACTTCAAGGAGAGAGGTTCCATTGTTGCCACAAAGGCTCCAGGGCGCCCAAGATAGACCAGCAAGAACCAGGACTGTCTCTTAAAAGTGTTTCAGCTGCGGGATCGGGCTACCAGCAGATCAGAGCTTGCTCAGGAATGGCAGCAGGCAGGTGTGAGTGCATCTGCACGCAGGGGCGTATCTAGGGGGGGGCAGCCGGGGCAGGTGCTCCGGGCGCAGCCGGCAGGGGGGCGCAGTCGGGCCGCCTAATGCGGCGGTCCGCAGTGTCTCCCCTGCGGCTGTGTTCTGCCGCCCCCGGCCTGAGAGTCGGCGGTTCCCTGTGCCGGCTGTCAAGCTGACAGCCGGCGCAGAGAAGCTGCTGCGTGCCGGCTCCCAGCCAGGAATCAATTGCACTGGCGTCTATACAGACGCCAGTACAATTGAAGCTCTGACTGCGGGTCAGAGCGACGCCAGCAGCGTGATCAGGTCATGTGATCACGCTGCTGACGTCACTCGCCGGTGGCGGCAAGGTGGGGGAACGATGGTGGTAAGTGTGCTCCAATATGGAGCTGAAGATACCACCGAAGATGGGGGGGGGCATAATGTGTGTGTATGGGGGGGTGAATTTAGAGTGGGGATGGGGGGTTACTTTATGTGTGGGGGATTGGGATGGAGGGCTATTTATGTGTGGGGCGGGGATTTGGAGTGGGGATGGGGGGCTATTTATGTGTGGGGGATGGGGGGCTATTTTATGTGTGGGGGATTTGAGTGGGGATGGGGCTATTTTATGTGTGGGGGGATTTGGAGTGGGGGGGGGGCTATTTTATGTGTGGGGGGATGGGGGGCTATTTATGTGGGGGGATTTGGAGTGGGGGATGAGGGGCTATTTTATGTGTGGGGGATTTGGAGTGGGGATGAGGGGCTATTTTATGTGGGGGGAGATTTGGAGTGGGGATGGGGGGCTATTTTATGTGTGGGGGGATTTGGAGTGGGGATGAGGGGCTATTTTATGTGTGGGGGATTTGGAGTGGGGATGGGGGCTATTTTATGTGTGGGGGGATTTGGAATGGGTATGGGGCTATTTTATGTGTGGGGGGATTTGGAGTGGGATGGGGGCTATTTTATGTGTGGGGGCGGGATTTGGAGTGGGATGGGGGTCTATTTTATGTGTGGGGGCCGGGGATTTGGAGTGGAGATGGGGGGCTATTTTATGTGTGGGGGCCGGGGATTTGGAGTGGGGATGGGGGGCTATTTTATGTGTGGGGACCGGGGATTTGGAGTGGGGATGGGGGTATTTAATATGTGTGGGGGGATTTGAGGGTACTGAAGAGTATGTATGTATGAGGAAACAGTATGGGGGATGGTTGCAGACAGTGTGGGGAGTGAACGGGTGAATGTATGTGGACACAGTATGGGGAGTCGGGTATGTGTGAGCAGACAGTATAGTGAGGGGGTAAATATATAAGGAGACAGTATGCTGAACAGGGGGGATGTGAGAGGAGACAGTGTGAGGAGGGAGGGGAATAGTGTGAGGTGACAGTATATTGCAGATATTTTTATTTAGGGGCATTATAATGACACTTCTATCTTTAAGGGCATCGTGTGGAGAGTTGGTGCAGAAGAGCGGAGAAGATGGAGGTCTGCAGAGACGGCTGTGGATGAGAAAACTCATCATGGGGTCTTGACAAGATGAAGAAAAGGAGAACGACTCCAGAGACGACGTCATCTATAAGGTACCTGGATGTAAATATTATTTGTGAAATTGACTAATTCTCATGTCTTTATTTGTTAGGAGCATTAAAGGGGTTCTCCAGGTCTGTGTCACATGGAATGACTGCAGACTCAGCACAAACCTCGACAGCCCCTTTAATGCTCCTAACATAAATAAAAACATGAGAATTAGTCAATTTCTGAATTCTCACAGTGTGCACTGCACGCTGTTAGGATTCTCTCATGCCGGTGATTTACATACATGCGGTCACATGCTGACTAGACATGTGTGGCCTCACTCAATGAAAATGAACAGAGCGAGGCCGGGCACTTCTAGTCGGAATGTGGCCAGAAGTATATAAATCACATGCTTATGCTGACATGACCGTGTACTCTTGCCACCGGTAATGGAGAATCCTAAAAGTGTGCAGAGCATTCGTTGTGAGGATTCAGAAGCTGCAATGTCAGGATTCAGCTCTGCAGGTTCCAGCAGTCGTCACATGGACACTTCACTCATATGCGATTTTCATACTTATGGTCCTGTGACAACGAGCTTCTCTTCCTGCTTCTCTCAGTTTTTCACTGAACATTGAGAGCATTAGGAAGAGCAGCTCGTCGGTACATGACTAAGTGTGCAAATCGCATGTGTGCGGGGGGGGGGGCGCCGAAACGAATTCTTGCCCCGGGTGCCAGAAAGCCTAGATACGCCTCTGTCTGCACGCACTGTGAGGCAGAGACTCTTGGAGCAAGGCCTGGTCTCAAGGAGGGCAGCAAAGAAGCCACTTCTCTCCAGAAAAAACATCATGGACAGACTGATATTCTGCAAAAGGTACAGGCAGTGGACTGCTGAGGACTGGGGTACAGTTATTTTCTCTGATGAATCCCCTTTTCGATTCTTTGGGACATCAGGAAAACGCCTCATTCGGAGAAGACAAGGTGAGCGCTACCACCAGTCTTGTCTCATGCCAACTGTTAAGCATCCTGAAACCATTCATGTGTGGGGTTGCTTCTCAGCCAAGGGAATCCGCTCTCTCACAGTCTTGCCTAAAAACACAGCCATGAATAAAGAATGGTACCAGAATCTCCTCCAAGAGCAACTTCTCCCAACCCTCCAAGAGCAGTTTGGCGATCAACAATGCCTTTTCCAGCATGATGGAGCATCTTGCCATAAAGCAAAGGTGATAACTAAATGGCTCAGGGAACAAAACATAGAGATTTTGGGTCCATGGCCTGGAAACTCCCCAGATCTTAATCCCATTGAGAACTTGTGGTCAATCATCAAGAGACGGGTGGACAAACAAAAACCTAAAAATTCTGACAAAATGAAAGCATTGATTGTGCAAGAATGGACTGCTATAGGTCAGGATTTGGTCCAGAAGTTGATTGAGAGCATGCCAGGGAGAATTGCAGAGGTCCTGAAGAAGAAGGGTCAACACTGCAAATATTGACTTGCTGCATTAACTCATTCTAACTGTCAATATAAGCTTTTGTTACTCATATGTTTGCAATTATTATATTTCTGTCTGTGATAAAAACATCTGTCAAACACACATAAAAACCAGAGGGCTGCAGATCATGTGAAAATATAATATTTGTGTCATTCTCAAAACTTTTGGCCATGACTGTAGTCAAAGCTCAGACCTTAATCCAATTGAGAATCTGTGGTCAGACTTGAAGATCGCTGTTCACCAGAGGAAACCATCTACGGTAACTTGAAGGAGCTGGAGCAGTTTTACCTTGAAGAATGGACTTATCTAAAGGGACTTGCAGCTGTAATTACTTCAAGAAGAGGCTCTACAAAGTACTGACTTTAGGGGGTGAATAGTTAAACAAAATAACTGAAAACTGCAGTGTGCATATTTGTTGTTTTCTTTACAAAAAAAAAAGAAACCAAACATTCATAGTTGTAGGCTGGTCTTTACATGAACTGATGCAAACCCTAAAAAAACAAACAAAACAAAAAAAAAACATGAAATTCCAGTTTGTGAGGTAGCAAAACATGAAAAATGGCAAAGGGGGGTTATACTGTGTGTGTATGTGAATACTTTTGCAATATATATACAGTACAGACCAAAAGTTTGGACACACCTCATTTAAAGATTTTTCTGTAGTTTCATGACTATGAAAATTGTACATTCACACTGAAGGCATCAAAACTATGAATTAACACGTGGAATTATATACTTAACAAAAAAGTGTGTAACAACTGAAATTATGTTTTATATTCTAGGTTCTTCAAAGTAGCCACCTTTTGCTTTGATGACTGCTTTGCACTCTCTTGATGAGCTTCAAGAGGTAGTCACTGGAAATGGTCTTCCAACAATCTTGAAGGAGTTCCCAGAGATGCTTAGCACTTGTTAGCCCTTTTGCCTTCACTCTGCGGTCCAGCTCACCCCAAACCATCTCGATTGGGTTCAGGTCTGGTGACTGTGGAGGCCAGGTCATCTGGCGTAGCACCCCATCACTCTCCTTCTTGGTCAAGTAGCCCTTACACAGCCTGGAGGTGTGTTTGGGGTCATTGTCCTGTTGAAAAATAAATGATGGTCCAACTAAACACAAACCGGATGGCATAGCATGCCGTCTCAAGATGCTGTGGTAGCCATGCTGGTTCAGTATGCCTTCAATGTTGATTAAATCCCCAACAATGTCACCAGCAAAGCACCCCCACACCATCACACCTCCTCCTCCATGCTTCACGGTGGGAACCAGGCATGTAGAGTCCATCCATTCCCCTTTTCTGCGTCGCACAAAGACACGGTGGTTGGAACCAAAGATCTCAAATTTGGACTCACCAGACTAAAACACAGATTTCCACCGGTCTAATGTCCATTCCTTGTGTTCTTTAGCCCAAACAAGTCTCTTCTGCTTGTTGCCTGTCCTTAGCAGTGGTTTCCTAGCAGCTATTTTACCATGAAGGCCTGCTGCACAAAGTCTCCTCTTAACAGTTGTTGTAGAGATGTGTCTGCTGCTAGAACTCTGTGTGGCATTGACCTGGTCTCTAATCTGAGCTGCTGTAAACCTGCGATTTCTGGGGCTGGTGACTCGGATAAACTTATACTGAGAAGCAGAGGTGACTCTTGGTCTTCCTTTCCTGGGGCGGTCCTCATGTGAGCCAGTTTCTTTGTAGCGCTTGCTGGTTTTTTGCAAACTAGCAACATGGCAGAAAAAAAGCATGCCTAGTATAAGAAAAAACAAAGTGGCCATCATTACTTTAAGAAATGAAGGTCAGTCAGTCCAAAAATTGGGAAAACTTTGAAAGTGTCCCACTTTCAAAGTTTTCCCAATTTTTCAGACTGACTGACCTTCATTTCTTAAAGTAATGATGGCCACTCGTTTTTCTTTACTTAGCTGCTTTTTTCTTGCCATAATACAAATTCTAACAGTCTATTCAGTAGGACTATCGGCTGTGTATCCACCAGACTTCTGCAAAACACAACTGAAGGTCCCAACCCCATTTATAAGGCCAGAAATCACACTTATTAAACCTGACAGGGCACACCAGTGAAGTGAAAACCATTTCCGGTGACTACCTCTTGAAGCTCATCAAGAGAATGCTAAGAGTGTGCAAAGCAGTCATCAAAGCAAAAGGTGGCTACTTTGAAGAACCTAGAATATAAGACATAATTTCAGTTGTTACACACTTTTTTGTTAAGTATATAATTCCACATGTGTTAATTCATAGTTTTGATGCCTTCAGTGTGAATTTACAATTTTCATAGTTATGAAAATACAGAAAAATCTTTAAATGAGAAGGTGTGTCCAAGCTTTTGGTCTGTACTGTATATATTATATTATATATATATACATATAATATATATATATATATAAATACACACTGTATATATGTGTGATGCGTATATGTAAACTTTCATGTGTGTTGTTTACTCCACTTTTTTCCAGGTAGACATAATAAAAATGAATGAATAACTTGTACTCAAATGATAATAAACAACACAAGTTGTTCATATTAGGGAGAAATATGCAGATTATTCGCTCCCAGATGTATAGGATCAATGTGGATAAATGTAAGGGAAGGTTATGTTTCCTGTTTATCCTTATTTTTCTCATAGATTTGCCTTCTTTTTAGGTTTATTAAATTTTTTTAAAATTTTTTCTTTCTTTAAAGTTCCTTTTAATTTTCCGCAAAGCTGCAGCGGGTGAGCTAGAAGAAGACAGCGGGTTGCACGCTCTTGCAAGACTCTCGGAAATCGATGTTTCCATTGAGGGTGTGAAAGGAGCCAAGAGCTTCTTTGAAGCAAAGGTAAGCGGGTTAATAAGATGTCTTCTATTCTAAGGGAGCCGGTCACCAGATACCCAGCCACAACTGTGAGCAGCGTACAGTAGGGGTGGAGGAGAACCTGCTTCTATTGATGAGTCACAGTGAGCTTCTTGCTGTAGTTTTGCTGAAGTACTGCTTTATTTGCTGCAGCTCTGCTAGTCCTCTCACTGATGAGCATGCGGTATGTAGTCCTCAGTATATGAGTGCCGATTATCCTTGTCTCTATAGAAAGAGTGTCAGCTTTCGCCTTATGCAAAGAAGATTATTACTGAATTACGTTACTCATTGCTGAGAAGACTAGCAGAGCTTCAGCAGATACAAGTGATTTTTTTTTTCAAAACTACATATAACAAAAAGCCCTGAGTTGATTCTGCCAAATCATATTTCAGCTTATATTTCTTCTTCTCGCACAATTTGATTACAATGTGTCCCAGAAAATGTAAAATTTCTAAGCACAGCAAATAGAACTGTAATTTTTTTTAAAAAAATGCACATCTCTGATCCACGACATCATTCTGGCATACTAAAGACTTTGATATTTTGGCACAATGGGTTAAAAAGCCCTAAAGCAGGCAGCTTCTCCAAGATTAGGAGCGGTTTGGTGTCAGTGGCTCTCTATGCCCCTGCTTCAAAAACGTCGTGTAGACTGAGGTCGTGCAACAGCCGCTGTCAAAAGTTATTGGGTGGTTGTTCTGAAATCTGCGTCCCAAACTTTACATGTGTCGAGGCTGAAGAGGTAGATAAACTGTTTTTTTTCACTAGGATTGCGGGAGTCATCCCGACTTCTGCCTTACTCCAGTGGTCGTCTATAGGTCCCCATATGCATTAGATGAAAACTGAGAATCTCTAAATATCCGAGCACCTATAGAAGAGAGAGGCACTCATGACTATTATACCAAAAAAATAACAACTGCATAGAGGTGCAAAATGATTATATCCCTGTTACTGAGTAATAATTATAAAAGCATTATATACAATTAGCAAACGAAGGGAAGGGAAGTCCTCTCACCAGCATTTAATAGACCTGTAGCCGCGACAAGCCGAACATTGGAAAAGGAATCCTCCAGTGATGAGACTAGGGGTATAAAATGTCATTTATTAGATTGATTAAAATACATTAGTAAGGGCAAAACCACAAAATTTCCTGAGCCTTTGCGGTTCGCCATTTAGCCTTACTCAACTTTATACACCGAATCGCATAGGTTCAGCAAATTCTATGTGGTTTTGCCTTTACTACAGTATTTTAATCAATCCAATAAATGTGAAATGTTATACTCCCCGTCTCATCACTGGAGGATTCCTTTTTCAAAATTATATAACATTAAGAGAATGACGAAAAAAAAAAGTCAATAACCCTTTTAAAAATGGGCATTTTTTCCATTCTTTTTGTTTATTTTAAGATAGCTTTTTTTCAGGACAAAATGTAAAAATTGGGTACAAATTACAAGTGAGATAAAATGTTAAAAGAATAACAAAACACAATGTCGCTGTTTGGGGTTTTGTTTTTCCGCTGCTCATTGTGACCTGACAGTACGAGTCTCCAGGTCAGTACAATTACGGAAATACCAAACTTATTAAAAAAAAAAAAAAAAAAAAAACGAAAACGTTAGTGGTTGTAAAAAAAAATTCAAAGTGTATTGAAGTATTGTAATTGAAGTTTTCATAAATGAAAAAAAAAAAGCCCATAGGAGGACAAAGATGTCAGCCTTGGTTACCATTAACTCTTTGCAATCGTGTCACACGGGGTCTGATGGTGTGCACAAGCGCAGTGGCAAGCAGGCCTTTTACTGAAAATGTGCCAGTGAGTGACTGCGGTACTTAAAGGGAACCTGTCAGCAGGATTGTGCACAGTAACCTACTGACAGTGTCAGGTCGGTGCTTTTATACTGATGAACATGATATCTGGTGATGAAATCTGGAGCACGAGCATATTATTAACTGAATGGATTAAACAAGAACCATAAGATGGATTTCATCACCAGGTATCATTTTAATCAGTATAACGGCGCCGACCTGACACTGTCTGTAGGTTACTGTGCACAATCCTGCTGACAGGTTCACTTAAAATGGCATAAACAGTAGCAATCAGAGGTAGTACCTGTTGTTATTGGCATATGACTGCTGTGTGACACAGCCAGCATCCACTCGGTATGGAACGGGCTATCACCACAGTATGAACATTCCGACTGTCCTAATACCAGTAATTCCAGGCATCAGTGCAGACCATGTGAATGGTGCAGGCAGGTACAGCTAGGGCTGTGGAGTCTGACGTTTGGCTCCACAGCACTACGTACAGCAGGTGGTGGCACTCACCCATCCTTTCTGAGGCCGAGAAGATCTTTGTGGAAACGTAAAAGAGACGAGAGCTTGTATTAGCATCTTCCACCACATGTTCCAATAAGGTCTTGCATTAGAAAGTGGTCCTCAGCATGGAGCGCTGCACAGCCCTTTCTGAAGTGACGCTGGAAAAAACAGGATTTTGGTACTTACCCTAAAATCTGTTTCTCGAGCGCTCATTGGGGGACACAGAGATCATGGGGGTGTATGCTGCTGCCACTAGGAGGCTGACACTATGCATATGCAAAAAAGGTTGGCTCCTCTGCAGTATACACCCCACCGACTGGCACCAAGCTAATCAGTTAGTGAGAAAGCAGTAGGAGAAGAACGTGACAGAACCAAACCACAAACAGACAACTCATCATAACAATAACAATCGAAAGAAAGGACAAGAGTTGTAAACATATGGGAGGGTGCTGTGTCCCCCAATGAGCGCTCCAAGAAACAGATTTTACGGTAAGTACCAAAATCCTGTTTTCTCTATCGCTTCATTGGGGGACACAGAGACCATGGGACGTCCCAAAGCAGTCCCTGGGGTGGGAGAAAAAAGGCAAGAGACTCCATTCAGGTCGGCAAAGTCCCCAATGCCGCTGGCAGGATCCTTCTGCCTAGGCTGGCGTCCGCCGAAGTATGGGTGTGGACCTTGTAAAATTTTGCAAACGTGTGGATGGAAGACCAGGTTGCCGCTTTGCAAAGTTGTAGGGCAGATGCCCCATGGTGAACCGCCTAGGAGGCGCCTACTGCCCGGGTGGAGTGAGCCTTAACCCCAGGGGGGGGCACTCTGTTCTTAACCCGGTAAGCCTCCAATATTGCAGTCCTAATCCAACGAGCAATCGTAGCCTTGGAGGCCGGCAGGCCTCTCCGCGCTCCGTCTGGAATGGCAAATAAGAGATCAGACTTCCTGAAGGAAGCAGTCCTATCCAGGTAGATCCTCACTGCCCGTACCAGGTCTAGCTTGTTCAGCGAGCGCTCCAAAGAATGAGTCGGAGCCAGACAGAAGGAAGGCAGGACAATATCCTCGTTCAAGTGGAAAGTGGATACCACCTTGGAAAGAAAGGAAAGTGGAGGCCGCAACACTACCTTATCCTGGTTGAGGACCAGGAAAGGGGGGCGACAAGACAGAGCTGCTAATTCTGAAACTTGCCTGATGTAAGTGATCGCTACAAGAAAGGCCACCTTCCAGGACAAAACAGACAGGGGAACCTCTCTGAGAGGATCAAAGGGAGCACACCTCATAACCTCCAAAACGAGATTGAGGTCCCAGGGTCCACAGGATTCCGGTACGGGGGAGCCGTATGCGCCACTCCCTGAAGGAAAGTCTTGACTTGAGCACGAGATGCCAAGGATTTCTGAAAGAGTATAGAAAGGGCTGACACCTGCCCTTTTAGAGTAGCGAGAGAGAGACAAGAGTCCAGTCCCGCTTGGAGGAAAGCCAAGACGGCTGGGAGCGACAACTTCATTGGCGGGATGACGTTGGACTCACACCGCGAAAATAGGCCTTCCAGGTTCGATAGTAGACCCTGAAAGATGACGGTTTTCTGGCTTGGATCATGGTGCGAATCACCCGATCGGAGAACCCAGACGCTCTCAGTACCGTGGTCTCAACAGCCACGCCGTCAAATTGAGCGACCGAGAACCCAGGTGGCAGATCTGGCCTGTCTGGGAGTCTCCAGGGGGCGTCCACCAGGAGATTGATAATGTCTGCGAACCAAGACCTCCTGGGCCAATCTGGGGCGATCAGAATGACCGGCACCCCTTCCGCCTTGATCTTCTTCAGCAATCTGGGAAGGAGGGGAAGCGGCGGGAATAGGTAGGGGAGAGCGAACTGCGACCAGGGAATGGCCAGAGCATCGACGTCCAACGCGAGAGGGTCGCGGGACTTGGAGACGAACAGCGGAACCTTCCTGTTGAGCCGGGACGCCATGAGGTCCACATCTGGGGTCCCCCATCGAAGGCAGATTTGATGGAAGATGTCTGGATGCAGGGACCATTCTCCTGCCGCGAGACCCTCGCGGCTGAGGAAGTCGGCGGCCCAGTTGTCCACGCCGGTGATATGCACCGCGGATATTGCTGGAACCGTCGCCTCCGCCCAAAGGAGGATTCTGGATACTTCAGCCATTGCCAGGGAACTTCTGGTGCCTCTCTGGTGATTGACATACGCCACAGCCGTGGCATTGTCCGTCTGAATTCTGACTGGCAGGCCCCTGAGAAGCGATTCCGTGACGGAGAGAGAGAAAGATGGCCCTGATTTCGAGGATGTTGATCGGTAGGGAAGATTCCTGTGCCGACCAACGACCTTGAGCCGTCAGGTGTCGAAAAACTGCCCCCCAACCCAGAAGGCTTGCATCCGTCGTTATGACCTGCCAGTGGACTGGCAGGAAGGACCGGCCCTGGAGGATGAGGGGGGATGACAGCCACCAGTTGAGAGACTGCTTGACCCTGAGAGGGAGACGAAGCGGACGATCCAACGATCTGACGGACTTGTCCCACTGAGACCGGATAGCCCGCTGAAGAGGTCTCAAGTGGAACTGAGCAAAGGGAATTGCCTCTGAGGCCGCAACCATTCTGCCCAGCACCCTCATCGCTGACCGGAAGGAAGGAAGCTGAGGGCCCTGCAGAGACCGAACTCCCTGCTGGAGGATTGCTCTTTTCTCCTTGGGGAGAAAGACCTTCGCCTGTCGGGTATCAAACAGCATGCCCAAGAAGATCAGAGAGGGAACAAGGCAGGACTTTTTCCTGTTGACGATCCACCCGAACCGGGCCAGGGTGTCGAGAACGATGGACAGGCTTTCTTGGGCCTGGGGGAGGGACGGGGCCTTGTTGAGAATGTCGTCGAAGTAAGGAATGAGAACCAGTCCTCGAATCCTCAAGATGGCCATCAATGCTGCCATGATCGTGGTGAAGATCCTGGGAGCGGTTGCAAGGCCGAAGGGCAGGGAGACAAACTGAAAATGGTTCTGCTGAACTGCGAAACGCAAGAACCTCTGATGGGCTGGACAAATTGGGACGTGGAGGTAGGCGTCTTGGATGTCTACGGAACACAGAAATTCCTGTGAGTCCATGGACGAAATTACTGAACGAAGAGACTCCATCCTGAAGTGACGCAGGCGAACCTCCTGTTCAGCAACTTGAAGTCCAGAATGGGACGAACCGTGCCGCCCTTCTTTGGCACAACAAACAGGTTTGAATAAAAACCTGTGAAGCGTTCTTGCTGTGGAACGGGGATGATAACTCCAGCACTGAGAAGAGAATTGATGGATGCAAAGAAACCCGGGACCAGAGAAGGATCCCTTTGGGGGCGGGATTCGAAGAAGCGATCTCTTGGGCAGGAAGTGAACTCTATTTTGTATCCTGAGGATACAACCTCCCTGACCCAAGCGTCCTCCACCAAGTCGAGTCAAACGTCCCTGAACAGCAGGAGACGACCGCCGAGCTTGGGAGGAACGCTGGGCCCTAGGGCCGAGTCATGCCGAGGAAGATCTGCCCGGTCTTGGTCTGGCGGATCTACCTTGGGAGTTATGGGACCGCCAGGAAGGAGTGGGCCTGAAGGAAGGTCTCTTCTTGACCTGGCGATTTTGTGGCCTTTGCTGACCGGAGGAATCCTCTGATGTCGGGAAACGGCCGAAAGGAGCGAAACTGTCGCCTTTGCACGGGTCTGCGAGGCTTGGACTGAGGGAGCAGGGAACTAGTGCCTCCCGTTGCATCCATGATGATCTGATCCAACCGAGAGCCGAACAGACGGTCTCCTTGGAAGGGGAGGCCTGTGAGCGACTTTTTGAGGAAAGATCAGCCTGCCATGCTTTGAGCCAAATGTTTCTTCGGCTGGCTACCGAATTGCTAGATGCCTGAGCCGCGCAGGACGAAGCATCCAGGGAGACCGATACCAAATATTGACTGGCATGTGAAATTTGGTCCGCAAGCTCCGCCAGGTCTTTCTGAGGGGCTCCAGCCATGATGCCCTTGCGGAGTTGTTTTGACCATCTGGCTATGGCCTTTGAGACCCAAGTAGCTGCGAAAGCCGGTGCATAAAGCGGAAGCGGCTTCTTTGAAGTATGATTTTGCCAGCGATTCTATAGTCCTATCGTTGGCATCCCTGAGGGAAGCTGCAGAAGCAATTGGGAGGACTGTATTGGTGGACAGTCTGGAGACCGGCGGGTCCACTGTAGGAGACATCGTCCACTTAGTGGTAAGGTCCGAGGGAAAAGGATATAGGATGCCAAGGCGCTTCCCTCTTCGAAACCGCCTGGCTGGATTCTCCCTTTCCTTCTTGAGTATCTCCAAGAACTCAGTATGTGGTGCCAAGACCTTGGAAGGGGGTTTGGACCGTCTAAACTAAACCGCCTGGTCTGCGGATTCCGTAGAGGTATCCTTGATGCTAGGGTCTGATTGACTGCCACAATCAGTCTCTGCACCGTATCAATCATGTTGGAGGCCTGTTCTGAATCCAGGTCCGACTAGTCTTCCGAGAGTGCGTCCGAAGACGCTTCGCCTGACTCCGGAGAGGAGGGCGCTAGAGAGGGATCACGCCGTGAAAGGTCGTCTGGTGAGGCGGAGCGGGAAGAGGACCTAGAACGGTGCTCCAGTCTGGGTCTCTTACGGCCTGGGTTGGAAGGACCGGGCTGCGAGTCTTGTGGCTCGCTGGCGGCCGTGGGTGTTGAAATGGGCAATTTGTCCAAAACGGACACTAGGGTCTGTGACACCCTGGTGAGGTCCGCCACGGATTGTAATAGAGAAGCCGCCCACTCCAAGGTAGGAGGCTCAGAACCGCCCTGGGCCGAAGGGGATTCCTGGGTGGGTACCGTGGGGTCGCTGCAGGCCTGGCAGAGGGGAGACGACTGACCTGAAGGGAGTCTGCTATTACAGGAATTACACACAAAGTGCCTGACCACAGTGTTAGAGGAAGAGGAAGGTGGGGGGCGAGCAGGCTCTCCCTTATGCTTAGGCATGGTGAGAGTCCGACTGATGCCAGAAGGTTGGGGGACACAGAAGACAGAGGAGAGTGTCAGCTCTGCGGGGCAGAGCAACTCACGGTTCCTGAAGCTGGTCTCCGGGAGTGAGCGATCCAAGCAGGCTGTAGGAGAAGTGTCCTGCTGGGAGGATTCTCGTTCGCTGAGGATGGCGTCCAGATGTGAAAAAAAGCGCACCCTGCTGCTCAGGGTTCCCGCTCTCATCAGGGGGCGGCGCGAAACGCCGTGCAGAGCCGCATACAGGGCGGCTACAGAGCGCCGGGGAGCAGAGAGGGATGTGGGCAGGGCCTCTGACTGCGCAGTGAGGTGAGACGGGCGGGAGAAAAGCCCGCCCGGAAGAAAGGGACAGGGGGCGGAACCGGCGCCGGAAGTAGGCCCGGAATGAAGCCGGGGCCTCGATTAGAAACTAAGTCCGCTGGCAGAGGGGGGGGGGGGCGGCGCGGAGCGCCGAAAAAACGCCCGAAAACACCCTGCGGCGGCGTGATAGTGTGCCCTAGTGACCAGTGGCCCCGGGACAGAAGGTCCCTTCCTGAAAACGCAAGGGCTACAGATCCCCGCGGAGGGGAGTGTGACAGCCCCTGCAGACAAAGAGCAGCGGTGCCAAGGGAGCCTGGAGCTGCAGGGAACCTCTTGAGGACCTTACAAAGAGCGCCCTGGGAGAAGTAAGAAACCAAGGGCTCCCAGAAAGATATCATCACCCCACTATCCATATGGGGGGGGGGGTGCATTCCTCTTTTCTTCTTTCTTCTGTCCTATTGGAGGGAAAAGGACAATACCTCGAATGAAGATCGGACGTCCAGAAGTCAGATGTGGGACATCCGTGTTTCTCCAACCGACAGGCTCTGGTGGGCGAGTAGGTGGGAGACGGAGGCAGGCCCAGGTCTTTGCTTTGTCCTGGTCGCCTAAACCCACGTCCGTGTTAGGGATCTGCGTGTCCTGCCAAAGAACAGACATATAAGGATACGGGGTAGCAGTACACGCCATACTCAGTCTCTATGTGGGAGTACAGTAGTGACTGTTCACACTGTATCCCTCCGGAAAACCTGAAAAAGGAATGACGCACATTAGGTAGATATGGGTCTCCAGAGAGACCCGTAACTGATTAGCTAGGTGCCAGTCGGTGGGGTGTATACTGCAGAGGAGGAGCCAACCTTTTTTGCATATGCATAGTGTCAGCCTCCTAGTGGCAGCAGCATACACCCCCATGGTCTCTGTGTCCCCCAATGAAGCGATAGAGAAAGAAGAGTTCTGTGCTTGTTCCACTTGTCCCATAGACTGTTGGATCCCTGGCTCATCAGGTTATCCCCTATTTTACGGGTAGAGTATAACTTTCGGTTGTGGGAATACCGCTTCAGTCAGCCACCGGGGTCGCTCCTTTTAAAATTAGTCAAAATTGAAGCGAGAGATACACTTTGGCTTTTTACAACGCAGGTTAAATATAAAGCTCAACAGTAAAGGGAACCTATAGGCGGTATGCTCTAAGGCAGATTAATATATACAGTCATGGCCAAAAGTTTTGAGAATAACACAAATATTATATTTTCACATGATCTGCTGCCCTCTGGTTTTTATGAGTGTTTGACAGATGTTTTTATCACAGACAGAAATATAATAATTACAAACATATGAGTAACAAAAGCTTATATTGACAGTTAGAATGAGTTAATGCAGCAAGTCAATATTTGCAGTGTTGACCCTTCTTCTTCAGGACCTCTGCAATTCTCCCTGGCATGCTCTCAATCAACTTCTGGACCAAATCCTGACCTATAGCAGTCCATTCTTGCACAATCAATGCTTTCATTTTGTCAGAATTTTTAGGTTTTTGTTTGTCCACCCGTCTCTTGATGATTGACCACAAGTTCTCAATGGGATTAAGATCTGGGGAGTTTCCAGGCCATGGACCCAAAATCTCTATGTTTTGTTCCCTGAGCCATTTAGTTATCACCTTTGCTTTATGGCAAGGTGCTCCATCATACTGGAAAAGGCATTGTTGATCGCCAAACTGCTCTTGGAGGGTTGGGAGAAGTTGCTCTTGGAGGACATTCTGGTACCATTCTTTATTCATGGCTGTGTTTTTAGGCAAGACTGTGAGAGAGCCGATTCCCTTGGCTGAGAAGCAACCCCACACATGAATGGTTTCAGGATGCTTAACAGTTGGCATGAGACAAGACTGGTGGTAGCGCTCACCTTGTCTTCTCCGAATGAGGCGTTTTCCTGATGTCCCAAACAATCGAAAAGGGGATTCATCAGAGAAAATAACTTTACCCCAGTCCTCAGCAGTCCACTGCCTGTACCTTTTGCAGAATATCAGTCTGTCCATGATGTTTTTTCTGGAGAGAAGTGGCTTCTTTGCTGCCCTCCTTGAGACCAGGCCTTGCTCCAAGAGTCTCCGCCTCACAGTGCGTGCAGATGCACTCACACCTGCCTGCTGCCATTCCTGAGCAAGCTCTGCACTGCTGGTAGCCCGATCCCGCAGCTGAAACACTTTTAAGAGATGGTCCTGGCGCTTGCTGGTCTTTCTTGGGCGCCCTGGAGCCTTTTTGGCAACAATGGAACCTCTCTCCTTGAAGTTCTTGATGATGTAATAGATTGTTGACGGAGGTGCAATCTTTCTAGCTGCCATACTCTTCCCTGTTAGGCCATTTTTGTGCATTGCAATGATGACTGCACGTGTTTCTTTAGAGATAACCATGGTTAACAGAAGAGAAACAATGATGCCAAGCACCAGCCTCCTTTTAAAGTGTCCAGTGGTGTCATTCTTACTTAATCATGACAGATTGATCTCCAGCCATGTCCTCATCAACACCCACACCTGTGTTAATGGAGCAATCACTGAAAAGAGGTTAGCTGGTCCTTTTAAGGCAGGGCTGCAATGATGTTGAAATGTGTTTTGGGGGATAAAGTTCATTTTCTAGCCAAATATTGACTTTGCAAGTAATTACTGTTAAGCTGATCACTCTTTATAACATTCTGGAGTATATGCAAATTGCCATTAGAAAAAGTGAAGCAGAAGACTTTGTAAAAATTAATATTTGTGTCATTCTCAAAACTTTTGTCCATGACTGTAGTTTCTAGGGAAGAAATTTAGTATAACTTCTACTTTATTCATGCAGGCTCACACACTGAGCCCGCATCTTTCCCCGCACTTGATGGCTGATTTAATCAGCTATCAAGTGCCTCTAAAAGCAGCGGGTGGAACAGATATCCACCCAGAGTCTTTATCCAGTTAAATGCCTCTTTCAATCACAGACAGCGGCATTTAATACGAGCAGACAGGAAGCAAGTCATTGATCTCGCCCATCGACGCTCCAGTCACGTGCTCGCGAGGCGTCGATTAGTTGTCACGTCAGACATGGGTTTCCTGAAGTCCTTCATGCCGGTCCACAAGATCCTTCTGTGAAGCATAGACAATCACAGCTTGAAGTGTCCTAAGGGGACTATTAAATACTGTAAAAAGTAAAAAAAAAAAAAAATCACCCCCCTTTTGCCCCAAAAACATACACATATTTGGTATCGCTGTGTTCAGAAATGTCCGATCTACTGTATATATCAAATAAATTGATCCGATCGGTAAATGGCCTAACGAGAAAAAAATCAAAACGGCAAAATTACTTTTTTTTAGGTCACCGCAACATTGCTTTTTATTGCAATCAAAACATCATATCTTCCCCAAAATGGTATCAGTAAAAAGAAAAGTCCGCTCAGGGCGCAAAAAACAAGCCATCACCCAGCCTCTGAAAAATGAGATTGTTCAGGGTCTCAGAAAATGGTGACTAAAGCAAATTTTTTTTTTTTTTGACAAACTTATGAACTTTTTTCCCCTCTTTTTTAATTAAAAAACATGTATAGTTATCTGTGCATTGATACGGACCTGGGGAATCATATTTCCAGGTCAGTTTTTACCATATATTGAACATGGTAAATAAAAAGCACCAAAAAACAATTGTGGAATTGCACTTATTTTTTTTGCAGTTTCACTGCACTTGGCATTTTTCCCCGTTTTCTGGTACATTATTGTGGCTGAATGAATGGTGTCGTTCAAAAGTACAACTGCCCACAAAATATAAGCCCTCATACGGCTCTATGACTGGAAACATAAAAAAAAGTTATTGCTCTTGGAGGAAGGGGAGGAACAAACTACAAATGGAAAATCATCCAGGGATGAAGGGGTTAAAACAAGAAGAGGGAAATCAAATGGGCGGTTATCAGTGATTGACAGCTACTTCTATAGGCACAGTTATACCGGAAAGGCTGTCCATTACAGCTAGGACCACCTACTTGACTCCTAAGCTCAGGATGAGCAGGGATTTAAAAAAAAAAAAAAAGCAAGTTAAACAGGATTATGGACAAAGAGTCAGAATCATTAAAATCCCTGCTCATTCTGAGATTTGAAATCAATCCGTAAAGGATAGCTTGCCGTATATAAGTACCTACAGCAATAGGTGTCTATCTAGTACTAACTAGGACTGCCCACTTGACTCATCTCTGTAGGAACACTTACAGGGCAGGTTATAAATTACTGGACAGGACCACCCACTTGACTCCTAAAGGATATATAGGTTTATTAGAAAACATATAGGGCCATATTTATCAAGGTGTTTTCGCTGGTTTTCTGTCACAAAACACCATGAAATTGACAATTTTTTTGCATTTATATGCCAATCCAGACCACCAAGTGAATAAAAATGTACTAGACGGTAGCTTACATTTCAACAGGATGTACTCCAGTTCCTAACGCACAGCAAGATGCAGCTAATTTAGACTCGTGCACTATAAATCTGGGGTCTGGTGCAGCTTTAAGAACAAGGAAAATGACATTTGGTGCTGGCTTCTATCACGTAAATCTGCTCGCCTGTGAAACATACCGTGTCTACAACTGTGGATTTGATTTTATTTCTAAGGTGCAGGCTATTAATCATGGCAGCCGATTCGAGCAAGAAATTAAAGCCGAACAAGAGGAGAAGAGAAGACAAGCGGAAGAGAAGGAACAGAGGAAGGCTGCGTTCAAAGAGCTACAGTCCACCTTCAAGCCATAAACCAGAGCAGAGTATTTTCATAGCATGCAGAGAGAAATCTATCTATATACCTATATATCGCAGGCTGTGCAGAGTCTTGTTCTTCCGCTGTTGCTGGATTACAACTTCTACCTTGTTTTTACCAGCCAAGAGCTGTACACAAGTGATTCACCAATACCCGAAGATCCGAGACCTGACATTCCTGCTGTCAAAATATATTTGCAAAAAAGATTTATCTAATTTATTGCTTAAGGTTGGATGGACCAATAAAGTGAATCATTTTACTAGTGATTTTCATTTTTATGTTGCAGACGCAGTATTTTTTTACATCATTCTCAGTTATTTTTTGTGAAAATCTGTAAATAAAAATAATCATAGCTATTCTATGGATTTTGTTTTTTAATTGGTCAGAAAAGCTTGGGCGCGTCTAGTTTGTACCAAGCGCCACAATAAAACATATCCTAATTTTTCTGCAAATGGAAAGAACATGCACATTTTGCTGCAGATCTGCCATAGATTTCACCACCTATACATTGAAGTGCATGCAATCTGTAGATTTTTAACAATCATTTAAGCCATGTTCAGTATGTTACATCAGTATTCATAAGCCAAAACCAGGAGTGGAACAATCAGGGGAACGTTTCATAGAAACACGTCACCACTTCTGTATGTATCACCCACTCCTGGTTTTGGCTTATAAATACTGATGTAAAACAATGACCAAATACTGAACGTGTGAATGTGGCCTTAAAAGTAATCATCCAATAAAAAAAAACTAGACTTTAGTCTACACTTTGAAAACAAGAGATTACTACCAACACTTACCAGACTCCTCCTGCCTGAAAACAGAGTTCAAGGTTATTCTTTGTATAATCAAAGGTTGTGATTTTCTGATATACTCTCTGCATCAACTTGAAAAGTGTAAGCAGTGGATATAGAAAGTATAATAGAAACTTGTAAAACTTTTCATTATAAAGAAACAAAAAAGATTGCTAAAACTAAAATACCAGAATTCTGACATAAGCTATGAAATTTTGCAACTTTTGTGATTTTAAAAACAGGCAAAGTTGGTGCATATCCATACCTGCCCAATCAAATTAATCAAAAAAGTGACAGTGCTTTGTATGCCAGAAATGCTACTCCAGTCCTGGTACTGTACATGTAAGAAGAGACACTGAATTCATTAAGTGGTGTGCGTTTCTTAATGAATTCAGTGCATTTTACTTCAACAAGACTAGTGTGTGCTACGTCAATCTTGATGAATCGGGGCAGCAATTTTTTTTTAAGGCGTTTTGAGAGTTTCCGCTCAGTTTGTGCTCTAAAAATTCAGTGTGAACATACTCTAATTGGGGGAGGGGGGGAAAGCAGTGCTTACCTAAATTATACACTATTGGGCTGAGTTCACATTTCCGTTTGTCTTTCCCTTTTATAACACTGTACAGACAAGCTGAATTAATATGTAAAACCGATCTTCTGCACTGCTGATAAACAAAAGTAGAGGGACCTCATTGAATATTACTGGGGTCTATCTGGGGCACATAAGTTGTGCAACAGATGCGTCTTGCACATGAATGTTCTGTTTAGAGAAAAACAAAAAGGTGAATGTGAACTTACTACTGATAAATACAAGATGTTCTAAAGCCCGAGTCTCACATAGAGATACACCAGCGATCCCGACAACGATCAGGATCGCTGGTGTGTCGCTACATGATCGCTGCTGAGCTGCCAAACAGGCAGCGATCAGGACAGCGACACTGCGGGTAACGTCACCTAGTTACCCGCAGTGTACGTTGGATACCAGCGCGCTGATGCAGGGAGCTGGTAACCAAGGTACACGTCGGGTTTCCAGGCGCTGCGCGGTGCCTGGAAACCCGCTGTGTACCTTGGTTACCAGCTCCCTGCATCAGGGCGCTGGTATCCAAGGTACACAGCGGGTTTCCAGGCACAGCCCTGCGCCTGGAAACCCGCTGTGTACCTTGGTTACCAGCGGATCGCTGGTCTCCCACCTGTCACACGCAGCGATGCGTGCTGGCCAGCGGGAGACCAGCGATCAAAAAAATGTCCAGGACATTCAGCGACGATCAGCGATATCCAGCAGGGGGGCTGATCGTCGCTGAATGTCACACACAGCGATATCGCTGGGGAGATCGCTGCTGCGTCACAAAACTAGTGACTCAGCAGCGATCTCGCTAGCGAGATCGCTGTGTGAGATGGGGGCTTAAGGCTTAGTGAAAACTTGCAATAGACAGTCTTAGAACATCAGATTTACCATAATGGTTCATGCCTTTTGACAAGTCTGTGGCATCTTTAGACTGTATAAAGCTTACATCACTTATTTGTTGGCTTTCTTTATGCAAGAAATTTCTGCCGAAATTTTGGTGCATGGTGTCGCATGTTGGGGTATCCCCTTTCACTGTCACACAGCACAAAGTGTCCAAATCATAATCAATATGTTGCAAGTTATTAAAGAGCGGATTATTCTTCCTGCACTCCAGGGCATTTAGCTTCCGCCATTGTGTGGTATAGTTATGTCCCATATCGTTCAGTAGAGCCGAGCAGTACCAAACAGTGTGACATTCCTGGTATAAAGCTGCCACGAGCTATACAACACTAATGACATTTGTGTTCAGTGTGCAGAAAATATCCCCATAATAAATAAGACCGTTATGTTCAATATGAACGCAGAGAATACATCAAAAGATATGAAGAAATTTGTTAGCATGTTTTTTTTTTATTTATATTTTTTTTAAGTGCCTTCCATGCATATCAGATCCGTCAGCAACAATCCTATGACACTTTTTGTAATGATACAGCACCCCAGTTTTACAAGAGTTTGTGCTGCGTCTTATTCAGCAA
The DNA here is from genome assembly GCA_033576555.1 of Oophaga sylvatica. Classification (NCBI taxonomy): domain Eukaryota; kingdom Metazoa; phylum Chordata; class Amphibia; order Anura; family Dendrobatidae; genus Oophaga; species Oophaga sylvatica. The sequence continues at coordinate 342,432,356 of JARQOD010000003.1, read as the reverse complement.
ATGTATTAAACCGTGCAATAACAAAAAAAGTATAAACATTAAAACACTGACTGTAAAACAGCAGTACGGGGAGAAGGTAGTGTTGCACAAAAAGAAAAAAAAAAAAGCCAAATCCATTGTCATCACATATATACAATATAGATATGTACACATAGATCATCCTCTTAATGAACAATATCAAAATAGTCTATTCCTATTGAAGTCTCCTTCCCAGAACCTTGCTCCGCTCCTCGGACAGGACAATTAGATTATTATTTACATGGATAGGACGAACAATGACACCGACTCACTAGGGCCACAAATGCACAGAGACACGTGCGCTGGAACAGAACTCGTTTCTTATACAATGACAGGAAGGGGCTGACGGGTGCGGCAGAGACAAAGATGGCAGCTTAAAACGCGCTCATAAATGGAAAACTACATTTGTTTTAAAGTCCGTTTCGAAGGTGAAGACACATTTTGCTGTGATGGAACAAGGTAGGTACTAGCTGTAGATATAGGTTATGTGGGTAAGGGAGGCAGATGCTCGTATGTCATCGTTAGGTCTGGTCTAAATAGGAGGCTGTTGTCAAAGGCATAGGTTAATGATGTGTTATCTGAGCATGCTCAGTGTCTTCGCCATTCCTGAATAATATGTTCCGAGTCCCCGCGGCTGCATGTCTAATGGCTGTTCGACAGCCGCAACACATGTAGGGATTGCCTGTTTGTAATGCAATCCCTCCATGTGATGCAGCTGTCGAACAGCCACGAGACATGCAGCCGCGGGGACTCGAACATATTATTCGAGCACACCGAAGACACTCAGCTACAACTCAAGCATGCTCACTCATCCTAATGTCCTATCTTAGGGCACTGGAACAATACAGTATAAACTGGACCAAGATCGGACTATAATTAACAGACTGGCTGGCGGCTCTCCTGAACCAACAGAACAGTTTCATTTTTTTCCATGAATCTGTCATGCTCGGGTCGAGAGAGCCGCCAGCCAATCCGTTCATTGTGCTGCGATTTCAGTTCAATTTATGCGGCCGTCCGACAGTGCCCTTAGAGTAAGTCATTGATATCAGATCGGTGGGGGTCCACCAATTAGCTGCTATTCGCTCCGGTGGCAGATTTATGTAAACAGTGAACGCGGAGCTGAACAGTGCAGCTCCCTTCAATATGCTGTGGCCGCTGCCAGGTACTGCAGAACAGCTCTTAAACAGCTGATCAGTGAGGCTGCAGGGTGTTGCCCACCACTGGTCCGATATTGATCGGTTATCAATATCATATGCCTGGACAACCCCTTTATGTGACAACCTTGCATTGCCCTTTTTCTAACTTTAGCAGGTACGGCGCATGATACACAGCAGTCATGTTCTGGCAACATTTACTTCTGGTTTCTATTGGGGTGTGAGTGTTGTATAAGGGCCTGTGCAGACGTTGCGAATTCATAGCGGTTTTGCTGCGGTTTTTCGCGGCGGAAACGCCGCAAAACCGCAGCAAAACCGCTTACACAATACAACTCATTAAGGCCTATGAGATTCCGCAATGCTGTGCACATGCTGCAGGTTTTTCCGCGGCGGAATCGCATCGCGGGAGAATCCGCAGCATGCTCGTTCTTTTTTGCGGTACCGCGGTGATTCCGCCGCCATAGGAATGCATTGAACCGATTACTTTCTGCATGTGGCTGTGCCCACCATGCGCAAATTAAGCGGTTCATGTGCGGATGGTACCCAGGGTCTGGAGGAGAGGAGACTCTCCTCCAGGCCCTGGGTACCATTTCCATGTAAAAACAATAATTAAAATAAAAAATAATGATATTCTCACCTTCCGGCGGCCCCCGCAGCTTTCCCGCCTCTCAGCGACGCTCCCGCCAATCCCGTTCCCAGTAATGCATTGCGAGATCACCCCAGATGACGTAGCGGTCTCGCGTGATGCTACGTCATCGGGGTGATTGTCGCAAAGGACGCCTGGGAACGGGATTGGCCGGGAGCATCGCTGAGAGGCGGGAAAGCTGCGGGGGCCGCCGGAAGGTGAGAATACACTATTTATTATTTTTTTTATTATTTTTACATTAGATCTTTTTACTATTGATGCGGCATAGGCGGCATCAATAGTAAAAAGTTGGTCACATGAGTCAAACACTTGTTTGACTCCTGTGACCAACCTGTCAGATCGCTTGCAAAACGCTAGCATTCTGCAAGCTAATTACGCTTGCAAAACGCTGGTTGTTTTAGCGGGAATACGCATACCTATAATATGCGTATTTCCCGCGGCAGGCTGGTGCGGAATTGCCGCGGAAATTTCCATGGCAATTCCGCAACGTGTGCACATAGCCTAAGGCTGCAGTCATCAGAATTAAGGGGAACGGTAGCAAGTCCTATCCATAGTTAGTATAGTAGCAAGAGATGACTCTGTAGCCCCAGCAGTAGGAAAGCAGAGGCTGCTGCAATAGGCTGTTAAAATGGCAAAAGAAATAGACACCAAAAATAAGGCTGTTCCTCTATGAAACATTTTGTATTAGAATCTGTCTAATAAATGCTTCCAAAGATATGTAGAACATTAACAAAAATATGTAAAAATGTGATAATTAATGATAACCCTGTTAGAGAATCTGGTGCTATGACCGTATACAGTTTTAAGAGTACAAATAATCACATCCCTAAAAAAACAAAAGTGCTAAATGCTAAAGAAAGTACTTCCCGATTCCAAGGAAACACATGATGCGTCTTAGCCAATCAGTAACTAGAAAAAAAAGTCATGTGACAAATTCTACGTGCTGCAGTCCCCATGATTCTACTCAGAGTAGCTAAGTGCATCGTGGGATACATGTGCCAAATCACAAATGTTCCTTTAAAGAGAATTTCTTAGCCAGACCTTAAAGAGATACTCCTAAATCAGAGGGGTAACTCAAACGGTGCTGGGTCCCAAGGAGAAATCTGGAACAATCCTTGCCCAGGAAAAAAATATTGCAAAAGACAGCTTTACTCCTGTCCATGGGTTGTATCTGGTATTACAGCTCAATCCTATATACAGAGCAGAGCCTACAGGGCATTTTCTGGAGAAACTTTTTTTTTTTTCCTAAATTTCTCTAAAAAACCTTTTTAGGATTAATGGCAAAGTATCAGTCTTACATCTGCAGAACCGAGGTGGGAAGTGTGTGGGGGGTGGGGTGGGGTTGCACTACTTGAACCCACTGAATACGGATTAAAGGACCACACACATACATAAATATCTTGGCTCGGAGATGGGGGAGGGAAGCAAACTCCTCCAATGTGAAAACCCCACTGATTAATGAGCACCATGTCCACTCGCTGAGAATGATAGAAGAATGACGTGCTGATCTAGGATTACAAGCGCATCTCCGCTGGGGGCTGTACCCTTTAATGTTAATTTTAAGAAGAAGAACTAGTATTTGGATTACAGCCCCCTCTCTGATTGGCGCCTTACATAGGGCACTCATTCATAGAGCAACTACAACCATGAGTCCTAAATAACAGAAGTTGGTGGCCTTAGGGCTGCTCACTCTAGACATCTGGCCCCATTCTGTATCTTCAGAAAATGACCTACTGTATCAATCATACTTTTGTGTTAAATGTATTTAGTAAAAAAAAAAAAAAGTGATTTTTTTTTTTTTTTTTTACATTTTCAATATCACTATCTGTATTATATAAAAAAAACTAATTTTGCAAATTTCACTGTGGGCACTAGGCCTAATATTAGACACCAATTTCTGTTGTTTTTACCCTGGACCCTAGCCCATTTAATTGAATACAAGTGTTTTCCAGGCATGCTCTGATCCAGGCAATGGTTCTTGTTGGATGGAGGTGAGCTGTGATATACGTGCTATGGATTGTGCACAGTGTTATCGTCTGTATACACAGGTGTTCCCTTTCATTGAAATCCTGTCTGTGGTAATAATGAGACTGATGAAAAGTCTTCCGTACATAAGAGGATATGCAAGTCTGGTCTGGCTTATTGGCCAATGTGCCAACTGCAAGATTTCTTGCTTGGTGTATGTATTATATATAATTTTTTTTTATTATTATTAACATAAAAAACTGATGCACACAGTAGGTCATTTTCTGATGGCTGTTTTCTTCCAGAGACAGCGCCACCTCTGCCCACGGGTCATGTGTGGCATTACAACTTAGTTCCTATATCATGCCAGTGCAGTAGAGCTGTAATACCAGATACGACCCGTGGACTGGTGTGGCGCTGTCTGTGGGAGAAGCAGCCATGTTTTCAAATCCAACTGCTTTAAATATATTTACTGCTCTTATGTTATATTCTTAAAATTTGGGGATTCCTCCTTGCGCAGTGGGTGACAAAACCGCTCCGTTCATGGAGAGGGTAACTGCTCTCTTTAAATGACTGACGTAAAGCAATAATTGACACTACTCCCATCCATTGTCGGGGAATTAAGACTCCATATATCTGTGACCAGCCGGGGCCTCTCATCACAACTCCCAGCATGTTCTGAGAAACCTGTTGAAGATTACGCTTGGCAGACCATGATTACCGGCTGCATGCTTACTATTTTGTTTCCCCCAACCTACTGTATGTTATTTTTATAATTTTTACAGTTTCATAAAATGACATGTTCTGTACCTACAACTATTTTAAAAATAACAGGATCAGCTGGTGGCACCCATAGCACCATGGTAACATCTCCTGTGCCATAACAGACACTAGGCCTCACTGATCCAAACTGCTAGGCCACGTTGCCATTAGCAACCAATCAGAATGTAGTTTTCATTCCATATACTACTCTGCGAAAATGGAAGCTGAGCTGTGATTGGTTGATATGGGCTCTACCAGGCCAGACTTGGAGACAGTTTTGATCAATCTCTGTTGTTGTCCTGGGCACCAGCCATCCCCAAAAATATTCATAAAGTGAATAATTTATACGCCCAAAAACAGTTTATCTAAAAGTCTCAATTACATGACTAGGGAAATATGCTCCACAAATGTAAACATAAAGATAATGTAATGGTGATATTGCACAAAAAATGAACAAAAAGACAAAAACAAAGAAGCAATGAGGGACCAGAGGAGTCTATAAGCAACATAGAGCAACTGACTCACAGACATTGGGGAACTACAGATGCAAGCATACAATACGAGCAGCTCTTGTGACTAGTGGATGCTGGGATGTGATTTCTTGCATTAGGGCTTAATTAAGGGTTTGTCCAGAATTAGAAAACATGGCTGATTTCTTCTAGAAACCACAAGAGCCTGCGTGTCTTGTATTACAGCGCCGCTGCCCTGAAGTAAATGGGGCAAGCTGCAATACCACACACAACCTGTGCACAGATGTGGCGCTGTGTTTTTTTTTTTTTTTTTTAATAAAGTAGCCATGTTCTAATCTTTTACAACCTCTGTAATAAAAAGTATTATTAAGGCTATGTGCACATTGAGTTTTTTTTGAGTAAAAAAAAAAAAATTTTATTAAGCAGAAACCACTTCCTATTGCAGGAATTTCTCTTTTGTTGAAATTTAGACATTATTTTCCCCAAAAATTATTATGAATTTCTCACAAAAATGAATTGGAAGCGTTTCCAAGCATTTTTAGAATGAGGATTTTGAGGAGGATCCACTTGTTGAAAAAACTCAATGTGAATACAGCTTAATGGGTTTTAATGCCAAGTTTGGATGTTATCAACTACCTATAGGATTCGTACTGCTGAGACCCTCGCCGATCCCTTGAACGGGGCTCTGAAAAGTCAAGACTCAATGGTGCAGAGGTCGAGCACAGTGTTTGGCCATCTCCAACAATTCCATAGAGAATTAATGGAGTGGAGATGCACACAACTTCTGCTTCATTCACTTGGGGCTCTTCAAAGACCCACATTGGGGATCGTGGGGGTCCCAGCAATCCAAATGCCAAAGATCAGAAAGGTGTCCTCTATCCTGTGCATACATGATCTCTTTAACACTTGTCAAGGGTATTCTAGGAAATTCTTTTTATCACCACCTATTTCCTAGAAAAGTGAAATGCTGGACTGGTAGAAGCCCGACCGCTGGGACCACCAACCGATCGCCGAGCTTTGCTTGTCCATTTCCACAGTGCTATAGCCTTTGAATAGAACGTCAGGATATATGCTCGGCAGCCCCAGCATTCACACTCATCTTGCGGAAATTAGGGATTGGGGGTCCTGAAAATTAATAGGGGCTCCGTGTAAACAGGTGATACATCCTTCTTACCAAAATTCTTTAATTTTTATTTGCCCATTGTTTATTTGCCCCATAGGAACCAGATTACTTTTTCGGACAGCTGGAATCTCATTGGTTGCTACAGTCCCCAGTGCCGATTTATACTAGTCCTTATGAAAACACACAAGCATGATTACATTTTGCTTTGGGTAAATTTCTTGATTACGGTTACCATAGAGTTATGTCATTGTACTTCCACTAAGCCGACCGATGACAGGTGAACTAGTCACCACCACGACTGCTATTCTAACAGTGGTCGCCAAATTATAGCTACTTCCACTGATGGGGAACTAAAACTTCCAGCATGCCCTCTGTGACAACTGCAAACATAATTGACTGTGGCCATATTCTGATGACTGTTGCCATCTTGACCACCATGGAGTACAAACTGTTGTCTGATGTAGAAATTTAAATCCGCAGAGTGCCCTCTACCATGAGAGTGTGCAATCATTGAACAGGTAAAAGACAGCACACATGCTGGGACATGTAGTCCTGCTACAACGCCATCTGATTGTCACCTGTAAAAGGACAGAACACTTCCGTAAGTGACACACAACTACCGAGACTGGACCCGTTTAACAATGGGGGTAGGAGCGTTGCAAACTCATCTGTCAGAGCGTGAGCCACGTACAGTAAGGTTAGGAGGGTTCACACAGATTTCTGCAATAGTCAGAACATACTAGCAGATATATTCTGAGTAATTGATGAATACTATTAAAAAGTGATTGTAAAAGTTTAGTCTGGGATTAGCAGGCTGGAAGTGGATCCAGACAGGTAAGCAGAAAAGTGGTTGGGGAACTAATAACTAAAAGTAGCAACCTGATGACTTCGGCACATACAACAATGTGGCGGTAGCTTTTACCGCAGATTTTCTGATTCAATTGAACCGGTATGTTCATCTTAATGGAGCGGGTAACGGCTTAAAAGGCAATTCCTGTGCTGCTGAGAAATAATTGGATCTGATAGAATCAAACTTCGTGGACAGTACGGACTAAACATTTTTAGTAGCCTCTAATGCACTTAAAATCAATAAGACGGCCCAAATGAAAATCCAGGAAATACATGCAGATTTAACTCCTCCACATGAAAAAGGGGTAAAATACACAGTAAAAACTAACAGAAATGGACATGCTACAGATTTTAACCCCGTTCGGTTGCGGACAATTTTCATTTTTTCTTTTCTTTCTCCCCTTCTTCCAAAAGTAATAACTTTTCTTTATTTTTATGTTGGCAGCCATTGGACGAGTTGTAGTTTTGAGGTCACCATTAAAAAATTGTTCAAATGGTTAAAAAACAACCACCCACAATTCCATCTTTTTTTTATGGGGAGGGGGTGTTTTTAAAGCGTTCAGCGCACAGTAAAAACGATCTGCTAAAAATATTTCTTCAGGTCGCTAACATTATGGTGATAACCTGTTCAAAGTTGTTTCTTTTTAATATACAAATTAATTTATAATAAAGTATCCCTTCAATGGAGCTGCATGAGGGCTTGTTTTCAGCATGGCGAGCTGTACCTTTCGTTACTATCATTTTGGGGTATACACAATGTCTAAAATTCTCTAAGTGCATTTTTCAGTGAGTTAACGACACCAAAAAAACAGCAATTCTAGTTTGTTTTTTCATTTATTTCTCTATTTTTGAGTCGTGAAAAGAGGTAATAATTCAGACTAAGTGCGTGTCTTTAGCTAGGTTTTTAAAGACGAATTACATTTTACTTTTAATATCCCAAGGGGACTGAACCTGCGATTGTTTGATCGCTTGTAAAATATACTGAAATACTTCATTATTGCAATGGGCACCGGAAATACACACCCACTGGGATTCTGCCACTTAAATGCCACTGCTGTAAGAGGCAAGTGGAAGCTGTATGACACAGCCTACACCCACTCTATATGACGCAGGCTCAACTCCTGAGCCCGCTCAAAACACCCACACCCGACAGGTGTCGTACATGTACCAAGGACGTCGGGCAGGGTTTGAAATCTGCAATACATGTCAATTTCTGTTTTCTGTAAGGTTGAGCATGCAGCCAATGTATGGTATTTATAAAATCTCACACATCGTCATCTACAGCATATTTTACATGTGCAAATTTTCACAGAAAATCTGCAGAGAATGGCAGTCAACATTTCATCATGAGCAATGGTGGAACTGGGCATACACTTGCACTGTAATGAAAGGACTGGAGCCCCCTTTGCCTAGCCCCTTCTGACATCCTTCTACTCCCCATTGTTCACGTGCTGTGTGTCACATACAGATGTATGAGCCGTCCTTTCACAAATAAGGAGAACACATGCCAACAAGAACAAATCTGTCGATCGAGAACTACTGAGTGGCACTGATAGACGCACACCACCCCATCATCAGACTGCAGTCACTCTGTTCCATGGCAGTGTAACAATTACAATTTCTTCAAGAAACATTAAAACAAAATAACACAAAAACAAGAAATAACAGAAGAGCAAAAGTAAACTATTTCTAACTCATAAATAAATCAGATAAAAAAAAAAAAGGACTGAAGGGGTCCCAGATACGCCACCTGTCCAGGTAGGGAAAATGAAATGCGCATTGATAAGTGAAAGTGCTCGGAGAGATTCTGTCCAGATTTCAGTGTTATGCTTGTGGTCGAAAATCACAAGACGATAGTGAGCGGCTGCAGCTTATCAGGCTGAGAAAACGTGATCTACAGCTGCGCTCTTCGACTTTGCTGGGAAACTACAACTCCAAGCATGCCCTGGCTGGAGAAGCTGTGGACTGTAGTTTGAGAACAGCATTAAGAAACGGATTGCAGGGCGCAGATTTACAAGCGGAACTCCTATGCACTGAGATCATTATCCTGCTATGAACAGTTTTGATTGTCATCATCGTTAGCAGTTGTGTCTTTTTTCGCTCCTGGCTTGGCTGTCTTTACCTTATTTTTTTTCATATCACATTCATGGTCACTTAAACCGACAACACGGGGGGAAGCAAGGGTAACAAGACAATAGAGCTATTGTATCAGTAAAAGTGCTATACAATAGAGTCCCAGTCAAAATCATCTTGGATGTCGTCGGCAGGAAGGGGGCGACGTATGTGAAAATTTGTGGACGGCATCATGTGAGGCTGGTTCATTACTCCGTGGTGCCCTGACAATGAAATACACAAAAAAGAAAATAAAAAATAAAATCCCATATTAATAATTATTCATTTATTGGCAGCAAGAGATTCCTTGTGACATTAAACCCTTAACTAATCCATTATGGACAGTGGTATTAATTCCTTCCTCCCCAAAGATCAGTAAAGAGGCCACATTTAATTATGCTATTATTGTAGCTCATCGGGGGGGCTGTATTCCAGATTTTATCCAGGTAGCTGTATGAAGCCACTTCTCTGGGCACTGTGAAGTCATGGACAAAAGTTTGGAGACTAACGCAAATTTTGGTTTCCGCAAAGATTGCTGCTTCCACATTTTTTAGATCTTTTAGTTAGATTATTGCAGACGTCTGGAAAAATAAGGATCAATTGTGTAAATATTATCGGGAATCTATCACCCGGTTTTGCTATCCCATCCAAGAGCAGAATGACGTAGAGGCAGAGACCCTGATCCCAGCGATGTACCACTTACTGGGCTGCTTGCTGTCATTTTGATGCAATCCTGGTTTTCTCCGCTGCAGATCTAGCAGTTCTCTGAACGCTGAGCTGTGTATAACCTCGCCCACACCACCGATTGGTTGCTTTCTGTGTACACTGGTAAAAAGGCTGCCAATCAGTGGTGGGGGCGTGGTTGGACTACCTGGCAACAGCTTTACCAGTCCTCTGATAAAATGGATTTTATCAGCAGGAGCTTATCAAAACTACAGCAGCTCTATAAGCGATACTTCACTGGAATCAGGGTCTCTTATCCTACATTACGCTGCTCTCAGATTACCTAGTGAAAACCTGCTGACATATAACATATTCCCTTTATGTTTTTGCATAAACTTTATTTGTCAATAAAAGTGTAAAAACTTATGAAATAACGATAATTGTACTTCAGTAACCACAGAAACATCCAACTAGAAGATCAACAATGAACCAAAAATCTTTGTGAAAACCAAACTTTGTGACAGTCTCAAAACTTTTCGTCACTATGGTATAAAGCCAATTATAGGGACCTTGTGTCGCTTTCTAGGGGAAGTGTACAATTTTTGTCTGTATACTAAATGAACTATTTATCTGAAAACTTTATAAATCTAAGCTATTTAAGAGGGATCAATAGCTGCAAGTGCAAATACACAATTATTGATATTTACTTGAGCAATATACAAGTCTAGTAATAAAAAAAAAAGCATCAAAACTGCACAGCCTAGATAAAAGGAGCTGCTTATTTCATTCACACATAGTAAATGTTTTGGGAGATTCTTATTGCTCATGAGAGAACCACGACACAACAATTCTCAAATCTCTTGATTAAAGATAAGCCACCTGGATTTTTTGCTATATAACCTGAGAGCACCATGATGTAGTGGTAGAGAGCCCAATTCCAACAATATATCACTCACTTACTGTGCTATGTTTTGCAGTTTTTAGACAATCAATGTTTTATCAGCAGGAGATTATCACTACAGGTCAACTGTCCGCATACCTCCTAGTCCAGCTGATTAGCTGCTCTCTTTTACTATACAATGTAGACAGAAAGCTGCGGTGTGAGCAGAGTTACATACAGTTCAACCTCTGAGCTCTGCTAAAACTGTAAAAGTGAAAACTATGATTCTATCACAAGAACTGCACACATCTCTGGAATCAGGGTCTCAGCCCCCGCATAATGATGCTGTTTATTATATAGAAAAATAATACTGACAGATTCCCTTTAAGTGGCTGCTACTTGGAGGTAAAACAGATTCTAACCAAGCGTCCAGAAAAGCGAGATGATAAAGGCTTCAGTGTCCCATTACCTGACTCTCAGAGCTCGGCTAGCTACAGATCATTCACATACCTGACAAGCCAGTTCCTGTAGTGCTCATAGGTGGTAAATGAGTGTAACCTGGGGGTCCCATCATTGACGTAGGAACATTTTGCCTGGAGTCTAGATATACATTTCCTGAGAAACAGGGAAACAAAAATAATGATATATTATACATGTGTTTTTTTTCTCTTATGCCGTATAAATGAAAAAAAAAAAAAAAACACAACATGATATATATACATATATACACAGATTATATACACATACATACAAACAAGCATACAAATAAGATCAATACAATTTTTTTTTCGTGACTTTGTGATGCATACTGCATTAGCCTTCATTTTTTTCCCCCATGGCTGTTTTTTTTTTAAACCCTTAGTGACCGGGCCATTTTTTTTAAAATCTGACCAATGTCACTTTATGGGCTCATACCCATTTGTGGAAAAAAAAAACGGTCAGTTTTTTAGGATGGTCCGATTATGTGCAATTGTCATGCGATTTGCATGCGATTTTTTTTATAGCACCATCTATTGCATTAGCGATTATCATGCCAAAATCGCATCAAATCGCAGCATGTTGCGAGTTTTTTCTCACACCGATTTCGGCTGAGAAAAAAATCGCAAATGAGATGTCACCTATTGAATAACATTGGTCCGATTTCAATCCGATTTTTTATCGGCTGAAAATCATCCGTTTTCGGCTCAAGTGGGTATGAGCCCTATGTGGTAATAACTCTGGAACACTTCAACAAATCCCAGTGATTTTGATTGTTTTTTTGTAGCACATTATACTTTATTATAATGGTAAATTTAGGTTGATATGTTTTGTGTTTATTTGACAAAAATGTAAAATAAAATGTGCAATTTTAAAACTGAATGATTATCCCTTTAACCCAGATAGTCATATCACAGAAAAACATTAAACATTTCTCTCATATCTGCTTTACATCAGCACCATTTAAAAAATTATATTTTATTTTGTTAGCCTTTTAGGAGGTTTAAAAATGTAGCAGAAATTTTTCAAGGAAATTTACAAAATGTATTTTTTTAGGGACCTATCCAGGTTTGAAGTGACATTGGGGGTCCTATATATTGGAAAGCCCTAAACGTGATACCATTTTAAAAACTGCACCACTCTGTTAACTATTTATATGATGTAGTCACTATTGATAGCATCTAAGGGGTTAAACAGATATGGACGTTGCCAACACTGATCGTGGCTGATGCAGCAAGTTGTCAGCTATAGTGTACAGCCGACAATGACAGGATTGTGATCTGTATGGGGAGGCTACTCTTATATCTCAGGTTAATAAAAAGATGTATTGGCGGTCATTAAAGGGTTACTCTTCCTACGTCAATGGGTGCTAAAAAAATAAATGCCACTTTACTTACCCATCTTCAATGCTCTTATTGAGGGAAAGAGGTTATTGGCCAAAATTTCACAATACATGACCCAATCAATCCTCCCTTCAATACGGTGCAATCGTCCTGTCCCCTTTGCAGAAAGGCAACCCCAAAGTATGATGTTTCCCCCACCATGCTTCATGGTTGGGATGGTGTTCTTGGGATGTACTCATCCTTTTTCTTCCTCTAAACACAGTGAGTGAAGTAGATACTAAAAAGTTCTATTTTGGTCTCATTTGACCACACGACCTTCTCCCATGCCTCCTATGGATCATCCAGATGATCATTGGCGAACTCCAAACGGGCCTGGACATGTTCTGGCGTGACCAGGGAGACCTTACGTGCTCTGAAGGATTTGAATCCATGACTGTGTAGAGTGTTACTAATAGTAATGTTTGAGACTGTGGTCTCCGCTCTTTTCAGATCATTGACCAGGTCTTTCCGTGTAGTTCTGGGCTGATCCCTGACCTTTCTCAGAATCATCCTTACCCCACGAGGCCAGATATTCTATGGAGCCCAAGACCAAGGAAGATTGACAGTCATCTTGTGCTTCTTCCATTTTCTAATAATTGTGCCAACAGTTGTAGTCTTCTCACCAAGCTGCTGCCAACAGCCCATCCCAGCCTTGTGCAGATCTACAATTTTGTCCCAGGTGTCCTTAGACAGCTCTTTGGTCTTGGCCAAGGTGGAAAGGTTGTAGTGTGAGTGATTGCGTGGACAGGTTTCTTTTATACAGGTAATGAGTTCAAACCGGTGCAATTAATACCTAATGAGTGCAGAGTAGGAGAGCTTCTTTAAGAAAAAAAAAAATAACAGGTCTGTGAGACCCAGAGTTTTTGCTGGTTGGTAGGTGATCAAATATGTATTTCATGCAATAAAATACAATTTAATTATGTAAAAATCGTACAATGTGATTTTCTGATTTTTATTTGTAAATTCTGTCTCTCACAGTAGAAGTGTACCTGCGATAAAAATTACAGATCTCTCAATTCTTTGTAGGTGGAAAAACTTGCAAAATTGGAAGTCTATCAAATTCTCATTTTCCCCACTGTATATTTTAGGAAGACCTAATTCAAAGCTCCCGAGCCACAAAGCCTACAATTAATCACTACAGGTCCAACATTTCTTAGCAGGGGCTACATCAGATGACTCTCATGGCTGTGAAGTTCACTATGACCGATCCATTTACATACAGATCCCATTTGCATGTTATCGGGTCTTTTAGGACTAAATGGAGGAGTACAGAGTTATTTCAATATTCTGGAACCCCTGAAGGAACAGGGATATATTTTTCTCATTTGGTTCTGGGGTCTCCTCTCACCTGTCCCGAGGTGCTGTGTGGGTTTGGTATTATGCATGTTACCATGACACACAGGTGACTGGACGTTGCTCTGTGGATGGATAAACCCGGTGTGATTGAAGAATTCACTGAGCGAGGAGCACAGGTCGGCAAGCTGGACCTGATCCAGTGACCAGTTCTTGAGATCCGCTTGCCTCATACTTTCCATTAAACCTGATTACAAGGGAGAGAATGTATTTTTGCGTTATAAACATAGAAAGTGATAAAAAAAAATACCCCCCCCCCCCCGTCCCAAAGAATGTACAGTTTCTGAATGTCCTCCATAAAAATAGGGAACATTGATTTTTCAGTCCTAAATTCTGCTTACTGGTGAGAAATCCCAGTAGCTGTTTCTTACACTGGACAAGTGCAATCTGTATTTCATTGGCACTGTCCTAAAGAAGAGCGCAATACGGAGTGGGCTCAATACGGAGTGGGCTCAATACGGAGTGGTCAATACGGAGGGGCTCAATACGGAGTGGGCTCAATATGGAGTGGGCTCAATATGGAGTGGGCTCTCCGGAACAGACTTTACTCCATATAGAACTTACTTACAAAACAATACAGTAAGTAGGTAAAGGCTCCATAACTCTGGATGTAAAGGGGCTTTATAAGAAAGACATATATGACCTATCCAAAAGATGCATGATGAATATCTGATCTCTAGAATGGGGTCTGATCCCCATCATCCCGTTTTCCTCAATGCGGCCATTGTGTGTTTGTGTAAAAAAGTGCAGAAAACCCCGTTAGTGGCCACAAACTACAGTGGTTTATATTGAAGCATTTTTCACTGCTCTGACCTAGGATCCTTTCCCACTCACGCTGGCAGAGCAGCTGTGCTGGAACATAGTTTCTCTCCTCTTGTGACTCTATACATGATTTGCAGGCACATGACTTCACAGTTACGTGCCATTGTATACGGCAAAGATGAGCAAACACTTGTGGAAACCAAAGCAGGATAAATGTGGAAGTTGTAAATTCACAATCCCAGGCCGGTCATGGGTATCCATAAATCAGCAGCGGACTCTGGGAGAGATGTATATGTAATCTACAGATGTCGGAGGAGACCCTTGTATCTGTGTGTTTTATGGACACTTCACAGGAGCTGAACTTTTAAGTCTGCCAAATCTCACAAGCAAGAGAAGAAAACTCTGCGGTTAATCCTTGGGACGCTGTCCGGTTCCAAAGATGCCTTGCCGTAAATTGAACACTGGTTGGATTACAAATGGACAACAGATGCATACTGAAGAGCAATGGGACCTGTGGCCATTTTGCAAGATGAACCAAAAAGTTCCAAAAAAGCAGTTTATGAGTTTATGTCTCCAGCGTCCCCCCAATGGGGTGGCCGAGAAAAGATATTGGCAAAAAGTCATTTTCCGTGAGGCGATGTCAATTGGAAATTCCACTTAAAAGCTGTAATCTTAAACTGATGCTCGAGTCGTCAGGGTAGATGCCCACTGAAAATCTGGCACTTACTTTACAACATAATCCCATTCACATGCATGGGAAAAAAAGCTAAAGTCTGCACTGAAAATCCATGAACCGACATGTGTGAATGAAGCCTAAATAGGGCTGTGCAAGATTAGAAAATAGAGCGTCTGCTTTTTAACCCCCCAAAAATGCCCTGGCATTGCAGCTTGTCAAGGATTCCCCTATTAACACGATCATTACGACCTTAATACTGACATTAGTAGATTTATTTTTAATAGGACTGTCCCCAAGATAGCAGAGAATTAGAGAACCAGGTTGTCATGTTTTGTTACTGTCCAGCTAAAGCAAAGTGATGCTGGGTCACCCATGTGTGCATTTAACATTGGGGCACTGCCATGATACTTCGTCTCATTCTCCCTGTGGGGCGTAAAGTCAATCCAAATAATTGCAAGAAACCGGACATGGTCAGAATTTGTGCAATCTTTGCCTCTGACTTTTCCATCATGAAGGGGGACACGGTGCAAGTGACCATTTTTCCTCTACTTTTAGGCAATTCCAAGTCACTCTGGAGCCCCCCAAAAAATCAAACTATGCACATCCCTTACGTCATATACCAACCTTGGAACTGGGAGAGATCCACCTCCGACCAGTTGGCACTGCTGGCAATACGGCAGCTTTCTTTGAGCATGTCTAAAGTTGAGTACCATTCTGAGGGGTAAAAAAAAAAATATTATATACATATATACTGCTCTATAACTGGTCAAATTTACCAATCAGGTGTCTGGGAAAGCAGAGTTAGTGCCCTCACTGTAATCCAGCCATTTCTTTCATAAAAGGACCACTCTGCACATTAAATGTAAAAGTAATTATGAGCTGTAATAAATCTTATACTACAACCCCCAGCATTTTCTAAGCCTGTGGCCGGTATCAGTACTAAGCTGGCGATTGCCCGTGAACATACAATCCGTAGGGTCATGTGTTCATCTCGGCCAAGAAAAGCGGCTCAGGTAAGGAAGAGCATTTAATCCTGCTGAGCAGAAGCCCAGATCAGACACAACGTGCTCCTCCATCTCATAATCTCAATTAAATCGGAGCTATGAATAGAATCCGAACACCCAAGACAATATCCCAATATTATTCCTGTCCACGCACCAGGGAGTGAGAACTAAACACTTTCTCTTCTTCAGGTTGACATTTGCATTTTTTATTGCTCCAATACATGTAAAATATATTTCAAAATGCAGATTTTTAAACCATATGAATTGAAAAATATGCTACCGTTCTGTGCACACAGCTCCCACGTAGATCTATGTGTCTCCTTGGATACATACTACAGACAAAACCCTTGGAAGGCCGATTATGTTACTCCCTTCCACGCACCCCCACTTACAGACAGCAGAAAAAGAATATAGGGCTGCATGGTCAGACTACAGCCATAGTTTGTAACCGTATGGACACAGAGGTCTGCATTGGAGCTGCATACACAAGACATTCTATTTTTTATTTTTCAATGAAGACTTTTAGCCAAGTTATTTTCTGATGCATTGAGGCTTTACGAGATATTGCAAAGGTGGATGGTGCCTAATTAATGACCCTCCATTAAAGTGTATGGGTAGCTGCGGTAGCTGGAGCGGTCAGGTGGCCGGAAGAGCTACTGATACATGTAAATCGAGATACGAGGACTTGTTCTTACCTGAACTACAAGGCAGCGATTGCTGTGTTAGAGAGGTCTGATGTGCGAGGGGTTGGTGCTGATGATTTGGGTGATGCTGTAGATGCTGGTGCTGTGCTTGATGCGGTGAATGCTGTGCAGGGTGCGGAGCGCGTTGCTGAGGGTGCTGCGGTTGGTGACAGTGAGATGTGTGCTGGTTGGGGTGCTGATGGTGTACTACAGTATGATGTATGTGTGGTGAATGTGGGGACTGCTGTGTGTGGATAGGAGTGTGGGACATGTGCACTTGTCCCATAGAGTCACTCACAGACGTGCCAAGACTACTTGCGTGGCTGTTTGTCAGGTTATTTTGGCTACCGTGCTGCTGAGAGCTCATTGTGCTACTAGGGGAGTGTTGATATGAGCAGGGTGAGTGTGTCTGCTGCGAGGACTCGGACTGGAGATTCATCAGGCCTGCTGAAAGAAAAGAAGAGGGGAGCACGGTTATTATAGAAGACTTCATCGCTGGCACTAAGACTGTCAGCCTTTATACGATACAATACACTTTATTGATCCCGGGGGGAAATTACATTAAACTATTTGCAGGACTGTAACGTTTTC
Organism: Oophaga sylvatica; assembly: GCA_033576555.1. Classification (NCBI taxonomy): domain Eukaryota; kingdom Metazoa; phylum Chordata; class Amphibia; order Anura; family Dendrobatidae; genus Oophaga; species Oophaga sylvatica. The sequence goes on along the minus strand of JARQOD010000003.1, from coordinate 342,414,786 downwards.
CTGCTTCTTATGGCAGGATTATGGTATGCTCACGTGGCAGAAAAACTGTGCTGCAGATATCGTGAATAATGCACAGCAAACGCAGCACGTTTCACTGCAGAGTCACTGTGGATGCCACCATGCTCCCTAAAGGGGTAATACTGGCTGCGAATATAGCGCCATTTTCACAATATTAGGAGCACGCTGCGGACTGAAAATCTGTAGCAAATTATTTATTTAGTCACTTACACGTGGATGGGGGGGCTCTTAAGACCCTCCCTGCAGGTATGGTATCAGCATTTCCTGCAGATTTTCAGCGAGGAACATGCACTGCAGGACTCCATCACCTGAAATGACCCTAACGACTGATGAGGATTACAAAATACTTGCATTCCCCATTAAATATTTTTTAAAACTATTTTCTGCTTCTCCTTGGTTATCCCTCCTAGAAATGTATTTATTAAAAAAAAAAAAAAAAAAGTGACAACTAGGCGTCCGAAGGGTGGATTCACATCTGACTTAATTTAAGGGGATGACAAATCCACCTCAAAATCCATGTTTTACAAGCAGATTTGCTGCAGACAATGAAAAGATGCAAATCCGTAAGACAAGTACATTTTGGGGAGGATATGTAGAATAACATTGTGTGCGAGTCCACCTTAGTCATTCAGCCTGGAGCTTTGAGAATGGACTGAGGGTGCCGTCCATAAGTGCCCAGATCCTTTCCACTTCACCTACCTTGGCTTATGGACTGAGCAAAGACATTCTTGTATAGGCTTCGAAATGAATCGCTGAGATCTTCAAAGTTATATTCAGGGAAAAGTTTTTCTCGCTCTGGCGTGTTGTACTGCGACTGCTGCGTTAATGTTGGAGCGGTTTGCTCAGGATGGCTCGTTACCTAGAATTGAATACGAAAGGAGAAAACAAACACAATTTAATAGGGCAGAAAGTCAATGTGCACATTCTGATATACAAGAAAATGCCGCATATTATTCCAGCAGTAGTGGACCAGCAGGACCTGTACAATGGTGAGGGACATCTCATCAGTCGTCCTGTTGAACATATTGTAATAGAATTCATGCTTTTACGGATTTTAGATGCCATAATGTGGTCAGGACCACTGTAACCTAAATAGATTTTACGTACAGTAATTATGCTTGGAGAATATGAAAATTATGGATCAAGCCATATTTCTGCTAAAATTTACATTTTCCATGATTTTCGCTCCTGAACTTTTCTGAAAAATGAACAGAATCTTACACGTTCCTACCAATTTTTTTTGGGTGCATGAACAGAATTATTTGGAAGCATACTGCTCTGGCTAGTTTATTATTAGGATTGGCACATAAAAGGAAAGCCATAGCCCACTGCAAGATGTACCGGATTCCAAGAGCCCCCATTCCTCCTCAGTGCACGATCCCTGGGAGGAATGTGCATTGAGCAGTGGTCAATTTTATAGTGGCTTGCAAAAGTATTCACCCCCTTGACATTTTTCATGTTTTGCTACCTCATACCCTGACCTGGAATTTCACAGGTTTTTTGGGGGGGTTGGATCAGTTCATGTACAGAACATGCCTACAACTGTGAACATTTGGTTTCTTTTTATTGTGAAGCAAACAACAAATAGGACAACATAACTGAAAACTTCGGTGTGTATAACTATTCACGCCTTTAAAGTCAGTACTTGGTAGAGCCTCCTTTTGTGGCAATTACAGATGCAAGTCCCTTTGGATAAGTAGTATCTATGAGCTTTCCACATCTTACCCCTGGGATTTTTGCCCATTCTACAAGGCAAAACTGCTCCATCTACTTCAAGTCAGATGGTTTCCTCTGATGAACAGCGATCTTCATGCCTGACCATAGATTCTCAATTGGATTAAAGTCTGGGCTTTGACTACCCCACTCCAAAACATTTACACGTTTCCCTTAACGTCCAATGACGGACTATGTCTGTCAATGGATGCCTCCCCCTGTTTGAAGCGGGCTCCGACAATGAGCCCGCACCTTTTCTGGGACATGACACCTGATCTGATCAGCTGACATTGCCCGGAACAGCCGCGGGTGAAATCGCGATTCACCCGCGGCTGTTAACATGTTAAATGCTGGTGTCAAACTCTTGACAGCGGCATTTAACATGCACGCGCAGGAAGCGCGTCATTCTCCCCTCCCATCGGCGCCCATGTCACATGACCACGGGTCACCGATGGGTTTGCATGACAACCCGGGGTCAGGAGAAGACCCGTGTGGTTGTCATTGCTGGATCGCTTTGAGCACCGCCTGGTGGTCAGCGCTCATAGCAAGTGAGCATTTCTGTTACATAGAGCAGGGCTGCAGCCCTGCTGTATGTAGCAGAGGCGATTGGACAGGTTCAGCTTAAAGTCTCTCATGGAGACTATTGAAGGAAGCAAAAAGAAAAAAAAATGTTTTTAAAAATATTTTAAAAAATTTTAAAAATATAAAAGTTCAAATCACTCCCCTTTCGCCCCATTCAAAATAAAACAATTAAAAAAAAAAAAATCAAACATACACATTTGGCATCGCCACATTCAGAATCGCCCGATCTACAGTATCAATATATTAAAAGAATTAATCCAAAAGGTAAACGGCGTAGCGAGAAAAAAACCTGAAACGACAATTACGGTTTTTTTTTGGTCGCTGCAACATTGCAATAAAATGCAATAACGGCGATCAAAAGAACGTATCTGCACCAAAATGGTATCAATAAAAACGTCGTATCGTCAGGCAAAAAATACGCCCTCACCCAGCTCCAGATCCCGAAAAATGGAGACGCTACAGGTCTCGGAATATTTCAACTTTTTTTTTTTTTACAAACTTTGGAATTTTTTTCACCATTTAGATAAAAAAGAACCTAGACATGTTTGATGTCTATGAACTCGTAATAACCTGGAGAATCATAATGGAAGGTCAGTTTTAGCATTTAGTGAACCTAGTAAAAAAAGCCAAACAAAAAACAAGTGTGGGATTGCACACACACACTGCTGCCAAAAACCATCCCCACATGATGCTGCCACTACCATGCTTCACTGTGAGGATGGTGTTCTTGGGGTGATGAGCTGTATTGATTTGGCGCCTACTTGGGAACTCTGCAGCTTCTTCAGGGTTACCTCTGGTCTCTGTGCTGTCTATGATTAATGCCCTCTTGCCTGGGCTGAGAGTTTTGGTTGACAGCCCCCTTCTGGCAGGTTAGTTGTGGCACCATGTTCTTTCCATTTGATCATAATGGATTTGGTGGTGATCAGGGGGATCATCAGAGATTTTGATATTTTCTTATAACCCAACCCTGGCTTGTTCTTCTCAACAACTTTGACCTTGACGTGTTCGTAGATCTCCTTGGTCTTCATGGTGTTGTTTGGAGATCTCATTGGTCTTCATGGTGTTGTTTGGAGATCTCCTTGGTCTTCATGGTATTTGGTTATTGGTGCCTCTTGTTAATGGTGTTGCAGCCTCTGTGGCCTTTCAGAGAAGGTAAAGTGTATATACTGACAGACATGGAACACTTACTTAGATTGCACACAGGTGGACATCCAGTCACTAAGCATGGGACTTGTGAAGGTAATTGCTTCCACCAGAATTTGTTTTTTTAGGGGGGTGAATACTTTCACAAGCCATTGTACACGTCCTGCCACTCCATACAACATTTATCAGTCTGATGGAGCCATCAGTACGGTAGTGCTTGGGCAGAAAGGACTAATAGGGGGGGGGGGGGGGGGGTAGAAACCTCTGTTCTAGCGACTGGTGGGATTGGAAAGAATCAGAAATCAATCATCTATCTTGGATAGGTGCCAAGTCTTGTTTGTCTACTGACAAAGCTTTAGCGATTCCCACAACCAGAATGACATCTAGTGATTAATGTGACGTGTCCTACAACATCAGCGACATTTCCAAGGTAAACACATCATATGTACTAGATAGAGATACTCGCTGCCATGGACTGTGTGGATGTGTGTCTATTAAGGCTCATGAATATTGCATTTTAAGATCTGTGATATCAGTCTGTCCAGAAGTGACTGCGAATCAATGTCAACTGCTTTCTTGGAAATGAAAGTGACACCAGGAGCACTGGAGTCAATTGCAAGAGAAGTCCCAAAATTAAATGATTTCGCAGATGGTTGCCACAGACCATTCCGCTGGTCTTTTCTAATTCTTCCCTAGTTTTGCTGGTGTCCATTTCACCACTGGTAGCATGAGAAGCTACCTGCAGCCAAGGCTAGTAGCACAGGTAGTCCAGATCCTCCAGGATAGCTCATTCATACGTGTCGTTACATGAAGGTTTGCTACGTCTACCAGCAAGAGTATGGATTAGATGCCAGGACACGGGCCGTTAGATGAGGAGCTATGTACAGGGTGATAAAAGGGCATCTACAAAGCAAGCAACAGAACAAATATCTGCTCTTTGTGCCATGAGGAACGGGCAGACCACTACCAGAGCCCTACAAAATGCACTCCAGTGGCTCTTGGTGGGAATGTTCTGCATCATACTGCCAGAAACAGAAGTAGCACTAGGGACTGACAACCTATAGAGGGACCGATGCTCACAGCCATCACCATGCAGCTTGATCAGCATTCACCGGAGGACAAGAGATTTGGCAGGTCCACCATTGGCCTTACCTGCACAGATGAGAGCAGGTTCACACTGAGCACGGACAGACGTCACAGTCTGACCTTGTTGGTGGTGGGTTAGTGCCGGTTTGGGGAGGCATTTATATACACTGAGTACACACATACGTACCGGTGTATAGCTGTGCACACTGCCAACACTGTTCAAGTTTAAGGACGCCACACTCTGATCAGAAAGGCTGTTGTTAAGGCTACTTCTAGGACTGTCATTGCCATCCTGACTTGTGTTGTATAAAGTTACCTAAATGGGGAACGGAAAAAAAAATTAAACACAATCTTCACAGTTGTTTGATCCTAATAATTCATCAAGATGTCAACAGTTTTAGTAACTGTTTTTGTGAAAGATGGGTGACGATAAATCAAGCAGCCATCACAGCGCTCACTCATTCAGCTGTCACCAAGCTTTCTAAGAAGTAACTCCGAGCCAGGATGTGTGGTTGTGGGGCAGCTCATATGGCTACAGACACTCTTTACAGTTGCAGGAAGTCAACAGGTTGTAGAAAAAAAAAACCTCTAAATTATCCTGAAGATTCAGTTCCTACACTGAGATGTACAACATGTGCAGAGCTTCGGGCTGCGGCTCCTTCAGCATTATCCAATGGCCACCGAGAAGCAGCCTTCCCGGCCATCAACAAGCAAGCGCTGCACTGCCGGGGGTTATCCTGCTCTGATGAGCACAGTGATCTATAACGAGTCATCCTCAGCCACTTTTAGAACCATTTTATCTTCCAAAATTTTACATAACTCTCAGCATTTGCATTCTGTTCAGGTCTTCAATACATGATCTCAGATGAGGTGATCTGTAAAACTCGACTAGGGCAGATCATGGCCGTTGTACTGGGAAGCTGAGGAATATGCTGCTCTACCAACCCCAAAAAGAAAATATACACATGCCATAAATATCATATGTACATACTGAATATTGTACTATCCAAAGTGATGACCCAGAAGAGAAATACTCGTTTTCCATAGCTGGATCTGTGTAGAGAGCTTCCCATGTAGGAGAACCCCCACAGGTGAGGCCTCCCAGAAGAGACCCCCTTCCTTGCAGAGGAGACCCCCCCCGCAGAGGAGACCTTCCATAGCTAGTGAGCTGTTTAGGACAAACTGACCCGTTACAGTGGTCGCTCTCTCTCCTCCAGAGTAACAAGGGACATAATTCACCATACTAAAAAAACTGCACACTAAAACGCATTACAATCCACAAGGAATTCGCATCAATTCTGAATGAAATCCGCAAGTGTTTTGCCATGCGTTTTCTGCCAAGAGATGCGGATTCTCTGCAGAAAATTCCGCAGGCTAATCTGCAACGTGTGCACATAGCCTAATAGTTTCATTTTTGCAAGTGAAGACAGATTCTGTCCAGTATGTTCTATCACTTACTTTATTAGTCACAGTGTTGATAGCCATGTTTGGAGAGGCACTTCCAGAGATTATACAATCCATTCCCAAAGAATCGGAATCTATACTGTATGGTGTAGAGGCCTGGAAGAGAGAAATCAGGACAAAACGCTAATATGGCTTGTATTCATTACAAAGTAACAGTGATATTCCCCTAAACCGATACCCCAAAAATCCAGAAATGGTCACTCCAATCTTAATACTGCAGTGGTTTCTGGCCCCTACTGCTCCTGAGAATGTAGGGGCTGCAATGACAGACAATGGCCCCATCACCCGGCCCTGACTGTGCAGGGGAACTGCGGCACAACGGCACTTTCCGTATCAATATATGTTTCCTATTTTACCATTATATAATAATGTGGAGACCATTGTGCAGCTGCTCCATACAGTACAAACCCACACAGACAATACATACCCGCTCCCCAGATCGCGGCCTCTTCTTTGGCCGAGCTGGTAGCGCATCCTCCTTTGGATTTGTGTCTATTGCCCAATAGGAACCCTAAAAACAACAAAAAGTTGAAATGTAAGGTGCATAATGTGATTCCTGGCAGCGTACACCACCGGCTTGTGGCCATTACCTTTCCAGGGTCATCCTTGGATCGAGGCACTTTCAGAAAGCACTTATTCAATGACAGGTTGTGTCGTATAGAATTCTGCAGACAAAAAGAAGAGGGATAAGAAGAGCCGCCTGTGATCCTAACATTATGTTTCTACAGCTTTTACGTTGATCTATGCATCTCCATGGTACCAGTCTGATCTTGCAGTCTATCAACCAGTTTTACTCCTTAGACCCCCGTCATACAGCCAAAACAGATCTCTTGCTTTGCACTGATGAGGGTTGACACCCTGAAACACCATGTCTGCAAATAGAGAGTCAAGTGGCAAGTCTTGTTAAAGGGTCAATATCGACCTTTAGGATTGCTAGTTTCAATAGGTGGCGCTAGAGTTCTAGTCCTCTTCCTCTCTAAAGAGGCAATTCGCATATTTAATTTCTCAGAGGAGCATTGCATGGTCTGTAAGTCTCATTACACGTATGCCACTCTGCACAAGAAGAGAAGTTACCCCTATGAAAGTAGATAAAGAAATGGAGGAAAGTATAAAACTGCATGATATGACTTCAATAAATAGATTTCTTGTCTATCACCATGGAGATACATTAGTTTGTACAGGAGCTGTAGGAAATTTTTTTCTCATTGAAGACCTACTGCAAAGTTGTGTTGGCCAAATGAAAAATGGATTGGGAAGGTGAAAAAAATCACTTAAAATCGGTTATTCCATGAACTGTTTTTATCACCTAACCACAGTATAGGGAGAAAGTGCATGATCAGTGGGGGTCCGACTGTTGGAACTTGCACCGATCCAGTGCACCAATATGACTTCTATTTTATTATTATTTTGCATTGCTTATATAACACCTCCAACTGCATAGCACTTCATTATTATCACTGTCCCCATTGAGGCTCACAATCGATATTTCCTATCAGTATGTCTTTGAAATGAGTGAAGAAACCGGAGTACCCCGAGGAAACCCACGCAAATGTGGGAAGAACATACAAACTCCTTGCAGATGTTGTCCTCGGTTGGATTTGAACCCAGGACCTCAGTGCTGCAAATTTGTCATCTGAAAGTACTAAGCAAAATAAAGGAAAAGTTTCTTCCTATAAGACACACATCAAACTTTGGTACACGCCACCAGGCATTTGAAAGCAATGATGTTGGGCCATTATACTGTATGGAAGGCAATGCGGGGCCTATTATACTGTATGGAGTGCCATGTGGGGTCATTATAATATATGGAGGGCCATTATACCGTATGGAGGGCCATGTGGGGTCTATTATACCGTATGGAGGGCCATGTGGGGCCTATTATGCCATATGGAAGACCATTATACCGTATGGAGGGCCATTACATCGAATGGTGGGCCATTACACAGAATGGTGGGCCATTACACCGTATGGAGGGCCATTACACCGTATGGAGGGCCATTACACCGTATGAGGGCCATTACAACCGTATGGAGGGCCATTACACCGTATGGAGGGCCATTACACCGTATGGAGGGCCATTACACCGTATGGAGGGCCATTACACCGTATGCGGGGCCATTACACTGTATAGAGGGCCATGTGTGGCCCACTATACTATATGAAGGGCTATGTGTGGCCATTATACTGTATGGAGGGCCATGTGGGGCCTATTATACCATATAAAGGGCCATTGTACCGTATGGAGGGCCATTATACTGTATGGTGGGCCATTACACCGTATGGAGAGCCATTATACTGTATGGAGGGCCATGTGTGGCCCACTATACTATATGAAGGGCTATGTGTGGCCATTATACTGTATGGAAGGCAAGACCTTTGCAGGAAGTGAAACATTTTTTTTACCTCCTAGTGGCCATTTAGATATACAGGCAGGCAATGTGGTCTTGGTGTGGAGGTGTCATTTATAAACCTCCCTATATTCCCCACTCCTAATGACCAGGAACTGCATTAGCACAGAAATGTATTAGTAGTCAGGACTCAGTTTTTAGTAACGTGAATGACACATAGGGTAGTATTTAATAGGACATGACATTGGTGGCTTGATCTGGGTAGAAGCCGACCTGGTGACACATGCACTTAAGTTATAGCTCTAAAACGGTCTAGCTTTTGATATTTTGATTTGAGCCATGAAGGCTTTTTTCCTGTATGTAGGTCAAAACGGCAATATCCATAAAAACACAAAAAACATAAACTATACAAATATACATCTGAGAATTGCACAAACACCTGATCTACTCAGAAAACATACAACCAAGCCCAGCACAACTGATGCACCCAGTAAACGAAGTGACACATCGCTGGAATCAGGGTCTCTGCCCCTACTTCATAATGTAATAATGATTACATAGCAAAACAGTCTTAATGGTAATGCTCCACGGAAAAAAAATTGTAAAGTAACCCTCCTCTTGAAGGAAAAATAACTATCGCAGTGCCACCTTTACAGAAAGACAAAGCTAGCTTGAAGTTTGCAAATAAATTTCCCTGAAAGCAGTCAGCAAGACGACAAGATTATGAAATCTAACAACCTGCTGTGAAATGTTAGATTTAGAACTGAAAAAAGTGTTTTTCTTCCAGAAACAGGTCCTGTCCTGTGTATGGGATATACGGCTGGTATTACAGCTCAGTCAGTACAAAAGGACCCTGGCATGTAGGGGCATCAGCAAGAAGAGACCCACTAAAGGTGGTCCAATGAGTCCCATACAATGCCAGGTAATGTACTGAAGAGGATATGCCACCTGGACCAACCCAGTCTGTGTTCATCATTAGGCCATAAACATATCATAAAGGACTCGGCACAACCAACTATTACAAGGTATCCCATAGACCTGTATGGCCACCACAAACCACTTTGCAAAAGGTCATCAATGAAAATGTTCTTCAGTTAAAGATAATCTGTTACAAGGTCACAAATGACACCCCCCGCCCACAACACAAATGTCACACTAATATATATATATATATATATATATATATATATATATATATAACACACACACTAGTGATGAACCCGTTCTACGCCCGGGTGGCAAGCATTTTTATAGGTACATGGTCTCCCATTCTGGTATGTGCTTCCCCCTCCTATTCTGGTATGCATAGCACCCCTCATCCCTATCCTAGTATGTATGGTCCCCTCACCCCCACCCAAATCTACTATGCATGGCACCCCATTCCTCATCCTGGTATGCAAGGTCACCTCCTGCCCAATCCTGGAATGCATGGTCCTCACCCCCCAATTCTGGTATGAATGGTCCCCTCACCCCCCAATCCTGGTATGAATGGTCCCCTCACCCCCCAATCCTGGTATGAATGGTCCCCTCACCCCCCAATCCTGGTATGAATGGTCCCCTCATCGCCCAGTCCTGATGTGCATGGTCCCCTCACCCCCCAATCCTGATGTGCATGGTCCCCTCACCCCCCAATCCTGATGTGCATGGTCCCCTCACCCCCCAACCCTGATGTGCATGGTCCTCTCACCCCCCAACCCTGATGTGCATGGTCCGCTCACCCCCAATCCTGATGTGCATGGTCCCCTCATCCCCAATCCTGATGTGCATGGCCCCCTCCACCCCCCAATCCCGATATGCACGGTCTCCTCACCCCCCAATCCCGGTATGCACGGTCCCCTCACCCACCAATCCTGGTATGCATAGTCACCTCCCGCCCAATCCTGGAATGCATGGTCCCCTCACCCCCCCCAATCCTGATGTGCATTGTCCCCTCACCCCCTAATCCTGATGTGCATGGTCCCCTCACGCCCCCCCTATCCTGATGTGCATGGCCCCCTCACCGCTATTAAACTGCACAGATACCCCTAAAAAAACAAACATTTATACTCACCTTTCATCCCTGTGCTCCAGCGCTGTTCCGTTCAGCTGGACGCCGGGGGAGGAGAGCGGCGCCGGAGTACGCGCATGCCCATACCGCGCGGTCCGGCGCCATATTGCTGAAGACACTGTAAATGTGTCTTCAGCAAAATGGCGCCGAATAGCGCTATTGCGCATGCACGATCCGACGCGCACTCCTGGTCTCCTGCCCCGGGAGAAGAGAAGCGCCGTGGCAACGCTCCTCCCGGTCAGGTAAGTATGTGAGTATGGCGCCGGAGATCGCGGTATGCATCCAGTACGCATACCGCGATCTCTGGCGCCATACAGAGTACTCACTGCTCTGGATGCCTCACTCTGTCTGAAGCCAGACTGCGCAGGCGTGTCGCGCTTGCGCAGTCTATAAAGGCTTCAGACAGAGTGACGCTCCCACCGTTATATTATATATATATATATATATATATAATATATATATATAGTAGTTCTCGAGATCCAGGCCTCTTCATATAGTGCTAACTTTCATGGTATACTAATGGGCCAGTGCTTACAGGATCCTCTGGGGCATGTCTTTAGGCTACACTGCATAATTTTCTCGTGAGCCACGCCCCCTTGAAAAGACAAACAATAAAACACCACCACAAAAACAGCACTGAATAAAAAGGTCCACATCTCTGAAACCGTATGGCAGATTTAAAAAAAAATAAAAAAAATGGAGGACCTATTGAAAATTTTTTTTACATAAAAAGACGGATTTTGGTAAGAACTTACCTGTAAAATCCTTTTCAGCGAAGGAAGGAAGAGAGACACACTAGTCATAACTAGTGGGTAGGCGGAGCCCAGACGAGATAGACACCTCAGATTAAAAAGAGTGTTGACCGGCCCCTCCAGCTCGGGCTCCTCCTACTGAGCTCTCCAGTTGTACACAAGCTTAAGGAAGAGCAATATCACCAGCGGAGCAACATAACCCCTTCTGAAGGACTTCAGAGGAAAAAACACAAGAATACAGGTTATGCATGCATGTAGGCAAAAACCACACAGTTCCAGGTATTACTCACTGGACCTGACCACTGCGATGAGCTGGCAATGCTGGAACAGAGCCTTAGCGATGTCACTGGCCTGATAATCGCGCTATCAGAAGAGGGTCACGCCGCATCTGAAAACACATCAACACACTTCTGCCATGGGAGGGAGCTGTGTCTCCTTTCCTTCCTTCGCTGAAAAGGATTTTTCAGGTAAGTTCTTACCAAAATCCGTCTTTCAGCAGCAGAACGGAAGGAAAGGAGACACACTAGTCATAACTAGTGGGACGTCCCAAAGCAGTCCAAAAACTAGGGTGGGAAAAAAACCAAAAGAGGCAGAATCCCAACAACCTAGATAAATGCGCAACAGGCGCCAAATACAAGTTAACTAGAACTTTAAACTACGGCCGCCTGCAGGACCCTACGTCCTAAGGCCGCATCAGCGGAAGCACTGACGTCCACCTTATAAAACTTTATAAACGTGTGGACAGAACACCAGGTCGCCGCTCAGCAGAGCTGAGCTGCCGATGCCCCTTGATGAAAGGCCCACGAAGAAGCCACAGCCCTCGTGGAGTGAGCTCGAATCTTAATCGGGCAAGGTTCGCTTTTAAGTCGGTAAGCCTCCAAAAAGGCCGACCGAATCCAACGAGCTATAGAGTCCTTGGAAGCTCGTTTACCACGCCAACGACCTGCTGGAATCACAAACAGAGAGTTTGACTTCCGAAAACCTTGAGTAACAGTCAAATAGAACTTCAAAGCCCGCATCAAATCCAATGCGTGCAAGGCCCGTTCCTTCGCATTCCTTGGCCTCGGACAAAGAGAGGGCAACACAATATCCTGGTTAACATGAAATTGCGACACCACCTTAGGTAGGAAGTCGCTCCGAGTGCGTAGCACTACACGATCCGGGTGAAAACTCCAGGAAGGGAGGCGAGCAAGAAAGAGCCGCCAACTCAGAAACCCTTCTCAAAGAGGTGACCGCCACTAGAAAGGCAACCTTCCAAGAGAGCAAAGAAAGACTAACAGAGTCCATAGACTCAAAAAGGCCCATGTTGAAGAGCCTCCAAAACAAGGTTGAGACGCCAAGGAGACACAGACGCCTTCCGCGGTGGAGACTGGCGGGTTACTCCGCGAAAAAAGGAACGCACGTCCTTACGCGAGGCGATAGCCTTTCGGAACAGCAAGGACAGAGCAGAAACCTGACCCCTCAGGGTGCTCACTACCAAACCCTTGTCCAGCCCGAATTGCAGGAAGGCCAACAAATTGGGAATGGAAAAAAATCCTCGGGTTCCTTAAAGAATCCGAACACCACGAAAAGAAGGCTTCCCAAGTCTTGTGGTAAATTCTAGTAGTAGCCGGACCTCTGGCCGCTCGCAAAGTGGCAATGACTTCGGCTGAAAAACCTCAACGAGTCAATATTTCGGTCTCAAGAGCCACGCCTTCAAACGCAGAGACTTCAGGTCCGGATGGCGAACGGGCCCTTGGGTTAACAGGTCCGGACAAACAGGAAGTGGAAATGGCGGTGCCGCCAGGAGTGACACCAGTGTCGAGAACCACGTTCTCCTTGGCCAATCTGGGGCTATCACTATAGCCGAGATTCTCTCTAGTCTGCTCCGACGGAGTACCAGAGGTAGCAAAGAAATCGGGGGGAACACATAGATTAGTGTGAATCGGTCCAACGGAGCCACTAGAGCATCCACCGCTACAGCCTTCGGATCCTTGTACCTGGACATGAATGTCGGTAACTTGGCATTGAACCTGGATGCCATCAGATCCACTTGAGGAGTTCCCCAACGGGAGCACAGTAGTGCAAAAATTTTCGCGACTTAGAAAGTCCGCCGTGATATTCTGAACGCCTGGAATGTGGATCGCAGAGATGGCTGGAACTCTGGTCTCTGCCCATATTAGGATCTGAGATACCTCCACCATGAGTCTGGAACTCCTTGTCCCGCCTTGGTAATTGATATATGCGACCGCCGTCGCATTGTCTGTCTGCACTCGGACAGGCAGACCGCTTAAAGGGACCGTCCAGTGTTGGAGGCAAAGGAAAATCACCCTCAATTCGAGGATGTTGATCGGCAAGACAGACTCTTCCGACGACCATACTCCCTGAGTCCAGAGATCGTTCCAGACACCCCCCAGCCTGTCAGGCTGGCATCGGAGGTTATACAAGAGAAAAAGGTAGCACACTGTAGCGCTATAGCTTGCAAACACGAAATATGAAAAATATGAAAAATGAATTGCATCATTACCTTAGAAATATGAAAAATTGAGAAGTCTTAGCGCATAAGATGGCCAAATTATGTGAGCCTGATAGCCACGTCAAGGCTCTTCTCGTATATCAGGTCCTAACTAATGCCTATCCTCGCTTAGAACTAAGCGGGGATAGGCATTAGTTAGGACCTGATATACGAGAAGAGCCTTGACGTGGCTATCAGGCTCACATAATTTGGCCATCTTATGCGCTAAGACTTCTCAATTTTTCATATTTCTAAGGTAATGATGCAATTCATTTTTCATATTTTTCATATTTCGTGTTTGCAAGCTATAGCGCTACAGTGTGCTACCTTTTTCTCTTGTATGTATATGAGTTGGTGACTCTAGGTTTGGCACCTGTTCACACAATCTATGTTTGGATGTGCCGGTCAGTTTTTTGATAGGCATCGGAGGTTATGACCGACCACTTCGGAGGGAGGAAGGACTTTCCTAGGGATAACTCTTTCGGACGTATCCACCATCCTAGAGACTCTCGTACCCTGTGGGGGATGATGACACTGTAATCCAGTGAAACCTGCGATCGATCCCAACGGCTCAGAATGAACCTTTGGAGGGCCCTGGAATGAAACCGGGCAAACGGAAGTGCTTCCATGGACGCCACCATCAACCCCAGAAGACGCATACAGCTTCGCAGGGACATTGCTGTCGAAGACTTCATAATCCGTGCATGTCGAAGGAGACATGCTTGCTTGTCTGGAGGCAGGGACACCACTGCTCGCACCGTGTCGAAATGCATCCCCAAAAACAGGATTGACTGCGACCGTTCCAGAGACGACTTCTCCCAATTGACCAGCCACCCGAAGTCCTCCAGGAGCTGAAGGGATAGATTGCGAGCAGTTACCGCCTCCTCCTTCGAAGACGCCACAATCAGGTCGTCCAGGTAGGGAAGAATCGTAACCCCCTGCCTTCGAAGAATCGCCATGAGAAGCGCCAGAATTTTTGTAAAACTCTGGGCGCTGAGGCCAACCCGAATGGCAGAGTCACAAACTGGTAATGGTCCTGACTTATGGCAAAACGAAGGAAGCATTGGTGGGCCCTTCCGATTGGGAAGTGGAAATAAGCGTCGCGAATGTCGATTGACATCAAAAAAGCGTTCTGCGACAGGGCCGCCAAAACGGAGCGAAGCGACTCCATGCGGAATTTCCTGGCGTGGACATGCCGATTCAATCTTTTGAGATCCAGAATGGGCCGAAATTTGTCCTCTTTTTTGGGGACCACAAAGAAGTTAGAATAAAACCCTCTTCCCCGGCCCTCCGGCGGAACCGGCACCACCACACCTTTCTGCAGAAGGGAATCTACCTCCCACAGCAGAGCGGCAAAAAGCTCGGGCTCTGACGGAACGCGAGGTAGACAAAAAAAACTGTCTAGGGGTCGAGAAAGAGACTTCTATGAAGTAGCCTGCCAACACAACCCGCGTCACCCAGGCGTCCGACATGCGGGAAGCCCAAATCGGTTTGAATAGGAATAGACGACCCCCCACTCGAGAGCGCTCGAGTGAGACCCAGGCGTCAGTCCGCCTTAGCGGGCTTTTTGCCAGCTTCCTGCTTGTCTGAACGGAAGTTCTGTTTCCAGGATATGCGGAATTTCTGAGAATTCCCCCTTTTTTTCTTTTTTTTTTAAAAAAAAGAGAGGGACGACCCGAACCCCAGAGGGCTGACTGGATCATCCCCTGGACCGAAAGGACCGCCGACAACTACCGGAACAAGTCCTGCCAGACGCAGAAGTCACAGCTCTGCGCTGCGGTAAAGCTGTTTCTTTTGCCTTTACCTTGGCAATCAGCTCCGTGAGGTCAGGACCAAATAGCTGACCACCTTGCAAGCTAGCAAACCCTGTTTTGGAAACTGCGTTCACTGTCTAAGGTACAGTGCTCTTCTGACTGTGACTGCCGAGGATTGCGCCCTGGATAGCAGTGATGCAGTATCCTCCAAAAACTGGAAAAGCCCATCTACCTCGATAGAGGAGATCCACCTTGCCACGCCGTCCGTAGACGGTCCAACCGGCTCAGGGAAACTTTACAAGCACACATGGATTCTTAATACTGAATCCATGATCCGCGGCCTCGCAGATGGATTTTTCTGCCATCTACGTTTTTTGTCCAGCGGGTCCTGCAGACTCGCCTTCCCCTTAACAGGAGGATTTTGCTAAGCTGGGATAAAGGGACATCCACTTCAGGAGAAGGATCCAATTATCATTAACTTCGTAGAACACGGAAACGGTGTCTCAATTTTCTGGACACATGCGCTCCTTCTCCACTGCCCCATTAAGCTCATCCAGTGATGGTAAAGCTTGATCGTGATTGAAAACATCCGGGCCGACTTACCAGGACGTCCAGATACCTCCTCCGGTAACTGTAACGCCTCCAATAAAAACCTCTTTACGGCCCAAAAGAGAGGCAGAGTGTCCCTGCCGATCCTCCTTGTCCGAATCGGACATTTTCGTTACGCGGGAAGGAAGGCACCTGCTTGTGTCGCTTCCTGACATGAGAGGATCTAGCTGACACTCAATATAGAAAATCAGACAGGCCATCAATAGAAACTAGCGAGGGCCTCCATTCTGACACCACTGGAAATCTCCGACCGCTGCGCTTGACGTTCCAGGTCTGCGCGTCCGATACGCGAGACTGATCCTGTAGCGGATCTGGGAGACGGATGCACAGTATACGGCAGGTTAAAACTGTCAGTAACTAGAAAGTGTGGTTTCCTAAAGAAAAAACGAAACGCTGAAGGGTTAAAGCTCTTAAGGAGAGAGCTACCCCAGCTGTCCCCCATTAAGAGTTAACCGCCTAAGAAGGGGTTAAAGTCGCAGACTCCCCACAACCTTAATAATGAAAAGGGTGTGCGAGCCCCAAGTGCCTCTTATAAGGCAGCAGCTATAGGACAGCTATGCCACACTTAACAAGAAAACGTTCACAATATCGCTAAAAAATTGCGCTGTTAGTAAATCGCAATGACCGCCAAAGTCATTAAGGGGATCGCTAACCGCCTATGCGTTTGTGTTAATGAAATCGCCCAGATTGGCAGCTACTAGCGACATTAAGAATGGTCACACAAACGATCGCATAGTATGCGTCGTCGTTAGCAGGAACGTATAGTGGCAGTATTACTGTCGCAGACTCCCCACAACCTCTTTATTGAAAAGGTGTGCGAGCTTTGAGATAACAGCTGCAGGCAGTGCAGTCTGCCACCCATTTGTGCCTCAGAAAGGCGCCCGCGCTGTGGGGGTGAAGGGGTTAAGCTTCTGCCCTATGACGGGAAGAAGCGACTCACCCAGCTGGTCGCGGTGCAGCGCTGCCGAGAGGGGAGGAGAGCGATGTCCGAGGGAGCTTTCAGCCTGTCAGTAATGGCCGCCGCGCTGTGCCTCCGTGTGCTTCATGAGAGAAGCCGGAAAAGGAGACTGCCGTAAAGCGCGCGCTCAGAGCGGCGCGAAATTTAAATAAAAAAGGCGCGCAGCTCCTCTCTCCCCCGTTCCTATGTCCTGCAGGCATCCACCTGCGGACAAAAAACACACAGTCACCGCATGCATACTGTAACAGCGACTGCCGCAGCAGTCCCTGAAAACACTCAAACACATATTAAATGTGGAGTACTCACCAGCCGAAAGCGCCACAGGGACCCCCAGGGGTTTCTGGCGCTTGCCCATGCTTCCCCCCAGGGCGGGGATCGCAGTGACCCCTGCAGCGTGGTTTGCGTCCCCGCCAGGGAAGCCATCCTCATCCCCCCGGGCCGGCAGGGTTCTGCAGGGACCACCATATAGGGTAATACAGATCCGCCAAGGGAGAGGTGGGGTCCAGCAGCGCTGAGACCTGAGACCTCTAGACCACATTTGGTGATCCAAGTCTCTTGTCCGATAAAAAATAATAAAATCTTCTGAGGAGCTGCTTCCAGCAGCGACTATCTTCTCTGACCTCAAATTGAAAACTGGAGAGCTGAGTAGGAGGAGCCCGAGCTGGAGGGGCCGGTCAACACTCTTTTAATCTGAGGTGTCAATCCTATCTGGGCTCCGCCTACCCACTAGTAATGACTAGTGTGTCTCCTTTCCTTCCGTTCTGCTGCTGAAATAAAAAGTTGCAAATGTGGACATATCTTTAATTAATTACTCTATTATTTAAAAGGAATCTGTAACCTATTTTTTCGTATATAAGCTGCAGCCACAGCCATCAGGGGCTTATCTACAGCATTCTATAATGCTGTACGGTCCGGTCGGATGGGTGTCGCAGGTCCGGGTCCAGCGCCTCCCATCTTCTAGCGATGACGTCCTCCTCCTTGCTTCTGTCGCGGCTCTGGCGCACGCGTACTTTATCTGCCCTGTTGAGGGCACAGCAGAGTACTGCTGTGCGCAGGCACCAGAAAAATGTCAGAGAGGCCCAGCGCCTGCGCACTGCATTACTTTGCTCTGCCCTCAACAGGGCAGAGAATTACGCCTGCACAGGAGCTGCGACAGAAGCAAGGAGGAGGACGTCATCGCTAGAAGATCGGAGGCGCCGGACCCGGACATGCGACGCCCAACGGACCGGACCGCCCCCCCCCCCAGTGAGTATAATATAACTCGCTTTTCTTATTTTTCAGGTTACATTGGGGAACTTATCTACAGCATTATAGAATTACGTAGATACGCCCCTGATGGCGGTGGCTGTAGCGGATATATGAAAAATGGGTGACAGATTCCCTTTAATTAAAACAGATACATGCAGTCATTTTTTTCCAAAGCTCACAAATCTTCAGGGCTGCAATATTTTGTACGCATTTTAAAAATAGTGCAAATGGACAGTACCCAAAATCAATATATAATACATACACACATACATAATCCTTAAATGGAAGAAGTTTGGGATCACCAGAAGTCTTCCTAGACCTGGTCATCCAGCCAAACTGAGCAATTGTGGGAGAAGAGCCTTGGTGAAAGAAGTAAAGAAGAACCCTAAGATCACTGTGGCTGAGCTCCACAGATGCAGTAGGGAGATGGGAGAAAGTTCCACAAAGTCAACTATCACTGCAGCCCTCCACCAGTCTGGCCTTTATGGCAGAGTGGCCCGACGGAAGCGTCTCCTCAGTGGAAGACATATGAAAGCCCGCATAGCGTTCGCTAAAAAACACATGAAGGACTCCCAGACTATGAGAAATAAGATTCTCTGGTCTGATGGGATGAAGAGAAAACTTTTTGGTGATAATTCTAATTGGTATGTGTGGAGAAAACCAGGCACTGCTTATCACCTGCCCAATACAATCCCAACAGTGAAACA
Organism: Oophaga sylvatica; assembly: GCA_033576555.1. Lineage (NCBI taxonomy): Eukaryota > Metazoa > Chordata > Amphibia > Anura > Dendrobatidae > Oophaga > Oophaga sylvatica. The sequence goes on along the minus strand of JARQOD010000003.1, from coordinate 342,395,863 downwards.
TGGTGGTGGCAGCATCATGCTATGGGGGTGTTTTTCAGCTGCAGGGACAGGACGACTGGTTGAAATTGAAGGAAATATGAATACGGCCAAGTACAGAGATATCCTGGATGAAAACCTCTTCCAGAGGGCTCTGGACCTCAGACTTGGCCGAAGGTTCATCTTCCAACAAGAAAATGACCCTAAGCACACAGCTAAAATAACAAAGGAGTGGCTTCAGAACAACTCTGTGACCATTCTTGACTGGCCCAGCCAGAGCCCTGACCTAAACCCAATTGAGCATCTCTGGAGAGACCTGAAAATGGCTGTCCACCAACGTTCTCCATCCAACCTGACGGAACTGAGAGGATCTGCAAGGAAGAATGGCAGAGGATCCCCAAATTCAGGTGTGAAAAACTTTTTGTATCATTCCCGAGAAGACTCATGGCTGTACTAGCTCAGAAGGGTGCTTCTACTCAATACTGAGCAAAGGGTCTGAATACTTATGACCATGTGATATTTTAGTTGTTCTATTTTAATAAATTTGCAAAAATTTCTACATTTCTGTTTTTCTTTTACAGTCAAGATGGGGTGCAGAGTGTACATTAATGAGAAAAAAAATGAACTTTTTCGCATTTACCAAATGGCTGCAATGAAACAAAGTGAAAAATTTAAAGGGGTCTGAAAACTTTCCGTACCCATTGTATGTATTTGTACTATAAATAAATAAATATATATATATATATATATATATATATATATATATATATATATATACATATATATATGTGTATATATATCATATATATGTATATATATATATATAATATATATATATATATATATATATTATTTTTGTGTGCCCAATCAAAGAGATATCCATCACATTTAATGATACATAGGCAGTGCTGTTCAGTATATTTTGATTACTTTGCGCTTATATCTTCAAAGTGCTTCAAACTATAACCTAATCCAAATAGGGAAAATAAAGACCCCGATATAGACATGAGCTGACAATGTGGCGTATCACACTCCTCCAGCGCCCCTTAGAGGAAATGAATTGTGATCATTGACATCTATAACTTACACCCCCCTCCAGGGTCTCATTATATTACTATTGGATTTTGTCATTTTTACAAATGAATCAATAAAGTATGCCTATTACATCAATTAAGGAATTTACTCCAAATACCCTGTGAAAACTTCACAAAACATTACCAGACCCCAATCAGAGGGTAATAAAACTTTCACACTCCTTATCTATGAACTGTTCCAATATTTATGTTCATCCCTCTGCCATAATGACTATTCTGCTTCACGTCACTTGTCTTATCTATTGCATTTTTTCTGTGTTGTGTTGTGTATAAATATGTGATTCTTCAGATGTTGTATTAGTCTATTGCCTGATGAAGAGACCTGAGTAGTCTTGAAAGCTTGCAATTTGTTACCATCTTTTCAGTTAGCCATTAAAAGGTATCAACCACTGAGGACTCTCAAGTCAGACTGTCTCAAGTCTAAATATTTTTCAATAAAGTATATTATTTCTTTGCTTTATTTTTTTTTTTAGGACTTTCCCCCCGTTATTTGTTTTTGATCCTGGTCCATGTGACATTGTATTTCCTCGTTGGCCACTAGCGCCTAATTAGCTAATGAGATCTATTTTAGCCCCGTCAGTGGCATGTTCTTCTGCGGACGGGGTGCCGACATCCTCACTTGAGCCGGTTCTTGGCAAGCACGTGGCTGCTGCTGAGTCACGGTACAGAAAATCATTGCAGATCTGCCTCCTCCGCTTCCAGTCTCCCCCCTGTCAAAAGGCGATATCTGCCATGATACCCTGGCAACAGAGGAAAAGCTAAGAGCTCTGTTTGCCAAGTCACGCATACGTGATAATTGCATTCATCAGTGCCAGGGACTAACTATACTGAGATTTATGACCGGCGTAGACAACAATTGCAACCGGAGGAGACGGCCGAGAATGAATGTACAGAAGTCAACTCAATAGGCAAGAGCTGAAGGTCAAATGTCACTGCTGCCACGTTCAGGGGATCACGTCCGCGCTAAGAGCGACCGCATGGACCACATTTAATTGCACTTCAGCTGCCATGTTACGCGCACACGTCTATAAAACGAGGCTGCGCTCCCATTATAAAAATCCACTTGCCGGAGCGCAGCTGTCGTGACTCGATGGTTATTAAAAGATGTGCCTCTTAAAGCAGACAGGTGCTCCCCGCGACGGCCATGTGTTTTATCTCACATCCCCAGCCTCCGTCTGCATTGTCCCCGGGTGCTGAGGATACGCTCAATGACGCCATATTAAACCGCAAAGATGAAAATACCGTAACCTAATACTTCATAATGGGCGATGGTGAAGACGCCGTCTTTACACGTCGCAGCTCGAGTATCAGTCTGTGAGAAACACTGCAAGATGATGAGGCATTACCCGAGGAGTGCAAACTAGGCTTCTTGTTGGCCAGATCTCTTCTGCTCTAGGCCCTCTTTTGCCAAGCGAGCTACGATCTATACCTTACCCCTCGCCCCTTTGTATGTGGCTCTTATCAGCTCAGGAGACTGGTGAATTAGAATAAGCAACGATTAACTTGCCAAAATAGCGCAATAATCACATTACTACACCCGATGTCACAAATCTCCAAGAGCCTAAAGATCGGTTCTCAGAGACGCGTTTCGGGTCAGTGTCTATAACAGTGAATCTATCACATCTGACCCGTGGCCGCACCCGTCAGCAGTTCCATAAATGCCTCCAACGGCAATACACGTTGTATACGCCCGAGTAAAATCTTAATCTGATATTCCTTCCGTAATGGTCACAATACAGCAGAAGAAGCAGACATCAGACCTGAGCGCAACATCAAAGACCACAAAATCCCAGGAATTCTTCTTAAGTCTGTTGCGAAGATCGACAAGAGCGCCTTCAAAAATGCAAAAAATCTTCTACAACAGAAACTTAAAGGATGAAAGAAAATGGAACAGAAAATGTACAGAATTAGGCAAAAATTAGAAAAAAAAATTGGGGGGGGCCAATGCTTTATATTCCACATTTTATTTTCTTGTCCTAAAATGACATATGGAAGACGTTCCACAGCCTGCAGTATTTTGTCTATCTGTAGCCCAGTAATTTTTGTAATAAAATATTTAGATAAAAGGGGCCATCATCAATTAAAAGGATTATTCAAAAAACCTACCGTAGTTAATAAAAAATGTCCCAAAAGGCAATTAACTGCTCAGTCAGGCTCCTTCCCCCTCTGGTAGCTGCAAGTATAGAGCAGAGGGAGAAGGAACCTGACTGAGCAGTTAATTGCCTTTTGGGACATTTTTTATTAACTGGATTCTGACATGGATAATTATAATGTATGGTAAGCTTTCAGTCAGGGTCTTTTTCCCTCGACAGCTGCACATTTTCATTCAAGAAAGTTCCTAATCACGCTCCTTCTCCCTCTGACAACAGTAAATATAGACTGCAGTATATTTCCAGTCTACTTCCCCATCTGGCAGCTTTAAATGGTTAGACAAATTGCAATTTGGAGTCTAGAGCAGTGAAAAGGAATAGTATTTGCTTGCTCACGAGTAAATCCTCTTTCTGCGCAACTGCACTGGCTCTGGTCCTTCCCCTAAACGCAGGGCATTTTGTATAGGCTGCGGCTGAGAATAAAGGAACGCTACTCAAGAGTAGAACTAAGAACCCGGAGAGAAATTTAGCATGCCTGTCCACCAGCAGATGGAGATGCACAAAGTAATACACTCTGAACACCAGATGGCGCTATAAATGGAAATTGATCACTTTTTAGTACGTGTACCTATAATACTGGTAGGACAATATTTAATAATACTTTACTGTTGGTGGTCACAAGTGCTTCGACACATTATGTGGTTGCTCCAAGACTGAACCAATCCAGGGAACATCTGAAAACGGAGTAACTGTAGAATTTGATGGGGTACCACTAGAAAGCCTATCTGACCACATGGTAATTGCTCTGCAGAGGACGCCATGATGCTTCCCATACGGGAGGGGGGTTCTTCCTTAATAGCAGTTGTGATCAGGAACCCCTGCTGTGAAGCGGAGAGTTAGCAGAGACCCCAGTAGGTTTTTCATGCTGCGTCAAACCCAGGAGGCGTTCGTTTTGGGGATTCGATTTCTCGCACATTCTTTCTGGTGGTTCACGTCGACAGCCCCTCGGAGATGCAGGACTTTGAGCTGCACATCTGGAAACTTTCTCTCTCTAGAGGAAATCTCCCGGTGTCAGGACGTCTGCTGGGAACCACACAGTAATCTAGGAACAACCAGCTGCTGGATTTTTAGCATTTAGGGTGGGGGAGGGGGTCTCTTTTTTTTACACCAGTCTTAGGACTCATTCACAAACTCTGCATGGCAGCACAGTGTTCCTCCAGCTCAGTATTAGGACTTGTTCACACTTGGTGATTTTGCTGCGTTTTTTCCATCCATTCTTTACACTGTGTTCCAAATTATTATGTAAAAATTGTTTAGGAGTGATAAGGTAAGAATTTTTTTGTTTGTCTGTTAAACTCATTGATGGTGATGTGTGTCAGGGCTCTTTATATCACTGTAAGCAATTGCAGACATCTGTGCTAATTAGTTTTACAGGTGTGTCCAATGAAAGGCAAGACTACTTAAGAAGGCTGTCCCACATTATTAAGCAGCCTACATTTTCTGCCAAAATGGGAAAGAAAAAGGATGTGTCGGCTGCTGAGAAGCAACAAATTGTGGAGTGTTTAGGTCAAGGCATGACTACAATCAACATTGCCAAGACACTTCATCATGATCATCGCATAATCAAGAAGTATGTAGCTGATTCACAGTACACACGTGTGCGTGCTGATAAGGGAAAATTGAGGACTCTTTCCTACAGGCAATTACGTCAGGTTAAAAGAGCAGCGGCAAAAAAGCCTTGTCATAGCAGCAGACAAGTTTTTGAAGCTTCTGGTGCCTCCAACGTCCCCCGAACAACAAGATGCAGGGTCCTTCAGAGGTTTGCAGCTGTGCGTAAGCCATCCTGTCGACCTCCTCTATCCACTGCACACAAGCAGAAACGGCTCCAGTGGGCCAAACAATACATGAAGACTGACTTCAAAACTGTTTTGTTCACCGATGAGTGCGTGCAAGCTCGATGGTCAGATGGATGGAGTGGAGGATGGTTGGTTGATGGACACCCCATGCAAACACGGCTACGGCGCCAACAAGGAGGAGGTGGAGTAATGTTTTGGGCGGGAATCATGGGGAGAGAGATTGTCGGCCCCTTTAGGATCCCTGAAGGGGTAAAACTCCATAGTGTATGTTGAGTTTCTCAAACAGCACTTCCTGCCATGGTTCAAGAATGAAGATCATTTTCATGCATGATAATGCACCGTCTCATGCTGCACATAACACATCTGCATCTCTGGCTGCTATGGGCATAAAAAGGGACAAACTTGTGGTGTGGCCCCCATGCTCCCCTGACCTCAACCCCATTGAGAACCTCTGGAGCATCATCAAAAGGAGTGTCTATGATGGGGGAGGCAGTTCACATCTAAGCAACAACTCTGGGAGGGTATTCTGTCCTCATGCAAAACAATTGAAGCAGAAACCATCCAAAACCTGACAAATTCAATGGACGAGAGAGTTCAGAAGCTCCTTTCAAACAAGGGTCCTATGTGCAAATGTAATATCACCTAGAATAAAGTTTGAGTTGAAAACTGTTTGATTTCAGTTTGTAATAACCTGCTAATGCTTATAATTTCAAAAATGACCATTTTTTGGTTCTTTATTAAAATTAAAAGGTTGAAAACTCTGCTGTGCATAATAATTTGGAACATGCATTTTGAGTGCAGTTTGAGTGTTTTATTTTTTAAAAAATATACTGTTATCATAGGCAGTTTGTACAAAAACCTTTCAATTGTACTCTAATAGTTATTTGACTGGAAAATTCAATGACTGCAATTCATAAAGGTAATATGGGAAAATCTAGAAAATATTATTTGCATAATAATTTGGAACACAGTGTAGTGTAAAAAAAAAAAAAAGCAAACAAAAAAACAAAACCACAAAATAAAAAAGACTTCTAAAATCTCATTTACAAGGTGCATTTTTTTTTTCATTGAAGCCTTTAACCGGTTGTTTTCCCCTATTGAGTCTAAGGCTAAGTGCACACGTTTGCAGAATGTTTGCAGAATATTCCTGAGCAAAACCGGATTTTTTTCGCGGCAAAAACGCGCGGTTTTTTGTACGGATTTTGCGCGTTTTTGGTGCGTTTTTGCGCGGATTTGATGCGTTCTTACCGCGATTTTTTCCTGAACTTTCTAGGTCAATAATATAGCGGGAAAAACGCTAGAATTCCGCAAAATTAATGGACATGCTGCTAGATTTTCCGCGATGCGTTTTTTTCGCGGAAAAAAACGCACCATGTGCACAAAAATTGCGGAATTCATTCTAAATGATAGGATGCTTAATACATGCGTTTTTGACGCGTTTTTCCCGCGAAAAAACGCGAAAAAAACGCAAATATTCCTGAACGTGTGCACTTAGCCTTAAGCAGGTTAGTACCAGGAAAAGAAAAAAGTAATTTTTGCTATAGTTTTCTGCCCATATCCTTTGTTTTTCACATAGAAACAAAATGCATCAATAAAGCCCGGTGTGAACATAAGCTTATGGTTGGCACTCCTGTGCCAAAGTAGAGTACCTCCTTGTGGAAATTCTTAATTTTTGTCCTATTTTGTCTATTAAACCCCTGCAGTTTTATTGGCCCTTCTTTAAACAATTTCCTTCACGGACGCAATAAATCCTGCCCTGTAATTAAATGTATACAGATCTCTGTGCCTGCGCCAAAAAAGTCTATAAAATCATTATATTACTGTAAGGGATAGAAAAAATATATCCCGCTCATGCCGCTTACTTCTTGGTATACTACTACTCCCATCAGCTACATGTAACAATACTTTTTATGATTTGTTACATGGAGAACGTCCCCTGCCTATTATGATGTGTGGATGTAGAGGAGGCTGCTAAAAGGACAAGTATTAAGATTAAAAAAAGTTATCTTCTATCCATAGGATAGGGGACAATTCGGGATCACTGGCGGCTCCAAGTGCTGGGACACCCACCGCTCCCGAGAGCCTGCCCTAATGGAACGAGGTCGAGCGTGCACAGCTCCGCTCCATTAATGGCCAGCGGTCAGAACCGAGCGCTGCGCTTGTCTGGTCTTCATTCCTATTAATGAATGGAGAGGAAGTGTACATGCGCGGCTTCGTCTCCATGCAGAAGAATCCTGTTCTCAGCGATTGATGGCGGTCCCCATGGTCAGACCTCCAGGAATCGGAACATTCTCCCCTATCCATAACTTCCAAACTCGGAACAGCCCCTTTAACTATTCATGACTGGGCTCTAATGGACCCAGAAAAGGATTATGTAGCCGCAATCATTGCTGATAGGGGGTCCTAGGATCCCATTCATTCTCACGAGAATGAAAGCGACATCTGCTCCTGTACATGAAGCAGTAAAGCTCAGATCGCCGGGTCACTGAGGGATTTTCTTCTCGCAGCAGATCTATCATCCTGAGATAACACCATGGGGCATTAACGCACAAACCGAACAACTCAAACCCATTCAGAGCTCTTTTATAATTTGCAGCAACTTCATCCCAGTATTGATGGCACCTAGAGAAGTAAATCCCGACGGTGGGGGCACAGCGATCCCGATGGAGAGGCACAGCGATCCCGATGGAGGAGGCACAGCGATCCCCATGGCAGGGCACAAAGATCCCCATAGTGGGGCACAGAGATCCCTATAGCAGGGCACAGAGATCCCCACAGTGGGGCACAGAGATCCTCTTCGTTCACTGCAGAGAACAACACTTGGCTTTTTGACAATCTATGGCAGATCACTGTTTCTTTCCGGGGGGAGTACAGATCCCAGTTTTCAGGGGGGAGTCCACAGCTATAGGAAACTTATGGTCTTTCCTGTAGATAGGTAATAATGCTTACACTACATGACTCCCTATGACGGGATCAGACTATTTGTAGAGTCACTACGTGAAGTTATTTTTATAGTGGCGGCAGGTCGGGTCTTGTCACTACAGGTATGCACCGACCCCAGTCACAGGCGCTGCTACTAGTCAGGTGTTATTGGGATCCTGAACAGATTGTATGGAGAAAAAAGGACGGCATGGAGTGGGGGGCTGGACAAAAACACAGTCACCATGCTTTTTGGGCAAGTAGGTGACTTTGTTGGGCAGTAAGAGGGAATGTGTGAGGTGGGCAGTGCTCTCCCAAACTCCATGCTCAGGACCCCAGCACGTCATGGTGTCAGGATCTCCTTAGCATCGCACAGATGAGATCCTGCGGCAGATTCCGATTCCCATTATCTGATCAATACTAAGGAAATCCTGAAATCATGGAGTGCTGGGTCGGTGAGGACGGAGGTTGGAGACACTGATGTAGCATCAGCCATGTGACCCTTGTGTAATGGCAGTGGAGGTGACCCGAGCTTTTTTTTTTTTTTTTTTACTTTGTTTATTAAACCATAAACAATTGTACAATACACATACTGGTATCAGACATCAAAGAAAGTGCAAAATACACATGTTCCACATGTCATTGAGAAATGTATAGTGAAACGCAATTACCAGTTGCGAATAAATAAACCAAAACATAATATAGGTTAAATCACAATGGTCTTGTGTTATTATCCAAACAATGAAATCTACCTAACTTCTAAACTGTACCTACGCTACAAAACCATACTGCAGCCTACTTCCATACAATTAGCTGTGTATTATGTGACATCTCCTCTCTGCAAAGTAAGGTGGGAGGAATTCCACCTCTCCCATATCTTCTCGAATTTGCTTGGACACCCTCTATTCTGATATAACGTGCGCTCATATGGGATGATCGAGTTCACCAAATTAATCCAGGATCCGAGGGAGGGAGATGAACTCCCCATCCACCTCAATGCTAATACCTTTTGAGCCATGAACAGTGTCTCCCTTAGGAAAATCCCAACATATTGATCCCCATGCCTCCTCATCCCATACTTCAAATAGACAGACCAATGGCTCAAGGGGAACGGGAGTTGGTACCAAAGATGTCAGCAGTGATGTCACCGCCTTCCAATACTGCGCAACAATAGGACAACACCAAATCATGTGAATGAAGTCTGCATCTATCAAATGACACCTCAAGCATTCCGATGATTGGTATCGACCCATTTTGAAAAGCCGAGTTGGAGTCAAATATGATTGATTTTATAATATATAATTGCATCATCCTATTATTAAAAGACGGGGATACCTTGATTGGTGACTCAAGAATTTCTTCCCACTCCTCTCCTTGTGTACCTGGGATGAGCCGGTCCCACTTCCTCCTAACTAAGACCCGAGCTGTTATTCTGGGTGTGCACAGACACCTTACTGACATGTACATTCTCCGCAGGACTTTTCGGAGCTCCAGTTTTCTTAAAGGGGTTGTCACATCATTAAATGTCAGTTCTCTGTTAAATCAAAGAACCTAACGTATTTTGATTTGGAATCATTGATGGGAAAGTCATCAGGAAATTATCTATTATTAAATGATAAAAGGGAATCTGTCAGGTGACTGTTTTCACTAATGGTATCCTTGGACGGCCCTTTCAGGGTATGTAACGTTTATTGATGTATCTTGCCCCTTTGTCTTGCTGTAAGCTCTGGACAATTCAGAGTTGTGTGTATGTAAATCAGTAAGTATGTATGCACCCCTACCCCGACGGCCATCCCTCCTACCCCCCTCTGTGCCGGCGTCATTGACTGTACATCTACAACATCTGGGTGTCTGTCTCCAGTAGTCGTATATGTCAGAATGCACATTCGCTCTGCCGCCACCATTTTAGGTTTATGGCCCCGTCAGCGAATATATCCAAATCCCATTTTGCGGGGGTTCAGACATAAGCCCAGACAGGACTAACGAATGGATGACATAACACAGGATCCACCATTCATAATAGGTGATGTACAGGAGGAGGAGGCGAGTTGTGACAATGACTGATCACACCTCTATATACTGTACAGTAGATAAAGGATTCAGCATTCCCAATAGGAGATGTCACAGCTCACTCCTCCTCCCTGTACAATGACTGATAACACCTCTATACATAGTTGATAACCTATCCTTAATGGTGCATCCTGTGTTATGTCACAGCTCACCTCCTATGCAATGACAGATAACACCTGTATATAAATTAGAAAACACAGGATCCATGAATGGTGATGTCACAGCTCACCTCCTTCCCCCTCCTGTACAGTGACTGATAACACCTCTATACATGTAGATAACCTATCCCTAATGGCGCATCCTGTGTTATGTCACAGCTCACCTCCTGTGGAATGACAGATAACACCTGTACATAAATTAGAAAACACAGGATCCATGAATGGTGATGTCACAGCTCACCTCCTTCCCCCTCCTGTACAGTGACTGATAACACCTCTATATACAGTAGATAACACAAGATCCACCATTCACAATAGGTGAGGTCACAGCTCACCTCCTCCTCCTGTGCAATGACAGGTAACACACTTTTATATATAGTAGATAACACAGGAGCCACCATAAGCGATGTCACAGCTCACCTACTCCCACTGTCATCACAGTGACCATACTGAACACAGCCTCTATCTATCTATTGCGGCTAAGTGGCAAAGCAGAAGTGGGAGTCTAATATTAGGCCTGGCGGCCAGTGTGAAAATTGCAAGATTTGCAATTTTTTCTACATACATAATTATGATATAGTAGTATAAAAATTAAAAAAAAAAAAAGCAAAAATGTTAATTGTTTCAGAATTGTCTAATCATTTTTTTAGGTTTTCTTCACCACAGACTTGAATGGGAACTCATTTTCTGAACTCAAAACACCCAAGAATGGCTTTACACAAGACAAGGATGTGATGCCAAACAAGCACGAAACGCCAAAAAGTAAAAAAAAAAACACACAAATTATGAATTTCATGTATTTTTTTTTTTTTTGCTTAAAAAAAATGTGCTGTGAGCACTGACCTTTAGGCGACTATTGCCTCTGTACAAGAAGATCCAGGGTGATAGGAAGGATCCTGTGAGACCACCAGCAATGGACACATTAGAGGGGAGGTCTGCCTTCTTAGGTAACTACCCATTGCCCATCTTTCACCATTACACAATAAAGGAAGGGGAAGGAAGGGGTTAGTATGGATTGGTGGTGGGTTTTCCACATCACTTCCACAGAAGTGGCATCAGAAGACTTCATCCTATCTGCTATCACCAGAGAGCCCAAGAACTTGATGCATACTGTGTATATGCAGAGTACAAAAACACGATTGGCCTGAAACGCGTCAGTTGGGTGTAACCTGTGTGTCAATGAATTCTTAACCAAGCCTTAAAAAGGGGCTGTTCACTACTGGACAAACCCTTATTAAAAATAACAAAAAATATTGATACTCTCCTGTAGGACCAACACGGCTTCTCCACTGTCCTGCTGGGATCAACACAGAGTGTCATGCGACTACTGCAACCAATCAGCTGCAGTGCTCACGTGACGACCACCTGACATTGATCTCGGGAGTCTGGCAGGGAAGGCGCCGGTCGGTAGCAATTTTTTTTTTCACCTCCAGGGTTAAGAAAGCTGTAATTGTTCCATCACATGCAGAACTTTCATTCTGTACTTCTACAGTATGCAAGTAGCTCCCTCTAGTGGCGACCGCAAGCAGCCAAAATTTGATTGAGGGGGAAGAACCCCCTGAATTATATGGTAACTACGAAACTATTGTGCCGAGAGGTCCAACATGAGCGGTAAATGCAGAAAGTCCTACAAGACAATCGCTTACCTTCCAGCCACTTCCAGCCTCTTTATAATATGGGAAGTTTTCACAGATCCACTGGTAAATCTCACTGAGAGTCATTTTCTTTTTTGGTGAGCTATTGATAGCAAAAGTAATGAGGCTGGCGTAGCTATAGGGGGGCTTCCCGTCCTTGTGCTGCTGTACTTCCTCCTGGTCCAGTGTTGTGTTGGGGTCGATGAGGGCGCTCTTCTTGGAGATCCCGGATCCGTGGTGTTCTGGTTGGAGTCGGCATTCTGAATGGCAGCTCTCACTGTCAGCTGGGGAAGCCAGTCCATAGAGGTGAGGCTGCTTTCAAGTTCTGAAGTCATTTTGGGGGTTTCAGTTCAGTTATATGATTCCTTTTACTTTTTTGTTTCTTTTTTTTTTTTTTTATCCTTTGCTTCCAGGTGGAAAAGACTTGGGAAAAATGGTTCAGGTAGTGTAACTTAAGACTTCCAAATGTAAGGATGACCGATGCTTAATCTGAAAGAAAGAAAAATTAAATTAAGAAATCAAAAGCATTTTCAGAATTTTCATTCAAAACTCAAGGTTGAGGATTACATTAGTAATTTTTTTTTTCTTAAGTAGCGCTCTGCCTTTTTGAAAGAACGGCTTCTGATCAGCAGTTTAGCAGCAGGTGTTTAATTTCTCTGCAGTGCCTCCACAGGAGAAAAGAGGAATTGCACTATCACACATTAGTTAGCCATTTTAAAAAATAACATTTTACAGCAATTTCAAGGTGATTTGACGACAACGAGTGAATGTACTCAAATAGCTTCTTCAGGTTGTATTAATCATTTCACGTTTGAGACCTTTCTGCATTTACGATTAGCTGAAAAGTCTCGGGCTCCCAAATTAATATATAAAAAATGAAAAGAAAATATTGATCCTACCTTTTGCACATCTGCAGTGTCCTACAAATCATACACAATAGCAGAAATGGATCAAAGCTGTTCCGATAGAGGTCTGGCCTGGGGGCCCCGGACATTGTTTAGGGCTGTAGCTTGGGCCCCTACCCCGATATTGTTTAGGACTGCAGCCCGTGGACTCGCCCCAAAATTGTTTAGGGCTGCAGCCTGGGCCCACACCCACTGATATTTTTTAGGAATGGGGCCTAGCTCCCCCTTCCTCCTGTCAACATTGTTTAGGGATGCGGCCTGGGCCCCCTCCGGCATTGTTTAGGGATGTGGGATATGGCCTGGGTCCACCACCACTGTTCAGGGCTGTAGCCTGGGGGCTTCCCCAACACCGTTTAGAGCTGTGTGCTGGGGGGTCTAGCATCGTTTAGGGGTTATGCCGCAGAGATAAGAGCTTTAGACCTGCACAAGATGGAAGTTGGATTGGATCACATCTCAGACTGCAGCACCGGCTTACCACACTGTCACACTGTAGTGGTCAGACACACTTGTCCCATCGGACAGGTATGATGTTTATGGGGAGGAGATGGAGATGGGTGGTAGGGCAAAAATTATGTTGGCAGTGGAAGAGGCAACAAGCTGTAAGCAAACGTGTTAATATCTCAAGAACAGCTGGAAATTTCAACAAATGGCAAATTGCAAAATAGCTTGTATTTATAAGCACCATCAGACAGTCCCAAGTATGAAGGTGGGAATAATCTTTTAAGGACCATCATCCCCAATTGGCCGGAGGAGATGTGCCACCATCCAAAAACATAAAAATTTGATTAAAACTTGTTTGATCGGCTGATATCAGGGCCTGTTTCCACGTGGAAAGGACGTCCCTGCAAAAGTTCATTTGATGGTGATCAGCCCACGTGAACGGGTCTTTTTAAAACAAATATGATTGGTGGATTTCTGACCACTGATCATGAGAACCAGGAGGGGTCTGTGTAAAAGTGCATAGATGTATGCCACAAAAATTAAAGAGGGTTTTCTAGGTTTGGAAATACTTCAGAGCTCTTTTTTAAAAACAACGTCTCACCTGGCCAGATCATACAGAGCTGAGCTACAGAGTCAGACGCAAACTGTGGACATGTGTGGCACTGATTTTTTGGAAGAAAGCAGTTACATTTTTTTTTTTTTTTTTAAACGACTATTCAAGGGCTCTCGTGTAAAAACTGGCCTAAATCCAGAGCTAGTACTTCAACCATATTAAATAAAAACCCAGCTCCTTCTGCCCCTGCTAAGCACAAAGAAACAGCGCTTGTTCCTGCATATATGTATTTAGAATATTTAAGTGATCTCCAGATCAAGTTTTTGAGCCAATTCCTAGCTGCAGGGGGATATAACGAGGGCGGGAATCCAAAAAGGAGAAGCAAATTGATATTTATCAGCTCACAGTAATTAAACTGAAATATTTTGCAGACCTCTCCGTGGGGGAGAGCGAAGAATAATATCATGTACTTGCCCACAGGTATATTCAGCGATTTCCCACAGAACAAGCCTCCCACATTACCATAATACCCATCTACATTATTAACTACAATTCCTCATTAAAACTGCATTTTGCTGTGTAAAGTGGCCCAGAAACTGCTCGTTCACTGAATATTCTTATTAATGCGCCAACGGGACATGATGCCGATGTCTCCGGGGGAAGTACAGGATGGGAAGCTACAAAATTTAGTGCAAAGGAAAAAAGAAGCCTAAATCCTGTCGGCTGGATGAAAGCAGCAGAGAGAAGAGATTCAGGTTTCCCCCCCAAAAAAAAGAGCTGTGCCCCCATCACATCACCAGGACCTAATTTTCATAAGGGGGTCAACTACAGACAAACCACTTGGAGGACCCACATATGGTGGGCATTACAGTAAAGTCCATGAGACCTGTGTCATGCTTCATTTCCCCCCAAGGTGGCGCTGCAGGGAGAATAAGCACTTACAGATGTGCCCTCCACATACTGCAGCTGATCACTTGTGATCACTCCGAGATCAGCTTATTAGGAGGACTCTTCTACTAAAAAGTGACTGTCCCAAAGCAGAAAACATCTTTTAGACCGCCGTCAAACAAACCAGGCCACTACTCACTGTATAAACTTTGTCTGTGTTCACCATGAGATATTTTTTATCCGAGTTATTGAAGCAGAAACTCTCCAACTCGCCTATCAACGCTTGTGGTTTTTGGAGAGTTTCTGAACCGAAAACTCAGCAAAGAAAAAAAAAAGTGTGAACACACCCTTACACTTAAAGGGGTATTCCCATCTCTGAAATCCTATACAAATATGTAGTAGGAATAATAATAAAAATATTAGCAAATATCTCCAATTAAAAATATAGCATCGTTTTTCTGATTCGCTATGTCTCTTTCCTCATGTGAACGCATTGCAGGTCCTTAGGTATCCATGGTTACGACCACCAATATAGAGGCAGCTAGTTGCTAGTGGTCGTAACCATGGATACCTAAGGTCCTGCAATGCCTGCACATGAGGAAAGACAGAGAATTAGAGAAACTATACTACATTTCTAAATGGAGGTAATTGCTAATATTATTGTTATTCCTACTACATATTGGGATAGGATCTTGGAGATGGAAATACCTTTTTAAGTAATAAATGTATCAGTGGCTCTTGCTGGCTGATAAATTGGTGAGTTTCCACGGTCAGGAAACGCTGCGTGTTTGGCGCTGTGCGCTGGCGCAGCGCCAAACACGCAGCGTCCAGATGTTACAGCATAGTGGAGGGGATTTCAAGAAATCCCGTCTCCACTATGCGTAACAATACGCAGGTGGCAAACCTGCGTAAACGGACATGCGGCGCGTCTTTTCAGACCGCAGCATGTCCTCGCGTATTGCGGCGACGGTGCGTCGCCGCAACATAATTAACACAGGGCTATGAAGCCCTGCGCTCTTTCCGGAGGTGTTCCGGAGGTGTCCTGAACACCTCCGGAAAGATCGCGCGTCAGAAAGGGGGGGGCTTAGACGGAGCGGAATTTCCGCTCCGTCAAAAGCGCTATGGTTCCGGACCGTGATAAGTGGTTTATTTGTTGCTTTTTTTTTTAGCAACTTTTGAACACAATGTTGTATTTTAAAGGGGCTGTTAACCATTTCCCTTTATTAATATCCCCAAATTCTGGTGCAGATGGCACCTATTTTATGGGGTTCCACAAATAATCTAACATGTCAGTAACATCATTTATGAAAAAGTAGCGCTGAATTTTAACCAATCTAATATTTCGGCAGCGCACGCTGGGAGGCAAGAGCGTTACAAGATCTGGAGAGCCAAAGGTCACAAAGCGCCGGACTGCCAATAATGATATATGGCGGGATACATTGTGGAAATGAAGGAAGAGACCTCACCTCGTGTGTGATGGCACAAATGTGTAGCGCCGTTCATGTAAACCCATCTGGACAGGAAGTCAGCCAGCTGAAAAAACAAACGGGGAACACGTCAGTGTGGGCAGAGGTTACCTGACAAAGTGACGTCACAGGCAAGAGAACATTGAGATCGCCTCCGCCATTACATCCACCATAGAGAGAGGGAAACAGCAAGTGGTATGTCCAACGTTGCGAGGCTTTAGTCTGCGAGGTTTCCCAACTGTGGTGAAAGACAGTGGAAGGTTCCATCCAATGATGTAGGGAAGGGTGACCGATATTTCAGCAATTTCTGTAGGATTTCATGCTTTCTGTATCATGAAAGTTTTTGACACTCTCTAACATTTTCAATTTCTTGACATTTGCAATATCCGTTTCCCAGGCAGAGGCGCAAAGAGAGAGAGAGACAGAGGCGCAAAGAGAGAGAGAGGCAGAGGCGCAAAGGAGAGAGGCAGGCAGAGGCGCAGAGAGAGAGAGGCAGAGGCGCAAAGAGAGAGGCAGGCAGAGGCGCAAAGAGAGAGGCAGGCAGAGGCGCAAAGAGAGAGGCAGGCAGAGGCGCAAAGAGAGGCAGGCAGAGGCGCAAAGAGAGGCAGGCAGAGGCGCAAAGAGAGGCAGGCAGAGGCGCAAAGAGAGAGGCAGGCAGAGGCGCAAAGAGAGAGGCAGGCAGAGGCGCAAAGAGAGAGGCAGGCAGAGGCGCAAAGAGAGGCAGGCAGAGGCGCAAAGAGAGGCAGGCAGAGGCGCAAAGAGAGGCAGGCAGAGGCGCAAAGAGAGAGAGGCAGAGGCGCAAAGAGAGAGAGAGACAGAGGCGCAAAGAGAGATAGAGAGGCGCAAAGAGAGAGGCAGAGGCGCAAAGAGAGAGATAGAGAGAGAGGCAGAGGCGCAAAGAGAGAGGCAGAGGCGCAAAGATAGAGAGGCAGAGGCACAAAGAGAGAGACAGAGGCGCAAAGAGAGATAGAGAGAGAGGCAGAGGCGCAAAGATAGAGAGGCAGAGGCGCAAAGATAGAGAGGCAGAGGCGCAAAGATAGAGAGGCAGAGGCGCAAAGAGAGAGGCAGAGGCGCAAAGAGAGAGAGGCAGAGGCGCAAAGAGAGAGAGAGGCAGAGGCGCAAAGAGAGAGAGGCAGAGGCGCAAAGAGAGAGAGGCAGAGGCGCAAATAGAGAGAGAGAGACAGAGGCGCAAAGAGAGAGAGAGAGACAGAGGCGCAAAGAGAGAGAGAGAGACAGAGGCGCAAAGAGAGAGAGGCAGAGGCGCAAAGAGAGAGAGGCAGAGGTGCAAAGAGAGAGAGGCAGAGGCGCAAAGAGAGAGAGGCAGAGGCGCAAAGAGAGAGAGGCAGAGGCGCAAAGAGAGAGAGGCAGAGGCGCAAAGAGAGAGGCAGAGGCGCAAAGAGAGGCAGAGGCGCAGAGACAGAGGCAGAGGCGCAAAGAGAGGCAGAGGCGCAAAGAGAGAGAGGCAGAGGTGCAAAGAGAGATAGAGAGGCAAAGGCGCAAAGAGAGAGAGGCAGAGGCGCAAAGATAGAGAGTGCCAGGCAGAGGCGCAAAGAGAGAGAGTGCCAGGCAGAGGCGCAAAGCGAGAGAGTGCCAGGCAGAGGAGCAAAGAGAGAGAGTGCCAAGCAGAGGCGCAAAGAGAGAGAGGCAGAGGCGCAGAGAGAGAGGCAGAGGCGTAAAGAGAGGCAGAGGCGCAAAGAGAGGCAGAGGCGCAAAGAGAGAGAGAGGCAGGCAGAGGCGCAAAGAGAGAGAGGCAGGCAGAGGCGCAAAGAGAGGCAGAGGCGCAAAAAGAGAGGCAGAGGCGCAAAGAGAGAAAAAGGTGCAAAGAGTGAGAGAGGGGCAGAGGCGCAACGAGAGAGAGAGGGGCAGAGGCACAAAGAGAGAGGCTAGGACCAGACAAGATGAATCCAACAGACTCAGAGGAGAGTCTGAGTGGGACCTGCCAACAAATCTGTACAAGTATATATGCATGTTGTACGTTGGATGTTTAAAAAGCCCATCCTTGGAGTATGGCCACAGCTAGTCTCCCTCTACCCAATATATACACTTGGCCAAGCAGAGCATGCATGTTTATGGGGTAGTCTGTCAGTCACATTACATTCATTTGTAGGGAAAAGAGATTGCTGTACCACTGGCGGCCCCAACATGATGTAGCGAGCCGCTGCACTTTTAATCAGCTGATCAGTAGTGGTGAAGTAAGTCCAATTCCAACTAACCTTATATTGATGACTTATCCCAGTGACGGGTCATCAATAGTAAAAGTCCTGGAAAGCCCCTTTATCCAGAAAAGATTCACATGGAGGAGAATGATCTTTTTTCAAAACTTGTTCTTACTTTTTATGGCAAGAATAGCAAATGAAGTCCCAACAAGCCCCAATGTAAGTCGATGTACCGGAGGTCACATTTCCAATCCAAAGCCCAGGATCTCCTACCATACACCAATATAAACCAGGCCTAGAGATGTGCAGGTCCAAGCTTTATGCTCTTGTCACACTTATGTCATGGGCCCCCTCTTTACCCAACAGATGTTGCCCAGTTTTGTAACGCATCCCATTGGCTTCTCAGTCTCAGTTTCCCGTGATCAGAGCCGTTCCAAGGAGAAGAAGCAATCTCATTATTACTAGAAGAAATAAATGTACAATTCTGACTGAACCGAAAAAATACGCATAAAACTCGATTACACAATGGACGTGCGAAACTTATCATCCGGGGGGGGGGGGGGTTTCCAGAAGAATTTACAGCTCTGTGCACTCCCACAGCCATCATTTCTTATGTACACTCATGGAGGATGAATCACTCTGCGGCTTTTCTTTTACACTTGGGTATTTTCTTATTCCTGTCACCGAGACAGTGAATAGACACACGGCTTACACTACATTTGCCCGTACGAGGCTTTTCTGTGGAGCTTGGAGATGTTCCTGGGCTGAATACCTGATTAACCTGCAGAACAAAGGCTGCGATTAGACACTGAAAGTGTGATTTTTCTAGGGGCTATATCCCCTACAAGGATAGGTGCTCCATTTACCTTCAGTTTGGGATGACTGACTCTCTTGAAGGGGTCCTGCAATTTGACACGGAACTTGTACAGCGGGATACAGCCCCTATGGCTCAGTACTAGTGAATGTAGATAGCTTGTAATGAGGTAAAGAACTCACTTATCGCCCATTAACCATCATCTAATGAAATACCACAAGGTTTTACCTTAGGGCCTGTGCACACGTTGCGGATTCCTAGCGGCAAAACCGCTTACACAATACAACTCATTAAGGCCTATGAGATTCCGCAATGCTGTGCACATGCTGCGGGTTTTCCGCGGCGGAATCGCATCGCGGGAGAATCCGCAGCATGCTCATTCTTTTTTGCGGAACCGCGGCGATTCCGCCACCATAGGAATGCATTGAACCGATTACTTTCCGCATGTGGCTGTGCCCACCATGCGCAAAGTAAGCGGTTCATGTGCGGATTGTACCCAGGGTCTGGAGGAGAGGAGACTCTCTTCCAGGCCCTGGGTACCATATCCATGTAAAAATAATTAAAATAAAAAATCGTGCTATTCTCACCTTCCGGCAGCCCCCGCAGCTTTCCCGCCTCTCAGCGGCGCTCCCGGCCAATCCCGTTCCCAGTAATGCATTGCGAGATCACCCCAGATGACGTAGCGGTCTCGCGTGATGCTACGTCATCGGGGTGATTGTCGCAAAGGACTCCTGGGAACGGGATTGGCCGGGAGCGTCGCTGAGAGGCGGGAAGGCTGCAGGGGCCGCCGGAAGGTGAGAATAGCACTATTTATTATTTTTTTTTATTATTTTTACATTAGATCTTTTTACTATTGATGCGACATAGGCGGCATCAATAGTAAAAAGTTGGTCACACGAGTCAAACACTTGTTTGACTCGTGTGACCAACCTGTCAGATCGCTTGTAAAACGCTAGCATTCTGCAAGCTAATTACGCTTGCAAAACGCTAGTTTTTAGCGGGAATACGCATACCTATAATATGCGTATTTCCCGCGGCAGGGAGGTGCGGAATTGCAGCGGAAATTTCCATGGCAATTCCGCAACATGTGCACATAGCCTTATTATTATTTATTATTATTATAGCGTCATTTATTCCATGGAGCTTTACATGTGAGGTGGGGTATACATAATAAATATAAGTACAGTAATTTTAAACAATACGACTGGTACAGGAGGAGAGAGGACCCTGATCGCGAGGGCTCACAATCTACAAGGGATGGGTGAGGATACAGTAGGTGAGGGTAGAGCTGGTTGTGCAGCAGTTTGGTGGATTGGTGGTTACTGCAGGTTGTAGGCTTGTCGGAAGAGGTAGGTCTTCAGGTTCTTTTTGAAGGTTTCCACGGTAGGCGAGAATCTGATATGTTGTGGTAGAGAGTTCCAGAGTAGGGGGGATGTGTGGGAGGAATTTTGTATGCGATTGTGGGAAGAGGAGATGAGAGGTGAGTAGAGAAGGAGATCTTGTGAGGATCGTAGGGTGCGTGCAGGTAAGTACCGGGAGACGAGGTCACAGATGTATGGAGGAGACAGGTTGTGGGTGGCTTTGTATGTCATGGTTAGGGTTTTGAACTGGAGTCTTTGGGTAATGGGGAGCCATTGCAGGGAATGACAGAGGGGAGAGGCCGGGGAATAGCAGGGGGACAGGTGGATTAGTCGACCAGCAGAGTTTAGAATAGATTGGAGGGGTGCAAGAGTGTTAGAGGGGAGGTCACAGAGCAGGAAGTTGCAGTAGTCAAGGCGGGAGATGAGGGCATAGACTAGGGCAGTGGTGGCGAACCTATGGCACGCGTGCCAGAGGGGGTACGCAGAGCCCTCCCGCTGGGCACGTGCACCATCTCCCCAAAACTAGCGCTGCCATCACTCTCCTCAGCCCGCTCGTAATCTCCTGGACCCTCTTTACTAGAGCCGGCGCAGCGCCCACTCTCCTCTGGCCCCTGCACTCTCCCATCAGGCCGTGCGCCGTTCCATCAGTCTGCGCATGTGCTGAGGACGGGGGTATCGCATGTGATCAGGACGGGGATGGCGCGTGGGCGGAGGAGAGTGGCGGCGGCGCTATTGTCGAGATGGCGCGCGTGCCCACAGATAGGATTGATAGATGAAGAGACGAGATCAGCGTTGGAACGGGCAGAGGTGAGTATTTTTTTTTAATTTTTCATGCAAGGCCATTATTCAGTATGGAGCATTATGTGCGGCCATTATACTGTATGCAGCAGTATATGGGGCCATTATACTGTATGCATCATTATGTGGGGCCATTATACTGTATGCATCATTATGTGGGGTATTATTCAGAATGCATCATCATGTGTGGCCATTATACTGTATGCATCATTATGTGGGGCTATTATACTGTATGCATCATTATGTGGGGCCATTATACTGTATGCATCATTATGTGGGGCATTATTCAGTATGCATCATCATGTGGCCATTATACAGTATGGAGCATCATGTGGGGCCATTATTCAGAATGCATCATCATGCTTGGCCATTATACTGTATGCATCATTATGTGGGGCCATTATACTGTATGCATCATTATGTGGGGCCTCTATACTGTATGCATCATCATGTGGGGCCATTATACTGCATGCAGCATCATGTGGGGCCATTATTCAGAATGCATCATCATGTGGCCATTATACAGTATGGAGCATCATATGTGGCCATTATACAGTGTGGAGGATCATGTGGGGCCATTATACAGTATGGAGCATCATGTGGGGCCATTATACTGTATGCAGCAGTATATGGGGCCTCTATACTGTATGCATCATCATGTGGGGCCATTATACTGCATGCAGCATCATGTGGGGCCATTATTCAGAATGCATCATCATATGTGGCCATTATACTGTATGCATCATTATGTGGGGCCATTATACTGTATGCATCATTATGTGGGGCATTATTCAGTATGAATCATCATGTGGCCATTATACACAGTATGGAGCATCATATGTGGCCATTATACAGTGTGGAGGATCATGTGGGGCCATTATACAGTATGGAGCATCATGTGGGGCCATTATACTGTATGCAGCAGTATATGGGGCCTCTATACTGTATGCACCATCATGTGGGGCCATTATACTGCATGCAGCATCATGTGGGACCATTATTCAGAATGCATCATCATGTGTGGCCATTATACTGTATGCATCATTATGTGGGGCCATTATACTGTATGCATCATTATGTGGAGCCATTATACTGTATGCATCATTATGTGGGGCATTATTCAGTATGCATCATCATGTGGCCATTATACAGTATGGAGCATCATGTGGGGCCATTATACAGTATGGAGCATCATGTGGGGCCATTATTCAGAATGCATCATCATGTGTGGCCATTATACTGTATGCATCATTATGTGGGGCCATTATACTGTATGCATCATTATGTGGGGCCATTATACTGTATGCATCATTATGTGGGGCCATTATTCAGTATGCATCATCATGTGGCCATTATACAGTATGGAGCATCATGTGGGGCCATTACACAGTATGGAGCATCACGTGTGGCCATTATACAGTATGGAGCATCACGTGTGGCCATTATACAGTATGGAGCATCATGTGAAGCCATTATACAGTATGGAGCATCACGTGTGGCCATTATACAGTATGCAGCATCATGTGGGGCCATTATACAGTATGGAGTTGTTTTTCTAATCTAAAACCTCAGTATTCCGGTTAAATTGGCACTTTGCGATAAATAAGTGGGTTTTAGATTGCAGTTTGGGCACTCGGTCTCCAAAAGGTTCGCCATCACTGGACTAGGGTTTTTGCAGATTCTTGATTGAGGAATGTATGGATCCGTGAAATAATTTTGAGTTGAAGTCGGCAGGAAGTGGAAAGGGCTTGGATATGTGGATTAAAAGAAATCAGTGTCAAGAATTACCCTGAAGCAGCGATCTTGTGGGACTGGGGAGAGTGGGCAGTCGTTTATTTTAATGGATAGGTCCGTTGGGGGGTGGGTCACATGAGATGGGGGAAAGATGATGAATTCTGTTTTGTCCATATTAAGTTTTAGAAATCTAGCAGAGAAGAAGGATGAAATAGCGGACAGACATTGAGGGATTCTAGTTAGTAGGGAGGTGATATCTGGTGCAGAGATGTAGATCTGTGTGTCATCAGCATAGAGGCGATACAGAAAGCGTGAGATTCTATGAGCTGTCAGAGGCCGAAGGTGTAGATGGAGAAGAGCAGGGGCCCTAGGACTGAACCTTGCGGGATTCCGACGGATAAGGGACGTGGTGAGGAGGTGGTTGCGAGTGGGAGACACTGAATGTCCGGTCTGTTAGGCATGATGCGATCCAAGATAGGGCCAAGTCAGTGATGCCAAAAGATGAGAGGGTCTGTAGTAATAGGGTATGCTCCACTGTGTCAAAGGCAGAGGACAGGTCCAGGAGGAGGAGGACGACAGAGAAGTGTCGCTTGGTCTTGGCGGTTAATAGGTCATTGGTGACCTTAGTTAGGGAAGTTTCAGTGGAGTGGTGGGGCCGGAAGCCAGATTGTAAGCGGTCGAAGAGGGAGCAAGAAGAGAGGTGAGAGGACAGTTCAAGATGGACGTGTTGTTCCAGTAGTTTTGAGGCATAGTGGAGAAGTGATATAGGGCGATAGCTAGATACAGAGGATGGGTCAAGAGAGGGCTTTTTGAGGATAGGTGTGATTGAGGCATGTTTAAAGCTTGAGGGGAAAACACCAGTTGTTAGTGATAGGTTGAAGAGATGGGTTAGGGTTGGGATGAAGACTGTGGTGAGGTTTGGGATGAAGTGGGATGGGACTGGGTCAAGTGCACAGGTGGTGAGATGTGATCTTGAGAGTAGAGTGGAGAGTCGATCTTCTGTAATGGTGGAGAAGTTGGTTTTGGAGGAGGGCTGAGCAGTTAGAGACGAAGGGCTCTGGGGGTTGTCGACCAAAACTGTCTCTGATGTTATCAATCTTCTGCTTGAAAAATTAGGCAAAGTCTTCAGCTGAGATGAGTGGAGAGGGAGGAGGTGCTGGGGGAAGAAGCAGAGAATTGAAGGTATTGAATAATTGTTTAGCCTGGTAGCCAGCTTCAATTCTTTGGTCAGGCTGGTGTGCCAGGGCTGTCTGTTTATTTTGCGAGCTTTGGTATGTGTGAGAGCGGCAACCGATTCCAGAGCTTTAGCTATTGTGGTGTTATATAGAGCGGCAGCGGCATCCGCATTGTGTAGGGAACTTATGTCTGTAAGAGGGAGAAGGGATTCAGACAGTGAGTCTAGATCTAGGTGTTTAAGATTTCTGCGAGGGTGTGCAAGTTTGTAGGGTGGGGACTGTGCACCTGGAGAAGAGAGGGAAGAGAATGCAAGTAGGTTGTGGTCAGAAAGAGGTAGCGGTGAGCTAGAGAGGTTAGATAGGGAGCAGAGGCGGGTGAAGATGAGGTCCAGAGTGTGACAATCTTTGTGAGTGGCTGCAGAAGACCATTGAGTGAGGCTGAAGGAGA
The DNA here is from genome assembly GCA_033576555.1 of Oophaga sylvatica. Lineage (NCBI taxonomy): Eukaryota > Metazoa > Chordata > Amphibia > Anura > Dendrobatidae > Oophaga > Oophaga sylvatica. The sequence continues at coordinate 342,371,327 of JARQOD010000003.1, read as the reverse complement.
ACCTGAGAGATAGAAGTTTAGTGGCAGCTGAGAGGGAAGTGTCAACGGGGATGTTGAAGTCGACCTTACAGAGTCAATATGAAAATCGGAGACTCACAATAGATACACCGTGGCTCCTTATACTTCTAAGGGGTCTGTAACACAGATTTGTACAACTAATTAAGGAGAGGTCATCACCAGTACCGTATAATGGGGACCAGGAGAGGTAACCCCAAGTACTGTATAATGGGGCGCAGGAGAGGTCACCGCCAGTACCGTATAATCGGGCGTGGAAGAGGTCATCCCCAGTACGGTAAAATGGGGGGCAGGAGAGGTAACCCCCCCGTACAGTTTAATGGGACACAGGAGAGGTCACCCCCAGTACCGTATAATGGGGCACAGGAGAGATCACCCCCAGTACTGTACAATAGGGCATAGGAGAGGTTACCCCCAGTACCGTCTTATGGGGCACAGCAGAGGTCACCGCCAGTACTGTATAATGGGGCACAGGAGAGGTCACCGCCAGTACCGTATAATAGGGCACAGGAGAGGTTACCGCCAGAACCGTATAATGGGGTACAGGAGAGGTCACCTCCAGAACCGTATATTGGGGCACAGGAGAGGTCACCGCCAGTACTGTATAATGGAACACAGGAGAGGTGACTGGAAGTACCGTATAATGGGGTACAGGAGAGGTCACCGCCAGTACCGTATAATGGGGTACAGGAGAGGTCACCGCCAGTACCGTATAATGGGGCACAGGAGAGGTGACTGGAAGTACCGTGTAGCGCCGGCGTCCCTGCCCTCTGCCAGGCAAGGACGCTGTTCCCCTGTGACAGCGTCCTCTGCCAGACAGGGACGTCGCCCCCCTTACCCGCGCTCAGCGTCTTCCTTCCGCCCTGCTGGGGCCGCGCGCTCCTTCCCTGCTTCTGGACTTAGGGCGCGCGCCCGCGCGCTCCCCCGCTCTTAAAGGGGCCGCGCGCATCTTTCAAAAAGGTCCCCGGCCAATGCCGGAGGACTCCACCCTATATAAAGTACTTCCTCCTTAATGGAGGTGCCCGAGCAATGTTGTTATTGCACTGTTCACTACTCTGCTTTAGCCCTCAGGGTCCGTTACCAGTTACCTGCCTGTTTCCTGCCAGTTTGCTGTCTGCTACCTGCCCGCAAGCCTGCCTGGAGGTTCGGCCGTCACATGCGGTGACCATCAGCAATTCCAGAGACTCTCGCCTGCTCACTTGGGGGCGCTCATCTGCCATCTGCCTGCAAGCCTACCTGGAGGTTCGGCCATCACCTGCGGTGTCCATCGGCTATTCCAGAGACTCTCGCCTGCTCACTTGGGGGCGCTCATCTGCCATCTGCCTGCAAGCCTACCTGGAGGTTCGGCCATCACCTGCAGTGTCCATCGGCTATTCTAGAGACTCTCGCCTGCTCACTTGGGGGCGCTCATCTGTCATCTGCCTGCTAGCCTACCGGGAGGCTCCACCATCTCAGGTCGTATATACCTGTCCATTCAGAGACTGCCCCGGCCCCTTGCCTGCCTGTTTATCCAGAGACTGCCCCGGTCACTTGCCGTGACTACCTGCCTGTCTACCCAGAGACTGCCCCGGTCACTTGCCGTGACTACCCTCCTGTTTATCCAGAGACTGCCCCGGTCACTTGCCGTGCCGTGACTACCGCCTGTCTATCCAGAGCTGCCGTCACTTGCCGTACTACCTCCTTCACAGAGACTGCCCCGGTCACTTGCCGTGACTACCGCCTGTCTATCCAGAGACTGCCCCGGTCACTTGCCGTGACCTCCCTCCTGTCTGTCCAGAGACTGCCCCGTCACTTGCAGTGACTTCTGTCCGTCTGCCCCGGTCGCCACCCCGCTCTTCAGGAAAGCCTCCTTGATATAAAGCTCAGAGGCCCCGCCTTACAGACCCGTTACAGTTTGCTCGGGCGCATGGAACCCGGTGGCACCCAAACTCCCTCGCTCGCTGACCTGTGTCATGAACTGTCTCGTCAGAGGTCTCAACAGGAGTCCATCCTGGGTCACCTGCGGAATGTTAATTCCCGCCTGGACACCCTGACTACTTCACCAGCAACCACCGCGGGCGCCATGACTCGCAATCCGGCAGTTCCGCTGCTTACCAATTCTGTGGTTTCCGTTCCTGGACCTCGACTTTCAGCTCCTCCTCGGTTTGGAGGCGACCCTGCTCTGGTTCGGGGTTTCATTAACCAGTGCACCCTGCATTTTGAACTCCTGGCACACCAGTTTAACTCCGACCGGGCCAAAATTGCCTTCATCATGTCCCATCTCACCGGAGAGGCCCTGGCCTGGCTAAATCCTCTTTGGGAGAGAGAAGATCCTCTGGTGTCTGACCTGTCTGCTTTTCTCTCAGCCTTCCGGAAGGTATTCGACGAACCCGGACGGAAGACCTCCTCTGCATCATCTCTGCTGCGTCTCCGTCAGGGAAGTCTCACCGTGGGTCAATATGCCATACGGTTCCGTACCCTTGCCTCGGAGCTGGCTTGGGATAATGACGCTCTGATATCTGTCTTCTGGGAGGGTCTGTCCGGCCGTATTAAAGATGAACGTGCCGGTCGGGACATTCCAACCTCTCTCGATGACCTAATAACTCTTGCCAATCAAATTGATCTACGGTTCCAGGAGCGCGCTAAAGAGGTCACCCGTGAGAGAAGGTTTCCTCGTCTAGCTCCTTCTTTTCAGAGACCTGTAACTCCTTCCGTTTCTCCTAAGGTACACTCTTCTGAGCCTATGCAAGTCGACCAGACCAAGATGGTCAAAGCCCGTCAGGACTTACGCCGTGCCGAGGGGAGTTGCTTCTACTGTGGCAGTAAGGAGCACCGGATCCGTACCTGCCCAGAGAGGTCGGGAAACGCCTGTGTCTGGGTTCGCTTGGAGAGGTCCACCTAGACAAAAATAAATCCTCTTCATCTCTGCTGCTGTCAGTCTCAATTCTCCTCGGTGAGAACCGTTATTTCGAACTAGCCCAACTTGATTCTGGAGCAGCCGGGAATCTTGTTTCACAGGCTCTAGTAGAAAAACATCGCATTCCTACCAAACCTCTGGTTGAACCAGTATCTGTTGCTGCTGTGGATGGGGGTCTCCTACCACGTCCCATCCAACTTATCACTGAAGCCATAACCCTGCAGGTGGGAATGTTGCATTCTGAGAGCATCTCGTTTCATGTTCTGCCTGGACTCTCTCACGCTTTCTTACTAGGTCTGCCTTGGCTCCAAAAGCATGCACCCGTGCTCGACTGGCAGACTGGAGAGATCCTTCGCTGGGGACAGGACTGTCATAAAACGTGTTTGGTTCCTGTTCATCCCGTCCGTCCTTCTCCTACACCAACTAATCTACCTGGGCTCCCGATTCCATATTGGTCATTTGCTGATGTCTTTAATAAAAAGGAAGCAGAGACATTACCCCCTCATAGACCGTATGATTGCCCGATCGACCTGCTACCCGGTACTACGCCTCCCCGTGGGCATATTTACCCATTGTCCGCTGCTGAGACCAGGTCGATGTCCGAATATATCGAGGAGAATTTGGCCAAGGGATTCATCCGGAAATCCACCTCCCCAGCGGGAGCAGGTTTCTTCTTCGTAAAAAGAAAGACGGCTCTCTCCGTCCCTGTATTGACTACAGAGGCCTAAATTTGATCACGGTGAAGAATAAGTACCCTCTTCCGCTCATTCCAGAATTGTTTGATCGTCTGAGGGGGGCTAGAATCTTCACCAAACTGGATCTTCGTGGGGCATATAACCTAGTCCGTATCCGTCGGGGAGATGAATGGAAGACGGCATTCAACACCCGGGACGGCCACTACGAGTATTTGGTGATGCCCTTTGGTCTCTGTAATGCTCCAGCAGTCTTTCAGGAGTTGGTCAATGACATCTTCCGGGACCTGCTCTACTCCTGCGTTGTGGTGTACCTAGACGACATCTTGGTCTTCTCTCCGGATCTCCAGTCTCACCGGAGGGATGTTCGTCAGGTTCTGCTCAGGCAGAATTACCTCTTCGCCAAATATGAGAAGTGCCTCTTTGAGCAGACCTCGCTTCCGTTTTTGGGCTACATCATTTCTCAGACAGGCCTACGAATGGATCCGGAGAAACTGTCTGCCATCGAGAAATGGCCCCGACCGGAGGGGTTGAAGGCCATTCAGCGGTTCCTGGGATTCGCCAATTATTACCGCCTTTTCATACCGCACTTCTCTTCCCGGACTGCTCCAATCTCCGCGCTCACCCGCAAGGATGCTAATCCCAAACAGTGGACGCCTTTCTTTCTTTAAAACAGGCCTTCTCTTCCGCTCCTGTGCTGCATCGCCCAGACGGCAACAAGCAGTTCTTCCTGGAGGTGGACGCTTCCTCTTCTGGAGCCGGAGCGGTACTTACTCAAAAATCTTCATCCGGGAGGATGGTATCTTGCGGCTTCTTCTCCAAACTCTTCTCCTCTTCTGAGCGCAATTACTCCATAGGAGACCGAGAGTTATTGGCCATCAAGCTGGCACTGGAGGAGTGGCGTTACCTACTCGAGGGGGCTCTCCATCCGGTAATCATTTACACTGACCACAAAAATCTGGCTTACCTCCAGCATGCCCAGAGACTTAACCCTCGCCAAGCCCGGTGGTCCTTGTTTTTTGCCCGCTTTGATTTTCTCTTACATTTTCGCCCGGCCGACAAGAACATCAAGGCGGACGCCTTGTCCCGGTCCTTCCTGGTGTCGGATCTCGAGGAGGAACCTAAACATATCATCGATCCCGCCAGAGTGATGCAGGTGGCTCCCGTGAGTCTAAATCGTCTCCCTCCTGGTAAGACGTTCGTATCGGTAACCGATCGGGAGAGAATCCTACACTGGGGTCATTCGTCTAGACTAGCTGGCCACGCTGGTCAGAAAAGACCCTCCAGCTCATTACTCGGCATTACTGGTGGCCTACCCTGCACAAGGACGTAATAGACTTTGTTTCTGCCTGTGTCTCCTGTGCCCGCAACAAAGTTCCAAGACACCTGCCTGCCGGCCGTCTTCTTCCGCTTCCTGTACCCGCTGCCCCCTGGCAGCATATAGCCATGGACTTCATAACAGATCTGCCCGTCTCTGCCGGTTGTACGGTCATTTGGGTGGTCGTTGACCGATTTTCCAAGATGGCTCACTTCATTCCCCTGCTAGGGCTTCCGTCTGCACCCGAGTTGGCTAAAGACTTTATCCGCCACATCTTCCGTCTTCATGGTCTGCCTCGTCACATTGTGTCGGATCGTGGGGTACAGTTCACCTCACGTTTCTGGAGAGCCACTTGTAAGTTGCTAGACGTCACCTTGGATTTCTCCTCCGCTTACCACCCGCAGTCCAATGGACAAGTCGAGCGAATCAATCAGAATCTGACCAGTTATCTCCGGCACTTCGTTAATGCCCACCATTCTGACTGGGTGGATCTCCTGCCTTGGGCCGAATTCTCTTACAACAACCACGAGAGCGAATCTTCCTCCAAATCTCCATTTTTTTGTAGTCTTCGGTCAACACCCTCGGATCCCTGTTCCTGTCTCCATCTCTGTGGACAATCCAGCTGCGGAATCTCTGGTTAACGAATTTTCCTCTATATGGGAGAGTACCCGGTCCGCACTCATTCTGTCATCCGAGCGCATGAAGAAACATGCTGACAAAAAACGTCTGGATCCTCCTCAATTCCGTCCTGGGGATAAGGTCTGGCTTTCGTCCAAGTATGTCCGGCTCAAGATTCCTTCCTACAAGTTAGGCCCTCGGTTCATCGGTCCTTTTGAGATCATCAGTCGGATCAACCCGGTGTCCTATAAATTGAAACTCCCGGCCAATTTGCGGATTCCTAACTCCTTCCATGTATCTCTCCTCAAACCGGTGGTACTTAACTCTTTTGTCAAGTCTACAGGTACACCTCCTGCTCCAGTGTCTGCTGAAGACGAATTTGAGGTAGAGAACATTCTGGCCACCAAAAGGGTAGGAAGAAAGACCTATTTTCTGGTGGATTGGAAGGGGTTTGGTCCTGAGGAGAGAACGTGGGAGCCTCGGGAGAACATCCATGCCCCTCTCATCTTAGCTAAATTTCTTTCTGGCCTAAAAAAGGGGGGCCTAAAGGGGGGGGTACTGTAGCGCCGGCGTCCCTGCCTCTGCCAGGCAGGACGCTGTTCCCCTGTGACAGCGTCCTCTGCCAGACAGGGACGTCGCCCCCTTACCCGCGCTCAGCGTCTTCCTTCCGCCCTGCTGGGGCCGCGCGCTCCTTCCCTGCTTCTGGACTTAGGGCGCGCGCCCGCGCGCTCCCCCGCTCTTAAAGGGGCCGCGCGCATCTTTCAAAAAGGTCCCCGGCCAATGCCGGAGGACTCCACCCTATATAAAGTACTTCCTCCTTAATGGAGGTGCCCGATCAATGTTGTTATTGCACTGTTCACTACTCTGCTTTAGCCCTCAGGGTCCGTTACCAGTTACCTGCCTGTTTCCTGCCAGTTTGCTGTCTGCTACCTGCCCGCAAGCCTGCCTGGAGGTTCGGCCGTCACATGCGGTGACCATCGGCAATTCCAGAGACTCTCGCCTGCTCACTTGGGGGCGCTCATCTGCCTGCAAGCCTACCTGGAGGTTCGGCCATCACCTGCGGTGTCCATCGGCTATTCCAGAGACTCTCGCCTGCTCACTTGGGGGCGCTCATCTGCCATCTGCCTGCAAGCCTACCTGGAGGTTCGGCCATCACCTGCGGTGTCCATCGGCTATTCCAGAGACTCTCGCCTGCTCACTTGGGGGCGCTCATCTGTCATCTGCCTGCTAGCCTACCGGGAGGCTCCACCATCTCAGGTCGTATATACCTGTCCATTCAGAGACTGCCCCGGCCCCTTGCCTGCCTGTTTATCCAGAGACTGCCCCGGTCACTTGCCGTGACTACCTGCCTGTCTACCCAGAGACTGCCCCGGTCACTTGCCGTGACTACCCTCCTGTTTATCCAGAGACTGCCCCGGTCACTTGCCGTGACTACCTGCCTGTCTACCCAGAGACTGCCCCGGTCACTTGCCGTGACTACCCACCTGTCTATCCAGAGACTGCCCCGGTCACTTGCCGTGACTACCTGCCTGTCTACCCAGAGACTGCCCCGGTCACTTGCCGTGACTACCCGCCTGTCTATCCAGAGACTGCCCCGGTCACTTGCCGTGACCTCCCTCCTGTCTGTCCAGAGACTGCCCCCGTCACTTGCAGTGACTTCCTGTCCGTCTCCCCGGGCGCCACCCGCTCCTTTACAAGGAAAGCCTCCTTGTATAATAAAGCTCAGAGGTTCCGCCTCCCAGACCCGTTACATACCGTATAATGGGGTACAGGAGAGGTCACTGCCAGTACCATATAATGGGGTACAGGAGAGGTCACCTCCAGAACCGTGTATTGGGTCACAGGAGAGGTCACCCCCAGAACCGTATATTGGGGCACAGGAGAGGTGACTGGAAGTACCGTATCATGGGGCACAGGAGAGGTCACCGCCAATACCGTATAATGGGGCACAGGAGGTGACTGGAAGTACCATATAATGGGGCACAGGAGAGGTGACTGGAAGTACCATATAATGGGGCACAGGAGAGGTGACTGGAAGTACCGTATAATGGGGCATAGGAGAGGTCACCACCAGGAGTCTGGTAGTAGCCTTCTTCCCTCTACATTATGAACCATGTTTGCACAGGTGAGCAGAGTGTGCATATGATTGGTAGAGAAAAGAGGAATCGCTGCAGGCTAAATTCGGGTGACAATTATTGAAGACCAGCCGAGGGCTATGCCCAATGTCCACTAGCAGTCAGTTCTCCTCTGCGCCCATATGACTTATGGTAAACTTCCCACCGTCCTTGCCCATCAGCAGCACCAGACTTAAGGGTATGCCACACTAAGCGAGATTGCAAACGAGATCGCTAACGAGATCGCAATTGTGTCACCATTTATGACGCAGTAGCGATCTCGTTAGCGACTTAACTGTGTGTGGCATGTAGCAGCGATGTGGCCCCTGCTGAGATGTCGCTGATCGTTTGTAAACGTTCTGAGCCGTTCTTTTGGTCGTTGGTGTCCCACTGGTGAGCCTGAATCGCTGAGTGTGACACCCTTTATGAACGACTTCACCAGCGTCGCAGGTGGGACTAGGTTTTCCCAACGACCGCAGAGGTCGTTATACAGATCGCTGATGAGATGTGTTTGGAATCACAGATCGCTGATGAGTTGTGTTTGGAATCACACAGCTAAGTCGCTAACGAGATCGCTACTGCGTCATAAATGGTGACGCAATAGTGATCTCGCTTGCGATCTCGTTTAGTGTGGCGTACCCTTTAAACTTTCTTACATCCTCATTCAATATGCAGCGGAATACAAATCTATTGTTTCCTGTTATCAGCTGCTTCAGGCTTGAGTGGCAGTCATATTAGTCAACTAGGATTTATACAGGCTCAATGGGCAAATCGGTGTTTTGTTCTCAATAGCATTTGTCAGGCATAAAGGAGTGCTAGCTGATCATCATTAATCAATGGTCCATTAGTGACAGAATATCCAAGAAAATCCCTGTTCCTAATCCCTACTGTATCTCACAAATACCCTGAAACATTTCCCTAACTGTAGGTTACATGTACGAGCAGCCGATGGTTGTGCGGACCACCACCACTTAGTGCAGACCCACATCCAATATGGCGGTCAGGGTAGTTTGCGGGGTGTGGTGGACGGGTTATTGTAAACCTGCACATCTCGGCATGGTCATACCTGGACCTTTAAAAAAAAAAACTAACACCAGGATTCCTAAATAATATTGACCTTCCCCATGACTCATCCTCATCTCCATGCTCTATGATGATAATGAGACACTGGAGGTTTTCACAGCAGAGGTGGCAATGTCAGGCCGAACATAATAACAATAATAATAAAAACAACATTATCACCCAGAATTCAGGTAACTGAGGCAATAGACAGCTATGTTACCAGTTTTACTGGAGGCTAGCTTTGTACTGTTTTGTCAGATACTGGACTGTCACACAAAACCTGTAGATTGCCCTCGTCCCTCACAACAAGGTAAAGCGAACCTTGGTGCACAGTTTAATATGTCCAGGAACAACCCCTATTCTCATTTTGGAGTGGGTGACAGTTTTCTCTGCATTCTGACAGCACTCCAGGACCTGGAACATCCTTTACCCCACATCTCAGCATGCATTGCTCCTGCCTGTTATACTTGTATGCAGTTTCACAGACAGGAGAGTTGACAGTGAAAGACCGGCCCCCACTTTGTGTAATTTGTCTCAAAGGTCCTTGTGCTAGAGACGGGTTACACTTGATAATAAGCAGCAGAAGGGAGACACATACTGAAGGGCAATTTGTAGTGATTTTTCAGAGGTTTGACAACATAATTATTAAATCAAGTGATTTACAGATTATTTATCTCATTATCCTTCAAGGTGTCAGAGTGGGAATGTTTCTCCATGTAGAAAGTACCAAGACAATGTAAGGAGACTTCTAGGCCATGCAAATATCCTGTTCAGAAAGCAAACCAACTAGACTGCTAGTGCTACCTGTTGGCCTGTTGGGGGAAAAGCATTACATGGCCTAAAAGTCTCCTTACATTGGCATGTCACCACAAGGAGAGATGTTACCCTTTAGAGCTCATTTTAGAGGCCTCTCACCCAGCCAAATCAGATCTCCTGCTTTACACTGAAGAGGGGGCAAACACCCTGAAACATGTGTCTGCAAACAGTGTTTGGTTTGGCTTGTCATCCCAAGTCACGTGGCAAGGCTTGTTAAAGGGAACTTGTCACCCATTTCCCCCCCCCCGGGAGTTTTTAAGTAAAAGAGCCACCTTCAGCAGCACTAAAGCAGCAGTCTGTGAAGGTGGCTTTTTTTTTCTGGTCCCCTGCAACGCTGAAATATACAGTTTTAAAACTAGGTCCCCATACCTTAAATGCGTCCCTGAGGTGTGGCCTCTTCCCCTGACTCATCCTCCCCCAGCCGTCCATCAAGCCCCTTCAGCGTCACCGCGCCTCCTCCAGAGTTGTTTTGCTTTTATTTAGTTTCTGTGTGGCGCCTGCGCTGTTGTAACTCTTTCCCCAGATCCCTCCCCGCAGTGTGAATACACGATAACACACTGCGGGGGGATCTGGGGAAAGAGAAAGACGCAGGCGCAATAGTGTTCTGACAGTTCCCAGGCAGCGCGCACTGTGCATGCCCGAGGACTGTTACAACAGCGCAGGCGCCACACAGAACCAAACTGAAAGAAAAAAAACTCTGGAGGAGGCGCGGTGAAGCTGAAGGGGCTTGATGGACGGCTGGGGGGAGGATGAGTCAGGGAAGAAGCCACACCTCAGGAACGTATTTAAGGTATGGGGACCTAGTTTTTAAAACTGTATGTTTCAGCGTTGCAGGGACCAGAAAAAAAAAAGCCACCTTCACAGACTGCTGCCTTAGTGCTGCTGAAGGTGGCTCTTTTACTTAAAAACGCCCGGGGGGGGGGTGACAAGTTCCCTTTAAAGGGCCAATAAGACTTTTAGGATTGCTTCCCAAGATGGCACCACAGTTCCTTCACCACAGCGCTCTTCATCCTGAAGAGGATTATTTGCTTTTATATTAGGATGTGGAGACAGCGATATTTAAGAGCGTATCAATACAAGTTACCACCCGTTGAGAGAACAAGTATTGCTGAGAATCTGACTTGCGGGACCCCCAATGATCACATCTCTGCTCCCTTCATTCTCAATTTCTCCAATGCCCCCCCAAAAAAAAAAAAGGAATAGAGCGGAGGTGCACATGTTCGGGATTCTTGGTTCCAGATGTTCTGACCTCCAGCAGTCAAATTATCGATAAGTGATATACTTTGTAAAAAGACACATTTTTGGTACATAATCACCCACTTTGTGTATTCATTTGTACCATACATGGTCAAAATCAGTAATTTCGGCAATTCGTCAGCCCTCCATCTCAATGACCTGTGCCGTCTCCTTCACGGTGTACCATGCACAGTGCCACATATGATAGTAGCATTGCCGCAAAAGGGGCTGAGGTGTATTATAAAGGGCAAAGTTAGGCCACTGATAATGTAATTACAGAACTCCGCTGTAACTAACTGGTGTTATATGGATCTGACTGTCCCAAAACATATTGATGCCTCATTGCAGAAGAGCAGCAGATGATGAGGGGCAATGGCAGGCCGTGTTTTTGGCATTAGCATGGATTCACATTTGGGCAAAAGATCTGTGACATATGGGATTCCCCGTTATGACACATGGTTCTGCAAAATAAACAGGATCATTCAGTGTGTATGGAGGAGGGGATGAAACACTTGACATGAACCTCCCCAAAAGCAGAAGGGAAGCCCCGTGTCCACGCACTGGTTCTGCAATCATTGCTAACCCTTGTGTCGCAATAAACACTTCTGCATCACAAGACAATAAAAAGCTACAGAGCCACAAAAAGATGCAAGTAGCAGAGGAGCAGCAGCCAGATCATGGAGCTGAACAGGGGCTGATCTGCAATAAACCATTTCCTTACAACTTCTCAGAAATCCTTGAAGTTCACCGCCACGCTGGAGCTTGTAAACCGACCGCGCAGGACTCACACACAGCAGATCGCAGATTGGCCGGCATCTGTATACATCGTTGTTTATCCAGGCACAGCGCCGTTTATTCAGTTGTGGTTGTACCTGGTACTGCAGCCAACTCCGGTCAGTATCGTTTTCTTCTGCTGTAAGGAATAGATCACTGATGCAATTGGCATTATACTTATTTTTTATAACATGGGAGCCTGCAGTGGATGGGGGCCGCCATATGCCTATACAGTGCCATCTGTAAAAGTGAAAATCCATCCATCAGATCCACAGACAATGCAACATATATGAAAGAAGAACTATCAGTCCAGACCTATCAGTGCATCTATGGAAGGAGTGGGATCCAAGTTTAAAAAAAGCAGCATTTGATAGAATTTGGGTACCGTAGATAAGAAGTTTATCAAGTATCCAGCTGCAGCCCAGGAGCGCAGCATACAGCACAGATAGGCTGAAGTTCAGCCCAGGTTACTGATGAGTATGAGGAAAGAGGATACGGGGCAGGATGTTTGCTCTTTACCTGCTTTCTGCACAATATATAGGACAGCTCTCGGCATCCGCAGCGCGAGTCCTTCACTCGACAAATACAAGCTGACACCGCCAAGCTGATGTCAGTCAGCGGGAGCCATCCTCATATCACCGGACACGGCCAGACATCAATTTTTTAAAGCATTCATATTCCCTTCAGTGTCTACATGACTGGGTTTCTCTAGCCAAGCTGAATGATGGCTGAAAGGTGAACAAAAAAAAACATAAAAATCACATGGAGGTGCTGAACCAGGAAAAAAAGGATCCCGCACAATCCAAATATCTGCACAGAAAAGTTATTCCCCAAGTTTGGCTGGAGACACACTAGCGATTTTAAAATTGGTCTGATTTTGTTCCTGCAAAGTCAGACGAGTGTAATGCAAGTGTCATGCGTTTTTCATGCAAGTACAATCCGATTTTTCACACCTATCATCCAAACAAAGTGCAATGAGCTTTTACAAAGAGCAATTCACTAGGTCATTTACACATAATTCTCAAAGGAAATATTCTTCAAAACATTATATATATACATACACACACATTGTATGATAGATAGATAGATAATAGATAGATAGAGATAGATAGATATGATAGATAGATGAAAAGCCGGCAATTCATCTGCTGCATACAGTAAAATCACAGTGTGACAGGTTAGAATAGAATCAATATATAAACATAGAATAGATAGACAAAGATTTCAATGATTATACATATATAATAAAAGCTGGCAATTCAGCAGCCGTGTACAGAAAAAAACAGCAGCACCCAATAGGATAGAATAGATGGATTACATACAATATACACACATAGAATAAATAGATAGCTGTAGTGACATATGATGACATATTTAATTCGTACAGTGTGTGTGCAGCTTACTGTACATGTATTTAATTATTATAAGATTATTTTTCTGAAAAAAACCTATCTAACGTCAGCGCGATCGCCGTGGGAAAAGTATGGCTTAATTAAGATTTATTAAAGGCGTCTGTGTCATTCCTTCAATTAAATGACTTTATTTTGGGTGTCTGTGATTTTATACAATGTGACTATGGGGTTAGTAATGGTGGCGTCTTATTGACGCCTCTCCATTACTAACCTCGGGTATTGATGTCACCAGACAATAAAAAGGTGACATCAACCCCCCAACTATTACCCCACTTGCCACAGCTACAGGGCAAGTGGCAAGAGCGAGGCTAAGAACCAGAAATGGCGCATCTTAGCGTACAATACCATGGTCAGTAAACACTGCGTCCAGAAGTTACAGCATAGTGGATGGGATTTAAAGAAATCCCATGGCCACTATGCATGCACCAACGCCAGCGGATCACCCGTGGAGACGGATATGCGGCGCATCTTTCCAGACTGCAGCATGTCAATTTATGTGGCGGAGATGCGAGTCTCCGCAAGATAAATCTCACTCATATAATGTATTGGACGTGGTAATTAGTGATGGGCGAGTAGTATCGTTGCTTGGGTCTCCCCGAGCATGCTCAGGTGATCTCCGAGTATTTTGGCGTGCTCGGAGATTTAGTGTTTGTGGACGCAGCTGCAAGATTTGCGGCTTCTAGACAGGTTGAATACATGTGTGGAATTCCTAACAAACAGGCAACCCCCACATGTATTCAAGCTGTCTAGAAGCCGCAAATCATGCAGCTGCATCAGCAAAAACTAAATCTCCGAGCACGCCAAAATACTCGGAGATCACCCGAGCAACGAGCACACTCGCTCATCACTATTGGTGATTCCACATGGTTCAGTGAACACATGTGGAATCACCTGCGTTCAAAAGCCTGGCAGCGCTTTGGACCCAACAACATACCGATAGATGCACCTTTCCTGGGGCAGCTGAGAGCTTATGTTTAAGCCTGGGGGACCAGTATCCATGGCCCCTTCCTGGCTGTCTGCCATAGCCTTTGCTGGTTATTAATTATAAGGGGACCCTACGTCATTGTTTTGGGGGTGTCCCCATTTTAATAGCCAGTAAAGGCTAAGTATACAGCTGTGAGATGATATCAATAGCCTGGGAAGCTCCATGGGTATTACCCCCTTCCCAGGCTATTAACATCGGACCGCAGCCGTCGGCTTTCCCTCTACTGGTTAAGAAAATTATGCGGGAGCCCACGCCATTTTTTTCAGAAAAATAATCTTTTAATAATTAAATACATGTACAGAAAGCTGCACACACACTGTACTGTTATGATTTGGTAGCTGAGGAGAGCAGGCAAAAAAGGAAATACACCAGAGCAGTTGGAAACTATGAGATTGCAGTACCCTGACTAACCACCACAACTAGAGGTAGCCGTGGAGCGTTCCTACGTTGGTCCTAGACGCCTCGTCACAGCCTGAGAAACTAACTACACCCAAAGACAGAAAGAGGAAAGCCATCTGCCCCGGAGCAGATCCCCAAAGAACATAGAAAGCCCCCAAACATGTAATGGCGGTTAGACAAGAAGAAATACCGACACAGACAGAAAATAGTATGAGCAAACGTTGGGGCCCAAACTTACTAAATAGAAAAGGATAGGAAGGGCACTTACTGCAATCCCAAAAAACCCTGAAAAGCACCAACACTACTAATTTCAAAAACACCTGAGATCACACGACCTCTACCACCTAAATTAGTTCTCTGGTGTAACCAAAAACAAAACAGCAGCCACTGAAAAAACTGGAAAAAGCAAATGTACAAACATCAGTGGCTGAACTGAACTGAGAGGGCAAAAGCCCCCAAAAGGGACCCTGAAGGCCCCCACAGAAGTGCAGGACAAAATGCAAAAATCAAGCACAAAAATAAAAAGAAGAAAATGTCTTATCTGTTAGCAGGAGATTCAGACACGACACAGCAGGCTACCAAGGAAACAGGAATCAAGGATTGAGACCAGAACAATTGATCACCGGCAACCCTGATGGGAAGGCGACTCCCTTATATAAGACCAGTCAGTAACACCTGATTCCCAATCCTCACAATCTTCACTGGACAGTCCAGTACCGTTTGTAACCACCAGAGGGAGCTTCCGCTCAGAACTCATTTCCAGCCTATTCACAACACTGTACTAATTATATAAGTCACTGACATCTATGTATTCTATGTGTATATACTGTATGTAGTCCATCTATTCTATCCTGTCAGGTCCTGCTTGCCAAAGGAGATCGGTGTGTAAAAATCGGATAGTACTCGCACGGTCCGAGCGCTGTGCAATTTTTTTCTCGCTCCCATGGACTTCTATTGCAGGATGCGATACGATTTCCGATTACAATCGCAGAATGCTGAGATTTTTTTAAAGTCTGATCGTGATCCGAGCAGGGAAAAAAGGAAATGAACACACAATGATAGAATAACATTGGTCTGAATGAAATCCGATTTTTAATCTGATTGCATTTGTCTGATTTCATCGCAAGTGGGAATGAGCCCTTAAGGGTATGCCACACTAAACAACATCGCTAACGGGATCGCTAAAAAACGTCACTATTTAGCGATCCCGTTAGCGATGTTGTTGTGTGCGGCATCTGTCAGCGACGAGCTCCCTGCTGAGATCCTGCTGTGATCTCGCTCGTCGCTGGAATCGTTCCGGACCCTATTTTATCGTCGGCGCTCCCGCTGGGTAAGTATATATCGCTGTGTGTGGCACCTTTTCTTAGCGATTTAGCGGTACTTTTGTACCGCTAAAGTCGTTAAGGAGATCGCTAACCGCGATAGCGTCCTTAACGACATCGCTAAATGTGGCCGACACTAGCTATATTGTAAACGATCCCGCTAGCGATCTCATTAGTATGCGACGCTAACGAGATCGTTAGCGGGATCGTGTAGTGTGGCAGTACCTTTACACGTCTTATCAGAGACAATGTTTCTGACACTAAAGCCAATCAGTCAATGGATTTCACAATACAAACCAAATGCATTAAGCCCCCGTCTCACATAGCGAGATCGCTGCTGAGTCACAAGTTTTGTGACGCAACAGCGATCTCCCCAGCGATATCGCTGTGTGTGACACGCAGCGACGATCAGCCACCCTGCTGGGTATCGCTGATCGTCGCTGAATGCCCTGGACATTTTTTTTGCTCGTTGGTCTCCCGCTGGCCAGCATGCATCGCTGCGTGTGGCAGGCGGGAGACCAGCGATCAGCTGGTAACGAAGATACACATTGGGTTTCTAGGCACCGCTCGGCTCCTAGAAACCTGATGTGAACGTTAGATATCAGCGCGCTGGTGCAGGGGAGCTGGTAACCAAGGAAGAGAGAGAGAGACCTTGGTTTCCGGATCAGTTTTTTGACGGATTTGTCAAAAGACTGGTCCGGTTCCATAGACTTGCATTGTTTCCGGCCGCCTGAAGCGCCGATTCAGGCACTAACAGGCGGCTCTGGGAAAAAAAAAAAAAAAAAATGTTGCAGCCAGCGTATTGTTCGGCCGCCGGAATGTACATTTCCGACGGATCCAGCCAAAAACGGATGCAACGCAATGACATCAGGCGCGATCCGGCGCTAATGAAAGTCAATGGTAAAAAAACGCATCCGGTACCGGATACGTTTTTTTTAAAAACACGCAGGATCGCGCCTGACGTCAAAAGACTGATGTGTGAAAGCAGCCTTAGTTGTACATTAAATAAATGTTAGAACTGATGAGGCTGGTGTAGTTACTGTAAATATCCACGTCAGAATCCTTTTTTTTTTTTTTTTTTTTAAACGATTTCTTGCCTGTTAATAAAGTGAGCATTTTGTAACCTTATTTTATTACCAGGATTGTACAGCCATTCTTGACATGGATTTTTAAAAGTAAGTACACCAGGCTCTACAGATCTAAGATCTATTTAAAAGGAACCTGTGAGCATACAAAAGAAGGTTCAGTAAATACCATTTCAAACATGGGCAGCAAGCTAATTGGAAGTACGACCACAGAGAGGAAATCGTTATATTCTCCCTGCAGCCGCCCGCTCGCCCTCAGTCATCAGGTCAGAACTAGAAGGTAACAGTAATGAATCCATAATTATTTGTACATGACCCAGACAACCCCTTTAATTAGTACTGACACTCAGACAATCTAACATGTAGTGAACGACCTCCCACAACATCAGGTCTTATTGCCGAGAGTCCAAGAAGGCGGACACTCTCCCTACAAAAAAAAATAAATTTAACACCAAAAAATGCTGTTACTTTTCTGCAGACTTTTGTGCAGTGGTAAGAGGCGCCTGCCATTATTACTAATGTGCAACGGCAGCAGCCAGATGCATCTCATCCGCGCTCGACTGAAGGACACATCTGTCATGTAAGGGCGCAGCCACCATAATCCCAAGCAGACAGCATATAATAAGCACGCACTCTGCATAGCAGATAGGTAGGTCGACATTTGGGGGAAGGAGACAGGTTTGGGGTTTTTTTTTTGATCATCAGGAGAAAATTAATTTATAGAGGATCTGCCACCGGGTCAAAAGTGGCAGATTTTGCTCTTATCCAATTTCCGTTGCTCCCCTGATTATTCCAATTTTTGGGGTGTTTTTTTTGCTTTTAAGGAGGAGGTGGTAAAATTGTGCCCAAATCACAGGCAATATGGCTTGACTGACATCACTGAGAACAAATTACGCCATTACCAAGCCTTCCTGAAATCCTGTACATGCTCCGAAGTATTCGGCTTCACCAGTGCCCCTTGTTACACGGCGCAGGCACCAAAATTAGCCAGCACAGGTACATGTGCAGTCAGGCATGGTCCTCATAGTGAGTGGCATTAGGGTGCAACAAGCTTAACTTCTGCCAACACTCATGTACTTCAGATGGGCCATATTAGGGTCCACAATTAAGAAATGACTGGGGTTAAAGGGATATTTCAGTTCACACAAATTACTATTTGCATAATGAATAGGTGCCAATTGTTTGATCAGTGCTGGTCTGACCATAACAGGGGTTCAGTGTCCTCCTCAGCCATAAGTCCATGACCACTGGAGTTGAAAGAAGTGCTGGTGTCATGATCCAGTCCGGGTTATTTTTCTGATATCCTCTCCCTGGACTGGTCATGCGGGGGTTAACTTTCGCTGCTTCATTTTGGGTTCTGTGGGGCTATTTCAGTCTGCTGTGGCCTGCTGACCAATGTCAGTGACAGTTCATGCTTCCAGGCTAGAGCAGCTGACTCGTATACCCTAGCGATCCGGCAGCCTCCGACCGGCTTTGGACTTACTGGCTTGTACCCTGACTCCCCTTTCCGTCTCACGCTTTGGATACCGAGCTCCTGTCTGGCTCTGACTTCTGGCTTGTCTCTGACCACGTGCATTGCTGTGACCTCTGATACTTTGTCTTCCTGTTTGTTGCTGACTTGGCCTATCTGACTACTCTGCTGCCTCCTAGTGGCGGCCTGCACTGTACTGTTATACGGTGAGTGCAACCCTTTTCCCCCTTACAGGCGCACCCTGATGGAGGTTGCGCGCAACTGCTCCACAGTTGCATTACAGCTGGTCACGCTGCACTTGGCTATTTCTCCCAGAGCCGTAGACTTGGTACGGAATGGCATGACACATGGTGCGGAGTGGCATGGCACATGATGGGGAGACAAGGAACATGGTTCTCGCCATCAGTGGGCATCTAACAGCTCAGACCCATAGCAATCTAATCAATCACTGCTAGTGGATGAGTGGCAATTTATTTAACCCTTTAAGAAACACTGCCTGAAGAAGTACTGGATGTCAGTGGTGGCAGTTTGAGTGGGGCATTGGCAAAAAAAAAAAAAAAACACATCTGATGGGATCCCTTTAACTTATGAGTGGCCCATCATGCAAGGACTGTTTAATTATGCAGCCTGAAGGATAAAGTTGTGTTTTATGCTTGCAATTTACTAAGATGCTATTTTAATTCCAGCATCACGACATTTACAGCAAATCTGCCTGTGTGCTTGTCAGGTACTGTTCACTTCGTAGCAAGCGGTGTCATAGATTCACACTTATCTGCGGAGCTACAGGCGACATCCCGTCACGTTCTCACCAGCATTTATGGCTGCCTTGTGTGTTTGCAAATGCTTGGGAGGACACCAGAAACTGCAATGTCATGATATTAATGTGGCGCCAACACGTTCAACCGCCAAGTGCACAGATAAGGCTACCTGTGCATCAGTGTTAGAGGCGACATTGTAGATTCTGTCAAAAAATGACCCCTCCCTCAAAACAAAAAGAAAAAAAGAGCTGCCACCACCCCCAATATGAGTATCAACACACTGATGCCCTGCTCCCCAGGGTCAACGTCAGGGATAGCACAAAGAGGACAGGGCCAGAACACAGAAGACCAACCCAGCATGGAGGATATTCTTCCAGGTACACTAAAATGTCACATGGGAAAACGCCCAAAAAATGGAGGATTCAGCAGCCGATTTCTAAACGCAGCGAATTCTAGAAACTCTCCAAGCCTGGAGCCAACAGCTTCTATAGCCCCCATTTCAAGAGATTGTCTGAACTTGTAGGATCAAACCAAAAAAATATTAAAACTAACAACTGATCTTGGTGTCTGAACCATGAACAGAGGCCCATATCCCACAAACACAAACTATGACAGCTACATAGAACAGAAAAAAAAAATCCAGAAAATCATGTGCACTATCTCTCCACATTCACAATTCTGCATTGTAGACATATTTTCAACGTTACGTTGCAGGCGGCAGAAGAGAATTTCAACATGAATTACTGATGAGATGGTGTTTGTGGGAATAACCTTATCTGATGATTGCGGGCTCAACACTACAGCTTATGGGAAGCATTTACTGTACATCAGATAGCAAGATACTGAGATCAGCACAGGGCGCACCTGCTCTAATAGACAGGTTCTCCGACAGGTGACCCCAGCACTGTACACTCCACAGCCGAGTATCCTATGTAAGGAGCTGAGTCCCCATACACAATAGATTGCTGTCCGACAGCAACCATCTCACCAGATTCCCCCTATACAGGAACACACGTCCCACTGTTCTCTATGAGCCCGCCCCCAATGCCAGGCTCCTCCGATCCCGCCTTCCCCAACGCCAGGCTCTTCCGATCCCGCCTTCCCCAACGCCAGGCTCTTCCGAGCCCGCCCTCTCCAACGCCAGGCTCCTCCGAGCCCGCCTCTCCCAACGCCAGGCTCCTCCGATCCTGCCTTCCCCAACGCCAGGCTCCTCCGAGCCCGCCCTCCCCAACGCCAGGCTCCTCCGAGCCCGCCTTCCTCAACGCCAGGCTCCTCGAGCCCGCCTCCCAAGCCAGCTCCTCGAGCCCGCCCTCCCCAACGCCAGGCTCCTCCGAGCCCGCCCTCCCCAACGCCAGGCTCCTCCGAGCCCGCCCTCCCCAACGCCAGGCTCCTCCGATCCCGCCTTCCCCAACGCCAGGCTCCTCCGAGCCTGCCCTCCCCAACGCCAGGCTCCTCCGAGCCTGCCCTCCCCAACGCCAGGCTCCTCCGGGCCCGCCTTCCTAAACGCCAGGCTCCTCCAATCCCGCCTGCCCCAATGCCAGGCTCCTCCGAGCCCGCCCTCCCCAACGCCAGGCTCCTCAGAGCCCTCCCCTCCCACGCTAGGCTCCTCAGAGCCCTCCCCTCCCACGCTAGGCTCCTCAGAGCCCTCCCCTACCACGCCTGGCACCATAGAGCCCGCCCCTCCCATGCCTGGCACCACAGAGCCCGCCTCCCCTACGCCAGGCTCCTCAGAGCCCTTCCCACCACGCCAGGCTCCTCAGAGCCCTCCCTCCCCCCCACACCAGGCTCCTCAGAGCCCTCCCCTCCCACGCCTGGCACAACAGAGCCTGCCCCCCCACGCCTGACACCACAGAGCCCGCCCCCCCCCACGCCAGGCTCCTCAGAGCCCTCCCCCCCACACCAGGCTCCTCAGAGCCCTCCCTACCCCCACACCAGGCTCCTCAGAGCCCTCCCTACCCCCCACACCAGGCTCTTAAGAGCCCTCACTCCCCATGCCTGGCACCACAGAGCCGCCCCCCCCACGCCAGGCTCCTCAGAGCCTTCCCTCCCCGTGACTAGCAACACAGAGCCCGCCCCCCCACGCCAGGCTCCTCAGAGCCCTCCCCCCATGCCAGGCTCCTCAGAGCCCTCCCCCCCCACGCCAGGCTCCTCAGAGCCCTCCCCCACCACGCCAGGCTCCTCAGAGCCCCCCCCACCAGGCTCCTCAAAGCCCCCCCCCACGCCAGGCTCCTCAGAGCCCTCCCCCTCCCACACCAGGCTTCTCAGAGCCCCCCCCCACGCCAGGCTCCTCAGAGCCCCAAGAACACAACCCTTTCCAACAAGTCCTTTTAAGACACAGTAGGAATGTCGTAGGAGTCCCTCCTCCTACTTCTGAACCCCTGATTCTGGCCCACCTGTCCTGTCCTTATATTGAATATTTTGGCCAATTATTTCACTAGGTGTCATGTAATATTACATTTTTTTCTGCAGCGGACGCTAAAGCGGCAATGTCTGGCCAGACGTTGTGGTCATGAGACAAACCCCAGTAAGGTTATATGCACATAGACCATTCGCAGAAAATATTCTGAAACAGCAAATTTTGCACCAGGACATCGAAATGTGTTGACTTTTTTTTTTTGCAAAACTGTGCCAAATTGCATTGGATGAAATCAGCAGCATGACCATTCAGCCATGATAAAATCCATAACGATGGTGCTATAAATATGAAGAAAATGTGGGCAAAAAAAAAATAAAAAATTTTAAATCTGCATACTTGCATCGTGTGCAAATAACCTAGGGCTCAGTTCACATCCATGTTCTTCGTCATGTGACAATAGGACAGGAAGTCAAGTGATCACCAAACAGGGGAGTCAAGTGATGGCTGCTAGGTTTCAAAATGAATAAAAAAAAAGTGTTAAAGTTTGTAAAAAAAAAACTGTAGGGCTGTAGTTAGTGCATGAATGCGGGGTCGACTATGGGATCAATTAAGGTCCTGTAGCCGTAGTTGCCCAGTATAGGATTGTAACACCCTTGTGACAGCTGGATCCTTAAATACGCCCCGGCTCACACGTGAGTGCAACTAGCAAACTGGCAGAGTACAGTGGCTTCACTCATAATGAGCAAATATGGCCTCCAAGGTCAAAGTGGCCCCGCGTCAGCAGCCCGCGCTAAAAACAGCTTGTGAGACGAGGCTGTAACTAGACCAAGCCGGACGATTCACCAAGCACCGGCCAGCAAACGCAGCCCCTCTGCATGTGGGGCCGGGGTGCACAAAACCTCGAGGACGCGCGCACACACCGGCTTTCTTATGTTCAGTTATTAGATTTTTATTTTTTTGCTTTCTCTATGATTAGATTCAGAAGTAACACATTTCGTAGTAAACAACCAGCACAATGGCAAAAGGTTTTCAGACTATCATCCATCGCTATCATTTTTTTAATTTTTCATTTATGAAAAATAAAGTAACTTTCAAATAGGTCTTTACTAAAAAAAAAAAAAAATAACGTCCCCTCGTTTTGCGTTTACAGCTCCTACGCAGACCTACACGTTTCTATGATAACAGACTACGACCAAATTATGTGTAGTCTGATCTTGCACTTAACATTAAACTTCAGAGCTCAAATATGGAGGACTACTTGGTAGCAGGGTTATTAGTCCCTTAGTGATAATCTCCTGCTGATAAAACTTGGATTTTATCTAAACTACAGCAAGCCGCCCAGTAAGTGACACATCGCTGGAATCAGGGTCTCTGCCCCTACATCATAATGTTCTCAGATTAGGTGGCAAAAACCTGGTGACAGATTTCTTTTAAAACTGAATCTATCACCTCCATAAATGGTCTCCCGCCACAACACATCGTGTGAGGTGACATCTCAATATTCATCATCTCGGCAAGAACAGTTTGCAATATCGTCAAACAGAAAAAGCCAGCGTCGGTCTTGTATCAGAAGGGATTTCTTCGCCTTGTGATAATGTGTGGCTGGCACTTACTGGTAGGCGGCCGCCTGTATGTGACGGAGCATTTCACACCTCTTACTATGATTCACGCGTCATTCGGATGGAACCGACCTGCAATAAGTAATGTAGTGACAGCACAGCGAGAGGCTTAGTCAGCTCCATCCTCAGAAGCCTCCTCAGAACGTCAGATCGTACCCAGATCCGAAAGCCCCGGAGAGCGTGCAGCACCCGCGTGTGATCAGAGCGCGATACTTTCACCAACTTAACCTCTTAATATCTGGCTATATAAAGCTCTATGACGAAGACCGAGGGTGGCCGTACACACAAGATACTCTAGCTGTCAGGCGGATGCTTGTTCGATCTCGCCATATATATGCACGCTCAGTTCAGGGGAGCATGGTTTTCTTCATACGGAAAATGCACTAATTCAAGCAAAATAGATGTGATTTATTTTCATGAAACCTCATGAAATTGTTCACTATCCCTTTAGACTTATGGGTAGTCGGTGAACAAAAAAAGCATGAAAAATTGCAGTTTTTGCAGTGTGGAATTGCAGCAAAAAACAAAAACGTAATAAATGGAGCAGACTCTATTGAATATTTTGGTGCGGACCCCTGCGGAAAAACAACAACTCTGCAACGTTTCCACTGGTGGGAACATGGCCTCATGCAATCAATATGATCATCCCCTTGCAGGCTACCTTAGGGGATGACAGAGCGGCAGAAAATTCCACCCACACATGGAAAGGGTTAACCTGTATATTAGCAAGTGCTTGAAGCAGCAGGAATCCCATCACACTTATGGCAATCATCTCCCCTAAAAGCACTCTGCCCCAAAAGATCAAAAGGCGGCAAAAGCCATTAGCATAGCAGCAGGCACAAGGCAGGGAGATAGTGCCAATCTCGCCTCTGGCTGCTCCCTGGATGCCAACTTCTGCTGCTTTTATTATGGCACTGATCGGCAGGATATTTGGCCCCTTTGTAGTTAGAGGGCATGCACAAGCTAGAAGGGCGTGGGGTCCTGGAAGGGCACTTGACTGTGAAGTGTAAAAGAAGTGGCAAAATTACAAAACTGATCGTATCACACTGGGTTATATGATGATTAATTTGCACTGAGCAAAATGGAGACGACGTCTCCATTACTGTAAATGGTAGATGCCGTCTGACTAAAATCTTTATGCCCCACATTGCAGAAACAAAGCCACATCGAAAGCAAGGTCGTTGTTAAAAGGGTCCCCCTATAATAAAAGGATGAATCCCTGCTGCTATGACCCTCAGTGGTCAGCTCCAATAAAGGGGGAGCCAAAATCTCCAAAGTGCCACCGCCGGGAATATGAAGCATGGCCGAGGACCATTTACCAAAGAAGCAATCATGACCTAGACACTTTGCAGACTTCAGTCTTGAGGTTATCACTTAGGACTGGGTGTTGGTATACTCACATACATGGCAGGTTTATCAGTAAAATGTCAGCAACAAGCCTGCCATGAACGCCCCCTGAGAATGGCTTGTGGCGCTCTTTTGGGAGCTGTGCCTTGCTAGCTTTCAGCTTCTGGATAAATAATACAATCGGTAAGACATGATTAAGCTATGTTAGCAAGTCCCTAAAGAAGTTTTAGGATTTAACAGGAACCGGAGCCCCAAAAAACACTATAGACCTGCAAATATGGGGTGAATCTGTAGGTAGATAGCATTACAATGCTACCTGGCCGCCATAGCAAAAGTGTGGCTACTGGGAGAAAACTAATTTCTTGTCTCCTGAGAGCCGCCAGCTTTCAGTCATCGCTCGCTAACCTGTAAGCACGCCCCAGGACTGACAGCTTCTTCTGCAGTGTGTGCGTGCAGAGCAGGCTGTCAATCAGAGTACCAGAGAGTGATTACAGACGTGTTCAATATGTGGTGACCGATTCAAACACTAGGGACCAGGGGGTACTGGGAGAAGAAAACATCACTTTCTCCATGTAGCAGCTCTTCCAGCAAGTCTGAAAGACTAAATTTAAAGTATTTTTTTTACTTAAATGCATGTATTTTTTCAGGGGGGAACTAAAAATCATTTTTGCTGTTAGGTTAACTTAAAAAAAAAAAAAATTGTACAGAGTTGCCTTTACAGGCTATTTATTCCGCTTCACCTTGCTGGCAGCAAAATGAGGTCACTGAGAATCTGTCAGTTAGTTCGTTCTGATGAAGAGTTGGGAACTCTGTGCCAATTCATGACCATGTCAAAGCTGAGCTGAACTCTGTGGTCAGAAATTAGCTGAGAGGAGCTTGGAAAAGACAGATAAAAGAGTTAATAACAGAACAAGCTCACTGATGGTTTCACGGTTAACTTATTCTGCAGCCTCTAAACGCTAAACTGCAAAATTTAGTATTGCAGTCAATTGCAAAAAAAACTGCTTGCATTTAAGGAAAATAAATACGTACCTAAAGGGGGACATATTGTGTAATACTACTGAACTAGCATTAGAAATAGCGAGGGGGAAGATGGGGGTTGTCTGACCCCTCAAAACCAGAGATCACATACTGATGGTCTACACTAAAGACAGGCATGAGGGGTTAAACCCATGAATCATTCTATACCAAATGTTCTACAACGATACATACAAATCTGCTGATGGGATAGACACTTAACAGAATCAGTCTCCTTCACCCCCTGGCAGCTGACAATATAATCCCATTAATTGTCATGCAGAAGGCCCCTATACTGTCATGTACTGTAGAGACTCTGGGGAATGCGAGTAGTACAAAATTTGATTATTTTTAGGTAGGGAAAGCATAGGCTGAGGAAAACCCCTTTAATGCATCATCTGACCGCAGCGTGTTTAGTGCACACACAAAAAAAAAGTTGTTTGAGAGTCCATGAAATATGTGGCATTTTAACCAAAAACCCAAGGGCTGATTTGCTACAGTACAGATGCCAGAACACTGGCTTAATTTGTGCCAAAAAAAAGATTTCAGTTCTTATGTTTTTTTAGACACATTTTCAATATGCTCAATGAGTGGGGGTGGACAAGAAAAAGGGGGTTGGCGAAATTGTGGCACAACTTCGCATAACTTAGTTAACCAACTAATAGATGGTGTAAAGATAAACCAGACCAAAGATGCGCAAGATTCTTCATTCAGCATGAGCCACCGAGATACATCTGGAACATTATGAGACTGTCTAAAAGTTAGACCGGACTAGTAAATCAGCGTCGCCGGGTGAGCTGAACCAGCCTAAAGGGGGTTTATGTAAATAAATCTTAAAAGGGGATGTCTAGGGCTTTGATATTGGCTGCCTTAAGTAGAGGGTGTACACATCCAGGAAACAACAGCTCTGTACACGGTTTAGTGACCAAACTCTGAAGAACAGTCCAGCTTCCATTGAAGTGAATGGGAGCTGAGAAGTGGTACCAAAGTGCGGCCACTATTCCCGAGTGCGGAGATGTGGTGCCCCGACTCCATACACTGTTTACATCCAGCCACTTCAAGACCTGCTAGAAAATTATAGAAGGGGATGATGGGTGTCAGACCCCCACTAATTTGATATCAATGTACTATCCTAAGTCCTGGGCAACCCCTTTAAAACCATTGTCTCATTAAAGCAACTTCTTTTCATAGGTCTTATTAAAGCATGTGGGTGTCCTGTAATATGCCATGCACCTCCAATGAGACCAGGATCGGTTTTAATACTGACTGTAAAAAAAATTAATTTACTGGTAGACAGATTTTGAAAACGTTGAGGATCTGCTATGGACATGTATTAGAATATTGCAAACTGAATCTACACTCAAAACCTCTCTCGTTAGGCCATAAAAGATCCGCTGCAAATAGTAGCACCAGCTATGATGGAGACTACATGAAGATAAATTTGCCTCCTGCTTGTGAGAGGTTTCTCCCTGTTCAGTACTTAAAAGCAGGAGACAGGCTAAAGAAGCATCTCATAGGATACAATGGAGATTCTGCACACAGCACTCCCAGTGACTGCTGTACCATTGCTTTCTTATATATTATTATCAGCTGTATAGGGGACATACAGAGGACAAAGAAGGACATGCTGGGTAGGAAGAGATTGGTCTTCAAGCTGCCAGGAGGGATTTGATAGGCGATTGCCATACTGTAACAGAAAGTCAGAGACTAATCTCCAGTCTACACAGGAGAGCATGTATGGTTTTAGTAGTCAGACTGGAGACCACATGACACAGCTGCCTGCATGAGAACCCCCTGCAGACTTCTCCAGCCCCTTCAGACTCTGTGGCAGTGGCTTATCACCCACTGAACAAAAATGATTGCCCACTAAAATTCGACAGGTTGTATTTTATGGAATAGTCGAGAAGTCACCATGAGCATTAGTTCAATCGGGTTTAATTGACTTGTATCTAATGTTACAGGGGTCTATCAATTAACCATTCTCATACCTAAATGTCTGATCGTGAAGAAAACAAAACCACCTTCCAACTAATAATTGTGGCCACACACGGAGATGCAGATGGATTATTTCCATAAATCAATCTAATACCATCCCTATGATTTCCACAACAATTGCATATGTCTTCAGGCCACTTCTTCCTCTAGGCCGCAGCTTGGGTATCTGACGACTTCTGCCATGTGTGGGTGAGCATCAAAAGCGAAAATACTCAGTCCATAAACTTACTGGCACATGTTCTGCCAATAATAAAGACTCATGTACCAGAAAAAAACATACAGATTTTGACAGTCACAAGCCTTGAAAATTTGGTGACAATAAAAAAATAAATAAATTATGAAATTGACATGCTGCGGTCTGGAGAGACGCGCCACATGTCCATCTCCGCTGGCATCTCTGGACACGTAGTGGGCATGGGATTTCTTAAAATTCCATCCACTGTGCTGTAACATCTGGACGCTGCACAAGTACATAGCGTCCAACCCGCAGCGTTAACTGATCGTGGGCACATGCCCCTACACTCTAGGATGCATTCAGAATTCTTCAGCCTTCACAGCAGAAATCTCCAAGCATTACTTGCGGATTCACTAATGCACAGTGCTCCCTCTACTGAATTGCGGCACTGTATAGTGAAAGGATGTAGGACAAGCTAAATATCCTACTGCATCCAAGCGGTCAGGTGTGCGTATAATGAAATAGGGACTGACTGTTTCCAACATAACCACCAGAATAGTGAGTGCAGCTCTGAAGTATAATACAGGATGTAACTCAGGATCAGTAATGTAATGTATGTACACAGTGCTGCACCAGCAGAATAGTGAGTGCAGCTCTGGAGTATAATACAAGATGTAACTCAGGATCAGTACAGGGTCAGTAATGTAATGTATGTACACAGTGACTGCACCACCAGAATATTGAGTGCAGCTCTGAAGTATAATACAGGATGTAACTCAGGATCAGTAATGTAATGTATGTACACAGTGCCTGCACCAGCAGAATAGTGAGTGCAGCTCTGGAGTATAATACAAGATGTAACTCAGGACAGTACAGGTCAGTAATGTAATGTATGTACACAGTGACTGCACCACCAGAATATTGAGTGCAGCTCTGAAGTATAATACAGGATGTAACTCAGGATCAGTAATGTAATGTATGTACACAGTGCCTGCACCAGCAGAATAGTGAGTGCAGCTCTGGAGTATAATACAGGATGTAACTCAGGATCAGTAATGTATGTACACAGTGACTGCACCAGCAAAATAGTGAGTGCAGCTCTGGAGTATAATACAGGATGTAACTCAGGATCAGTAATGTAACGTATGTACACAGTGACTGCACCACCAGAATAGTGAGTGCAGCTCTGGAGTATAATACAGGATGTAACTCAGGATCAGTACAGGATAAGTAATGTATGTACACAGTGACTCCACCAGCAGAATAGTAAGTGCAGCTCGGAGTATAATACAGGATGTAACTCAGGATCAGTAATGTAACGTATGTACACAGTGACTGCACCACCAGAATAGTGAGTGCAGCTCTGGAGTATAATACAGGATGTAACTCAGGATCAGTAATGTAATGTATATACACAGTGACTGCACCGTAGAATAGTGAGTGCAGCTCTGGAGTATAATACAGGATGTAACTCAGGATCAGTAATGTAACGTATGTACACAGTGACTGCACCACCAGAATAGTGAGTGCAGCTCTGGAGTATAATACAGGATGTAACTCAGGATCAGTACAGGATCAGTAATGTAATGTATGTACACAGTGACTGCACCGACAGAATAGTGAGTGCAGCTCTGGAGTATAATATCGGTTGTAACTCAGGATCAGTAATGTAATGTACGTACACAGTGACTGCACCGGTAGAATAGTGAGTGCAGCTCTGGAGTATAATACAGGATGTAACTCAGGATCAGTAATGTAATGTACGTACACAGTGACTGCACCGGTAGAATAGTGAGTGCAGCTCTGGAGTATAATACAGGATGTAACTCAGGATCAGTAATGTAACGTATGTACACAGTGACTGCACCACCAGAATAGTGAGTGCAGCTCTGGAGTATAATACAGGATGTAACTCAGGATCAGTACAGATCAGTAATGTAATGTATGTACACAGTGACTGCACCGACAGAATAGTGAGTGCAGCTCTGGAGTATAATATCGGATGTAACTCAGGATCAGTAATGTAATGTACGTACACAGTGACTGCACCGGTAGAATAGTGAGTGCAGCTCTGGAGTATAATACAGGATGTAACTCAGGATCAGTAATGTAATGTATGTACACAGTGACTGCACCACCAGAATAGTGAGTGCAGCTCTGGAGTATAATACAGGATGTAACTCAGGATCAGTACAGGATCAGTAATGTAATGTATGTACACAGTGACTGCACCGACAGAATAGTGAGTGCAGCTCTGGAGTATAATATCGGATGTAACTCAGGATCAGTAATGTAATGTACGTACACAGTGACTGCACCGGTAGAATAGTGAGTGCAGCTCTGGAGTATAATACAGGATGTAACTCAGGATCAGTAATGTAATGTATGTACACAGTGACTGCACCAGCAGAATAGTGAGTGCAGCTCTGGAGTATAATACAGGATGTAACTCAGGATCAGTACAGGATCAGTAATGTAATGTATGTACACAGTGACTCCACCAGCAGAATAGTGAGTGCAGCTCTGAAGTATAATACAGGATCAGTAATGCAACGTATGTACACAGTGACTCCACCAGCAGAATGAGTGCAGCTCTGGAGTATAACACAGGATAAATTAGAACACGTAAATAGAAATGACTTAAGTTTCCATGGAGATTACTCTATACACCAGCCATAGTAAATTGAAGCTACACTTAGTGGAAAACCTTCCTAAATTCCAGCGCTCATCACCATTCTGCACAGATCCGTCCTAGCCGGACCGTACGCACTAATGAAGGGGGAGAGTCCTGGATATTGGGGCTGATGGCTTTAACCCACACACTTTCATGTGACATGGCAGAATCTCTGTTGTCACTGCCACCATGGCTCTGCAGACACATTTAGAAGCTCAGCAGTCAGACAACTTGCTTTGGACCCTGTGACCGGATAGCGACTTGTAATGAACATCCATATTGCAGCACAATGAGGGCGACCATACGTGCCCCCCTGACATGGAGACCCCATGTGACCCCTCGAATTGTTGGTCACCAAAAGCTGTGACAGGAGTGATGACAGCCACTTCTAAGACACCGATAAGACGCTAAAACATGAGCGGCCGTCAGATTAACGGAAATGGCAGGCGCTGGCGAGTCGCATCGGTCCACAGACGCATCTTGTGACTTGTGCCATGCAATATATGGTCAGGAAGTGAAGAGGTTAATTGCTAGCCAGCACTGGCCACTGGGGGCCCCTGGAGACCTGACTTGTGCCCCCGGCTGGAGGCAGCAGGCAGTGGGCCGTGTCCAGGGGCGGCCTGTCAACTGCAGAGTGACACAGGGGCCCCCGAGGGCCACCAGGCCTCCACCACCAGCAGCCAGGGCTCTACACACACAGGCCCCCGCTGTACGAGAGAGTCCTCGGCCCCAGCAAGGCGCTATTTCCCCTCACACCAGTCATCACTACCGCCCCCTACGCTGCTGCCTCCGAGGCTGCCTGCTGACACCCGGCCCCCAGAATCACGGCCCCCGGGGCTCCAGCAGCTCAGCCTCTGGCCCACGGCCCCGGTTCTATGGTCACATAAGCGGCGTCTGACCTGATCTGCAGCTCCGTGCGGTCCCGACGTGTCGGCCAGGAGAGGAACAAATGCAAGGGAGCGGAGAAACTACAACTCCCGGCATGCCTTGCGAGAATGTGGCGGACTGGAAGAGGGGGGAAAAAATTTTCAAAAACTGATATCTTTATCAACGCGAACAATACAGTAAAGATGTATATCTTTGTACCGTGTTAGCCAGTAGATAGAAAAATATTTAGACTTGAGAGTCCACTGAGGACTCTCAACTCTAAATATTTTTCAACGCGAACAAAACACTCTCTTCAGGCATTCGTCTGAATTGTCGCCAATCTTTGCTAGAACCCTGAATGACCCTTCTCAGGGAATAATAAGGCAGAGATTTATTTTTTAGGGAAAAATGGGCCAAAATTTTAAACATTAAGCGCCCTTATTCATCATTACTGATTTTTAAGTCACTTCTTTTTTTTTTGTCTTCACTCATTGACAGGTTTTTCTTCTAAATTGATGCGCGCGACTCATTTACTTTAGCCTAAATTTTTATTTTCGTCTTTAAACTTGTCAACGCAAAAATTTGGATATTCTGCTTAAATGTAAAAAAAATGGCACAAAAATTCATTAAAAATCACTTAAGGAGGGAGAATACCCTCGCCTATAAATGTAGCAACTTTTTAAAAATTCAGAATTGATAAATCAGCCAAAAACATAGTGTTTACTCCAAACTCTGTCCACAATGACGGACAGATATTCGAGCGGTGCTACGGCCTCGGTCACACGTCCGGGAGTCCTGCTCTGTCAGTGTTTTTCATAGGTCGCGGAGACATACTTGTTTTTACGGGTCACGGATCAAAATTATCCAAAAAAGTCTATGGATCTGTCACTGATAAAACACTGGTGGAAAAAAAACGGAAACACGGACCAAACACTCATGAAACTCGAATCCCAAATACTGATAAGTTTATATGTAAGATAAAAATCACAGACGTCTGAATGAGGCCTAAAAGGAGAAAAACAACAAAAAAAAAAGTTCAAATGTGATAATTTAGCTTTGCTTTTTAACCCATTTTACTATATTTTTTAGTCACTCTATATTTAAAGCGTAAGTCATTTTGAAATTTCTTTCAGAAAGCCAGAATACATGTGAAAATAAAAAACTTTGTAATATATCTTATCAGAGAAATCAGCTTCTTTCTCCTCCACAACTGATCTTTCATTTTTAAAATTCTCAAGCCTGTCTTCAGCAAATACAGACTTTCCCTTTACTGAAACAGGAGATGAGGTTCTATGGAGTGGGGAAGCAGAGGAGCTAGAGGCAGTGCCCCCCCTCCTATCTACATAGAAGATTATGAGCACCAACTGTTATCCCCTATCTCAGTAATAGGAAAGTGTCTGTATTCATTGAAGACAGACTTCCCATGAATTTAGTATTTTGAGAATGACAGATCAGTCCAGTAGGAGAAAGAAGCACATTTTCTCAAAACATATGTGAAGGATGACACCTGAGAGATTACACAGAATCCCACCGCAGCCACCACTTGTGAAGGATGACACCAGAGAGATTACACAGAATCCCACCGCAGCCACCACTTGTGAAGGATGACACCAGAGAGATTACACAGAATTCCTCTGCTGCCACCACATGTGACGAACCCGCACCTCGCCACCCGGCCTGACGTCTCTTTTAAGTCAGCGAAATCATGTGAGATGGTCTCCTCGCTTCCACCAACATGACGTTCCCCGCCCACTGGGGACACGCAAGGTCAGCTTGGTGTAGTTTTAAACACATACTGTCCACACAGGTCCAGGGAGGCACGGGGAGCGAGAGGATGTGGTCCACGCAGTCACCGATGTGGCAACTCCCTCGTTTACAACCCTGCCAGGCTGAGAGGTCCTTCTCACTTGCACCCGTGTGAGTGCTGCCAGCCTGGTAGGACTGCCACCAGTTCCTCGTTAGATATAAGATATAACGGGATTATATCAGGCCAGAAACCAGCCCCAGTAGCATGGGAAGTTAAACCGAGAAACAGATGTGTGGATCGAGATAAAAAAGCAGCCTAAGGTTAAATTATATATTTAATCGCCTTAAGGGCACACTAGACAATACACTATATGCACGATGGTTACAAATATACAATGGTCAGATATCCAAATACAGACAGTAGTAGGACAAAAGATATAAGCATATGGATCATTTCAATTAGGCAAGTTTCACACTAGCATTCGGCAGGGCTGCGGAGGGCTGCATACTTCCTCCGTTAAGCCCCGCCCACTGCCGCACCTCTTCCATTCAGGTCCCCTACTTCTGCATGTGTCCTGCGTACCCTATCTTTAACATTGGGCACGCAGGCCATGCGGATGTATGTGGATGCGTCCTCATGCGTCGTTTTGACGCTGCGCTGAACTGTGTCAAACGCAACATGTTGTGCTGTGAACACTTTTGATCTGGCTTCTGAGTTTGGGCTCCCTCTGGTGGGTGCTGCTGGTAATAGAGCTAGTCTCCCTGACAGAAGTCAATCACTGATAAGGATGATTGGAGGTCAGGTGTTACAGACTGGAGAGATTTAAGTGAGCAGCCTTCCCTTAGTGGTTGCCGATGATTTGGTTTTCTTCCTGAGCCTTCTGGAAGTCTGCTGGCTCCCTGCTTTGTCCTGCATCTTTCAGATAAGTTATTTGTCTGTTTTACTCTGTGGCATTTTTTCCCTTTTTGCTTTCTCTGTTCTCTGCCCTGCTGGTGTGAGTTCAGCCAGGATCCCTGCTGGGACCTGTGCTGGACTCTGTTTTCCTTTGCCACAGCTTATGTCAGTCTTTTCTGTATTTCTAGTCCCCTGTTATTTCAGTATCTGTTGTTTTGCGTCCAGTTCACACCAGAGTTCTGATTTAGTGGGGGAGAGGTCGTGTGGCCTCAGTATTTTTGCATATCAGACGTGTTGGAATTTTTCTTAGGGTTTTTGCGGGATTGCAGACAGTATCCTTTCCTGTCCTGTTCTATCCAGACAGTTTGGGCCCCAGCATTTGCTTACTCTATTTTCTGCCTGTGTTTTGTACTTCATCTGTCTCATCTGCAATATATGTTTGGGGGCTATCTATTCCTTTGGGGCTCTACTCCGGGGCAGTTTAGCTTTCCCCTTTCTCTCTTTAGGCTTAGTTAACTCTTTGGCTGTGTCGAGGCGTCTAGGGCATCGTAGGTACATCCCACTGCTAATTCTAGTTGTGTTGTCAGTTTAGGGGTCTGCAATCCGCTAAGTTACCAACCTCTCTGGGTGTCTGGTTGCATAGCCTATTTCGCTATTATCCTCCTCGGTTACCGAATCATAAAAATGTTGCATTTTGTTGAGATCGGCGCAGCGTCAAAATGACGCATGCGGATGCATCCCCATGGCCTGCGTACCCAATGTTAAAGATGGGGTATGCAGGATGCATGCAGACGTAGGCAGAGCTGAACGGAAGAGGTGCAGCAGTGGGCGGTGCTTGACAGAGAAAGTACGCAGCCCTCTGCAGCCCTGCCGAACGCTAGTGTGAAACTAGCCTTATCGGGTGATGTTATATCATGGGCGCTCTGAACTGCAAGGTCGGGCATGAGTGTTGGTCCCTTCTCAGCAAGTTAATCGACCTGGTCCCCACTTCCAGCAAGCAAGTATACCTGAGAAACGGACCACATGGCCGTACACTAGCCTTTATCCCTTTTGGGTCACTCCCCTTCTGCCCTCTGGACTGAACTTAAATCCTCTCCCCTTGCTTCTGCAGCTGCAAACTCCAAAACCTATGAAAGATAATAACTCCTTTCTGGACAGTCCTAGGCAGCGGTTCTGGCACTATCGGATCCAGCCAGGCCCCTGCTACCTGTTAAGACCAAACGCAGCTTTGTTATGTGGTTTTATCTGGTTTCTACTGGCTGTTTTATGTATCGCTATACCTCTGGATGCTAGAACGGGTCGAGACCCAGACGGGCCCTCGCCATGTTCTGGGGAGCTCGGAAATACAGTCATGGCCAAAAGTTTTGAGAATGACACAAATTTTAATTTTTACAAAGTCTACTGCTTCACTTTTTCTAATGGCAATTTGCATATACTCCAGAATGTTATAAAGAGTGATCAGCTTAACAGCAATTACTTGCAAAGTCAATATTTGGCTAGAAAATTAACTTTATCCCCCAAAATACATTTCAACATCATTGCAGCCCTGCCTTAAAAGGACCAGCTAACCTCTTTTCAGTGATTGCTCCATTAACACAGGTATGGGTGTTGATGAGGACATGGCTGGAGATCAATCTGTCATGATTAAGTAAGAATGACACCACTGGACACTTTAAAAGGAGGCTGGTGCTTGACATCATTGTTTCTCTTCTGTTAACCATGGTTATCTCTAAAGAAACACGTGCAGTCATCATTGCAATGCACAAAAATGGCCTAACAGGGAAGAGTATCGCAGCTAGAAAGATTGCACCTCAGTCAACAATCTATCGCACCATCAAGAACTTCAAGGAGAGAGGTTCCATTGTTGCCAAAAAGGCTCCAGGGCGCCCAAGAAAGACCAGCAAGCGCCAGGATCATCTCTTAAAAGTGTTTCAGCTGAGGGATCGGGCTACCAGCAGTGCAGAGCTTGCTCAGGAATGGCAGCAGGCAGGTGTGAGTGCATCTGCACGCACTGTGAGGCGGAGACTCTTGGAGCAAGGCCTGGTCTCAAGGATGGCAGCAAAGAAGCCACTTCTCTCCAGAAAAAACATCATGGACAGACTGATATTCTGCAAAAGGTACAGGCAGTGGACTGCTGAGGACTGGGGTAAAGTTATTTTCTCTGATGAATCCCTTTTCGATTGTTTGGGACATCAGGAAAACACCTCATTCGGAGAAGACAAGGTGAGCGCTACCACCAGTGTTGTCTCATGCCAACTGTTAAGCATCCTGAAACCATTCATGTGTGGGGTTGCTTCTCAGCCAAGGGAATCGGCTCTCTCACAGTCTTGCCTAAAAACACAGCCATGAATAAAGAATGGTATCAGAATGTCCTCCAAGAGCAACTTCTCCCAACCCTCCAAGAGCAGTTTGGCGATCAACAATGCCTTTTCCAGCATGATGGAGCACCTTGCCATAAAGCAAAGGTGATAACTAAATGGCTCAGGGAACAAAACATAGAGATTTTGGGTCCATGGCTTGGAAACTCCCCAGATCTTAATCCCATTGAGAACTTGTGGTCAGTCATCAAGAGACGGGTGGACAAACAAAAACCTAAAAATTCTGACAAAATGAAAGCATTGATTGTGCAAGAATGGACTGCTATCAGTCAGGATTTGGTCCAGAAGTTGATTGAGAGCATGCCAGGGAGAATTGCAGAGGTCCTGAAGAAGAAGGGTCAACACTGCAAATATTGACTTGCTGCATTAACTCATTCTAACTGTCAATATAAGCTTTTGTTACTCATATGTTTGCAATTATTATATTTCTGTCTGTGATAAAAACATCTGTCAAACACACATAAAAACCAGAGGGCAGCAGATCATGTGAAAATTCAATATTTGTGTCATTCTCAAAACTTTTGGCCATGACTGTACATATAATGCACCGCTAGGACGTATAGTATCTCCATAACGCCTTATGGAATCAAAGCAGTTTAGACACCATGGTATCCACTTAAGGGTATGCCACACTAAACAATATCGCTAACGGGATCGCTAAAAAACGTCACTATTTAGCGATCCCGTTAGCGATATTGTTCAGTGCGGCAGCTTCCAGCGACGAGCTTCCTGCTGTGATCTCGCTCGTCGCTGGAATCGTTCCGGACCCTATTTCATCGCTGGCGCTCCCGCTGGGTAAGTATCTTATCGCTGTGTGGCACCTTTTCTTAGCGATTTAGCGGTACTTTTGTACCGCTAAAGTCGTTAAGAAGATCGCTAACGGCGATAGCGTCGTTAACTATATCGCTAAATGCGGCAGCATTTAGCGATATAGAAACAATCCCGCTAGCGATCTCATTAGTATGCAACGCTACGAGATCGCTAGCGGATAGCTTAGTGTGCAGTACCTTAGCGCATCTTTGTTCGCTCTGAGCTGATCTGGGTGTGAGATTGTATCATGCTTTTGAGGCTGAGTGCTGCACACTGTAAGGGGGTTTTATTATCCCATGCCAGATAGGATACAAACGATTGGCATGAAATTATATCTCCAATATTCTACACAGCACACATTACAAAATCTCTTATTTTCATGCGAACTATTCATTTATGAGATAAAAAAATAAACGACAATTGCACTTTAACAAGGTGTGTCATATTAATGGTTGTGATTGACAGACTCCATACACTCCTGATGTGGGAGGACAGCCAGCATGTCGAGCAAGATTTCCAACAATCCTACCATGATGGAAGTTGTATGCAGGCTGCCAATCACTTCCAGGGAAGTATGATATAGAGCAGGAGGCCACAACATTTTTTGGTCCAAGGTTCTTATTACCAAAGTGAACCAATCCTAAAAGCCACAAAAAAAATTAAAAACATACTTATATTAACCCCTTTACCCCCAAGGGTGGTTTGCACGTTAATGACCAGGCAAATTTTTACAATTCTGACCACTGTCCCTTTATGAGATTATAACTCTGGAACGCTTCAACGGATCTTGGTGATTCTGAGAATGTATTCTCGTGACATATTTTATTTCATGTAAGTGGTAAAATTTCTTCGATATAACGCGTTTATTTATGAAAAAAACGAAATATGATGACAATTTTGACATTTTCAAACTTTGAATTTTTATGCCCTTAAAACAGAGAAATATGTCACACAAAATAGATACTAAATAACATTTCCCACATGTCTACTTTACATCAGCACAATTTTGGAAACAACATTTTGTTTGTTAGGAAGTTAGAAGGGTTAAAAGTTGACCAGTGATTTCTCATTTTTATAACACCATTTTTTTTTTAGGGACCACATCACATTTGAAGTCACTTTGAGGGGTCTATATGATAGAAAATACCCAAAAGTAACACCATTTTAAAAACTGCAACCCTCAAGGTGCTCAAAACCACATTCAAGAAGTTTATTAACCCTTCAGGTGCTTCACAGGAATTTTTGGAATGTTTAAAAAAAAATGAACATTTAACTTTTTTTCACAAAATATTTACTTCAGATCCAATTTTTTTTTCTTTTAACAAGGGTAACAGGAGAAATTGGACCGCAAAAGTTGTGCAATTTGTCCTGAGCACGCTGATACCCCATATGTGGGGGAACCATTGTTTGGGCGCACGGCAGAGCTCGGAAGGGAAGGAACGACGTTTGACTTTTCAATGCAAAATTGGCTGGAATTGAGATTGGACGCCATGTTGCGTTTCAAGAGCCCCTGATGCGCCTAAATAGTGGAAGCCCCCACAAGTGACACCATTTTGGAAAGTAGACCCCCTAAGGAACTTATCTAGATGTGTGGTGAGCACTTTGAACCCCCAAGTGCTTCACAGAAGTTTATAATTTAGAGCCGTAAAAATAAAAAATCATAATTTTTCCACAAAAATGATCTTCTCGCCCAAAATTTTTTATTTTTCCAAGGGTAACAGGAGATATTGTACCCCCAAAGTTGTTTTGAAACTTGTCCTGAGTACGCTGATACCCTATATGTGGGAGTAAACCACTATTTGGGTGCATGGCAGAGCTCGGAAGGGAAGGAGCGCCGTTTGACTTTTCAACGCAGAATTGGCTGGACGCCATGATGCATTTGGAGAGTCCCTGATGTGCCTAAACATTGGAAAACCCCCACAAATGACACCATTTGAAAACTAGACCCCTCAAGGAACTTATCTAGATGTGTGGTGAGCACTTTGAACCCCCAAGGGTTTCACAGAAGTTTATAACGTAGAGCCATAAAATTCAAAAATCATATTTTTTCCACAAAAATGATCTTTTCACCCCTAATTTTTATTTTCTCAAGGGTAACAAGACCACAAAAGTTATTTTGCAATTTGTCCTGAATACGCTGATACCCAATATGTGGGAGTAAACCACTGTTTGGGCGCATAGCAGAGCACGGAGAGGAAGGAGCACCGTTTGACTTTTTTAACGCAAAATTGGCTGGAATTGAGATCGGACGCCATGTCGCATTTGGAGAGCCCCTGATGTGCCTGAACATTGGAAACCCCCATAAGTGACCCCATTTTGGAAACTAGACCCTCAAGGAACTTGTCTAGATGTGTGGTGAGAACTTTGAACCCCAGGTGTTTCACTAAAGTTTATAACGCCCGCGCGTGAAAATAAAAAAATCATTTTTTCCACAAACATGATCTTTTAGTCCCCAATTTTTTATTTTCCCAAGAGTAACAGGAGAAATTGGACCACAAAAGTTGTCCAATTTGTCCGAGTACGCGGATACCCCATATGTGGGAGAAAACTACTGTATGGGCACACGTCGGTGCTCGGAAGGGAAGTAGTGACGTTTTGAAATGCAGACTTTGATGGAATGGTCTGTGGGCGTCATGTCGCGTTTGGAGAGCCCCTGATGTGCCTAAACAGTGGAAACCCCCACAAGTGACCCAATTTTGGAAACTAGACCCCCAAGGAACTTATCTAGATGTGTGGTGAGCACTTTGACCCCCCAAGTGCTTTGCAGAAGTTTATAACACCAGGGCGTGAAAATAAAAAAAAAAAAAAAAAATTTTTCCACATACATGATCTTTTAGACCCCAATTTTTTATTTTCCCAAGAGTAACAGAAGAAAGTGGACCCCAAAAGTTGTTGTCCAATTTGAGCACTTTGAACCCCCAAGTGCTTCACAGAAGAAGTTTATAACGCCCGGGCGTGAAAATAAAAAAAATCATACTTTTTCCACAAACATGATCTTTTAGACCCCAATT
The DNA here is from genome assembly GCA_033576555.1 of Oophaga sylvatica. Lineage (NCBI taxonomy): Eukaryota > Metazoa > Chordata > Amphibia > Anura > Dendrobatidae > Oophaga > Oophaga sylvatica. The sequence goes on along the minus strand of JARQOD010000003.1, from coordinate 342,331,464 downwards.
TTTTATTTTCCCAAGGGTAACAGGAGAAATTGGACCCAAAAGTTGTTGACAAATTTGTCTTGAGTACGATGATACCCCATATGTGAGAGAAAACTACTGTATGGGCACATGTTGGGGCTCGGAAGTGAAGTAGTGACGTTTTGGAATGCAGACTTTGATGGAATGGTCTGCTGGCGTCATGTCGCATTTGGAGAGCCCTGATGTGCCTAAAGAGTGGAAACTCACACAAGTGACCCCATTTTGGAAACTAGACCCCCCAAGGAATTTATCTAGATGTGTGGGGAGAACTTTGAACCCCCAAATGCTTCACAGAAGTTTATAACGTAGAGCCATAAAAATAAAAAATCATATTTTTTAGCAAAAATGATCTTTTCACCCCAATTTTTTATTTTCCCAAGGGTAACAGAAGAAATTGGACCCCAAGAGTTATTGTGCAATTTGTCCTGAGTACGCTGATACCCAATATGTGGGGGTAAACCACTGTTTGGGCACATGGCAAAGCTCGGAAGGGAAGGAGCACCGTTTGACTTTTTCAACGCAGAATTGGCTGGAATTGAGATCAGACGCCATATCACGTTTGGAGAGCCCCTGATGTGCCTAAACAGTGGAAACCCCCCAATTCTAACTCCAGCCCTAACCCCAACACACCCCTAACCCTAATCCCAACCCTAACCATAACCCTAACCACAAACCTAAACCTAGCACATCCCTAACTCTAATCCCAACCCTAACCCTAATCGGAAAATGTAAATAAATAATTTTTTTTAATTTTATTATTTTTCTCTAACTAAGGTAGGTGATAAAGGGGGTTTGATTTACCATTTATAGCGGGTTTGTATATCTTTATGATTGGCAGCTGTCACGCTAAAAGATGCTTTTTATTGCAAAAAATAGTTTTGCATCACCACATTTTGAGAGCAATAATTTTACCATATTTTGGCCCATAGAGTCATGTGAGGTCTTATTTTTGTGGGACGAGTTGATGTTTTTATTGGTACCATTTTTGGGCACATTACATTTTTTGATCGCTTTTTATTATGATTTTGGGAGGCAGAATGAACAAAAACCATCAATTCATGATTTTCTTTTGGGTGGGCGTATATACTGTTCCGCGTGTGGTAAAACTTATAAAGTAGTTTTATTCTTCGGGTTAGTATGATTACAGCAATACCTTATTTGTATCTTTTTTATGTTTTGGTGCTTTTATAGAATAAAAACTATTTTATCTAAAAAAATAATTATTTTTGCATCGCTTTATTCTCTGAGCTATAACTTTTTTATCTTTTAGCTGATGACGCTGTAGGGCAGCTTGTTTTTTGCAGGACAAGATGATGTTTTCAGCAGTACCATGTTTATATATATCCGTCTTTTTGATCGCGTGTTATTCCACTTTTTGTTCAGCAGTATGATGAAAAAGCATTGTTTTTTTGCCTTGTTTTTTTTTTATGGGGTTCACTAAAGGGGTTAACTAGTGGGACAGTTTTATAGGGCGGGTCATTATGGATGCGGCGATACTAAATATGTGTATTTTTATTTACATAATAGTGTGTTTATTGGGGAAATATTTTTATTTTTTTGTATTTATTTAGGGATTTTTTTTTTAGATATTTTTTACACATGTTTATTTTTATTTTTTTAAAAGTTTTACATTGTCCCAGGTTGGGACATTACAATATAGTGTCAGATCGCTGATCTGACAGTTTACAGAGCGCTGTGTCAGATCAGCGATCTGACAGGCAGTGCAGGAGGCTTCTCAGCGCCTGCTCTCAGCAGGCACTGATAAGCCACCTCCCGGAAGGATCTGGAAGGACCCCGTGGCCATCTTGGATCTGGGGGCCTGCAGGGAGGAGACCCTCGGAACAACGCGATCACATCGCGTTGCTCTGAGGGTCTCAGGGAAGCACGCAGGGAGCCCCCTCCCTGCACAATGCTTCCCTATACCACCGGAACACTGCGATCATGTTTGATCGCAGTGTGCCAGGAGTTAAAGTGCCGGGAGCCCTCCGTAACCTCTCCAGGCACTTAGTGCCGGGTGTCAGCTGTGAGAATCAGCTGACACCTGGTTGTGATCGACCCCGCTGCCACAGTGAGTGCAGTCGATCGCATATGACGTACTATCTCATCCAGGGTCAATAAGGCCCAGGTCACATGGACGGGATAGTACTGTACGTCTAAGATCAGAGAGGGGTTAATACATCACCAGAACCAACATCAGTACATTAATACATCACCACAGACAAGTTTTGTGTATTTGAGGAGGATTTGGAGAGTTTCTGCTGCCCAAAAAAATCAGTAGGAACGCACACTAACTTAAACTATGTTTTTGTAGCAAAGACTCACCAAATCCTGCTCATAATCTGAAATTGTAAAGTTTTGAGGATTGTTAAGTTTTAACATAGTCATGAAGCACAATATGGATTGCTACATGTGTACAAAATTAACAACCACTGTCAACACATGTATACAGCACCAGAACTACCATCAGTACATGAATGCAGCATCAGAACCATCATCAGTACATGAATGCAGTGTCCGAACCACTGTCAGTACATGAATGCAGCGCCAGAACCACTGTCCGTACATGAATACAGCAATAAGCTTAAAACAACAATCACTTGTAATGTTAGGTCATATTTTATTGTATTTTTTCAACCTACAATTCTCAGTATGTTATTACCAATTATAAGGAGATGCTTAGAGTTGTTACCAGCCTTCATCAGACTACAGGCCATACAGGAACCACAGCACTGATGAGACACAGTCAGTGTCACACAAACATTTACATCCAGGCACCTTTTAGGTGACATTTTCTCTGATTGGAGTTGTTTCCATCCCTTTTTTCTCCATGTAGAACAGACGCCATTATGAGATTTCATGCCCAGTGCTTCCCTCTTCTGCGTCTTCAGCAGCACATTCCGACACAGTGCCCTTATTAAAAATGAAAGAATCATTATACTGCCTCATAAATATAAATATCTCCCATGCTGCGACCCTAAATTTATAATTGCCTTTCACTTTCTTCCTGCGCAAAATATCACCCCACACTAGCCCTCTCCATACTATCCATCTCCCGAACAGCTATATAGGCCAGCACAAACCCTTTGGCGGCCATAGCAGTATGTTGTGCAGCCTGATATAGAGAATCCAAGGCAGGACTAGTCTGAGGGAAGAGCCGCCCCAATGGACTAGTCCTGATTCATTAGTATATGGTGAGCAGCACATTTTTATCAGTGTTGAACATCTAGTATCAAAATGAAGGAATCGTGATACATACCTTAGGCCGGTGTCACACTTGTGTGTGTGATGCGAGAAACTCGCATCAACACATGGCACTGCCGCCGGCACTCGGGACCGGAGTGTACAGCTGCATGTATTTCTATGCAGCCGCACACTCCGGTCTGAGTGCCGGGTGCTGATGCAAGAGATAATAAGGGATCACGCAGATTCCATTTACTGTAAATATGCACCAACATTGTAGTACAAAATATAATATCGGGAGAAGCAGTGGCATCAAACTCCAGATTGGACCCAAAAATGAAATCTGTTTTTAGAAAAAAACTACTTGAAAAAATACACCAAAAATCATTCAATGTAACAAATTTTCATTTTATTAAATAAAAACACCAAAAAGGACAGAAATATATTAAAACACTTGACAAGACATGATAAAAGAGAAAACATAATAAAAGACAGGGTGCAGGTCAGAACATACAGCACTACTGGTAGTCAATAAATCTCAAATGTAAACACTAGAGATTGAAAACCGTAGCCTGAGCAATCAGGAAACCAGAGAAATAATTCCAAAATATAAAGTGAAATATAGCATAATATATTATTATTATTATTATTTATTTCTATAGCACCATTGATTCCATGGTGCTGTACATGAGAAGGGGTTACATACAAATTACAGGTATCACTTACAGTAAACAAACTAACAATGACAGACTGATACAGAGGGGAGAGGACCTGCCCTTTCGGGCTTACATTCTACAGGATTGTGAGGCAGGAGACAGTAGGTCGGGGGGTTGCAGCAGTTCCGGTGTTGGTTGAGGCGATATCTCCGGTAGTGGTGAGGAAGTAGCAGGGTCATTGCAGGCTGTAGGCTTTCCTGAAGAGATGGGTTTTCAGGTTCCGTCTGAAGGATCCGAATGTGTTTGATAGTCGGACGTGTTGGGGCAAAGAATTCCAGAGGATGGGGGATATTCGGGAGAAGTCTTGGAGGCGGTTGGGTGAGGAGCGAATAAGTGTGGAGGAGAGAAGGATGTCTTGGGAGGATCGGAGATTACGTGAGGGAAGATATCGGGAGATTAGTTCAGAGATATAAGGAGGAGACAGATTATAGATGGCCTTGTAGGTTAGTATTAGTAATTTGAACTGGATACGCTGAGGGAATGGGAGCCAGTGAAGAGATTTGCAGAGGGGAGAAGCGGAGGAGTAGCGAGGAGAGAGGTGAATTAGTCGTGCAGCAGAGTTAAGGATGGACTGGAGAGGTGCGAGGGTGTTAGCAGGGAGGCCAGAGAAAAGGGTGTTGCAGGAGATGATGAGGGCATGCACAATCATTTTAGTAGATTGAGGGTTGAGGAAAGGACGGATTCTTGAAATATTTTTGAGCTGAAGGCGACAGGAGGTAGAAAGAGCTTGGATGTGCGGTTTGAAGGACAGGGCAGAGTCAAGGGTTACTCCGAGGCAGCGGACTTCTGGTACGGGGGAAAGCGTGATGTCGTTAATTGTGATAGATAGGTCAGGTAAGGAAGATCTGTGGGATGGGGGAAAGATTATGAGTTCAGATTTGTCCACATTGAGTTTGAGGAAGCGGGAGGAGAAGAAGGAGGATATGGCTGATAGACACTCCGGGATTCTGGATAGCAGAGAGGTGATGTCTGGGCCAGAGAGGTAGATCTGAGTGTCATCAGCGTAAAGGTGGTAGTGGAATCCGTGGGACTTTATGAGTTCCCCCAGGCCAAGTGTATAGATTGAGAAGAGTAGGGTTCCTAGAACAGAGCCTTGGGGGACTCCAACAGAGAGAGGGTGGGACGAGGAGGTAGTGCGGGAGTGGGAGACGCTGAATGTGCCGTTGGAAAGGTATGAGGAGATCCAGGATAGGGCGAGGTCCTTGACGCCAAAGGAGGAAAGAATCTGTAGTAGAAGGCAGTGGTCAACTGTGTCAAAAGCAGAGGACAGGTCAAGAAGCAGGAGTATAGAGTATTGTCCGTTTGCTTTGGCTGTAAGTAGGTCATTAGTAATTTTGGTCAGGGCTGTCTCAGTGGAGTGATGGGGGCGGAAACCAGATTGTAGAGTGTCAAAGAGCAAGTTAGAAGAGAAGTGGTAGGAAAGCTCAGCGTGGACATGCAGCTCCAGGAGTTTGGAAGCGAATGGGAGCAGCGATATTGGGCGATAGCTGGACATAGCGGTTTTGTTGAGGGTTGGCTTTTTAAGGATAGGCGTGATTGTGGCATGCTTGAAAGCAGAAGGGAAGGTACCGGAAGTTAGTGATAGGTTGAAGAGGTGGGTTAGGGATGGAATAATAGTGGTGGTGAGGTTGGGGAGGAGGTGGGTTGGGATGGGGTCAAGTGCACAGGTTGTGAGGTGCGATTTGGAGAGAAGACAATTAAGCTCCCCTTCAGTTATGTTGGAGAGGGAGGTTATGGGGTTAGGGCATTGGTCTGGTATACAAAGGGGTTGTGGTGGTTGAACAATGAAGACTTGCCTTGTTTGGTCGATCTTATTTTTGAAGTGTGTGGCAAAGTCCTCAGCAGAGATGAGGGAGGTAGGAGGGGGCAGTGGTGGGCGGAGGAGGGAGTTAAAAGTTTTGAATAACTGTTTGGGGTTGTAGGATAGGGAAGATACGAGGGTTGTGAAGTAGGCCTGTTTAGCAGAGGTGAGGGCAGATTTGAAAGAGAGTGTTGCTTGTTTGAATGCAGTGAAGTCGTCTTGCGAATTTGTTTTTTTCCAACGCCGCTCTGTAATCCTGGACACTTGCTGGAGCTTTTTAGTGGTGTTATTGTGCCAGGGTTGTCTGCTGGTACGTCGCACTCTGCCATGAACGAGAGGGGCGACCGTGTCAATAGCCGATGTGAGAGTGGCATTGTAGAAAGCAGTGGCACTGTCTGTATCGTGGAGTGAGGATATTGATGCCAGTGAAAGAATAGAGTCAGAGAGTGTGTGGATGTCTAGGTGTGCAAGGTGTCTGTGGGGGTGCACGTGTTGCTGGACATGGGTGACAGGAAAGGAGGACTGGGATGAGAAAGTGAGTAGATGGTGGTCGGATAGAGGGAGAGGGGAGGTGGTGAAGTTAGATAGAGAGTAGAGGCGGGTGAAGACCAAGTCTAATGTATGACCATCCGTGTGGGTGGCTGAGGAGGACCACTGAGTAAGTCCAAAGGATGAAGTAAGGGACAAAAGTTTGGAGGCTGCTGACTGAAGGGTATCAGTGGGGATGTTGAAGTCACCCATGATGATGGTGGGGATGTCAGTGGAGAGAAAGTGAAGAAGCCAGGTAGTGAATTGGTCGATGAAGGCAGTGGTCGGGCCTGGAGGTCGGTATATGACGGCCACTCGGAGGTTGGAGGGAGACTAGATGCGGACAGAGTGGACTTCAAAGGAGGGGAGGATTAGGGAGGGAAGAGGTGGGATTGGGTTAAAGTTGCAGTTAGAGGAAAGGAGAACACCCACTCCTCCACCATGTCTGTTTCCAGGGCGAGGAGTGTGGGTGAATTGGAGGCCACCGTAACACAGCGCAGCAGGGGAGGCGGTGTCAGAGGGTGTCAGCCATGTTTCTGTGAGGGCGAGGAAAGCAAGATTGCAGAGAGAGAAAGAGGTCATGAATCACATGAAGCTTATTGCAGATGGAGCGGGCATTCCAGAGTGCTCCAGAGAGAGGGAGTAGGGGGGTGGGTGTCAATGGCACGGGTTTTACGTTGGAAAGATTGCGGTAGTTCTTATTAGATAGGGAGCGGTAGGAAGGAGTACTAATGGTGGGTATGGTGGTGGGTATATAATATATATATATATATATATACACTAGATAAGTATATGTGAATGTGTGAATGGAGCCTCCCAGCTCTTTCAGATGTTAGTGATCCGATCTCGGATCGCAATGCTCATCCTCAAAAATACATGAACCCATCACAATCGTGTCAGTAGATGCACGAACAGTCTGTTAAAAAAAATGACAAATTAATCAAAAATGAAAAAATCAAAAATCAATTTGGCACACAAACTAAAAAACACAGACCTTTATACAAGTATAAGAAAAAAACAGGGATGTGCAATAATCCAATATGTATGGCCGCCTTTGAAGGGGTTGTCCAGTAGTAGGACAACCCAATCTCACTCCTCACGCTTGGCCGCCATAAAATAAAATAGCTTATACTCACCTCCCATGCTGGTGCCGTATACTTTTCCTCTGAGGCCGGGATCACACATGCGAGAAACTCACACGATTCTCGTGCGAATCTCTCATATAAACACCCAGTTCTGCCGCCGGCACTCAGACTGGAGCGTGCGGCTGCATAGAAATACATGCAGCTCCGGTCTGAGTGCCAGCGGCAGTGACGGGTGTTCATGTGAAAGACTCGAGCGAGTTTCTCGCATGTGTGATCCGGCCTCATTGTTCCACTCCTGATTTTGTCTTCTCAATACTGATGTAAAATACTGACCAAATACTGAATGTGTGAACGTGGCTTTATACTGTTACCTCACCTCCTACTGCATCCTAAGGCCACATTCACACAGTTAGTATTTGACATCAGTATTTGTAAGCCAAAACGAGGAGTGGAACAATCAGAGGAAAAGAATCCTAGAAATACGTCAATATACTGATCAAATACTGAACGTGTGAACGTGGCCTTAAACTCATGCATGTTTTGGACAATCATTTACGATTAGAAGGTCTCATCAGCTGATTATAGGGTGTCCAGCTGCCAGGACCTCTAGCTCTAATTTATAGAGGAATGGGGCAGCAAGAGCTCAATTCTCCTGTATCGCCACCACATGGAATAAATGAGTCATTACATGTTGCCTATTGAAATCATGCATGTATACATGTTCAATTCTACAGAGCAGGAGACAAACTTTCTAGCCATTTTCTGCTGTGGATAACTGATGTAGGTTTCGCTAGTAAGTCAAAATGCCATAATAGGTTTTATAAACCCGGTAAGCCCATGCATCGCTTTGTAGTTAGATTACAATGAAAGTACCATTGCTCCACAACAGCTACAGAGAGAACAGAAAGAAATGCGTTGCATTAGATAGCGCCTTACGGCCGCATTCCCTCTCAGTTTGTGATGCTGTGTATTTTTGCTTCATAAAAAACATCACGTCTCATCGTTCCTGCAGTGTTGATGGGATTTATAGGTTCCGCACGTCCACTGTGCTTCTTTTTACTCTGCATAAACTGACCTGTGGTTTCAGGTCCGCAACCTGTCAGTTTCTCTTGCGGTTTCGGTGAACTTTATGTGCAGGTTTACCCCATAGAGTTGCATTAGATGTGGTAAAAAAAAAAAACTACATATAAACTGCAATAAAGTTTTGTCATAGTAAGAAGCATCAAAAACACAGAAGCCTTATTTAATGCATAAGGAGACCAAAACCAGAGTAAAAAAGATGTAAAAACGCATGTAAAAAACGCACTAAAAACGCATTGCATAAAAATCCCGCAAGAGCCCTAATTTACATAATAGGTGCTGAAATGCTGCAACATCAAACACTCATCAAATACGAGTCATGCCAATGTAGACTAAGGGAACTTGTCATCTGACTCATGCCGCCCAAACCACGGGCAGAATGAATCGGATCCTGGCTGCATGTGTGCAGGAGATATGTTATCTCTAAATATGTTAAGGATCTGACCATAGCCAGAAACAAAACTAGTCTGGCTCTGCCGCTGGCCGGCTTCTCCCAGCGCCGCTGCAGATGACTGACAGTTCTCGCCCTCGTGTGTGTATAGGGAGAGACCTGTCAATCATCTGCAGCAGCGCTGGGAAGATCTTTAAACTCTGTGTATATTCTGCAGTATATTTATACAATATTGCGACTAGGATGGCTCTGCCTCGCACGTCTAGTCGGAATATGGCTAGGAGAATGCATATCGCATACTTCTGATCACATAACTGCCCATTCCTGGCGCCAGCGCCGAAGAATCCTGACAGCGGACATTGTGTGCAATGTGAGAATTCACAATTCTGCAGTCGCAAAAGAGTGAATGAAAATTTTCACACCAAACCTGGAGAACCCATTTAAAACAAAACGATTACTATATTACTATATGGACATCATCTGCTTGTCATGGATCCATTGCAATTTTTGAAGAAAAAAAAAATTTTGAAACCATTCTAAGCACCATTATAGTCTATGGTGCTATTCACATGTCCATGTCTTTCCACGAACCATATGTTCATGCAAAATGGAGATATGTCCACTTTTTCCGGTATCACGGATAAAAAGTGCCTTAGGCTGGTTTCACACGTCAGTGGCTCCGGTACGTGTAGTGACAGTTTCCTCATGTACCGGAGACACTGACGCACGTAGACACATTAAAATCAATGTGTCTCTGCACATGTCAGTGTGTTTTCACGGACCGTGTGTCCATGTGGAAAACACGGAGACATGTCAGTGTTCGTGGGAGCGCACGGTCCGCAAAAATGCTGAACATGTGCACACAGAGAACTGTTCACACAGTCCCCCGTGCATACGGACAGCACGGACAGCACGGACAGCTACAGTAAGCACTGTCCCCTGCCTGTGGTGCTGAAGCTCCGTCATTATTCTCCCTGCTCTGCCGGCAACAGTGAGCAGGGAGAATCAATGAAAAACCCGACGTGGGGTCCCCCTTAGATTTTTAACCAACCCGGCAAAACTATACAGCTGGGGGCTGCTATTCTCAGGCTGGAAAGGGGCCATGATTATGGCCCCCCTCAGCCTAAAAACAGCAGCCCCCAGCTGCCCAGAAAAGGCGCATCTATTAGATGCGCCTATTCTGGAGCTTTGTCGGGTTCTTCCCATTTGCCCTGTAGCGGTGGCAAGTGGGGTTAATAAAGGGTTAATCACCAGCAGCGTGATCACATCATCAGTGGAGCTGAGAACACCGAAGATTAAGTGTGTGGGGTGGGTTATTTAATGTGTGTGGGGATTTGAAGTGGGGATGGGGGGAGTGCTTAATGTGTGGAGGGATATGGAGTGGGGATGGGGGGATGCTTAATGTGTGGGGGGGATTTGTAGTGGGGATGGGGGGTACTTAATGTGTGTGAGATTTGGAGATGTGTGGGGGGATTTGGAGTGGGGATGGGGTACTTAATGTGTGGGGGGATTTGGAGTGGGGATGGGGTACTTAATGTGTGGGGGGATTTGGAGTGGGGATGGGGGTACTTAATGTGTGGGGGATTTGGAGTGGGGATGGGGGATACTTAATGTGTGGGGGGAATTTGGAGTGCGGATGGGGGTACTTATTGTGTGTGGGGAGATTTGGAGAGGGAAAGGGGGGATTTAATGTGTGTGGGGAGATTTGGAGTGGGGATGGGGGGATTTAATGTGTGTGGGCAGATTTGGAGTGGGGATGGGGGGATTTAATGTGTGTGGAGAGATTTGGAGTGGTGATGGGATTTAATGTGTGTGGGGGATTTGAGGACACAAAATGAGGAGCATGTATGTATGAGGGCATGTAAGAGGAAACAGTATGGGGGATGGGTGCAGACACAGTATGGTGAGTGGGGGATGGGTGCAGACAAAATGGGGAGGGAACGGGTGAATGTATGTGGACATATGTATGAGTAGCGATGGGAAAAATGTATGTTGACACAGTATGGGGTGTGAGTGTGATGGGATGTGTGCAGACACAGTCAGGGGTATGTGTGAGCAGCAGTATAGAAAGTGAGGGGGTAAATATATGAGGAGACAGTATGAGGAGGGAGGGGAGTAGTGTGAGGTGACAGTATGGGGGGAGAAAAGTGAATGGGCACAGAATAGAGACTGAGTAGCATGGGGGTACAGTCAGGAGGGGACAGTATACCAAGGAGGGGGAGTGTGATGAAAGGGTACAGTATAGGGACTGAGCCCTATAGGGAGGGCACAGTGTGAGAGGACAGTGTGAAAAGGGGTCCCAGTATGGAAAGGAGAGGGCAGTGTGAAGAGCATGTACCATAAGAGGGGCAGTGTGGGTGTCATGTTTTGTGCAGACAATATAGTGAGGGGTAATTAATTATTCAGGGAATCAGCGTACTGCAGATATTTTATTCAGGAACATTATAATGACACTTCTATCTTTAAGGGCATCGTGTGGAAATTTGCTTCAGAAGACCGGAGAAGATGGAAGTCTGCAGAGACGAGCTGTGGATGAGAAAACTCATCATGGGGTCTGGACAAGAAGAAGAAAAGAAGGAGAACGACTCCAGAGACGACGTCATCTATAAGGTACCTGGATGTAAATGTTATTTGTGAAACTGACTTATTCTCATGTTTTCATTTATGTTAGGAGCAGTAACCCCTTAACGACCGCCGATACGCCTTTTAACGGCGGTCATTAAGGGTACTTAAACCACAGCGCCGAGACCCCAGAGAACATGAATCGGGTCGGTTTTTACCGACACCGATGTTGCGATCGCCGTTATTAACCCTATAATGGCGATCGCAACAAAAAAAAAAAGTTGTGCCATTTAATTTCTCTGTCCTCTGATGTCATCGAACATCAGAGGACAGAGAAAAAGGGTCCCCGGGACCCCCATGTGGCCCCCGATCCCCTGCATGTGGCCCCCGGGCCCTACATTGTCCCCCGGTGCCGCCGCTATGAAGAAAATGGCGGGCGCATGCTCAGTGCGCCCGCCGCTATGTGCTGGGGGGGATGGGCAATATTCTCTGGGGTCTCGGCTACCGGGGGTCGATCCCGGTGTTGCTATACAGCATAACGGTGATCGCAAAAAAAAAAAAAAATGATTTCTCTCCCCTCTGATGTGATCGCACATCAGAGGGGAGAAAATGAGGGTCCCCAGGTCCCCCGGAACACCCCCCCTCCCCCTGGCCTCCGATCCTCCCGGTCTTCTTCCTGGACAAAAATTTGGCAGCAGATTCAAATTTTTTTTCATTCATTCTCCAGAAAGTGCATTTTGATCACTATGATAAACTATCACAGTGATCAAAATAAAAAAAAACAGTACTTAACCCCCCTATTTATCAATCCCCTTAGTTAGGGACATATAATGAAAAATAGAAATTATATTTATTTTCATTTTTCCGTTAGGGTTAGGGTTATAATTAGGGTTAGGGTTAGCATTAGGGTTAGGGTTAGCATTAGGGTTAGGGTTATAATTAGGGTTAGGGTTAGGCTGGGTTCATACTGCGGTATAACGCGGCGTAACGCAGTCCGTTAACGCTGCCATTCACCCCCATTTGAGGGCGCATCGCGACGCATGCCATAAAGCGGCATGCGTTTGCGATGTGCCATCATTCAGTGACGGAGCCTCGGACGCGGGCTGCAGGCTCTGGGCTCCGTCACCACTAGCGCAGATGAATCATCTGCTCATTCCTCTGCGCTAGCGGGTATAGCATAACGCGATCGCGTTATGCTATACCGTTACCAGCCCGTCAACGCTATGTGTTGAACGGGCTGGTAAAACGCAAAATGAAACCAGCCTTAGGGTTAGGGTTATAGTTAGGGTTACAATTAGAGTTAGGGTTACAATTAAGGTTAGGGTTACAATTAGGGTTGGAATTAGGGTTGGGATTTAGGTTAGGATTAGGGTTGGGATTAGGGTTAGGGGTGTGTTGGGGTTAGGGTTGGAGCTAGAATTGAGGGATTTCCACTATTTAGGCACATCAGGGGGTCTCCAAACACGACGTGGCGTTCAAAAAGTCAAATGGCGCTCCCTCCCTTCTGAGCCCTGCCGTGCGCCCAAACAGTGGTTTACCCCAACATATGGTGTATCAGCGTACTCAGGACAAATTGCACACCAATTTTGGGGTTCTAATTTCTCCTGTTACCCTTGGGAAAATAAAAAATAGCTGGCTAAAAAAATAATTTTTGAGAAAAAAAATGATTTTTTATTTTCACAGCTCTGCGTTTATAAATTTCTGTGAAACACTTGGGGGTTCAAAGTGCTTACCACACATCTAGATAAGTTCCTTAAGGGGTCTAGTTTCCAAAATGGGGTCACTTGTGGGGTTTTCCACTGTTTAGACACATCAGGGGGTCTCCAAACACGACGTGGCGTTCAAAAAGTCAAATGGCGCTCCCTCCCTTCCGAGCCCTGCCGTGCACCCAAACAGTAGTTTACCCCAACATATGGGGTATCAGCGTACTCAGGACAAATTGCACACCAATTTTGGGGTTCTAATTTCTCCTGTTACCCTTGGGAAAATAAAAAATAGCTGGCTAAAAAAAATAATTTTTGAGAAAAAAAATGATTTTTCATTTTCACGGCTCTGCGTTTATAAATTTCTGTGAAGCACTTGGGGGTTCAAAGTGCTCACCACACATGTAGATAAGCTCCTTGGGGGGTCTAGTTTCCTAAATGGTGTCACTTGCAGGGGGTTTCTACTGCTTAGGCACATCAAGGGCTCTGCAAACACAACATGACACCCGCAGAAAATTTCATCAAAGTCTGCATTACAAAATGGCGCTCCTTCCCTTCCAAGCACTCCCATGCGCCCAAACAGTGGTTTCACCCCACATATGGGGTATCAGCGTACTCAGGAAAAATTGCACAACAACTTTTTGGGTCCAATTTCTCCTGTTACCCTTGGGAAAATAAAAAAAATAGCAGGCTAAAGAATCATTTTTGAAGAAAAAAATGATTTTTTATTTTCACGGCTCTACATTTATAAATTTCTGTGAAGCACTTGGGGTTCAAAGTGCTCACCACACATCTAGATAAGTTCCTTAAGGGGTCTAGTTTCCAAAATGGTGTCATTTATGGGGGGTTTCCACTGTTTAGGCGTATCAGGGGCTCTCCAAACGCGACATGGCGTCCAATTTCAATTCCAGCCAATTTTGGTTTGAAAAAGTCAAACGGCGCTCCTTTCCTTCCTAGCCCTGCCGTGCGCCCAAACAGTGGTCCCACCCCACATATGGGGTATCAGCGTACTCGGACAAATTGGACAACAACTTTTGTGGTCTAATTTCTCCTGTTACCCTTGGGAAAATAAAAAATTGGGGACTAAACGATCAGGTTTGTGGAAAAAATATGACTTTTTATTTTCATGCCCGGGAGTTATAAACTTCTGTGAAGCACTTGGGGGTTCAAAGTGCTCACCACTCATCTATATAAGTTCCTTAGGGGGTCTAGTTTCCAAAATGGTGTCACTTGTGGGGGGTTTCCACTGTTTAGACACATTAGGGCCTCTACAAACGCGACATGGCGTCCAGCCAATTCTGAGTTGAAAAAGTCAAACGGCGCTCCTTCCCTTCCAAGCTCTGCCATGCACCCAAACAGTGGTTTACCCCCACATATGGGGTATCAGCATGCTCAGGACAAATTGCACAAAAACTTTTGGGGTCTTGTTACCCTTGGGAAAATAAAAATTGGGGTGAACAGATCATTTTTGTGGAAAAAATATGATTTTTTTTTCACTGTTCTATGTTATAAACTTCTGTGAAGCACTTGGAGGTTCAAAGTGCTCACCACACATCTAGATAAGTTCCTTAGGGGGTCTAGTTTCCAAAATGGGGTCACTTGTGATGGGTTTCCACTGTTTAGACACATCAGGGCCTCTATAAACGCGACATGGCGTCCAGCCAATTCTGCGTTGAAAAAGTCAAATGTCGCTCCTTCCCTTGCGACCTCTGCCGTGCGCCCAAAAAGTGGTTTACCCCCACATATGGGGTATCGGCTTATTCAGGAGAAATTGTACAACAAATTTTGTGGTTAATTTTTTCTTTTAACAGTTGTGAAAATAAAAAAAATTGGTTCCGAAGTAAAGTTTTTGCAAAAATAGTTAAATTTTTAATTTTTTCCTTCCACATTGCTTCAGTTCCTGTGAAGCACGTAAAGGGTTAATAAACTTCTTGAATGTGATTTTGAGCACCTTGAGGGGTGCAGTTTTTAGAATGGTGTCACTTTTGGGTATTTTCTATCGTATAGACCCCTCAAAGTGACTTCAAATGTGATGTGGTCCCTAAAAAAAAAATGGTGTTGTAAAAATGAGAAATCGCTGGTCAACTTTTAACCCTTATAACTTCATAACAAAAAAAAATTTTGTTCCCAAAATTGTGCTGATGTAAAGTAGACATGTGGGAAATGTTATTTATTAAGAAATTTGTGTGACATATCTCTCTGATTTAAGGGCATAAAAATTTAAAGTTTGAAAATTGTTAAATTTTCGCCATATTTCCGTTTTTTTTCATAAATAAACACAAGTCATATCAAAGAAATTATTCCACTAACGTGAAGTACAATATGTCACGAAAAAACAATCTCAGAATCAGCGGGATTAGTTAAAGCGTTCCAGAGTTATAACCTCATAAATTGACAGTGGTCAGAATTGTAAAAATTGGCCGTCATTAAGCTGCAAAATGGCTCTGTCACTGTAGCAATATGTTATATGCTGAGCCGCCTCTAGGGGTCTCACTACCTGGATGTATTCAGAGGATAGAGAGGAGGGACTCGTTGGTAAGAGCATGAGACAGGAAGCATTCATGTAATGTGGCTGAGAGAACGTGCACACAATAAAGTAACCCGTTACCACAATCGTGTCAGAGGCATAAACAAGAAACAGAACATGGTGGCAGCAGGGCTGAACCTATAAAGAACAAGTGGACAGACAATCCAGGCAGCTTGTGGTACAAAGATCAACTGTAAGTACAGTGCCCACAGTACAGCATTATGGAGACCGCATTAAAACCTCCTCAGAGACTAGACATCATGTCCTCAAATCTATCGCAGACCTGGAGACATTGGAAGGAGGAGTTTACTCTGTATGTGGATATTACAGTAGACACCAATGATCAGAAGCGTAAGGTGAAGCTCTTCTACTATCTGATTGGAGAAAAAGGCAGAGAACTTGCTCAGACCCTGATCCAGGACAGTACGGACAGTCTGGCAGACATTGTACAGGCATTTGATAAGCACTGTGACCCCAAGAAGAATGAGACAGTGGAAAGATTTAAGTTTTTCACCAGAAATCAGGAGATGGGAGAGAATATAGACGCATATGTGACTGAGCTGAAAAGACTGGCAGCAACATGCAGCTTTGGAGAGATCAGAGATTCTCTTATCAGAGATAGAATAGTGTGCGGCATCAGAGAGCCACAGCTAAGAGAGAGACTGCTGAGAGAGGGGGAGTTAACCCTAGAGAAATGCATGCAAATAAGCAGAGCTGCAGAGCTAACAAGAGACAGCCTGAAGATGATGGCAGACACCACTGAGGAGCCAGTACATGCAGTAACCATGAGAGGAAAAGCAGAGCACCAAGCGAGAACAGTCCAATGCAGATACTGTGGCAGAAGACATGAGAGAGACAAAGAGAAGTGTCCAGCATATGGACAAAGCTGCAGGACCTGTGGTAAGATGAATCATTTCGCAGCTCTCTGCAGACTTAAGCCCTTTAAAAAGCACAGAGAAATTCACAGTGTGACACAGGACAATAACAGTGACAGTGCAGAAGATATTACATGGATACAGCTACAGTCTGCAACAGAGAATGTCAATACAGTCAGACAGCAGAACCTAAAGATACAAGACAACTGTTTGCAACTCTTTTATTAAATGACAAACCCATTAGATTTCAGTTGGACTGTGGAGCAAGTTGCAATGTCATACCGGAGGATCTACTAAATGAACAGGTGTTCATTGAACCTACTGATAAGGTACTTATGATGTACAACAAAACGATACTGAAACCTCTTGGGACATGCAAACTGAAGGTTAGTAACCCATGCAACAGAAAGAGTTATAGAGCCCAATTTACAGTGCTGCAGGGTGGTGACCACATACCGTTACTAGGTATAAAAGCAGTTCAGGCAATGGACTTAATAAAGGTACAATTCCATAACATTATGTCTGTGGAAGTCAAACAGAGTATGAAGGATATCCCAAAAGCAGACAGCAATCTAGATTTACAGATTATAAAAACACAGTATGCGGATGTATTTGAGGGTGATGGATGTTTTGATGGAAAACACAAACTGGAAATTGATAACACAGTACAACCTACCAGATTACCGACAAGAAAAGTGCCTGTAGCGCTACTTCAGCCATTGAAAGAAGAACTACAGGATTTAGAAAAGCGAGGCATGATAGAAGTCGTCCATCAGAGCACAGACTGGATAAGTAGTTTGGTCATAGTGCAGAAACCATCAGGAAAACTAAGAATTTGTATCGATCCCAAACCACTCAACAAAGCTCTCAAAAGGAATCACTATCCGATGCCTACAATAGAGGATGTGCTACCAGATTTATCAAAGGCAAAAATATTTTCAGTTTGTGACGTAAAAAATGGATTTTGGCATGTGGAACTGGATGAAGAATCCAGTTTATTGACAACGTTTTCTTCTCCATTTGGTCGCCGTAAATGGCTGAGAATGCCCATGGGACTGACACCAGCTCCAGAAATATTTCAGCAGAAGTTGATGCAAGCTTTGGAAGGACTCCCATGGGTAAAGATGATAGCAGATGATATATTAATAGTGGGAGAAGGTGACGATATGCAATCTGCAATAAAGAATCACGATACAAGGATGCTACGATTTTTAGATAGGTGTAGAGAAAAAAGGATAAAGTTGAACTTGGAAAAGTTGAAACTGAAAATGACGAAAGTGCCATATATAGGACATCTTCTAACCTCAAATGGAGTGAAAGTGGATCCAGAAAAGGTGAAGGCGATACAAGAGATGCCTACCCCAACAGATGTGTGTGGAGTACAACGATTTTTGGGCATGGTGAATTATCTGTCCAAGTTTTGCAAGAATCTATCAGACATGTGTGAGCCAATGAGACAGCTAACTCACAAAGATGTGTTGTGGGAATGGACAGAAGCACAGGAGACGGCTTTCCAATCAGTAAAGACAGCCATTGCAGACACAGCAACCTTAAAATATTTTGATCCACAGTTAGAGGTGATAGTCCAATGTGATGCGTCAGAAAAAGGCCTAGGTGCCACATTAATGCAAGAGTGGCAACCAATCACATTTGAAAGCAAAGCGCTAACACCGACAGAGCAGGGATATGCCCAAATCAAAAAGGAGTTACTAGCTGTGGTGTTTGGAATGGAAAGGTTTCATCAGTAGACATACGGTCGACAGGTAACAGTACAGTCAGATCACAAACCGTTGGAGAGCATTACAAAAAAAACACTACTAAATGCACCAAAGAGACTGCAGCGCATGCTTCTGCGACTTCAAAAATATGATTATGAAATTGGATATTGTCCAGGAAAAGACTTGTTGATTGCAGATACTCTAAGCAGAGCGTACTTACCCAACTCAGAGGATAAAGGACAAGAAATGGACAACATCAATATGTGTGATTATCTTGCAGTATCTAAAGATAAACTGAAACAAATACAGACCTTCACAGAAAAAGATAAAACACTACAGATATTAAAAACTGTGATCCTGCAGGGCTGGCCAAAATATAAGCAGCATGCTCCAAAGGAAGTTGCTCCATTCTTCCATATACGAGATGAACTGTCAGTACACCAAGGAATCATCATAAAGGGAGAAAGGGCAGTGATACCGGAGACTCTGAGAAGAGACATACTACAGAAATTACACTCGTCCCACTTGGGCATTGAAGGATGTTTGCGGCGAGCAAGAGAATCAGTTTATTGGCCGGGTATGAATGATCACATAAAAAGTTACATAGCACAATGTGAGATATGTGCGTCCGGCGGGGATAAACAACCGAAAGAGCCATTGCAACCGCATGCCGTTCCAAATAGACCATGGTCAAAAATAGGAATAGATTTGTTCACATTGGAGGAAAGAGAATACCTGGTAACTGTGGACTATTTTTCTAATTTTTGGGAAGTGGACTATTTGAAGGATACAAGAGCAAGAACAGTTATTAAAAAACTCAAGGCTCATTTTGCCAGATATGGGATTCCAGAGATTGTTTTTACTGATAATGCCGCTCAATTTAGGTCAGAAGAGTTCAAGGAGTTCAGCAAGTTATGGGAATTTGAACACAATACATCATCTCCTGGATATCCTCAAAGCAATGGCAAAGCGGAATCAGCGGTGAAAACAGCAAAGAAGTTGATTAAGAGAGCGAAACAGGCAGGGACAGATGTATATCTATCTATACTGGACCACAGAAACACACCTTCCCAAGGTCTAGACAGCAGCCCAGCACAGAGGCTTCTGAGTAAACGGACAAGGACACTCATACCAACAGCTAGTCGTCTTCTGAAGCCAAATCTGGTGAGGGGAATGAGGTCAAAACTAAAGAAAAATCAGGATAGACAAGCGTTCTATTATAATCAGTCGGCAAAAGATCTACCAGAACTGAGACAAAATGACAACATCAGGATGCAGCCGAGCAAATATGACAAACAATGGAGAAAAGCAAAGGTGCTCCAGAAACTAGGACCCAGATCCTACGAGATTGTGACAGAGGAGGGAAGAAAACTAAGGAGAAATCGGAGACATCTGAGGAAAACGCAAGAAGGATCTGATACATGGTCATATGAACAGTATCCTCATATCCAAGATGAGGAAACAGCAAGTCTAAGCAGAGAGGCTACAGGGATGGCCCAGGTTCAGTGTGGAGATTCTGGTCGGAGACAGGCAATACCAGATGCGGTAACGCCCGAATCGAGAGAACCACCGAATAGTGGCAGTAATGCATCGTATGTTACTAGATCGGGCAGAATGATCACAAAGCCAGCACACCTCAAGGACTATACAGTGCCTACAAGTAGTATTCAACCCCCTGCAGATTTAGCTGGTTTGATAAGATGCAAATAAGTTAGAGCCTTCAAACTGCAAACGAGAGTAGGATTTATTAACAGAAGCATAAATCTTACAAAACAAAAAGTTATGTTGCTCAGTTGAATTTTAATAAATTTTAAAATAAAAGTGTGGGTCAATTATTATACAACCCCTATGTTTAATATTTCGTGGAATAACCCTTGTTTGCAATTACAGCTAATAATCGTCTTTTATAAGACCTGATCAGGCCGGCACAGGTCTGTGGAGTTATCTTGGCCCACTCCTCCATGCAGATCTTCTCCAAGTTATCTAGGTTCTTTGGGTGTCTCATGTGGACTTTAATCTTGAGCTCCTTCCACAAGTTTTCAATTGGGTTAAGGTCAGGAGACTGACTAGGCCACTCCAACACCTTGACTTTTTCCCTCTTGAACCAGGCCTTGGTTTTCTTGGCTGTGTGCTTTGGGTCGTTGTCTTGTTGGAAGATGAAATTACGACCCATCTTAAGATCCTTGATGGAGGAGCGGAGGTTCTTGGCCAAAATCTCCAGGTAGGCCGTGCTATCCATCCTCCCATGGATGCGGACCAGATGGCCAGGCCCCTGGCTGAGAAACAGCCCCACAGCATAATGCTGCCACCACCATGCTTGACTGTAGGGATGGTATTCTTGGGGTTGTATGCAGTGCCATCCAGTCTCCAAACGTCACGTGTGTGGTTGGCACCAAAGATCTCGATCTTGGTCTCATCAGACCATAGAACCTTGAACCAGTCTGTCTCAGAGTCCTCCAAGTGATCATGAGCAAACTGTAGACGAGCCTTGACATGACGCTTTGAAAGTAAAGGTACCTTACGGGCTCGTCTGGAACGGAGACCATTGCGGTGGAGTACGTTACTTATGGTATTGACTGAAACCAATGTCCCCACTGCCATGAGATCTTCCCGGAGCTCCTTCCTTGTTGTCCTTGGGTTAGCCTTGACTCTTCGGACAAGCCTGGCCTCGGCACGGGAGGAAACTTTCAAAGGCTGTCCAGGCCGTGGAAGGCTAACAGTAGTTCCATAAGCCTTCCACTTACGGATGATGCTCCCAACAGTGGAGACAGGTAGGGCCAACTCCTTAGAAAGGGTTTTGTACCCCTTGCCAGCCTTGTGACCCTCCACGATCTTGTCTCTGATGGCCTTGGAATGCTCCTTTGTCTTTCCCATGTTGACCATGTATGAGTGCTGTTCACAAGTTTGGGGAGGGTCTTAAATAGTCAGAAAAGGCTGGCAAAAGAGATCATTAATCCACACATGTGAAGCTCATTATTCTTGGTGCCTGAACTACTTCTTAATACTTTAGGGGGACCAAACAGAATTCTTGTGGTTTGAGGGGTTGAATAATAAATGACACTCTGAATTAACTTTTAACGTTTTTAAAAAAAAAAAAAAAAATGAAAACAAAAATTTTTGCTGCAGTGCATTTCCCACTTCCAGACTGATCTACAGTACAAATGTCACAATGCCAAGTTAATTCCGCATGTGTTTATGTCACCAATATCTTGAATATTGAAATGTTCACATGTATGTTAGTTATATTAGCTTAGTTATTTCTTCAGTTAAAGACAAAGGATGTAGCAATATGTTATATGCTGAGCCGCCTCTAGGGGTCTCACTACCTGGATGTATTCAGAGGATAGAGAGGAGGGACTTGTTGGTAAGAGCATGAGACAGGAAGCATTCATGTAATGTGGCTGAGAGAACGTGCACACAATAAAAGTAACCCGTTACCACAATCGTGTCAGAGGCATAAACAAGAAATAGAACAGTCACTAAGGGGTTAAAGGGGTTCTCCAGGTCTGTGATCAGTCTGCAGACATTCTATGTGACTGCAGACTTCTGAATTCTCACAGTGCTCACTGCACAATCTTAGGATTCTCTCGTGCCAGTGATTTACATACATGCGGTCACATGCTGACTAGACGTGTGGCCTCACTTAATGAAAATGAACGGAGTGAGGCCGGGCACGTCTAGTCGGAATGTGGCCAGAAGTATACAAATCACATGCTTGTGTTGACATGACAGTGTACTCTTGCCACAGGCAAGGGAGAATCCTAATGGTGTGCAGTGCATTCCTTGTGAGAATTCAGAAGCCTGCAATGTCAGGATTCAGCTCTGCAGGTTCCAGCAGTCATCACATGGACACTTCACTCATATGCGATTTTCATACTTATGGTATGTGCACACGTTGCGGATTTTGATGCATTTCCGCAGCGTTTTTGGACGTGTGGAATTGCCTCAAATCCGCAGTGCGTTGTGCACACAGTGTTAATCAATGGGAAATACAAAAACGCTGTGCACATGCTCTGGAAAACAACGTGCGGAATCGCAGCGTTTTATTTCCTGCTGCATGTCAATTATTTTTGCGGAGCTGCAGCGCTTCTGCACCCATTGACTTGCATTGAGTCGGGCACTTCCGCAGAAAAAACGCAGGTCTAAAAAAGATCTGCAGTTTTGCTGCGGATAAAACGCTGCAGATCAGGAGGAGGGAAGTGTGTGGGTGGAGTGTGGGCGGTGACTGTATGCGTGTATAGTGTGCGGGGCTCTGTGCATGTGTGGAGGGGTCTGCGGGGCTGTGCAAGGGCCTGCAGGGGCTGTGCGGGGGTTGCCAGGGCTGTGCAGTGGTTGCCGGGGCTGTTTGGGGGTCTGCGGGGGTTGCCGGGGCTGTGCAGGGCTGTCCGGGGGGTCTGCAGGGGATGCCAAGGCTGTGCTGGGGTTGCCGGGGCTGTCTGGGGAGCCTGCAGGGGTAGCCGGGGCTGTGCGGGGGTTGCTGGGGGGTCTGCGGGGATTGCCGGGGCATTGCGGGGGTTGCCGGGGCTGTGTATGTATGCAGGCATCGTCTGATGGGACTACAAGTCCCATCCGGCTATGCCTACTACACTAACAGTGAGTGACACTAGTAGTCCCATCATCCGGCTAATGTGTTGAATGTAAAAAAACAAAAAAACATACAGAACATACAACATATAACATACAGAACATACAACATATAACATACAACACATAACATACTGTACATACTGTACTTACCAAACACGTAGTCCCTGATGCCATCGTCTCCGTTAATAAAAATAAAATAATAAAACAAACTATACTTTCCCCCATAATTCAGATAATAATGAGTGTCCCACGACGATCTCCTGTGTAGAAGAATACTTACATCGGGAGATGTCAGTGCTCTACACAGCCTCCACGATGCACTGACAGTGGAGGGAACCCTCAGCGATGTATATCCCTCCGCAGCCGGGAGAGAGTGAGGTCTCTTAAGTTCATTCTCTCACAGGCAATGCTGGGTGAGAAAAATCCCACGCAGCATTGTCATAAAGTGAGAGCCTGAACTCAGGTAACCACAGTGATGCACTGCAGGAGCCATTGTCTCCTGTCAGTGCATCACTGGGAGGCCCTATAGAGCAGTTACCTCTATGTCACCTGATGTCACTGTTCTATAGGGGAAATTGTCGTGGGACACTCATTATTAATTGGACTGTGTCGGACAGTGAGTATACGGTTGGTTTATTTTTTTACTTTTATTATAGGAGACAGAGGGCGTCGCATGGGTTAGGCGTGCAATAAAAATATGAAAACCATGTTGTGTTTTATTTCATTAAAATACTTTATTCTTGTGTGTGTTTTTTTAACCCTTTCAAACTATAAGATTAATAATAAACAGGTGTCTTATTGACGCCTCACCATTATTAATCGGGCTTAATGTCACCCTATAATAGCAAGGTGACATTAACCCCTTATCACCCCATATGCCACCACTACACGGCAGTGGGAAGAGAGGGGCTAAGTGCCGGAATTAGCGCATCGTACAGATGCGCCAATTCTGGGGCAGCTGGGTGCTGGTATTTTTAGCCAGGTTGGTGCACCAATATCCATGGCCCCTTCCTAGGCTATGAATATCAGCCCGCAGCTGTCTGCATAGCCTTTCTGGCTATAAATTATAGGGGGACCCCACGTCATTTTTTTCCCATTTTTTTTTAAATTAAAGATATTGCGTGAAGATTTTGTGTGTGTGTCTTTAACTATCTATATATGTACCATTTTATCTATCTATCTATCTATCTATCTATCTATCTATTATTTTATCTTATCTATTATCTATCTATTATCTAGCTATCTAATATCTATCTATTATCTATCTATCTATCTATCTATCGGTATCTATTATCTATCTATCTCTATCTGTGTGTGTGTAATGGAGTGTGGGTTGGACAAATGTAAAAGAGGAGGTTGGACAAGAAATGACATCACAAATCTTTTTTTTTGTTAAATAACATATCTTTATTTAGCTTACAAAAACGCATACAAATCCACATGAAAAACGCATCAAATCCGCATAAAAAATGTGCCTGCTTTTTCTGCCAAGAGGTGCGGATTCTGTGCAGAAAATTCCACAGGCAAATCTGCAACGTGTGCACATACCCTTATGGTCCTGTGGAGCTTCTCTTCCTGCATCTCTGTTTTTCACTGAACATTGAGAGCATTAGGGAGAGCAGCTCGTGCGTCGGTACATGACTAGGGCCGGGGTCACACTTGCGAGTGTGATGCAAGAAACTCGAGCGAGTCTCTCACATCAACACCCGGCACTGCCGCCGGCACTCGGACCGAAGTGTGCGGCTGCATGTATTTCTACGTAGCGGCACACTCCGGACGAGTGCCGGCGGCAGTGCTGGGTATTGATGCGAGAGACTCACACGAGTTTCTCACATCACACTCGCAAGTGTGACCCCGGCCTAAGTGTGCAAATCGCATGTGTGCTTGGGGGGGGCACCGAACCGAATTCTTGCCCGGGTACCAGAAAGCTTAGATACACCTCTGGGCAGGAAGTTGCCTCCGTTAACAACTACTTGCCTGTTTTTATGCCCATATTAAAAGAAATTAAAAAAAAGTCCTGGACAACCCCTTTAAGGATGTCCTAAAAATGTTCTGCAACACGGCCCAAACACTGATAGAAATAAACTTATAGGTCTTACACTCGACACCTCGATGAAGCCTAACGGAGGGGATTTCGTATGATGAGACCTTTCAGATATAGATTATGGTTTTATTCACTGACAACAAGCAGAGATAGTGGGAAACTGAACCGTAACATATACTAGACAAAACAGAAATTGTCATTTTTTAATAATAAAACTTGGGCAAGCAAGCAATGGATATATATAGTACAGACCAAAATTTTGGAAGCACCTTCTCATTCAAAGATTTTTCTGTATTTTCATGACTATGAAAATTGTACATTCACACTGAAGGCATCAAAACTATGAATTAACACATGTGGAATTATACATTACACTTTACAAAAAAGTGTGAAATAACTGAAAATATGTCTTATATTCTAGGTTCTTCAAAGTAGCCACCTTTTGCTTTGATTACTGCTTTGCACACTCTTGGCATTCTCTTGATGAGCTTCAAGAGGTAGTCACCGGAAATGGTCTTCCAACAGTCTTGAAGGAGTTCCCAGAGATGTTTAGCACTTGCTGGCCCTTTTGCCTTCACTGTGCGGTCCAGCTCACCCCAAACCATCTCTGGTGACTGTGGAGGCCAGGTCATCTGGTGTAGCTCCCCAACACTCTCCTTCTTGGTCAAATAGCCCTTACACAGTCTGGAGGTGTGTTTGGGGTCATTGTCCTGTTGAAAAAAAAATGATGGTCCAACTAAACGCAAACAGGATGGAATAGAATGCCGCTGCAAGATGCTGTGGTAGCCATGCTGGTTCAGTATGCCTTCAATTTTGAATAAAACCCAACAGTGTCACCAGCAAATCACCCCCACACCATCACACCTCCTCCTCCATGCTTCACGGTGGGAACCAGGCATGTAAAGTCCATCCATTCCCCTTTTCTGCGTCGCACAAAGACACGGTGGTTGGAACCAAAGATTTCAAATTTGGACTCATCAGACCAAAGCACAGATTTCCACTGGTCTAATGTCCATTCCTTGTGTTCTTTAGCCCAAACAAGTCTCTTCTGCTTGTTGCCTATACTTAGCAGTGGTTTCCTAGCAGCTATTTTACCATGAAGGCCTGCTGCACAAAGTCTTCTCTTAACAGTTGTTGTAGAGATGTGTCTGCTGCTAGAACTCTGTGTGGCATTGACCCGGTCTCTAATCTGAGCTGCTGTAAACCTGCGATTTCTGAGGCTGGTGACTCGGATAAACTTATCCTCAGAAGCAGAGGTGACTCTTGGTCTTCCTTTCCTAGGGTGGTCCTCATGTGAGCCAGTTTCTTTGTAGCGATTGATGGTTTTTGCAACTGCACTTGGGGACGCTTTCAAAGTTTTCCCTATTTTTCAGGCTGACTGACCTTCATTTCTTAAAGTAATGATGGCCACTCGTTTTTCTTTACTTAGCTGCTTTTTTCTTGCCATAATACACATTCTAACAGTCTATTCAGTAGGACTATCAGCTGTGTATCCACCAGACTTCTGCACAACACAACTGATGGTCCCAACCCCATTTATAAGGCCAGAAATCCCACTTATTAAACCTGACAGTGCACACCTGTGAAGTGAAAACCATTTCCGGTGACTACCTCTTGAAGCTCATCAAGAGAATGCCAAGAGTGTGCAAAGCAGTCATCAAAGCAAAAGGTGGCTACTTTGAAGAACCTAGAATATAAGACATAATTTCAGTTGTTTCACACTTTTGTGTTAAGTATATAATTCCACATGTGTTAATTCATAGTTTTGATGCCTTCAGTGTGAATGTACAATTTTCATAGTCATGAAAATACAGAAAAATCTTTGAATGAGAAGGTGTGTCCAAACTTTTGGTCTGTACTGTATATATATATATATATATATATATATACTTGCTTGCCCAAGTTTTATTATTAAAAAATGACAATTTCTGTCTTGTCTGTATGTATATATATATATATATATATATATATATATATATATATGTATATATATATATATATATATATATATATAGTATATTCCTCTCTCCCTATTGGCATAGGTAGAGCAAAGAGCCCACGAACTGTCCCTGCAAATGGGGACCAAGGGCCCCTGGTCTGCCAGTGTCAGTGCACACCAATAATAAGGCCGCTAATTGCAGAGAGTGCGATCTGTCAGCTCCAGGACACGGCGCATTGCGGGCGCAGCACCCTGCCCCAATCCCTTCCAGCATATAAGGGGTCACTCCTGCTACCCAGCGAGCAAGTCACTCGCATCCGAGCGCTCTGATTGGTCAGCTCCCAGTCTCAAGACCAAATCCCGCCACCTGATTGGTCAGCGTCTTCCATGCTCTCATCAGCACTAGACCCTTTCCCTGGGAGTCCTCGGGAGCTGCAGGTAACTGGATCCTGCTCCCGGTGATCCCGCTGCTCTTTACTGTGGGGACGTGATCCATGAAGTGCAAATAAGCAGTGACACATAAAAAGGGCAAGCAGATCAGAGCACAGTGCCTGCAGAGTGGGCTCTGCCATGGATGTGCTCAGGGTCCGCCCATATTGATTGCATCAAGGGGTTTGCCCACTGCATCTTGCATGGTGAAGTGTGGCGGAGGCTTCCACAGCCCCTCTCCTGTGTATATATGGTGCATGGCTGCTGCACACTGGGCTCCTCTTATGCCTGCACTTAGCTGCCTGCACACAGGCCCTGCTGCTGCTGCTGCTGCTGGAGGAAGGCAGTGCTGACCTTGCTTTTTGCTTTCTTCTGTGCACACATTCTTGCTTTTTGTCTTTGGCTGGCCCTGGCTGCCTTCACCATGTGCTCTCAGCTGTGGCTCCTGACAGACAGGAATATCCTGGAGGACTATCCTCAGATGCACATCCTGGAAGCCCTGAAGCAGCGCTGCACAGAACAGGAGCTGGACTTCACACTGGTGTTAATGGATCAGATTGCCCTCACTGTCATTGATGGCAAGCTGGGTAAGACCTCTGACTTTCATCCATAGAGTGCCTCCTTGGTGGTCCCCTGCAGTTAGGGTGGGGGCATGTTAATCTGCCGCTATGCTCTCACCCTGCAGAGCCATCCTTTTAATAAAGTCTCCTTAGACGTTAGCTGACTATTACTTGGGTGCATCTTCTGAAACTCAATGCAATTTAATTACAGAGGACTCTGCTTTCCAAGAGTTTTTCCAATTAGCCTTCCTGTGCTGACAATGGTACTTCTAAGCCGGTCCTTCAGGCCATGCACTTGGGTTAATCAGAAACATTTACAACTAGTTTGATACAATTACAAATTGTTTCCATCCATTTTATTAAAATGTTACCTTAATTATTTGCAGAGTATATAATAGTGGGCAAATTAGTAGGTGTTAGGTGCTGGGAGGAAAAGAGGTCCCACAAACCATTCTGCCTTACCCAGGATATTAAGGAACAGCAGGAACAGGCACAGGTAGTACAGGACCCTTGTTGAAGAACTGTGTTTGGGCCTTTCTTATCCCATAACTCACCATAAAGCACTTATTTTTTTCTATCTAATAGTCCACCAGTAATTCTGAGCTACTAAGTTTATTAATTCACACCTTTGCATGCAATCTGATTGATAGTATGAAACTACTTTTAAGATGGCAGTGGGCCCACTAACCTATTGGGCTCCTTATTGCACCAATGGTATGTACCCCCCTGAGATACAGAGCCCAGGAATCAAGTGACCCAGGTGTGTCCTCCCTGAGATACAGAGCCAGAGCAGTAAGCTAACCCAGGTGTGTCCGCCCCTGAGATACAGAGCCAGAGCAGTAAGCTAACCCAGGTGTGTCCGCCCATGAGATACAGAGCCAGAGCAGTAAGCTAACCCAGGTGTTTTTCCCCTGAGATACAGAGCCAGAGCAGTAAGCTAACCCAGGGGTGTCCTCCCCTGAGATACAGAGCCAGAGCAGTAATCTAATCAAGGTGTGTCCGCCCCGGAGATACAGAGCCAGAGCAGTAAGCTAACCCAGGTGTGTCCACCCCTGAGATACAGAGCCAGAGCAGTAAGCTAACCCAGGTGTGTCCGCCCCTGCGATACAGAGCCAGAGCAGTAAACTAACCCAGGTGTGTCCCCCCCTGAGATACAAAGCCAGAGCAGTAAGCTAACCTAGGTGTGTCCGCCCCGGAGATACAGAGCCAGAGCAGTAAGCTAACCCAGATGTGTCCACCCCTGACATACAAAGCCAGAGCAGTAAGCTAACCTAGGTGTGTCCGCCCCTGAGATACAGAGCCAGAGCAGTAAGCTAATCCAGGTGTGTCCGCCCCTGAGATTCAGAGCCAGAGCAGTAAGCTAACCCAGGTGTGTCCGTCCCTGAGATACAGATCCAGAGCAGTAAGCTAACCCAGGTGTGTCCACCCTTGAGATACAGAGCCAGAGCAGTAAGCTAACGAAGGTGTTTCTGCCCCTGAGATACAGAGCCCGAGCAGTAAGCTAACCTAGGTGTGTCCACCCCTGAGATACAGATCCAGAGCAGTAAGCTAACCCAGGTGTGTCCACCCTTGAGATACAGAGCCAGAGCAGTAAGCTAACGAAGGTGTTTCTGCCCCTGAGATACAGAGCCCGAGCAGTAAGCTAACCTAGGTGTGTCCACCCCTGAGATACAGAGCCAGAGCAGTAAGCTAACCCAGGTGTGTCCGCCCCTGAGATTCTGAGCCAGAGCAGTAAGCTAACCCAGGTGTGTCCGTCCCTGAGATACAGATCCAGAGCAGTAAGCTAACCCAGGTGTGTCCACCCTTGAGATACAGAGCCAGAGCAGTAAGCTAACCTAGGTGTGTCCGCCCCGGAGATACAGATCCAGAGCAGTAAACTAACCCAGGTGTGTCCTGCCCCTGAGATACAAAGCCAGAGCAGTAAGCTAACCTAGGTGTGTCCGCCCCGGAGATACAGAGCCAGAGCAGTAAGCTAACCCAGATGTGTCCACCCCTGACATACAAAGCCAGAGCAGTAAGCTAACCTAGGTGTGTCCGCCCCTGAGATACAGAGCCAGAGCAGTAAGCTAATCCAGGTGTGTCCGCCCCTGAGATTCAGAGCCAGAGCAGTAAGCTAACCCAGGTGTGTCCGTCCCTGAGATACAGATCCAGAGCAGTAAGCTAACCCAGGTGTGTCCACCCTTGAGATACAGAGCCAGAGCAGTAAGCTAACGAAGGTGTTTCTGCCCCTGAGATACAGAGCCCGAGCAGTAAGCTAACCTAGGTGTGTCCGCCCCTGAGATACAGAGCCAGAGCAGTAAGCTAACCCAGGTGTGTCCGCCCCTGAGATTCTGAGCCAGAGCAGTAAGCTAACCCAGGTGTGTCCGTCCCTGAGATACAGATCCAGAGCAGTAAGCTAACCCAGGTGTGTCCACCCTTGAGATACAGAGCCAGAGCAGTAAGCTAATGAAGGTGTTTCTGCCCCTGAGATACAGAGCCCGAGCAGTAAGCTAACCCAGGTGTGTCCGCCCCTGCAATACAGAGCCAGAGCAGTAAACTAACCCAGGTGTGTCCGCCCTGAGATACAGAGCCCGAGCAGTAAGCTAACTCAGGTGTGTCCGCCCCTGAGATACAGAGCCAGAGCAGTAAACTAACCCAGGTGTGTCCACCCCTGAGATACAGAGCCCGAGCAGTAAGCTGTGAGCTAACCCAGGTGTGTCTGCCCCTGAGATACAGTGCCGTAAGCTAACCCAGGTGTGTCCGCCCCTGAGATACAGAGCCCGAGCAGTAAGCTAACCCAGGTGTGTCTACCCCTGAGATACAGAGCCGTAAGCTAACCCAGGTGTGTCTGCCCCTGAGATACAGTGCCGTAAGCTAACCCAGGTGTGTCTGCCCCTGAGATACAGGGCCAGAGCAGTAAGCTAACCCAGGTATGTCTGAGCCAGATCAACATTTGAGCATAGTATGTCCACGGTTGAGATACAAAGCAAGACCTATACGCTCATCCAAGTACGTCTGCCTCCAAGATACAGAGCAAGAGCAGTAAAATAACCCAGGTATGTCTGCTCCTGAGATATACAGCAAGAGCAGTAACTTAATCCAGGTATGTCTGTCCAGACCCCTAGATACAGAGCTAGAGCAGCAAGTTGACCCAGGTACGTCCGCCTCCGAGATGCAGAGCAAAAGCAGTAAGCTTCCCTAGTATGTCCGCTTCTGAGATACAGAGCAAGACCAGTAAGCTGATCCAGGTATATCCGCTCCTGAGATACAGAGTAAGACCAGCAAGCTGCCCCAAGTATGTCCACCCCTGAGATACAGAGGCAGAGTAGTAAGCTGACCCAGGTATGTCCACCCCCGAGATACAGAGGCAGAGTAGTAAGCTGACCCAGGTATTTCCACCCCTGAGATATACAGAGCATGATCAGTAAGCTGACCCAGGTGTGTCCGCCCCAGAGATACAGAACAATAAGCTGACCCAGGTATCTCTACCCCTGAGATACAGAGCCAGACCAGTGAGCTGACCCAAGTCTAAAAAATGCTAAACAACCTACATTATTGTCATTTATTTTTTGTTATGGTTGTTGTTGACCCACATAAACCCATATATATAAGGCTGTGGGAGTTACGCAGTGTTTGTTCTTTAAGGGTATGCCACACTGAACAATATCGCTAACGGGATCGCTAAAAAACGTCACTATTTAGCGATCCCGTTAGCGATGTTGTTCAGTGCGGCAGCTTCCAGCGACGAGCTTCCTGCTGTGATCTCGCTCGTCGCTGGAATCGTTCCGGACCCTATTTTCTCGTCGGCGCTCCCGCTGGGTAAGTATATATCGCTAGTGTGGCACCTTTTCTTAGCGATTTAGCGGTACTTTTGTACCGCTAAAGTTGTTAAGAAGATCGCTAACGGCGATAGCGTCGTTAACTATATCACTAAATGTGGCCGCATTTAGCGATATAGAAACAATCCCGCTAGCGATCGCATTAGTATGCGTCGTTATCGTGATCGCTAGCGGGATTGTTTAGTGTGGCAGTACCTTTAGTCTACAGGGGCCTTAGTTTATGATGGCCCCATCCACTTTCCCAGTGGGCAACCCCTGTCCACTGGCACTGCAATGAATGTTAGCATGCAATAGAATTGGAAACTCACCCAAAGCAAACACCGCCCTTCTTCCTTTCTACTGTTAGGCCTCGTTCACACAATCAGTATTTGGTCAGTATTTCACATCAGTATATGTTATACAAAACCAGGAGTGGAAAAATCAGAGGAAAAGTATAATAGAAACACGTCATCACTTCTGTATTTATCACCCACTCCTGGTTTTGTATAACAAATACTGATGTAAAATACTGACTGAATGCTGAACATGTGAACGTGGCCTTACAGTGTGTTTATACAATTTATTTAGTCCACATTATGTCTATGTATATATATCTTATTTAGCGAGGCTGATGTTACATGTGTTATTTATAAATTGTTTATATTTATTTCTTTATTATTTATGTGCAATATTACATTGCAGAAGATTGATTGTAGCTGATGTCATGTGTTTTTTATGAATTTATTTATACATTATTTATGTACAGTTTATATATTGTATAAGATTGATTTATTTCTTTACTTTAAACATGGATGTCTTTATTGGGAAACTTAATGTGAAAAAAATATATAAATACTGCAGCAGCTAAATCTCACAAAAGGGCTGACACTTTCCAGTGTGTGGTATGTACAATGGGCAAAGTCATCCCTTTCTGATCTTTGGGCCTGATTTCAATGATAGATAACATTGAGTCAGCTTTCTTTCTCCATACTGTACATCGATCTCTGCACTCATCACAGAGCATGCTCACAGTACTCTCCCATAGAAGTCAATAGGGTATATGCAGATTTAGGCTTTTTTTATATTCACCACTTTTTGCTGCCAGTTAACAATATATACATGCACCAGTGTGGAGAGAATTGTCTCAAGGTTTCCATTATATGGCTTCCTAAAATTTGTGGTTGCAAAAATATAGTAGTAAAATCTAGTATTATATTCAAAGGCTTCAGCATTTATGCTCTATACATGATAAGGTGATTTTATTTTTGGGTTTAGAGTAAGAATAGGTCCACATCAACATTTTTCAGTTCAGTGGTGAGAACGTAAAAATTAAAATAATGGCAGAGCCGGATCTGCCATATAATGGACACCAACGACACCTCATAGACCCAGTTAATTATAACTAGGTCCATCGGGTTGCCACTACAGTGTCTTGTCATTTTTCCAGCAAAAAAATACCGCAGTTAACACGAAGTCTGCAGCAAAGGCTCCTGACTGGGTTTGGCTTTTTCTTTCCTGCCCATAGCTGATTCCCTAAAGTGCGGCAGGACAATTGTTTTCTTTGCTTAGCAGATTTTCTATATATTAGTCATACAGTTCCCTGCACTCAGCTCCTCACTCTTTGAGAATAGGCCATCAACGTGTGGTCAGCTATGAAGCAAAGTTTGTCCTAGGTATCTGTAGGGATTATCAGCACATTGCAAATTTTTGATCCAGATCTGCAAGTGGCAAAATCTCAGTGCAACACAGCTGCAGCAAAGTTGGCAATATACTTAATGGGGTTATCCAGGTTTGGGACTCAAGTGTGCAGTCACTCTATGTGACTCCAGACTTGTGTATCCTCACAGTGCGCGCACTGCACGCTGTCAGGAATCTCCAGCACTGCGAGTTTGTGATTTGTACACTTTCAGCCACATTCCGACTAGACTTTTTTCAATTCACGTGTATTCTGTTGCACGTCTAGTTGGCATGTAACTGAATGTAAATTGCATACTTGCAGTCACATGACTGCCCGCTTTTGGTGCCAGCATCGGAGAATCCTGATAGCACAGTGTGACTTGAGCCTCAAACCTGAACAACCCCTTCAACAAATTTCATCCATTCCACATACAAAGTAATTCTGACATTTTGCATCCACAACAAGTCAACTCCAAGAAGATTTTGCAATGGATATGATGCAGAATTTGTGGCAAAATCCATAATGGATTTTTTTCTGTCCGACTTGGATATCCTCAAATACGATTGACTGGAAATCCATGATCCATGAAATCATGTAGCATTGTCTCATTATCTGGAGGAAGCTGGACATATACCCATAGTTTCATTTTAATATAATACTGTGATAATTCTATTCACATTTAAAGGGAATGTGCCATCAGAAAATTACTTACAGCTTAAAGGGAATCTGTTAGTAAGCTTGACCCCCCCTAAACCATTTGTTATAAACAGAGGGAGGTGCTAATAATTGAAATGACCGAGGATGCAGAGTTTCAGTACGATAAGTGCATTTTCCCACCCATAGCACTGGGCAATTATTTTCAATACGCCAACAAAGAAAGGAATTTATCAAGATTCAGGCAAAATATAAAAATATAAAGGTGCCAATTAGTTCAATTTGAGCTCACTAGGCACATATAAATAGTTTAAGGGGGATCAAACCTACTGACAGATTCCCTTTAAATCTGATTTTTATGTGAAAATATATATTTTTTAACATTTTACTTGTTTTTTCTATTTCTCATATCATGATCTGTATTAAAAAAAATTAAAATCTTGCTATTTTCGCACTGGATATTGGAAATATTCAAAACTCCTCCTTCCTGTTCTTTTAGCAATTCCATATAAGCAGCCATAGACCCCATTTTTTGTATTGAAGCACCTAATGAGCATGTGCAAAGGTCATCGGTGAAGGAAGGGGAAGGAGGTGAGATGTGACATCTCTTATTGTGACTGGTGGATCTTGTGTTATCAAATAATCATCATTATCATTGTCATCACTATTGTTATTCAATTTTCAGTCCATTTAGACATTTTAGGGATTTGAAGGGCTTGTTTGGCTTAATTAACCCATAGTAC
Organism: Oophaga sylvatica; assembly: GCA_033576555.1. Taxonomy (NCBI): domain Eukaryota; kingdom Metazoa; phylum Chordata; class Amphibia; order Anura; family Dendrobatidae; genus Oophaga; species Oophaga sylvatica. Next base: position 342,296,849 of record JARQOD010000003.1, on the reverse strand, counting down.
CGTGATAATGGGGAGGGAACCTTAATAGGGATCCCCTCTGCTAGCCCATAAGTTTACACATACAGTTCACCATATTCTGTGTATGACCTATGTTTGCATAGGATGACCTCTTTTAAAGGGACTTTCTAAAACGTAAATATTAATGGCCTATTTAGGATAGACTATCAATATTTGATGGTGATTAGGAAGGGGTCCGAGCTAAATCATGGTACTGCATCGCCGCGCTAGTTCAATGACATCTCAGTCATTGTGCGAACAGGAACAGCGCTGCACATATGGCTGTGGCTGTGCCTGGTACTGCAGTTTAGCCCCAAGCAGAAGTGCTTGTGTACACAGTGAAGGCGACCCAGGGGGTAATCTAAACCTTTAATCTCTTTCACTATTACTGTGTCACAAAACACATTAATCCGTCTTACATAATTGCTAGAATGTTTTAATTAATTGATAATTGGCAATTAACTAACATTCGTCATTTGTCATTTATGTGTCATGCTTCTTGAACTATATCTGTTTTTATTATCGGACAAGTTTAATTAATCAGTAACTGAGCTTCCTGGAAAACAGCTGAGTAACTATTGTAGAGCTGAATACAGTCCGCCACCGGATTCGATTTAGAAAAAGCTTACTAAACTGAGACATCTATGGCTGCTTCATCTGTAAAAAAAATTGGCTATCTTGGGAAAATAGAAAAATGGCAATATTTCATTATGGTCATTAACAGTTCTGCATAAAACATATTTGCCAACTTTTGGAAATTGACAACTCTTGCAGGAGAAAGTATGAATAACATTACAGTACAAATGGATACATTAGTATATACTGTGTTCCCCCCGAAAATAAGACAGGCTCTTATATTATTTTTTGCCCCGAAAGATGGGTTAGGACTTATTTTTTTATGAAGAATAATCCACACTTTTTGTTATTCGTAAACAACAAAATATTTTTTATTCAAATATAATCATATCATCACACATGAACACTGAAAATACACATGTACAGTTGTGCTCAAAAGTTTACATACCCCGACAGAATTTTTGCTTTGCATTGCGTGTGTGCATAAAAGCTGAGTGAGTTTGTGGGATCCAGACAGTCTATTGCATCTTTCATCCAGCCAATGATGTTTCTGAATTGTGAGTCATGAGGAAAGCAAAAGAATTGTCAACGGCTCTACGGGAAAAGGTAGTTGAACTGTTTAAAACAGGAAAGGGATACAAAAAGATATCCAAGGAATTATCTAAGGAATTGATAATGGCAGTCAGCAGCGTTCAAACTGTGATTAACAAATGGAAAATGAGAGGCTCTGTAAAAACAAAACCACGGTCAGGTAGACCAACAAAAATTTCATCCACAACTGCCAGGAAAATTGTTCGGGATGCGAAGAAAATCCCACAAATATCATCAGCTGAAATACTGGACTCTCTGAAAACTAGCGGTGTGGCTGTTTCAAGATGTACAATAAGGAGGCACTTGAAGAAAAATGGGCTGCATGGTCGAGTCGCCAAAATAAAGCAATTACTGCGCAAATGCCCCAAAGTATCTCGCTTACAATATAATAATACATTTATTTGTATAGCGCCAACATATTCCACAGTGCTTTACATTTTAGAAAGGACTTGTACAGAAAATAAAAGACATTACAGCTTAACAATAATCACATAAATCAACAGATACCAAGAGGAGTGAGGGCCCTTCTCACAAGCTTACAATCTATGAGGAAATAGGGGAGACACGAAAGGTGGATGGTAACAATTGCTTTCATTATTCTGACCAGTCATAATGTAATAAATTGGGTGTTCGTGTAATTCTGCATGAACCGGTTATCAACCAGAATATGTAAAAGTACAGACACAGAGGGCTATTAAATGCATAAAACGTGTGAGAACATGATGCGAGGAACCTGGTTATGGTAAAAAAACATTGACTGGGCCACACAAGGACAGTTAGATTAATGCGTTGAGGCGGTAGGCCAGTCTGAAGAAATGTGTTTTTAGGGCATGCTTAAAACTGTGAGTATTGGGGATTAATCGAATTATCCTGGGTAGTGCATTCCAAAAAATAGGCGAAGCACGTGAGAAGTCTTGGAGACAGGAGTGGGAGGTTCTGATTATTGAGGATGTTAACCTCAGGTCATTCATGCAAAACAGCACAGAGACAAGCCTCAAAACTTCTGGAACAAGGTAGTTTGGAGTGATGAGACCAAAATTGAACTTTTTGGCCACAACCATAAACATTACATTTGGAGAGAGGTCAACAAGGCCTATGATGAAAGGAACACTATTCCTACTGTAAAGAATGGAGGTGGATCGTTGATGTTTGGGGGATGTGCGAGCTACAAAGGCACAGGAAACTTGGTCAAAGTTGAAGAAAAGATGAATGTGTAACGAATGGAGGCAGAGGCACAGGTGGTGAAGTTCACATTTGGCTTTTATATCTATATTTGTGGAACCTCGAGACCACGGTCTGGGGGGCTCCGAAGGGGACGTGACTAAGTGAGCCCCAGACACCCGTAGTAAGTCCCAGGTCGAACAGGGTCAGAATGGAATGTCTGGGGAACACAGGTGCTACCTCCAGTTGGTCCCACTGGGACAGCTGTCATGTGTCCGGGGTCTAACGGGTCAGTGGTGTAGCGTGGGGGGGCGGTCCGCCCCTGGCGGCACGTGTGTGGGGGCGGCGCGGCAGCAGCAGCAATTCCATACCTCCCAACAGTCCCGATTCTAACCCCTCCCACCCGCTGTCACGGTAGGGACACTATGTGTCCTGCAGTGAGAGAAGCCGCCACTCCCCCCATGCACTCCTTCCTGCCCTCCCAGCTCTCCAACTTCTCACAGACAGCATTTACCCATTGCTGTGCTGTCCTCTGTAAAGGTGCGAGCAGGACCTGTGATGAGGTCACAGGAGGGGAGGAGTTAGGTGTCACATGGTCAGGCCCTGTGTGCAGGACTCTGCTGTGCTGGTCGTCATGGTGCTGGATGATGGTAAGTTTATGTGTGGGATCAGAAGGGGTTTACAGTGTGGATGTAGCAGAGCTGTGTGTGTATGAGGTGTACGGAGCAAAGCCGTGTGTGTACGAGGTGTACGGAGCAAAGCCCGTGTGTACGGAGCGGAGCCGCGTGTGTACGAGGTGTCCGGCGCGGAGTCGCGTGTGTACGAGGTGTCCGGAGCGGAGCCGCGTGTGTACGAGGTGTACGGAGCGAAGCCGCTTGTGTACGAAGTGTACGGAGCGGAGCCGCGTGTGTACGAGGTGTACGGAGCGGAGCCGCGTGTTTACGAGGTGTACGGAGCGGAGCCGCGTGTGTACGAGGTGTCCGGAGCGGAGCCGCGTGTGTACGAGGTGTATGGAGCGGAGCCGCGTGTGTACGAGGTGTACGGAGCGGAGCCGCGTGTGTACGAGGTGTGCGGAGCCTTGTGTGTGCGAGGTGTTCGGAGCGGAGCCGTGTGTGTACGAGGTGTACGGAGTAAAGCCGCGTGTGTACGAAGTGTACGGAGCGGAGCCGCGTGTGTATGAGGTGTATGGAGCGGAGCCGCGTGTGTACGAGGTGTACGGAGCGGAGCCGCGTGTGTACGAGGTGTACGGAGCAGTGCCGCGTGTGTACGAGGTGTACGGAGCAGAGCCGTGTGTGTACGAGGTGTACGGAGTGGAGCATTGGGTGTACGGGGCCACAAAGAGCGGAGCCGCGCATGTACAAGGGTCCTGTTACTTGTGGGAGCTGTGTGCTTGGGGGCTGCAGGGGGGAAGGAGGGGTGCCATTATGTGCATGGGTCTGCGTGGGGACGGAGCGAATGCTGTTATCTACGTAGGGCTGGGTCCCTGTCCCACTGTCTTGGCCAGGAGGTTTACTTTCCCGTATTAGAATCGTACATGCGGAAACCCCGGGGACCTCCCACACGTTCTGGCAGCCACACGTCACGTTCCACCGGAAGTGACGTGCTGTAAGTCAGCTTTCTCCCCATTATGTAGATAGGGCCAAAATTGTTGGCGATTTGGAACACGTGCGGGGGTTAAAATTTCGATTCAAACATAGCCTAGAGCTTTGGGTTGAGATGTGCGGGCGTGCAAAATATTCATGCCCGTAAGTCAACGGTGCGGATTCCAATCCGAACAAACATCCATTTCAACTTGACATCCTCGGTTAAAATTTGACTCAAAACTAGCTATGTAGTCCCGGCTTCGCCCGGGGTTAATTAATAACTGCTGTAAATGCAGTACAAAATAGACTATGTAACAAAAATTTTTCTGCACATAAAAATTCACACACCAAAACGTGCGGGGGTTAAAATTTCCATTCAACACATAGCCTATGATGCTCCTGGGGTTGAGATGTGCGGGCATGCAAAATTTCATGCCCGTAAGTACAACGTGCAGATTCCTATCCCGGGCCAAAATTATTTGCCGATTTGGAATGCGCGGGGTTAAAATTTCGACTCAAAACCTAGCCTATGACGCTCCCGGGGTCGAGACGTGGGGTGTGCAAAATTTCATGCCCGTAAATGCAGATTCCTATGCCGTACATAACAAGCATTCAGCTTTCTCCCCATTATGTAGATAGGGCCAAAATTGTTTGGCGATTTGGAACGTGCGGGGGTTAAAATTTCCATTCAACACATAGCCTATGATGCTCCTGGGGTTGAGATGTGCGGGCGTGCAAAATTCATGCCCGTAAGTACAACGGTGCAGATTCCTATCCGGGCCAAAATTATTTGCCATTTGGAATGCGCGGGGTTAAAATTTCGACTCAAAACCTAGCCTATGACGCTCCCGGGGTCGAGACGTGGGGTGTGCAAAATTTCATGCCCGTAAATGCAGATTCCTATGCCGGACATACACACAAGCATTCAGCTTTCTCCCCATTATGTAGATAGGGCCAAATTGTTTGGCGATTTGGAACGTGCGGGGTTAAAATTTCCATTCAACACATAGCCTATGATGCTCTGGGGTTGAGATGTGCGGGCGATGCAAAATTTCATGCCCGTAAGTACAACGGTGCAGATTCCTATCCCGGGCCAAAATTATTTGCCAATTTGGAATGCGCGGGGTTAAAATTTCGATCAAAACCTAGCTATGACGCTCCCGGGGTCGAGACGCGCGGGTGTGCAAAATTTCATGCCCGTAAATGCAGATTCCTATGCGGAATTACACAAGCAATTCAGCTTTCTCCCATTATGTAGAAAGGGCCAAAATGTTGGCGATTGAAACGTGCGGGGGTTAAAATTTCCATTCAACACATAGCCTATGATGCTCCTGGGGTTGAGATGTGCGGGCATGCAAAATTTCATGCCCGTAAGTACAACGGTGCAGATTCCTATCCCGGGCCAAAATTATTTGCCGATTTGGAATGCGCGGGGTTAAAATTTCGACTCAAAACCTAGCCTATGACGCTCCCGGGGTCGAGACGTGCGGGTGTGCAAAATTTCATGCCCGTAAATGCAGATTCCTATGCCGGACATACAAAGCATTCAGCTTTCTCCCCATTATGTAGATAGGGCCAAAATTGTTTGGCGATTTGGAACGTGCGGGGGTTAAAATTTCCATTCAACACATAGCCTATGATGCTCCTGGGGTTGAGATGTGCGGGCGTGCAAAATTTCATGCCCGTAAGTACAACGGTGCAGATTCCTATCCCGGCCAAAATTATTTTGCCGATTTGGAATGCGCGGGGTTAAAATTTCGACTCAAAACCTAGCCTATGACGCTCCCGGGGTCGAGACGTGCGGGTGTGCAAAATTTCATGCCCGTAAATGCAGATTCCTATGCCGGACATACACACAAGCATTCAGCTTTCTCCCCATTATGTAGATAGGGCCAAAATTGTTTGGCGATTTGGAACGTGCGGGGTTAAAATTTCCATTCAACACATAGCCTATGATGCTCCTGGGGTTGAGATGTGCGGGCGTCAAAATTTCATGCCCGTAAGTACAACGGTGCAGATTCCATCCCGGGCCAAAATTATTTGCCAATTTGGAATGCGCGGGGTTTAAAATTTCGACTCAAAAACTAGCCTATGACCTCCCGGGGTCGAGACGTGCGGGTGCAAAATTTCAGCCCGTAAATGCAGATTCTATGCCGGACATACACAAAAGCATTCAGCTTTTCCACCATTATGTAGATAGGGCCAAAATTGTTTGGCGATTTGGAACGTGCGGGGGTTAAAATTTCCATTCAACACATAGCCTATGATGCTCCTGGGGTTGAGATGTGCGGGCTGCAAAATTTCATGCCCGTAAGTACAACGGTGCAGATTCCTATCCCGGGCCAAAATTATTTGCCGATTTGGAATGCGCGGGTTAAAATTTTCGACTCAAAACCTAGCCTATGACGCTCCCGGGGTCGAGACGTGCGGGTGTGCAAAATTTCATGCCCGTAAATGCAGATTCCTATGCCGGACATACACACAAGCATTCAGCTTTCTCACCATTATGTAGATAGGGCCAAAATTGTTTGGCGATTTGGAACGTGCGGGGGTTAAAATTTCCATTCAACACATAGCCTATGATGCTCCTGGGGTTGAGATGTGCGGGCGTGCAAAATTTCATGCCCGTAAGTACAACGGTGCAGATTCCTATCCCGGGCCAAAATTATTTGCCAATTTGGAATGCGCGGGGTTAAAATTTCGACTCAAAACCTAGCCTATGACGCTCCCGGGGTCGAGACGTGCGGGTGTGCAAAATTTCATGCCCGTAAATGCAGATTCCTATGCCGGACATACACACAAGCATTCAGCTTTCTCCCCATTATGTAGATAGGGCCAAAATTGTTTGGCGATTTGGAACGTGCGGGGGTTAAAATTTCCATTCAACACATAGTGTAACGGGTCTGGTAGGCGGAACCTCTGATCTTTATTATACAAGAAGGCTTTCCTTGTAAAGGAGCGGGTGGCGCCCGGGGAGACGGATAGGAAGTCACGGCAAGTGACAGGGACAGTCTCTGGACAGACGGGAAGGGGTCACGGCAAGTGAGCAGGGCAGTCTCTGATATACGGACAGGTAGTCACGGCAAGTGACCGGGGCAGTCTCTGGATAAACGGACAGGTAGTCACGGCAAGTGACCGGGCAGTCTCTGGATAAACGGGCAGGGAGTCACGGCAAGTGACGAGGCAGTCTCTGGATAAGTAGGCAGGGAGTCACGGCAAGTGACCGGGGCAGTCTCTGGAAAGGTAGGCATGGAGTCACGGCAAGTGACCGGGGCAGTCTCTGGATAGGTAGGCAGGGAGTCACGGCAAGTGACCGGGGCAGTCTCTGGATAAGTAGGCAGGGAGTCACGGCAAGTGACCGGGGCAGTCTCTGGATAAGTAGGCAGGGAGTCACGGCAAGTGACCGGGGCAGTCTCTGGAAAGACAGGCAGGTATATACGACCTGAGATGGTGGAGCCTCCCGGTAGGCTAGCAGGACGGTGGCAGATGAATGCTCCCAAGTGAGCAGGCGAGAGTCTCTGGAATAGCCGAGGATCACCGCATGTGACGTCCGAACCTCCGGGTAGGGCTGCAGTCAGATGGCAGATGAGCGCCCCAAGTGAGCAGGCGAGAGTCTCTGGATTAGCCGAGGGTCACCGCATGTGACGTCCGGACCTCCGGGTAGGGCTGCAGTCAGATGGCAGATGAGCGCCCCAAGTGAGCCGGCAAGAGTCTCTGGAATAGCTGATGGTCACCACATGTGACGGCCGAACCTCCAAGTAGGCTTGCGGACAGGTACGGACAGCAAACGGGCAGGAAACAGGCAGGTAACTGGTAACGGCACCTGAGGGCTGAAGCAGAGTAAAACAGTGCAACAACAACATTGCTCGGGCACCTCCATTAAGGAGGAAGTACTTTATATAGGGTGGAGTCCTCCGGCATTGGCCGGGGACCTTTTTGAAAAATGCGCGCGGCCCCTTTAAGAGCGGGGGAGTGCGCGGGCGCGCGCCCTAAGTCCAGAAGCAGGGAAGGAGCGCGCGGCCCCAGCAGGACGGAAGGAGGACGCTGAGTGCGGGTAAGGGGGGCGACGTCCCTGCCTGGCAGAGGACGCTGTTGCAGGGGAACAGCATCCCTGCCTGGCAGGGGGCAGGGACGTCGGCGCTACACATAGCCTATGATGCTCCTGGGGTTGAGATGTGCGGGCATGCAAAATTTCATGCCCGTAAGTACAACGGTGCAGATTCCTATCCCGGGCCAAAATTATTTGCCGATTTGGAATGCGCGGGGTTAAAATTTCAACTCAAAACCTAGCCTATGACGCTCCCGGGGTCGAGACGTGCGGGTGTGCAAAATTTCATGCCCATAAATGCAGATTCCTATGCCGGACATACACACAAGCATTCAGCTTTCTCCCCATTATGTAGATAGGGCCAAAATTGTTTGGCGATTTGGAACGTGAGGGGGTTAAAATTTCCATTCAACACATAGCCTATGATGCTCCTGGGGTTGAGATGTGCGGGCATGCAAAATTTCATGCCCGTAAGTACAACGGTGCAGATTCTATCCCGGGCCAAAATTATTTGCCGTTTTGGAATGCGCGGGTTAAAATTTAGACTCAAAACCTAGCCTATGACGCTCCCGGGGTCGAGACGTGCGGGTGTGCAAATTTCATGCCCGTAAATGCAGATTCCTATGCCGGACATACACACAAGCATTCAGCTTTCTCCCCATTATGTAGATAGGGCCAAAATTGTTTGGCGATTTGGAACGCGCGGGGTTAAAATTTCGATTCAAAACATAGCCTAGGACGCTTTCGGGTCGAGACGTGCGGGCATGCAAAATTTCATGCCCGTAGTGCGACGGTGCGGATTCCAATCCCGGACAAACATACCACATACATACACACATTCATACATTCAGCTTTATATATCAGATCTCTGAAAAAAGGCCAAGAAAGTAAAATTCTGCCGGGGAATGTAAACTTTTGCGCACAACTGTATACACATGCTGCACACACATACGCAGTTACAGGACTTTGGTGACATCATAGTCACATAACCGTTATGTCACCAAAAGTCTTAAGCAGTTAACCTCGAAATAGAAACACTGGGGGCTCCTAAGATAGTGGAGGCCCTGTGCAATTGCCTAGGTTCTAACCCTAACGACTGCAATGTGTCTAAGTCAGACAAAAAAGTTGTGTATACACAACATTTTTTCAGCGAATTGCTGCTGGATCCATCCTAAGGATGACTACTGGAAATATGAATATAGCCTTAACCCTGCTGTCTTTTTAGGTGCTTGTCTTTCCTATAAACAATGCAGCAGCATCCAAGCTGACAGGTCCTAGCAATTCAAATCCTGCCTACCTCTTATACTGGCAGCCAAGCCTTGGAGCAGTCATGGCTTTGCTATTGATGATACAGTGTATATTGTTATGGTGGCTGCTTGGTTGTCATTTGGAGAGATGCAAGTATCGATATTTGCAACCATAGACCGGTTAGCCCTATATATTTTCTGGGGGGTCCTAGTTCGCCCCTACATGCAGTGGGTTTTTGCTGGCAACCTGGAGAATATGACAAACTTCATGATGGGATCCAGAAACAAATTACACCACTATATACAACATAAGGCTGTATTAACATGGTATAGATAAAGCGTGATGCGATCAAAGAAAAAAACAACATGTAATTAACTGCACTATGTGAATATGCGCTTATTCTTTTACTCACCTCATCTTCATAATTCCTTACAGTGTGCTAAGGCAATTAACATAGTGAATTTTCACTGCGAGATGTGTCTATTTTACAATTCTTCTTCTGGCATTGCTGTAAAGCTGCAGCAGCGACCGTCTTGGCTCGCACTCATACTTTCCTGATTGGTATTAATCTCGTATCCCATTGAGATAGTGATACATTGTGTGGTTTCTAAAGAGCAAATAGAATGTTACAAACATTACTATATATCACAGTTTGTACAATAAGCACATCATACTGTAAAACAGTGTCTAACGCTGAAAAAAGGTATTATTCTATCCATTTCATCCGATTGTCTTGCAGTGTTGATCTAGAGGAAGGCACCCTCGCCCGCCATTGTTCCCCATCATACAAAAAAATCCAAAAAAAAAAAACCTTCCAGACCTGTCTCTAGGTATGATGATTAGAATAAACCCCTGGATCAACTAGACTTCTGCAAAAATTTTGCAGCAATAACTTGTAATATTTTTACGCTCAAGAAGGGCCCCTTTTGAATACTGTTAATGAATTCACCATGACGGTATCCCTTTGCAGAGACTTTCATAGTCGCACTGCTCTTACAGTAAAGAACCCTGTCTATGTTGTTGTAGAAAACTTATTTTCGTTAGAGGATGCAGCTTTGTTACAGTTACAGTTCTAAATGCTAAAAATAGGCCCAAAATCTGATCTGTATATTGACCTACGTATATCTATACTTGGTACTATTATTAGGTCACCATCATGCCGTATTTTTTTTTACCTAATATTGATAACTGAAAACATTGCAAACTGGGTTGTAAATATTGTAGGAATTATTTCCTAAACTAACTTATCACCCTTACAGCTCACTTGCACTGGGCAATTTCAGACCAGTAACGAGCGGCAATCAAGTCATTCAGCGCAGATTTACCAAGCATTGATCAGCGACAGCGATGAAAGATGACAGCAGTGACTGCTAATATGATCGTTCTGTACCCAAATACTATACATGTTATATATCGAAAATCTCAAAATATGATAAGCAGGTTTTAGAACAATTAGCTCACAAAAAAAGTAATACCTTTGAAATATCTATTCTATTATTTCTAAACACTGTTTTTCATACTGCACCCACACACACAAATGATACACCATTTGAAAGGTAAACTTGCCCCCCTTCAGCATGAAAATAGCCAAACAAACCATACATCCACGATTTGATCACAAAATACAGTTTAAACATTAATTTTCATAAATCTACAGTAAAGAAAAATGACCTGCAGGTGGCACCACAGTACCCCAAAGCACACTACCACAAAGCTGCTTACAGACATCACAAACAAATTCAAACATTTGCCTTGGGGGCTTTCCAGCTTGCCGAACTGCTTGCCCAGCCTATTTTAGCCAAATTGGAGGATTGCACACTTCACTGCAGGTGAGGCACATATGCAAACACATTTGTAAACATGCACTGCCTATTGAATTGCACACTTGCTCCGTTCATACTCCACCCACACGAACAAATGATACACAATTTGAAAGGTCAAATTACCTGCAGGTGGCAGCACACTACCCCAAAGCTGCTTACAGACATCACAAACAAATCCAAACATTTGCCTTGGAGTCTTTCCAGCTTGCCCAAGTGCTTGCCCAGCCTATTTCAGGCACATTGGAGGACTGCACACTTCACTGTAGGTGAGTCACATATGCAAACACAGTTGTAAACATGCACTGTTTTTTCGGTGATTTCTTGCCCCACACACACAAATGGTGAGTCACATAAGCAAACACATTTGTATACATGCATTGCTTTTTCGCTGATTACTTCGCCCCACACACACAAATGATACACCATTTGGAAGGTAAACTTGCTCCCTTCAGCAAGAAAAGAGCCAAACAAACCACACATTCACGATTTTTCACTAATACAGTTTAAACATTCATTTTCTTAAACCTGCAGAAAGAAACAATGACCTGCAGGTGGCACCTCAATCGGAAGACATTTTTTGACCTCTACTTATCAAACCAATTTATTGTATTACCAAGCTACATATATAAATACCTGTCTGTGTTCATCATCTCATGAAATATATTTACATTTGACCAGCTTGCTTTTTCTGAAATTGCCTGCGCCCCCAACGACCAATGTGCGAAAATTTTGCACGGGCCAAGCTAGTACCTTTTAAATTCATTTAAATAAAAATGCACAACAAACTAACTATAGTACGCCTAATCCGGCCAACGGACCCAGGGCTGGCATCAGCACCCGGCATACCTAGACAAGTGCCCCCCGGCGCCCGTTAGCGGATGAGAGTGGTACCAGCGCCGCCACTGGGCCCCCCCACTTGCTCAGGGCCCCGGCAGCAGCCGGCGCAATACCTCTCCCCGTGCCTCCGCAGCTCCGGGCTCCAGGGGGCGCCTGCAGGGCGCCCGCGCTTCCTGTCACAGCAGCTGCGCTGGATGACGTCATCATTCAGCGGCCGGCTGTGGCAGAGAGCGCGGGTGCCGGACAGGTGAGATGTGAGGTGTATGTGTGTATCAGTGTGTGTGTGTGTGTCTGCCTGTGTGTGTATGTGAGTGAGTTCTGCGGTGCTGTCTGTGTGTGGTGCTGTATGTGTGATGGTGGTGGGGGGAGGCAGTGATGGTGGTGAGGAGCCGGAGGCAATGATGATGATAATATTGATGGGGAGGCAATGATGATGATGATGGGGAGGCAATGATGATGATGATGGGGAGGCAATGATGATGATGATGGGGAGGCAATGATGATGATGATGGGAAGCAATGATGATGATGATGGGGAGTCTTTCCACAGTGCCCTTTCCTGAGCCGTAACAGCGCAGAACGCAGCACAGTGCAGAGGAGAGCTCCATATTTTGTATGGAGCATTATATGGGGACCAGTATCCTGTATGGAGCATTATTTGGGGTCCAATATTCTTTATGGAGCATTATATTTGTCCCATAATACTGTATGGAGGACTATGTGGTGCCCATAATATTGTATGGAGGACTGTACGCTCCAGTCTGTACTGTGCGCTGTGAGGATTTGGCGGTTTTTGAGCTATTGTAGAATTTACAATAGATATCACTCATGTAATGGTAGAAGTGAAGTGTTTGGCACTGTACTATATCCATATTTCTTTGCCGTATCTGTGCATAATGAATCGTGGTCTGTGTTAAAGGGGCCCACTGAGACTCTTTCGCCCGGGGCCCATAAAAACCTGCAGCCAGCCCTGAACGGACCGGTTAGTGAATGGGGTTTGTTGAAGGCACTTAGGGGTAATAGTGACTAAACTCTAATAGAGGACCCTCATCCAAAACCAGTTATATAGAGTAAATCACCTAAATAACATTCAGATTACCAACAGGCAGATCACTGCCAACAAAAGATAGATTAACTAAACAGTAAAATAGACAAATCACTCTAGGGATTAACAGTGGACTTTAGCATGGCTAGCCCTCAGATATCCCTAATCAAATATCCCTACTTTGCTGCGGAGGTTGGCACCCTAACTTGTACGCAATGTGGCGCCCCCGCTCACCGACGACTCACCCTCGCTTCCCCTATAAACTCTCCCTTTATGTATATAATCAAAAAAGGGGAGTGGGGGAATGTTATGTTACGGTAGCTGAGGAGGACAGGAACAACAGCAGGGCAGCAGAACACCTGAGATGTTGGTAACTGATGGGTTGCAGATTCCTAAACTAACGACATAACTAGAGGTAGCCGTGGAGCGTTCCTACGTTGATCCTAGACGCCTCGTCACAGCCTGAGAGATAACTACACCTAAAGGCAGAAAGATGAAAGCTATCTGCCCCGGAGCAGATCCCCAAAGAAAATAGGAAGCCCCCAAACATATAATGGCGGTTAGACAAGATGAAAACACAAACATAGGCAGAAAATAGATTGAGCAAACGCTGGGGCCACAAACCGACTAAATAGGATAGGAAAGGAGAGATTACTTTCTGCAACCCAGAAAACCCTACAAAAATCCAACAATTCTGATTGCAAAAATACTGAGATCACACGATCTCGCCACCCGCTAAATCAGATCTCAGTGTGAACAAAACCAAGCTGCAGCCGCTGAAAAAACAGGAAAAAGCAAATGAGCAAATAATAGTGTCTGCAGATAAACTGTGAGGAGCTCAGGCCCCAGGAGGGGACCTGGCTGACCTCCACAAAAGTGCAGAAAACAATGCAAAAAGCAAGCAGAAAAAGAAAAGCAAAAAATATCTTATCAGAAAGCAGGAGATGCAGGCAAGACTCCAGCAAACTTCCAAATGAACCAGGAACCACAATTGAGACAAGAACAATTGATCACCAGCAACCATCATGGGAGGGAACCTCCCTTATATCAGACCAGTCAGTGAACCCAGATTGCCATTCCTCGCTGAAAGGTTCAGTACTGTCTGTAACCACCAGAGGGAGCCTCTGCTCAGAAACCATCTCTAGCACATTCATAACAGGGGAAAGGGCAGACGGGGGTGAAAGAGACAGCAAAGACACAGTGTTTTATAAGGATAATTCAGGTAGAAAGTGTTTAAAGTGTATATGACAACAAATAAAGCTTAATAATCATTTAGCTTGTCTGTGGTATTGCACTATGCTCTACAGAGCCAAACACCTGATATTGCGACATCTAGCCTCAATGTTGGTTACCACATGGCACCTGCCACTTTGCCATATGCCTTATAGGCTAAAGGGATGGTTCACAAAATCAGATCAATAAAACACCTACACCCAGGCTGCCTTTTCTGATGTCTTCAATCTTCTGACACTGATGGTCCCATTTGCCTTGTGATGAACTCTTAAGGCTGGGTCTCACATAACGATACACCAGCGATCCCGACAACGATATGCACTTGTCAGGATCGCTGGTGTATCGCTACATGATCGCTGCTGAGCTGCCAAACAGGCAGCTCAGGCAGCGATCTGGGACAGCGACACTGCGGGTAACATCGCTTAGTTACCCGCAGTGTACCTTGGATACCAGCGCGCTGATGCAGGGAGCTGGTATCTAAGGTACACAGCGGGTTTCCAAGCGCTGCGCGGTGCCTGGAAACCCGTTGTGTACCTTGGATACCAGCTCCCTGCATCAGGGTGCTGGTATCCAAGGTACACAGCAGGTTTCTAGGCACAGCCCCGCGCCTGGAAACCCGCTGTGTACCTTGGTTACCAGCGGATCGCTGGTCTCCCGCCTGTCACACGCAGCGATGCGTGCCTGTCAGCGGGAGACCAGCGATCAAAAAAATGTCCTGACATTTCAGCGACGATCAGCGATACCCAGCAGGGGGGCTGATCGTCGCTGAATGTCACACACAGCGATATCGCTGGTGAGCTCGGTGCTGCATCACAAAACTAGTGACTCAGCACCGATCTCGGTAGCGATATCGCTATGTGAGACGGGCCCTTTACCATGGGAGGGAAACGCGTCGAGGCTGTTGCAACATCTTTAATGACTTTAATGAATAACAGATAAGCTTTTCTTTCTTTGAATTAATCACTCTATCTTTGGCATGGTGTTTGATCTGGGAATAGTGATAGTGCAATAGGTGGTGTTTTATTGATCTGATTTTGTGAATCATCCATGGGTTGCGAGTACAAATTAATGGATCCAATTTTAATACATTGTTGGATAATTTGTCCATTTTTACCAGCAGCCTTACATCCAGTTCTCCTACCCATCAAAAAGTAAAAATGGACAGCACGTGGTTGACACACAAAAGGCATCTGTGGGCTGTATGTGTTTTATTCACAGAACCATTAATTTGAATGGGTGTGTTGACGGAAATGTGAACAGCTTCATAGGCTATAATGTGTCTTTGTGCTATCAGTAGAAAACACAGGACACGTACGTGAGAAATGGACGTCTGAATGAGACTTTAGTCTGATGATGAAACAACCTGGCACCACACACACAAGACCTTCAGGAAACGTTGAGAGGAGGATCTTAGAGGATTGAGTGGCACCAAGAAGATTTCCAACTACTTTGGGAGTCTATTCTTTTTGTGGAAGCTTTCTGGATGGTCTGGGAGAGTTGGCTGCCATAGGTGTAATTTAAAGATCCAGGACCTTGATGCAAAATCTATTATAAGCCGGACATTCACCGTGTGCTTTTTATGATACTGTGGATAGAGATGAGCGAACCAATTCGAGGACCCTGATCCAGCAGCCAAGTCAGTATTCTAGGGCGGCCAGACAGAAGCCTTGCCAGCACCCACAATGCCTGATACAACATCTTACACACATCATGCCACAATGATTAGGTTGAGTTGAGCCTACAAATCAGAAGAGGTAATTCAGAAAGGTAGGAGGTGGTTTGCAGTGTTCTCATCTGATGGCACAGAAAAACTGATGTGGGCAGTGGACCAGGGTACTGCAAATTGGTTTGCTCATCTCTATGTTAGACTCACTAGGTGAGGTGGTGTCACGCTGTCTCTGCATAAAGAGGACCGGGGTCTATGCTGACCCTAAGCTGGGGTCCTGACTAATCCCTCTACCTGGAGGTACTGTTGATGGTACAGAGGTCCAGGCCGCCAGCGTAACCCTATCTCCTGTGAATCCCTGACAACTGTAATCTAGTCCTGAGAAGGACCCTGATTACCACCACAGGGAACGGGAAGGTAACTGCCTACACACAGTATAAGACGAACGAGACAGTACAAGGGGTAAAATAAAAGACACCTTGCATACAAAACAACAACTACAGAGGGAACACCAAATGGTAAGGAGATAAATAATAAAGCGAGGAGAGGAGAAAACCACAACAGGTACTCTTAGCTTTAGACTTCTCAATATGATCCGCTCTGCTGGTCTGCATGAATGCTTTCACCGACACTTCCCTAGCAGACAGGCAGGTATATGAAGAAATCCAATTATCGCAACATTAATTGCAGCTGAGCGAGGCTGGTCTTGTCCAGCACAGAGAGAGGGAGAATTAACTCTCTCACTGCCGAAAAACACCCAGCAGCAGAAACTCAGCTGTGAGAAGTCAGGGTGTGCAATCGCGACGATCTTCGCAGCGACACACCCTTGACAGTACCCCCCCTTCTACGAGGGGCCTCCGGACCCTCAGGGCCGGGTTTATCTGGGTGAGTAGTGTGGAAGGCCCGAACCAATCGGTCTGCGTTAATATCCGACGCAGGAACCCACATCCTCTCCTCAGGACCATACCCCCTCCAATGAACAAGGTACTGAAGGGACCGGCGATTCAGACGTGAATCGATGACTCTCGACACCTGGAACTCCAAGTTACCATTGACCACCACAGGAGGAGGAGGTAAAGGTGAAGGTATCACCGGCGCCACATACCTCTTAAGCAACGATCTGTGGAACACATTATGAATTTTAAATGTGGGAGGGAGGTCAAGACGGAATGCAACCGGATTAATTATAGAACTGATCTTGTATGGCCCGATGAACCTGGGACCCAGTTTCCAGGAGGGAACCTTAAGTTTTATATTCTTGGTAGACAACCATACCAGATCGTTCACACTTAGGTCCGGACCAGACACTCTCCTCCTATCAGCCATACGTTTGTATCGGTTCCCCATAGTACTCAGATTATTCAGCACTCCTCTCCACACTGAAGCAAGTGACGACGAAAATCGTTCCTCCTCAGGAACCCCAGAAGAGCCCCCCCTATTGAAAGTACAAAACTGGGGGTGAAAACCATATGCCCCAAAAAACGGGGACTTACCAGTGGATTTGCTCTGCCTATTATTTAGAGCAAACTCCACCAGAGGCAAGAAAGAAGCCCAGTCCTCCTGGTTCTCTGACACAAAACACCGGAGATATGTCTCCAAGCTCTGGTTCAGACGCTCTGCGACCATTGGACTGCGGGTGAAAAGCCGATGAAAATGACAACTGCATCCCCCGCCGTGTACAAAATGCTTTCCAGAATTTGGACACAAACTGAGACCCCCGATCCGACACCACATCGGAGGGTACCCGTGAAGTCTTACAATCTCCCCAATAAACACCTGCGCAAGAGTTTTAGCATTAGGAAGAGCAGGAAGAGCGATAAAATGTGCCATCTTGCTGAACCTGTCCACTACAACGAGTATGACTGTTTTACCCGAAGATGGCGGGAGGTCCGTAATGAAGTCCATAGACAGATGAGTCCACGGATGCTGCGGGATCTTCAAAGGTAAGAGGGCCCCAGACGGACGGGTATGTGGGGTCTTAGAGCGCGCACAAACCTCGCAGGACGCGACAAAAGTTACCACTCCCTATGTAAGTTAGGCCACCAAAACCGGCGCGAGAGGAGATCCTCAGTTGCTTTACTCCCTGGGTGTCCTGCCAAAGCTGAATTATGGTGTGCCTCGATCACCTTTTGTCGCAACTGATTTGGAACAAACAGTCTCCCTGGAGGTCCTACAGGGGCGTCCCCCTGAGCCTCCAATACCTCCTCCTCAAGCTCAGAGCATACTGCCGACACCACCACCCCCTCCTGAAGGACCGGAACCGGGTCCTCCGTATTCCCAGCCCCTGGGAAACAGCGAGATAAGGCATCCGCCTTAACATTTTTTGACCCAGGACGATATGTGACGACAAAATTAAACCTGGTAAAAAACAACGACTACCTAGCTTGTCTGGGATTCAGACGTTTAGCGGACTCTAAATATAGCAGGTTTTTGTGTTCAGTAATGACGGTGACTGGGTGGACTGCCCCTCCAAAAAATGACGCCACTCCTCAAAAGCTAACTTAATGGCCAAGAGTTGCCTATTGCCGACATCATAATTCCTCTCCGCGGACGACAATTTTTTAGAGAAGAAGGCGCACGGATGCCATTTACCAGGGGACGAACATTGTGACAATACTGCTCCCACCCCTACCTCAGAAGCGTCCACCTCAACAATGAACGGCTGTGACGCATCAGGCTGAATAAGTATGGGTGCTGAAGCAAAACATTTTTTCAAGGAAGAAAACGCTTGACAAGCCTTGTCAGACCATTTTGAAAAATCCGTCCCTTTTTTAGTCATGTCTGTGAGAGGTTTAACTATGGACGAAAATTACGAATGAATTTCCGGTAGTAGTTAGCAAACCCCAAGAAACGTTGTAATGCCTTAAGATCCTCTGGCAGATCCCACTCAAGAACTGCCCGCACTTTCCCAGGGTCCATACGAAAACCGGATGCTGACACCAGGAATCCTAAAAACTGAAGTTCCTGTACGGCGAACACACACTTCTCCCATTTGGCGTACAGTTTATTATCCCGCAAGATCTGTAACACCTGCCTAACATGCTCCTGATGAGACACAATATCCGGCGAGTAAATTAAGATATCATCCAGATATATGACCACAAACTGTCCCATTAGGTGGCGAAAGATGTCATTTACAAAGTGTTGAAACACCGCCGGGGCAATACTCAGACCAAATGGCATGACAAGGTTCTCATAATGCCCCTCCGGAGTGTTAAATGCCGTCTTCCACTCATCCCCCTCCTTCATCCTAATCAGATTGTACGCCCCTCTGAGATCCAACTTAGAGAACCATTTGGCACCCACGATCTGATTGAAGAGATCGGGAATAAGTGGGAGCGGATACGGATCTCGGACCGTAATCCGATTAAGCTCACGGAAATCCAGGCAAGGGCGTAGGCCTCCATCTTTTTTTTTCACAAAGAAGAACCCCGCGGCCACCGGGGAAGATGAAGGTCTAATATGCCCCTTAGCCAGACTCTCTAAAATATAATCCTTCATGGCCTGTCTCTCAGGACCAGAAAGGTTATACAACCTAGATTTCGGTAATTTGGCCCCAGGGATCAAGTTAACAGAACAGTCATATTCGCGATGAGGAGGTAATTCTTGACACCCTTTCTCCGAGAATACATCCTCAAAGTCTACCAGAAATGGAGGTAAGGCCTTAGGAGCGACCGTACCAATGACCGTATTCATGCAGTTTTTATTACAGAATTCACTCCATTGACTTATCTCTCTGGATTGCCAATTAAATAACCGGGTTATGCTTAGTTAACCAAGTTAGGCCCAGCACTATAGGAGTAGGAAGACCCTCCAACACATAACAAGACAACAGTTCTTTATGTAACGCCCCCACTTGAAGATCTATGTTATGCACTGCTTGCAAAAAACTTCCCTGACCGAGAGGTCTGGCGTCGATCGAGAATATGGGGACGGGTTTAGCCAACACACTCAATCGCATACCTTGAACCCGGGCAAAGCGAGCATCCACCAGATTAGCCCCGGCCCCACTATCCAGAAGAACAGATATCCTCTCAGTTCTCGCACCCACCACCACCTCCGCCGGTACGAGAAACTGAGACGAATTTAGGGACGAAATACTTACTCCCAGATTGCCGTCCACAACACAATCTGGGATCAATAGTTTTCCGGCGACTTCTCACTCTGCAAAGAACGGGATGGACACCCCCCAATAAAATGTCCCTTTTTCCCACAGAAGAAACAACTTCTTGTTTTGTGGCGCCCCACCGATCCCCTCCCCCGGAATGATGTCCCTCCTAATTGCATAGGCTCCTCTGGACTGACTAGGGGAACCTCCGTATAAGGGACCCTTGAGGAAGGTGGAGTCATAACAGGGGGCGAAGTTACCCCGCACCTCTCCCGAAGACGTCTGTCAATACGAATAGCAAGGGCCATAGCGGCCTCCAGTGACGTGGGGGGGTCATACTGTGCCAGCACATCCTTTAATTTGTCAGATAAACCTTGACAAAACGGCTCCTAAGAGCCGGGTCATTCCACTGGGTGTCTGTGGCCCACCTACGGAACTCCGAACAGAATTCCTCCGCCGGACGATCTCCCTGCTGTATCCTACGTAACTTAGATTCAGCAAGGGAGACCCGATCCGGGTCATCATATACAAGACCCAGAGCTGAAAAAAACCCATCCACTGACTGGAGAGCTGGGGAGCCCGGGGGAGAGCGAACGCCCAGGATTGGGGGTCTCCTTGTAGGAGCAGATGACAATCCCCACCCTTTGTTCTTCACTCCCAGATGACTGAGGTCGCAGCCGAAAGTACAATTTACATGCCTCCCGGAAAGCAAAAAACTTGTCCCGCCCCCAGTGAATCTGTCAGGGAGAGCTACTTTAGGTTCAGGTCCGGCCTGCTCCGGGGGGTACAAAACCTTGGACTTAACGTCCGCCAGCTCCATGGACAAACTCTGCAACTGCCGAGCAAGACTGACTACTGGATCCATGGTGACTGGAGAAAATCTATAGTGGTCGGTGAAAATGTCACGCTGTCTCTGCATAAAGAGGACCGGGGTCTATGCTGACCCTAAGCTGGGGTCCTGACTAATCCCTCTACCTGGAGGTACTGTTGATGGTACAGAGGTCCAGGCCGCCAGCGTAACCCTATCTCCTGTGAATCCCTGACAACTGTAATCTAGTCCTGAGAAGGACTCTGATTACCACCACAGGGAACGGGAAGGTAACTGCCTACACACAGTATAAGACGAACGAGACAGTACAAGGGGTAAAATAAAAGACACCTTGCATACAAAACAACAACTACAGAGGGAACACCAAATGGTAAGGAGATAAATAATAAAGCGAGGAGAGGAGAAAACCACAACAGGTACTCTTAGCTTTAGACTTCTCAATATGATCCGCTCTGCTGGTCTGCATGAATGCTTTCACCGACACTTCCCTAGCAGACAGGCAGGTATATGAAGAAATCCAATTATCGCAACATTAATTGCAGCTGAGCAAGGCTGGTCTTGTCCAGCACAGAGAGAGGGAGAATTAACTCTCTCACTGCCGAAAAACACCCAGCAGCAGAAACTCAGCTGTGAGAAGTCAGGGTGTGCAATCGCGACGATCTTCGCAGCGACACACCCGTGACAGGTGGATCCTCAAGTCCAAGATCCAAGTGGGCACACGGACATTGGTACAGCAAGTGAGGCACGCAGAACACAAATAGCTGGGATACTGAAATCTCAGGTGGGAGACATCTAGGAGATCACAGATATGCAGCAGAGATGCTGGAAACCGTAGGTGGAAGACATCCAGGAGACGCGGTCAGGCAGCGGATATGCTGAAAACCGCAGGTAGGCAGGAGATGTCCAGGAGACCAAAGACAGGCTGCTGGGATGCTGGAAACTGCAAGCAGGCGGGCGACATCCAGGAGACCATGGACAGTCTGCTGGGATGCTGGAAATCACAAGGAGGAGAGAGACATCCATAAAGCAGCTGGGATGCTGGAAACTGCATGCAAGCGACATCCAGGAGACTGCAGACAGGCACCTGGGATGCTGGAAACCGCAGGCAGGCGGGAGATGTCTAGAAGTTGGCAGGCAAATGGAAACTGTGGACAGGCGGAAAACATCTAGGAGGCTGCAGGCAGTCAGCTGGGAAGCTGGAAACCACAGGCAGGCGGAAGACGTCCAGGAGAACGCAGGGAACCAGCAGAGCAGTTCAAAGTACTTAGAGCAACTCAGAGTCTTAGAAGCACTGATGTCTAAATACCAAGGTACAGGTCTGTGTCTTGGTGAGCCTTATAAAGGCCGAGGCAGGTGCTCTCATGGGATCATGACGGGCCATCTGCAAAGCCTGCCGTGGAGTACAACAGAGTCTAGCAGACCGGGGTGAGGGAAGCAAAGCAAGGATCCGTACAGGAGGGTAACACTTTAACTGCAGGCATTTGGGTGAACTCTTAAGGTACTGCCACACTAAACAATCCCGCTAGCGATCACGATAACGACGCATACTAATGCGATCGCTAGCGGGATTGTTTCTATATCGCTGATAGCGGCTTAACTTAGCGATGTCGTTAAGGACGCTATCGCGGTTAGCGATCTCCTTAACGACTTTAGCGGTACAAAAGTACCGCTAAATCGCTAAGAAAAGGTGCCACACTCAGCGATATATACTTACCAGCAGGGGTGCCGACGATAAAATAGGGTCCGGAACGATGTCAGCGACGAGCGAGATCACAGCAGGATCTCAGCAGGGGCCACGTCGCTGGTAGATGCCGCACACAACAACATCGCTAACGGGATCGCTAAATAGTGACGTTTTTTAGCTATCCCGTTAGCGATGTTGTTTAGTGTGGCATACCCTTTAGTGTGACTTCTACCTCTGCACTTTTGACTCGCCTCTTCTTCATTGCTTATGATTGGAAGTCTATTACTCATGTATACAAAATACCCAAATCTATGAATCAGGGATATCCCTGGCATATCAGCTCTTCAGACAGCTAACATGGATTTCTTTGTATCCTTCCTGCGGGTTCTGAAACAGCTGAGGTCAGTCAGTTTCACAAGTCACCTCCAATTTTGCTCTTGCCCTGAGCTTGTGCACTGAATATTTTCCAGTGCTGCTTATGTATGCAGTGGAAGTGTAGACATACTCTGAGCTTCCTGTCTGCTCCAGCAAGAGTCATTTGCCTGCAAGTGAAAAGCTGCCATCTTGCTTTTGATCTAGTAGACAAGTTGGAAGCCTATGTGTCACATTCACTCGGCTTCAGTTGCGGAACATTCATGCTGCGTTAATATAGTGGATGTGTTCATATGTGTCTGCACATATATATTTTTACAGATACAGTTCATATGTTTAAACAGAATGAGTATTTGTAATCACTGAAATGTTTGTGTATATATACAGTGCAGACCAAAAGTTTGGACACACCTCATTTAAAGATTTTTCTGTATTTTCATGACTATGAAAATTGTACATTCACACTGAAGGCATCAAAACTATGAATTAACACATGTGGAATTATATACTTAACAAAAAGGTGTGAAACAACTGAAAATATGTCTTATATTCTAGGTTCTTCCAAGTAGCCACCTTTTGCTTTGATGACTGCTTTGACAGCTATACCCCGGGCAGTAGGGTTTGTCCCTACCATATCTAACAATCAGCCCTGATTAGACACAATGGGTAGGGACACCCGCCATTGACAATGGGAATCCGACAACACAGTTGTCAGTTCATTGACATTTCCAAACCCCCCCTCCGATATGTAGCGCATGTTGCTGAGTTCTTCAACCACCATACAGAAGATTCAATCTGACATATCCCGACAGTGTGACATGTCAGAAGATTACTTTTGGGTGGCTCCGGTAATTATGTCATATATGTCATATATTTAGCTTTTTGCACACCACTCAGTTTATGATCAATGCAGCCTATTCCGCGAGGCACTTGACACACTGCCCTAGTTTGACATTTCCCTTTCATTGAAGGTGACAAGTAGCGCAGATGAGTCAGCACATCACTGTATTTGCAGCATGCATTATTTGCATTTTGTGTGCAGGATATTTCTCGTCCAAGTTATTTAAACATTTGCAGCTCTGCACATCTTAAAAGGCATAAGTCATCAATATAAATGCAGCACATTAAACCATTTAGCTGAATGGATCTATAATTATAGTTTGGCTCTGCAATCACTTTTCCTGTGCATTAGATTGGCATTCAGAGTATGCTGCCTGCTTTGGTTTGTTGTTGGCTGTGTGCATACATCGAGTAGTAAAAAAATCTGATATATCAAGTGGTATCACAGGCAGTTGCCATATATTAATGGAAATCTGACATTAATTTTATGCTTCTCAATCTGAAGAAAGAAAAACATAATGACAGAGAGCCTGATTCTAATGCTATGTTAAAAAATGGTTTAAAATATGTGCATGTAAATATATCTACATAACAAAACCAATCTGCATAATGTAAAATCAATTCAATACAATCAATTAAATGACTAATACATTAGTCGCAAATAAATCCATACATCTTGTTTAAAGACTCGCTTTGTAGGAAATATAAACCTAATAAAAGAAAAATTAGCTATTGCTGGAATTACGTGTTGGTTCAGATTTTATGTGCAGATGTTATGAATGTAGAATTCGCCATTTTTATATTGCTGGCAGAATGGGTGAGTTTTAACTTATGGTAACTTTATCCACATTTTGTTTTATGGAAACATTGGCTTTTGTTGCGCGGCCAAGCCGTTCAGTGCACTTTCCCACCTACTTGTTTTACATCTCTCAGGCCTTCTCTCCCTTGATTGACCGCTCTAGCCAGAGGAGAGTGGCGTAAGATGGAAATGGTAAGGAGATTTCTGGCAAAAAAAAAAGGATTTAGATGCTAAATATGTAATTTCTATTAGGACTATGTTCCCTACAAGTCGCTGTGCTTGGTTTGAACAGTCGTTTTATGCTGACAGGCTCACCCTTGTATTTTGTTGTGTGTGTAATGATGTAGACTTATTTTCTTTCTGTGTTTGTGGGTTTTAATCTTTCATAAAATTGTGTTCCAGGCTTGCAAATTAACCAGAAGATTGTGACTGCTTACCCTCAGGTGATACTGGTTCGGGTCCCAACTCCGACAGTGCAATCCGATAGCGATATAACTGTTTTGCGACACCTTGAGAAACTAGGTTGCCGTCTTGTCAATCGCCCACAAGCCATTTTAAACTGCATTAACAAGTTCTGGACGTTTCAGGAATTAGCTGGACATGGAATTCCTTTACCAGATACTTTCTCCTATGGTAAGTCCCAGGAGCTGTTTCCAGACATGTCACATACAATGGGGCAATTTAGTGCTGTACGGTATGTTAATGCGGGGCGATACATGGACCAATTTATGGATGCAGCATTATGTCCTCCATAGTTTGTCCTCCGACAGTCAAACCACAGGGGTTCAGTGTTGTGGTCAAAAGAAGTTTCAGACTGGGGTGCCAAGGGCCCACCAGTAACATTGACTTGGGGGGAGCCCACTTTTCACCTGCATACAAATATTACACTACCCTCATTCACAAATGTACCTATATCTCTATATAATAATAAACTGCGTAGTTTGGTCAATGAATGATGAGATGCTGCTTTTTTCTGTGAATCAAGTGAATTATTCCAAGTACTGCCCATACAGTGGGATTGGGGGCCCAACGGGGGATTGCCCTGTTACCCTATGGGCCAGTCCGAGCCGGGTCATAAGGGTGTGTTCACACATAGAAGATATTTCCACAACTATACTCTCTTTCAGAGATTCGGGGTATTTTGCATATGAGAAAAAATGGACCATTTTTGATTAGGGTGCTGGATCCGGTTTTCATTCATTTTTGGTCCATGCGTCCATTTTTACCATCAGTATGCATCCGTTTATCTAGTATGGAAAAAAAAAAATTCCAAATTTCTCTCATCCATTAAACAGTAAAAAAACAGACAGCACTCAATTGACACACAGATGACAACCTTGTGCTGTTTTTATTTTTTTCTCTGACCCATTCATTTGGGCGAGTTTGACATCAGTGAAAATGGACGTCTTTTTATTTTGTAGACAGTCAGTCAAAAAACACACAGATATGCAAACAGCCCCATAAAAAAAACACGGATAGAACAAGTATGTGAAAAATGGATTCAGATTAAGGCTTTATATGCAGCAAAATCTGCAAGTGTTACAAGCAGATTTTGCGGTGGTTTTTGTTGCAGATTTGCTGCAGTTTTAACCCTTTGCATTCCAAAGAGTGAGATCCAAAATGAATTGACCTACTGCAAATTTTCCATGTGGAAATATTCTGCATTGTGTAGATGTAAATTGATGAAATCTCACCCATTTAGTTGTAATTTAATAATCCACTCTTGACTATTTGAAGAGGAAGAGGACTAGAATTCTAGCGCCACCTATTGGAAGCAGCGAGTCAATATCGACCCTTTAATGAGCCTTGTCACATGACTTAGGATGAAAGTCAAACCAGAATCTCAATTTTCAGACACGGTGTTTTGGAGTGTTGCCCCCTCATCAGTGAAAAGTATGAGATCTGATTTGGCTAGGTGAAAGACTCTGGTCTGTGTTTTAAGGGGTAACATTTCTCCTTGTGGAGAGTGACAAGCCAAGCCTGTCATGTCAGAGTGTAGAGACTTATAAGCCATGCATGCTAATCTGGGAAATTGCTTCCAATAGGTTGTGTTAGGCCGGCGTCACACTGGCGACAGAATCGGACGACTGCAATACGATGAAAAATCGTATTGCAGTCTGCCCTATGTTAATCTATGGAGCAGCTCCTAGTATCAGATTTTTTGTGGTCCGTTTTAAACGTCCGTGTGCAATCGCAGCATGCTGCGATTGTCACCGATTGTGGGTCGACTATCGCCAATGCAAGTCTATGGGAGCGATGAAAAATCGGATTACAAACGGACCGCATGTGTGACTTGCGATTAAATCGCATCGGTGTCCTTTAGAAAAGTCGGCAATTCATCCCCGGCTATACTGTAAAAGCACACTGACAGCTTTAATAAAGAATAGAAAGAATAGATATACACACATAGAATACATATATATATATATGTCAGTGTGACATGTATATATATATATATATATATATATATATATTATAGTTCCTAGACTTCTACATACTGTAATAGCCGCTAATTCAATTGCCGGCTTTTGTGAAATCACAGAAGCCGACATGAAATGATACATTGTTTCCACACAGTTAACCATGTCATTTCCTGTATTTTGATATTTGTTTAGAACTTACAATTACATGAGTGTATTTGTGCAAAATTTCAGACATGTAGGGGTTAATTAAAGGTGTAAATTCGTTGAAAAAAAATGCGTGGGCTCCCGCTGTATTTTCTCCACCAGACAGACAAAGCAAGCGAGTGGGGCAGATAATAACAGCCTAGGGAGGGTAAATTTTTTTTGTGCCCCCCCTGGCTACTAACATCTGCCCCCAGACACCCCAGAAAGGGCAAATCTATAATTAGATTCGCCCTTTCTGGCACTTTGCCCGTCTTTTCCCATTGCCCTGTAGCGGTGGCGAATGGGTTAATAATGTCACCTTAATGTCACCTTAGTATTGAAAGGTGACCTTAAGGCAGGTTAATAATTGAGAGCTGTCAATTAGACAAATATCAATTATTAATCCTATTGAAGTAAATAAAAAAACACAAACACTTTAAGAATAAATAATTTTAATGAAATAAAAACACATATTTTTGACCATCTTTTATTTCACTCTTAATCCGTTCGAAGCCCTTGTTCTTCTAAAATAAATATAAAATAATAAAACAACATTATTCTTACCTATCTGGCAATCTGTCCCGTCCCACGATGTAATCCTTCACAAAGGGTTAACTAGCAATCAGATAAGCAGCGCAAGTAATCCTGCTGCTCATCTGATAGCTCCTGAATGAATGAGCTTATCTCCTGCCGACAGGAGAGGATGTGATTAATGAATGAAGCTTAATTGATTGTATCCACTTTCACGTTAGGTCAGGTCACTGAAGTGAAAGTGGCAATAAATCAATTAAGCTCCATTCATGAATCTATTCCTCTCCTTTCGCTGGGAGAGTAACTGATTCATTCAGGGGAATACAGGTCTGAGACAGCATTATTAGCTCTCTGCGACCTGTAACCTGTTAACCCTTTCTGATGGATTACACCGTGGGACCTGACTGTACATCGGATTGGTAAGAATCATTTTGCTTTTTTATTTTATTTTTATTACAGGAAATGGTTTTTGCAGGAAAATAAAATATGGTCAAAAACTGTGTGATTATTTCATTAAACTTCTTTTTTATTAAACTGTGTGTGTTTGATTTTTCTATCATACAATAGGATTAATAATTGATAGTTGTCTAATTGACAGCTCTCAATTATTAACCTGCCTTAAGGTCACCTTTCAATACTAAGGTGACATTAAGGTGACATTATTAACCCATTCGCCACCGCTACAGGGCAATGGGAATAGACGGGCAAAGTGCCAGAAAGGGCGAATCTAAATATAGATTTGCCCTTTCTGGGGTGTCTGGGGGCAGATGTTAGTAGCCAGGGGGGGCACAAAAAAAAGTACCCTCCCTAGGCTGTTATTATCTGCCCCCACTCGCTTGCTTTGTCTGTCTGGTGGAGAAAATACAGCGGGAGCCCACAAATTTTTTTTCAACGAATTTACACCTTTAATTAACCCCTACATGTCTGAAATTTTGCACAATACACTCATGTAATTGTAAGTTCTAAACAAATATCAAAATACAGGAAATGACATGGTTAACTGTGTGGAAACAATGTATCATTTCATGTCGGCTTCTGTGATTTCACAAAAGCCGGCAATTGAATTAGCGGCTATTACAGTATGTAGAAGTCTAGGAACTATAAATATATATATATATACATGTCACAATTACATATATATATCTATATATATATGTGTTCTATGTGTATATATCTATTCTTTTTTTTGTGATTGAAATACTATTCTTTTGGATCCATTATATGTCAGTTTTGCAAGCCTGTGAGAAATTCTCGCAAGTCGGATGAAAATCGGATGTTACAAGGTACACACACATGCGACTAAATCGCATCTTTGAAGGAAAATCGGATGACAGAAGGATGTGTGATGTTTGCATTTTGATCCGACAATCGACCGACTAAAACGGACCGATTTTTTGTAGTTGTGTGTGACGCCGGCCTTAGAGTTCTAGTCATCTTTCTCTCTGAAGAGGCAATTTGCATATTTAATTTCCCAGAGGAGCATTGCATGGCTAAGAAGTCTCCTCACGCTGACATACCAGGCCTGGCTTGTCACTCTGCACAAGGAGAAATGTTACCCTTTAATCCACACTGGAAACTTATAGGAAACATGCAACTTTAGAACATATTCCAAGTCTAAATTCACACGCTGCATACTTGGTGTGGATTTTTCTGCAGTGAATCTGAATCCACAGAAAGAATTAACATGCTGCAATAATACAAACTTGCACTACATTTGAATTAATGCTTAGAAAAGGGACGTCCGCATTCACTCATCAATTTTGCCGGCCCTACAAAATGCTGCTGATTTTATGTTTAAAATCCTCACCAAATGCACAACAATGCTACGTTCTCACATTATGTGTTTGGTGCAGATTTTTCCTAAAGCTAGGTTCATATGTTGCATATTTGGTGCAGATTTTCCTTAAAATTTTACATAAAGTCCGCAACATTTTACAGTACCAGCAAAGTGGATTTGTTTTAACTTAATCTCATCCACATGATGTTTTTTCTGTGTGTGTAAATTCGCATGGAAGTATTTTTTGTTGCGTTTTTTAAATCCCACGCTGTATTACAATATTGGCGATAACTTGCACCATTGCAGTGTAAATGATTGCAATCTCACAGTGCGATAATGGCTGGATGTACATGAACTTGCACTGGAGAGTGAGTTTTCAAGTGAAGAGCAGTTGAAAATTTTGGGTATGTGCACACCATGTCTCTTTCAGGGGGTCTCTGACTGGAAACCACCTGAAAAAAACACTGCAAAAAAACAAAAATTAACATAGCGCACAGCAATGTCAAAACGACATTGCTGTGCGCATGTGCAATCCCATGTCACTTCTTTTAACTGTTTCAGGGTTCGGAATCCTTGAAGCAGATTAAAGAAGTAACATGTTCGTTCTTTGTGCGCACCCGATATATATACTTGACAATATAGAGCTAAAATGCTGCTACAAAAATGACAGCAAAGCCTCCAGTGAAGCCTATTTAGGTAAACGAGCCCTGGCTTTTTTTAATTACCTTTTCTTAGAAAACTTGGTGGTTCCACCGGCATCTTAAAGACGCCCGAGTGTACATACCTCTCTCACTATGGAGAAACTGTCCTGTCCTTCTAACACATGCAAATATGGAGGAACTGTCCTGTCCTGCATCACACATGCAAATATGGAGGAACTGTCCTGTCCTGCGTCACACATGCAAACCTAATATTAATAGAACTGTGTAATCTTTAATTTTCCCTGCAAAAAATAAAAAATATACTTGTTTTCAAGGTCTTCCATAGATGATCGCTGGTGGTCCCAGCAAAGGGACTCTTTGCCATCTGTGTGAATATGCCCTTAGATGAGGGATTTTTCATTGTCGTCACAGGTGCCTTCTTACATGGAGGGCAACCAGTGCCAGCTGGGATTTATTTGCCATAGGAGCACCTGGTAATTACAATATAAATCCCAGCATGCACTGTTTCTCCTCATATGACTTGGTGCTAACGTCAGTTTTTCTCACAAGATTTACAGGTTCATTGGAAGGACGCTGATTTCTTTTCTATTCCTGCTGAACCATAAAAATAGAATTTACCTTTAAAACAGGGCTGTCCGCCGAAGCAAGGCCAAAGTGTTCTGCATAGTAATGGTGTGGCTAGCAGATCAGCTACCGGAGTGGTCAAACCGGACAGATCCAGCAATACCATAATCAATGCCAAGGACCGGATCAAAAATTGATGTAAACGGTACTTGTGTATACATAATACATAATAACTAGCAGTAAATGGGTTTTGGAATGGATGCTGGGCTCTATCCACTTGCATATGGGCCAATATATACATTATTGGGGGGATTAATGTATGGCTTACGTTATTTTTTTTTATTATTTTTTAACGTGGCAGGTGGACACGATGAATTTGCAAAAATGATAGATGCAGCGGAACCTCTTGGATATCCTGTTGTTGTGAAAAACACCCGAGGGCATCAAGGTAATTTTTTGTGGACTGGATATGGTTAATGTCCCTTAAAGAGAATCTGTCAATTCGATCAACTGTACCCAAACCCTACATATGGGGGTGCAGTTCTTTGAAATGTAAGGATTTATGCGCATGTTGCGTATTGCAGCAGAACCTTCTACCAAGTACCCCCATGTTTTCCAAACTGTCCCCATTATGCTGTTAGGCCTATCAAGGACTTGATTGGGGGGGTGGGACAAGGAAGTAGCACTGTGAGAATCCCTCCTGGGTAGGTTCAAGCTTCAAACACATAGAGCTGAGTCCCCAAAATCTCTAGGACAGCAAAGAAGAAAGCACGACTCTAGAAAGTCCAAAGTAACAGGGGTTTAGTAACCCATCACAATACAGAGACCGTACAACGTAGAGGAGCTGAAATGTTTCATGGTTTCTGTATTGTGATTGATAAACGAACCGTGTTCCTTTCAAGGTTTTGGAGTGCTGCTTTCTTCTTCTTCATCCAAGGACTTGATTGGGATGCAGAATTAGGACTCTACATGGTAATGGAGGTGGTTTATGAGGCTTGGGGGACCTGACCTGCTGCATACAGTCATCCTGAGCAGGTCCTTAGCTTTGCTATTTTGATGTACAGTATACCTAGTCGATGACCTAAACGATGGCTTTCTCTACACTTTGTACCCGTTTCTTTAGCTTTTTGATATTGAATCACTGTTAAAAGCACCACTCCAGCGGGGTTTTTTGTTGTAGGGCTGGAATGGTGCTTCTAACGTAAGGCGCCGTACACTTAGCCTTATACTTACCAGCTTCTGTCTTCTGCTGTTATCCACGCTGCTCCTGTTGGTCTCTGCAGTTTGTGACCTGCCGCTTCGTTTCAGTGTTTGCTGGAGCTGGAGGTCACTTTCCAAGCTTTTTTCTAGATCTCATAGACTTGTATTGAGAGCTTGTGACTATTACCTCTAACACTTCTGGTTAGTCAGAAGTTGCGGGCACAAGGTGGCATCAGAAGACCGAAACGGTGCTGGGAACAGCTGAAGACGGCGGGTGGTGAGTATAATATTAGCGCAAGGGATCTTACGTTAGTGGCACCACTCCAATTCCACCGAATAAAAAAACATCAAAGTGGTGCTTTAAAGCCATGGATATTGCATTTGGTAGCCAGAGACAGTGTTTCAGGTGTAGTAAAATAGCCCTCAGCTGGACAATGAAGATATAAGTGATTAAAAAACTTAATGACATGGCCTTCTGAGGTGTACCATGCGTGACCGTGTGCAGCCAGAAGCTCAGTCCTAGTACAAAGGCTGTACCTGGGCTCCTACCCAACATCATTATCTTCTAAATCTGTCCCTGACAGCTGGGTCCTAAGGGCTTGTGGCTGAGAGGTCCAATGTGACCACAACGACCTCTATCGATACACTATCGTTCGTTAGTAGAAAAATGAGGAATCCTAGGTAAGACTCTGGAAAGCCTACCTAATTGGCGGGCACGGCTCGCTGTACCATTTCTGTTTCAATATTTAATAGGAGTAATTAACAATGCTTATGACCAAAACATCATCCTAGTGGAGGATAAGAACATAACAGGCAGTAATGTAACAAAGCCAGGGTAAAGAAATAGAAAAATAGTTGGTAACGTTGGGCAAATTCCCCCCCAATTTGTATAGAGACCTCCTCCCCCAAGACTCGCGAAGAAGAAAAATATTTTATCAATCTCACTAAGCTAGTCTTATTTAAAGGGAAACTTCAGAAACTTAGACCCCCTCTAAAACATGTCTATGCACATGTATCCCAAAGAAAATTAACCTCATTGGTACCTGTATATTTTTATTCTGTTGCCTGTATTTTGATCGATCCCCACTTTTTTTGCTGAATGTGAATGAGTACCTAAGTGCAGTGGGCGGGATAATGCACTTACTAAAACCCTGCCTCCTCAGTTATTAACATTATTGGGGCCTCCCTCTTTCTGTTGATTGCTAGCTAACTTCACCTCTAATGTCAGGCTTCACTCTTCTATTCTGCATGGAGCTGCAGCAGTCTCCGCTCACAGTACCGTTTACTAGAATGTGACCGGTGGCTGTGTGCATGCCACAGGACTTTGATGGACAGCGGGCTCTGCACGGATATCAATCAAAGTGCTAGGGCTTTCTTACAGCCCTCAAAGTAAAATGAGCGGTGCTATGAGCGATGACTGTAGCCTCCCCATGTTCACCCCCATGACTTAAAGCTGGGGAGGAAATAAATTAATTTTCTTCTGGTAGCCGCACTTTCTATAAGGCGGGTTTGTAAAACTATTTACCTGCAGATTAAGCCTATACAGTCATGGCTGAATGTGTTGGCACACTTAAAATTGTTCTAGAAAATTATGTATTTCTCCAAGAAAATCATTGCAATTACACATGTTTTGTTATACACATGTTTATTTCCTTTGTGTCTATTGGAAGAACAAAGAAAAACAGAGAAAAAAAGGCAAAGTGAACATAATTTCACATAAAACCCCTAAAATGGTCTGGACAAAACTGTTGGCACCTTCAACTTAATATTTGGTTGCACACCATTTGGAATAAATAACGGCAATCAATTGCTTCTATTAACCATCAACAAGCTTCTTACACCTCTCAACTGGAATTTCTCAACTCTTCTTTTGTAAACTGCTCCAGGTCTCTCATATTTGAAGACTCCTTCTCCCAACAGCAATTTTAAGATTGTTGGCCACTTCAGAACTCTCCAGCGCTTTGTTTCTTTCCATTTCTGGGTGCTTCTTGAAGTATGTTTGGGGTCATTGTCCTGCTGGAAGACCCATTACCTTGGAAGCAAACCCAGCTTTCTGACACGGGGCACTACATTGCTACCTTAAATCCTTTGGTAATCTAAAGATTTCATGATGCCTTGCACCCAGATCCATAGGCAGCAAGACAACCCCAAAACATATTTGAACCTCCACCATATTTGACTGTAGGTACTGTGTTCTTTTCTTTGTAGGCCTCATTCTGTTTTTGGTAAACAGTAGAATGATGTGATTTACCAAAAAGCTCTATCTTGGCCTCATCTGTCCACAAGATGCTTTCTCAGGAAGATTTTGGCTTATTCACATAAATTTTGACAAACTGCCATCTATCTTTTTTATGTCTGTGTCAGCAGTGGTTTCCTCCTGGATCTCCTGCCATATCATTTCATTTAATTCAAATGAGCCTGCAGGACAGCTTTAATTTCTTTGGAACTTGATTGGGGCTGATTATCCACCATCCGGACATGAAATATATGAAACTGGAATTGCATTACTGCTCTAGAAAATAGGTTAAAAGGAAGATACTTAGCGCATAAATTCACCAATTTATGTGTGCCCATCCTATGGCGGTTTTAGTCACTGCCTACCCATATAATTGTGAGCTAGCAGCCCAAGAGAAGTAAATATTAGGATAGGTTCCCAGCAAAGAGGTCGCCTTGTCATTGGCTGCTGGGCACACATTTATTGCCAAATGTAATGCGCTAAGTATCTTAATTTTAACCTATTTTCTAGAGCAGTAATGCAAATCCAATTTCATATATTTCATGTTTATATGCTATACCGTTACAGAGTGCAACTTTGTTAGTTATATATGGAGATGGCTACTCTTAGCATGCACCTGTCCACAAATGTTTTCTGTTTGGAAGTGATGGTCAGTCTTTGATATTTATCCAACATCCAGACTACCCTGTGTTGCAACCTTTCATCAATTTTTTTCTCTGCCATCCACGTCCTGGGAGATTAGCTACAGTGCTATGGGTTGTAAACTTCTTGATTATGTTGCGCACTGTGGACAAAGGAACATCAAGATCTCTAAAGATGGACCTTGAGGTTGTTGATATTTTTCAACAATTTTGGTTCTCAATTCCTCAGAAGTTCTCTTCTCTTCCTGTTCTCCATGCTTAGTGTGGCACACACAGACACACAATGCAAAGACTGAGTTAACTTCTCCCCTTTTCATCTAGTTTCAGATATGAATTTCATATTGCCCCCACCTGTTTCTTGCTACAGGTGAGTTTGAACGAGCATCACATGCTTGAAACTATGTTGTTTACCCACAATTTTAGGAAAGGTGACAACAATTTTGTCCAGCACATTTTTGGGTTTTATGTGAAATTATGTTCATTTTGCCTTTTACCTCTGTTTTTTTTTGTCATTGTTCTTATACACAGAAAGGAAATAAATATGTGTATAACTAATTGCAGTAATGTTCTAGGAGAAATACTTCATTTTCTGGAACAATGTCAAGGGTGCCAATACTTTCTGAAGAAGATAAACATATGGGAATGAGATTGTATTTCAGTAATTTTCTCATTAAGGGGAGCTTGCAGGGGATCTTTCTTCAAATTAGCTGGTGTAAATGAATACATTAGGTTATATCCCAATCTCTATAATCTTAACTTTGGGACAATACTATCAAATGTGATACAAGGTGCCCTGCATGGCATATCCTCAGAAGCAATAAGGAAAGAATTTATGTAGTCTAGAGGTGGGTCATGTCCAGTGGCAGAGCTTGCAATGTGGGGGTCCCAGTGCAAAATCTCCAACAGGACCACCAACTGTCATGGATCATTAATGGTACTGATCTTCTCATATGTGCCAAAGGGACAATTTGTGGCCTCTTCGGCCATCCATTTGAGTTATGCCCCTGGCCATGTCCCATTTCATTAGTACCTTCTGACCCCTGTAAGTGAGACATTACTACTTGACTTCAAGGAGCAGGTAGAAGACCTATCAGTACTAATAAGAAAAATCCCAACTTTAGAGACTTGTTGATCACACACAATACCTAATCCTGTTATGTAGGATATACCATACAGGTGAGTCACCAGCCTGTCTATGTTCTGTTTTCAGCACTTGTGAGTCACCACATATTGAGTAACATATAAGATAACATCTTATTTCACGCTATGATCAAAAGCAGGAAATAACTTACAAAAACCTAGAATTAGTTTGATATAGAAAATGCACCGTAAAATACTTGCATGAACTTGAGAACTGACAAGTTTATTGGTTTCGAAATACGCTTCCATTGACTCACTAGCTTTGACAGCTTACAAAAAATCAGCAGAGGCGACAGTGAGCACTGAAGAGGACACCTGTAATAGATAAAAACTATGAGAAATACAGCCCAAGGTCTAATGGAATAGATGAGTATCAGAATACCCTGAATAATCGCTTTCTGCCATGGAGCACGTTACGCACCTCTGTATTACAGTGGCCATTCTATACGCTGGTTTTGTTTTGTCCACCAGGAAAGGCCGTGTTTCTTGCACGAGATAAACACCATTTGTTGGACATATCCCACCTAGTGCGACATGATGCACCATATCTGTTTCAGAAGTATGTAAAGGAGTCTCATGGAAAAGACATCCGGGTGGTAATTGTTGGTGGACGCGTCGTGGGATCTATGTTGCGAAGTTCCACTGATGGCAGAATGCAGAGTAATTGCTGTTTGGGTAAGTGTTAATGAAGCTCTGATTGAACATTTGTTATCGTTCCTAGTGTGATCTGACAAAACATCGGATCACACCCATACCAATGTTATGCTATGGGGCAGTGCAAATGTCCAGTTTTTTTCCTTGCAGTGAGACGGTGTCCGGGAAAAAAAATCACATGTGAGCATGATAGTTTGATCCAATATTCAGATGGCACTCGGCCATGCAATCAATGAGTCAGTGGAAAACATAGAACTGCACTCGGATGACATCTGAGTGCAGTCCGATTCCAATGGACTGACAGAATGGAGAAAATGGAGACATTTTTTTCTAAATCTTCTCCTCATCCGAGAGAATCGGATCACACTGATTAGAGTATGATTTGCATAATCGACCTGTTTCTCTCCGATGAGAGAATTTACGCTCTTGTGACCCAGCTTAAGGCTACATTCCACAATGAGTATCTGATGAGTTTTTGATATTGCATATTTCCTGCTGCATTTTTGTGTAAATTAGGTTATTGATGCAATCATGTGCTTCTTAAATGTGTTTTTCACATGTGTATCTTCTGTATTTAATTCAAATCTGGGGGGAAAATCTGCACATAAAACTGAGTGTACCCGCAAGAGAAACTGACGTGTTGCGGATTTGAAACAAGCACCGCAGGTAAGTTTACGGCACTTAAAAAAAAACATCCTCATTGCTGGAACTATAAGCTGCTGCATTTTTGGCACAGTGAAAATACGCAGCATCAAAAACTGATCGTGGGAACTTAGCCTAAATTTGCAGAAGATTGCAGTGCAAGCCAAGTGGATGAGATTGAACAATTGTTATGCACGTGTTTCTGGCCTTCAAAATCCTCAGCAAGCTCATTCTGTTGTGGAATTGGGCTGAATTTTCACTGTACATTTCACCTTTTTTATGTAGCATAGGCAAAATCTATGATGGTTCTGCCTTCTTCAACAAAAACTGCAGCTAGCATATGCGAATTGCTAAGATTGCTCCTGTCTTCAGAGCACTCACCGGCTCAGTTTCATAGAGGTTCAAAGTTCATTTTTGCAGTAATGCTACCTTTATATGAGGCCGGGTAAGTAAGCTTGTTCATGTTCAGTTCTCTACTTGGAGCTGATCTTGTTTTAGTAGTTATAAAAGTTCTGAAGGACGCCTTGTAAGTGACGAAATCCCGACTGCCTGCAACCGCCATCTTAGGGAGAAACTTGAATACAAGAGATGTAAGCATACATGCTAACAGAACATGACTCCAAATTGGGAAATAAAGACTTGTCACAGGACCACTCAGTAGCACCCCCAAATGATAGGGACTTTTGGACATGATTTGTATAAACCCCTTTCCTTATGCTGCTTAGTTTGCAGTATTGTCCTGGTAAATTAGGAATTGTTGGCAAGTATACTGTCATGGCTGAAAGTATTGGCAGTGAGTCCACGCTCACTGCCGCAAAACAAACTTCTCATCTCTCATATCCTCCCTGTCTCACAACCCTAAATAGCTTTTCAACACTTTCAATTCTCTACTCCGTCCCCCAGCACCTCCTCCCTCTCCTCTCATTTCTGCTGAAGACTTTGCCTCTTTCTTTAAGCGGAAGATCGATACAATCAGACAAACCTTTGGCCCGCAGCCCCCAATGCCCCTCTTAGCTGCTCAGCCCTGTTCCTCCAAAACCAGCTTCTCCACTGTTATGTTTTGGTAGCTGAGGAGAGCAGGCAAAAACAGCAATACACCAGAGAGGTTGGAATCTATTGGATTGCAGTACCCTGACTAACCACCACAACTAAAGGCAGCCGTGGAGCGTTCCTACGTTGGTCCTAGACACCTTGTCACAGCCTGAGAGGTTAACTACACCTAAAGATAGAAAGAGGAAAGCTATCTGCCCCGGAGCAGATCCCCAAAGAACATAGGAAGCCCCAAAACATGTAATGGCGGTTAGACAAGAGGAAATACAGACACAGACAGAAAATAGTATGAGCAAACGCTGGGGCCCAATCTGCCTAG
The DNA here is from genome assembly GCA_033576555.1 of Oophaga sylvatica. Classification (NCBI taxonomy): domain Eukaryota; kingdom Metazoa; phylum Chordata; class Amphibia; order Anura; family Dendrobatidae; genus Oophaga; species Oophaga sylvatica. The sequence goes on along the minus strand of JARQOD010000003.1, from coordinate 342,258,388 downwards.
ACAGAAAAGGATAGGAAGGATACTTACTGCAATCCAAAAAAAACCCTAAAAAAAGCCAACGCTACTAATTGGAAAAACACCTGAGATCACACGATCTCTACCACCTAAATTAGTTCTCTGGTGTAACAAAACTAAGCCGCAGCCACTGAAAAAACTGGAAAAGGCAAATGAACAAACAACAGTGGCTCCAGAGGAACCGAGAGGAGCCCAAGGCCCCCCGGGGAGGGGAACCTGGCCAACCTCACAGAAATGCAGAGAAATATGCAAATGGAAAGCACAAAAACAAAAAACAGAAAATATCTTATCTGAGAGCAGAAGAAGAGGCAAGACTCAGCAAGCTTCCAAGTGAACCAGGAAACAACGTTGAGACAAGAACAATTGATCACCGGCAACCATGATGGGGGGGAAACCTCCCTTATATCCAGCCAGTCTGTGATTCCTGATTGCCAATCCTCATTGAATGGTTCAGTACTGTTTGTAACCACCAGAGGGAGCTTCTGCTCAGAATTCATTTCTAAAACATTCACAACACTCCACCATGACAGAAGATCAGCTCTCCACCCTCCTGTCAAGACCACATCTCACCAATTGCACGCTTGACCTGCTCCTGTCCCACCTCATCCCTAACCTCGCCACAGTCTTCATACAAACCCTAACAAATCTTTTCAACCTCTCACTTACAAATGGTGTCTTCCCCTTCAAACATGCCTCGATCACACCCATCCTCAAAAAGCCCTCCCTCGACCCATCCTCTGTGTCTAGCTATCGCCCGATATCTCTTCTCCCTTATGCCTCAAAACTACTAGAACAGCATGTCCATCTTGAATTGTCCTCCCACCTCTCCTCCTGCTCCCTCTTTGACCAGTTACAATCTGGCTTCCGACTGCATCACTCAACTGAAACTGCCCTAACTAAAGTCACTAATGACCTACTAACCGCCAAGAGCAAGCGACACTACTCTGTCCTCCTTCTCCAAGACCTGCTTCTGCCTTTGACACTGTGGACCATTCCCTCCTACTACAGATTCTCTCATCTCTTGACATCACAGACTTGGCCCTATCCTGGATCTCGTCATATCTAACAGACCGAACATTCAGTGTCTCCCTCTCCCACACCACCTCCTCACCTAGCCCCTTGTCTGTCGGTGTTCCCCAAGCCTCAGTTCTAGGACTCCTACTCTTCTCCATCTACACCTTTGGCCTGGGACAGCTCATAGAATCCCATGGTTTGCAGTATCAGCTCTACGCCGACGACACGCAGATCTACCTATCTGGACCAGACCTCATCTCGTTACTGACCAAAATCCCACAATGTCTGTCTGATAGCTCATCTTTATTTTTTGCTTGCTTTCTAAAACTGAACATGGACAAAACAGAATTAATCATCTTCCCCCATCTCACTCTACCCCTCCACCAGACCTATCCATCAATGTCAGTGGCTGCTCACTTTCTCCAGTCCCGCATGCTCGGTGCCTCGGGTGATCCTCGACTCTGCCCTCTCTTTCAAGCAGCATATCCAAGCCTTTGCCTCCTCCTGCCGACTCAAACTCAAAAATATTTCTCGGATCCGTGCATTCCTTGACCATGAAACCACAAAAACACTAGTGCATCGCCCTTATCATCTCCCGCCTTGACTACTGCAACCTACTACTTTCTGGTCTCCCCTCTAGCACTCTGGCATCACTCCAATCCATCTTACACTCTGCTGCCCAACTAATCCACCTGTCTCCTGCCCTCCTCAGCTACCAAAACATAACAGATGGCCGGTGATTCTGTTATGTTTTGGTAGCTGAAGAGGGCAGGAGCAAAAAAAAAACTGCAAAGGCAGCCAAACACCAGAGAGGTTGGGATCTAATAGGTTGCAGACCCCTAAACTAACCGCACAACTAGAAGCAGCCGTGGTACGTTCCTACGGAGCCCTAGACGCCTCGTCACAGCCGGAGAGATTAGCTACCCCTGAAGATGGAAAGAGAAAAGCTAACTGCCCAGGAGTAGAGCCCAAAGAAATAGGAAGCCCCCAAACATATAATGGCGGTTAGACAAGATGAAAATACGAACACAGACAGAAAATAGATTGAGCAAACGCTGGGGCCCAAACTTTCTAGATAGGACAGTACAGGAGAGAATACTGTCTGCAACCCAACAAAACCCTAGGAAAAACTCCAACACTTCTGATTCCAAAAATGCTGAGACCACACGGTCTCGACCACCTATATCAGATCTCTGGTGTGAACACACAGCTACCCAGCAGTAACAAAATCACAAGAACAAATACAAAAAGAGAACAGAGACCAGCACAAGCCCCCAAAGGGGACTCGGCTGAACTCAAAAGCAAGGCAGCAAAAAACAAGGAAAATCAAACCACAGAAAAAAAAACAGAAAGTAACTTATCTGAATGATAGCAGGAGACAGCAGAAAAGCAAGCTGAATTCCAACCAAGACCAGGAAGAAACAATTGATCACCGGCGAGGATCATGGGAGGTTAGCTCACTTATATCAGGCCAGTCCGTCCCACCTGATAACCATTCATCCATTGCAGGTGGTGGACTTTTGCTGTTCAACATAGGTTCAATACCCTCAGCAACCACCAGAGGGAGCCTCAGCTCCGAAGTCATCTCCAACACGTTCACAACACTCCTCTATGCCAAGCCCTTCACTTGCTTCCTATCGTCCAGAGGCTCCAGTTCAAAACCCTAACTATGACATACAAAGTCATCCATAACCTGTCTCCTCCATACATCTGTGACATGATCTCCCAGTACTTACCTACATGCAACCTTCGATCCTATCAAGATCTCCTTCTCTACTCCCCTCTTATCTCTTCTTCCCACAACCGCATACAAGACTTCTCCCGTGCTTCTCCCATATTCTGGAACTCTCTACCCAAACACATCAGACTCTCGCCTACCACGGAAACCTTCAAAAAGAACCTGAAGACCCACCTCTTCCAACAAGTCTACAACCTGCAGTGATCCTTAGTCTACTGAACCGCCGCCCGAGCAGCTCTCCCCTCTCCTAGTGTATACTCATCCATCCCCTGTAGACTGTGAGCCCTCGCGGGCTGGGTCCTCTCTCCTTCTGTACTTGTGTGTGCCTTGTTTTGCTCATGTCTATTGTACTTGTCTATATTTGCCCCTTCCACAAGTAAAGTGCCATGGAATAAATGGTGCTATAAAAATGTATAATAATAATAGTAATAATAATAATTTGTTCTAGAAAATAAAGTATTTTTCCCAGTTATATGTTTCATTATATACATGTTTATTTCCTTTGTGTCTATTGGAACAAAATAAAAAATCAGAGAAAAAAATTTGACATAATTTCACACAAAACTCCAAAAATGGGCCAGACAAAATTGTTTGCACTTTTGCAAAATTTTGGGTAAACAACTTTGTTTCAAGCATGTGATGCTCATTCAAACTCACCTGTGGCAAGTAACAGGTGTAGGTAAATATGAAAATCACACCTGAAGCCGGATAAAAAAAGAGAGAAGTTGACTCAATGTTTGCATTGTGTGTTTGTGTGTGCCAAACTAAGCATAGAGAACAGAAAGAGGAGAAGAGAACTGTCTGAGGACTTGAGAGCCAAAATTGTAGAACAGTATCAACTATCTCAAGGTTACAAGTCCATTTCCAGAGATCTTGATGTTTCTTTGTCCAAGGTACGCAACATAATGAAGTAGTTTACAATTCATGGCACTGTAGATAATCTCCCTGGACGTGGACGGCAGAGAAAAATTGATGAAAGGTTGGAAGGCAGGATGGTGGATTAGCAGCCCCAATCTAGTTCCAAAGAAATTCAAGCTGTCCTGCAGGATCAGGGTGCATTAGTGTCAGAACAAACATTTCAGTGAAATTAAGCGCTATGGCAGGAGACACAGGAGGACCCCACTGCTAACACAGAGACTTAAAAAAGCTAGCAGTTTTTCAAAATGCTGCTGAGCCAAAATCCTTCTGGGAAAGCGTCTTGTGTACAGATGAGACCAAGATAGAGCTTTATGGTAAAGCATATCATTCTACTGTTTATCGAAAACTAAATGAGACCTATAAAGAAAAAAATACAGTACCTACAGTCAAATATGGTGGCGGTTTCAAGATGTTTTGCGGTTGTTTTTGTCTGGCCCATTTTGGGTGTATTGTGTGAAATTATGTCTAATTTGCCTTTTTTTGTGTTGTTCCAATACAGACATAGGAAACAAACATGTGTATAACAAAACGTGTAATTGTGCTAAATTTCTGGAAGAAATATTTAATTTTTTGGAATAATTTCAAGGGTGCCAACACTTTTGGCCATGACCATATAAGCACATATTCATTAGGCATCCCTAACGGCAACTGTCAGCAGCCTTTGAAAGCGACTTGCGTATGCAGGAGGAAGGACGTAGTTATCTTCTCCTCTTCTACTGTTTGGGTTTATATAAAAATTGATGTAGCTGCTATGTAAACAATAACAGCATGGAAAGAAATGTAAGATTTGACAGCCCCTACAATATGCTTTAACCTACCTTTTTTGTGTTACAGGTGGCGTGGGCTCCACCTTCCCTCTTAGTGAACAAGGCAAACTGTTAGCTATGCAAGTGTCAAACATCTTGGGGATGGACATATGCGGCATCGACCTTCTCCTGAAGGATAATGGATCGTTCGTCATTTGTGAGGCTAATGCAAATGTTGGTTTTACTGAATTTGACCAGGCATGTAAATTAGATCTTGGCGCTATTATTGCAGATTATGCAATATCCCTTATTCCCAGTAGGCCATCTAAAGAGATGTCCCTGGTATCTGCAGCATCCAACCCTCAAGGAATCAATGAGACAAAAGCACTTGCATCTTCCAGCAATCACAAGACCAGTGATGGATCGCGCTGTAGTAATAGTGTTTCTGATGTAGAGGAAATCAGGGATTCTATCAATGCACCAAAGCCATGTTCCCCATTACAGGCAGATAGTATCTGTAATGATGTCGCAGAGTAAACTACCTCTTCATTATCAGTGTAAATGAATGCACTTATCAATCACAGTGGGAAACTCGGCTCAACAGGGGCTTGCAAATAAATAGCGAAAGATTTGTTCTGAGCCGCTATAGTGCTAAAAATGTAATAATTCTGCTGCTTCCTTCTGTCTCATCAGTAACAACGTTACTCCTGGGACCGAATTTATTATTTGCACCTATCGAATACTAAGTGGCTGTGTATGGGGGAACATGCATAGAAAAAAAAATCTTGGTGCCATGGAAGAAAGCATTCCTTCCTCATCAGTATATTGAACTGGGATTTAATGAGCAATTATATCCATAATTATTGTCTTTATTTGTTAACTGGATTTAGCCTTGTCTTCATCGTTAGGTAATATATCAATAAGACTTGAGTAATGGGCTGAAACTACTTGAAGAAGGAGGTTACATTTTAGTTTTTTTTCACTTAATTTTGATAACTATGGCATCATTTTAAGATAGAGAATATGTGCCATTGATGCAGCCCTTATAATTGCTGTAAGGTCCTGCATCAATCATGGACCGAGCCAGCTTAGAGTTGTGGAGGCCTCAGTCAAAACATTTGGGACCTCATAAATCCCAGAATCACAAAAAACAGATAGGAAAGGTGAGCGCATGTTCATGTATAGTAGATCTCTCCACAGAAGTGTATAAAAGTTATGGAGACAGCCATGACACCAACGCTTTTAGTCTTCAGTGGTTTAAAACATCATGTCTCTGCTGGATAGGATTGCCATGCTTTATCAAGGGACCTTTTTCCTGAAAGGTGGGTTCACAGATTTGGGCAGTTTATTCACTATCACTACTAAGGATATAACTAAAGAATGTTAAGCCCTACAGCAATGTTTTAAAAGGGCCCTTAAGTTCATTACAGAGCCAGGGTAAGCCCTGTCATATGTGATGAGGGTATGCTAAGACAGGATGAACTTGTATGCCCCCAAATTAGTAAAGACCCTGAGATACATGCCTTGTGTGCTCCTCCTGTTACCTTGTCTAGGCATCCTTTCAGTTGAGAATGTAAGGAACCTGGTTCATTATTGTTTGTGTGGGGTAGTGAGCTTAATGGACTCCATTAAATTAAAGTTAGCCAATCCTGCTGATATTACCAAGTTTAGATGACCATTTAGTGCACATAGGTCTTTCCAACTGTCCCCCGAAAGATGATGATATCAGGGTAGATAATAAATGTCAGGCAATCTGAATCAGAACGTCTGACCCTTTAGAGAATCAGAACGTCGTACCCTTTAGAGAATTAGAGCGTTTGACCCTTTAGAGAATTAGAACGTCCGACCCTTTAATGAATAAGAACATCGGACCCTTTAGAAAATCAGAACGTCGGACCCTTTAGAGAATCAGAACATCGGACCCTTTAGAGAATCAGAACGTCGGACCCTTTAGAGAATCAGAGCGTCGGACCCTTTAGAGATTCAGAACGTCCAACCTTTTAGAGAATCAGAATGTCGGATCCTTTAGAGAATTAGAACGTCGGACCCTTTAGAGAATCAGAACGTCGGACCCTTTAGAGAATCAGAACGTCCGTCCCTTTAGAGAATCAAAACGTCCAACCCTTTAGAGAATCAGAATGTCCTGTTGGTGGCTCTTGAGGACCAGAATTGGGGAACAGTGCTTCAGAGTAGTGAATCAGAACATTCGACCTTTTAGTGAATCACAACATACAATGGTCTGACCCTGTAGTGCCGACCCTGTAGTGGATCAGAATATCCATTCCTTTAGAGCAGAGATGTCAGACTAAAGAGGACCAAAATTAAAAGTTTGGACAAAGTCACTGACCAACCTTGATATTTATTAAGAAAATATTGACAATTGAGGAAGTTTTTCCTTATCTTCAAATATAATCATGAACCTTTTCACCTTTTCAAATGGAGACAAACTTAAAGGGGGTTGTCTCACTAATAAAGTACATTTAAATTAATAGATCTTAGAATAAAATATTGGAATAATATAATATGTTATGTAAGAGCAGTAAAAAGCATATGGCCCAATGGCCTAATTTAAATATGTAATAACAAAGGATAAAAAACTTTGAATAATATTTAAGTATGACGCCAACAAAAGTGCTCCACAAACACAGTAAGATATCGGCACAGTGAATTGCTCCTCAGTTCCTCCACATGCACTGTGATGACTCTACTGTACCCCACCACCTCCATCCCCCCAGAAAAGTATGGTGACCCCATCAAAGTATGAGTCCCCACCTATAATACCTACACAACCCTCACACATTATAATGGATCCCACATAGTCTTCCATACAGTATAATGGACCTCAAATACACTATAATGGGCTGCACCTTGTGCTCCATACTGTAAAATGGCCCCACATAGTGATCCACACAGTATAATGGACCCACATAGTGATCAATACTGTATAATGGCTTTTATAGTGCTTGATACAGTGCAATGGGCCCCACATAGTTCTTCATGCAGTGTAATGGGCAACACATTACTTCATACAGTATAATGGGCCCACATAGTGCTCCTTACAGTATAACGGGGCCCTGCGTTGTCTTCTATAAAGAATAATGAGCCCCACAGTAAAAAAAAGCAATTACTCACCTCTCACTGTTTCCCTGCTGCTCCAGTCTCGGTAGCGAACACTCTGAAGCTTTTCACTTCTCTGCCAGTGCACTGGCCCGTTGACGCCCGTTGCACTGAGACGTCAGATGCAGAGGGATAGTAATGGCAGAAGAAGCATCAGCTGATGCTCCCTCCTCTATCATTGCTTTCAGCTGTATCAGCCAGAGTTTGACATATGTCCTTTAGAGAATCAGAACATCTGACCCTTTAGTGTATCAGAGAGTCAGACCCTTTAGTGAATCAAAACGTAAAACCTTTAGTGTGTAATAATGTCCGAACCTAAAGTGAATCAGAACGTCCGACCCTTTAGAGAATCAGAACATCCGACCCTTTAGTGTATCAGAGCGTCAGACCCTTTAGTGAATCAAAACGTCCAACCTTTTAGTGTATCAGAACGTCCGACCCTTTAGTGAATCAGAACGTCAGACCCTTTAGTGAATCAGAACGTCAGACCCTTCAGTGTATCGGAACGTCCTACCCTTTAGAGAATCAGAACGTCCGACCCTTTAGAGAATCAGAACGTCCGACCCTTTAGAGAATCAGAACGTCCAACCCTTTAGAGAATAAGAACGTCCGACTGTTAGTAAATCAGAACGTCCTACTCTTTAGAGAATCAGAATGGTCCGACCCTTTAGAGGAATCAGAACGTCCGACCCGTTAGTGAATCAGAATGTCCGACCTTTAGAGAATCACAACGTCCGACCCTTTAGAGAATCATAACGTACGACTCGTTAGTGAATTATAACGTCCGACCCTTTAGAGAATCACAATGTCCGACCCTTTAGAGAATCAGAACGTCCGACCCTTTGGAGAATCAGAACGTCCCACCCGTTAGTGAATCAGAACGTCCTACCCTTTAGTGAATCAGAACGTCCGACCCGTTAGTGAATCAGAACGTCCGACCCTTTAGAGAATCAGAACGTCCGACTCTTTAGAGAATAAGAACGTCCGACCCTTTAGAGAATCACAACGTTCGACCCTTTAGAGAATCAGAACGTCCGACCCTTTAGAGAATCAGAACGTCCGTCCCTTTAGAGAATCAGAACGTCCGACCCGTTAGTGAATCAGAACGTCCGACCCTTTAGTGAATCAGAACGTCCGACCCTTTAGTGAATAAGAACGTCCGACCCTTTAGAGAATCAGAACGTCCGACCCTTTAGAGAATCAGAACGTCCGACCCTTTAGAGAATCAGAACGTCCGACCCTTTAGAGAATAAGAACGTCCGACCCTTTAGAGAATCAGAACGTCCGACCCGTTAGTGAATCATAACGTCCGACCCTTTAGAGAATCAGAACGTCCGACCCTTTAGAGAATAAGAACGTCCGACCCTTTAGAGAATCAGAACGTTCGACCCTTTAGAGAATCAGAACGTCCGACCCTTTAGAGAATCAGAACGTCCGTCCCTTTAGAGAATCAGAACGTCCGACCCGTTAGTGAATCAGAACGTCCGACCCTTTAGTGAATCAGAACGTCCGACCCTTTAGAGAATCAGAACGTCCGACCCGTTAGTGAATCATAACGTCCGACCCTTTAGAGAATCACAACGTCCGACCCTTTAGAGAATCAGAATGTCCGACCCTTTAGAGAATCAGAATGTCCGACCCTTTAGAGAATCAGAACATCCGACCCTTTAGAGAATCAGAACATCCGACCCTTTAGAGAATCAGAACGTCCGACCGTTTAGAGAATCAGAACGTCCGACTCTTTAGAGAATCAGAACATCCGACCTTTAGTGTGTAATAATGTCCGAACCTAAAGTGAATCAGAACGTCACACCCTTTAGCGAATCAGAACATCCGACCCTTTAGTGTATCAGAGCGTCAGACCCTTTAGTGAATCAAAACGTCCAACCTTTTAGTGTATCAGAACGTCCGACCCTTTAGTGAATCAGAACGTCCGACGCTTTAGAGAATCAGAACGTCCGACCCTTTAGTGAATCAGAACGTCCGACCCTTTAGTGAATTAGAACGTCCGACCCTTTAATAAATCAGAACGGCCGACCCTTTAGTGAATCAGAACGTCCGACGATTTAGTGCAGTGTTTCCCACGGATCATGTTTTCAGGTTTTCCATAGTGTTGCACAGGTGAGACAATTCCTGATGCCTTGATGATACTTCCACCATCTGCGTAATACAAAGGAAATACTGAAAACATGACCCGTGCGGTCAGCGAGGACTGGAGTTTGGGAAACACTGCTTTAGTGAATCAGAACAATTGACCCTTTAGCTCTCCAGCAGATAAGTAGCTGCCAGAGGTATTTGGTTTGGGTTTTCACCTCACTACACTTTGGAACTGTGAACGCTCAGCCGAGCTGAAGTACAGCTTTTGGTCGCCAGCTTTTTATGGTGTATGTCCTGCGTTTCTAATGTTACAGTAATTTATTTGTAGACATTACATTTCTGGTAATGTCATAAGAAAGTCATATACAAAGTATCTACCACCTGCTCATATGCATTTTACCGGAGCATAGTATTATAAAAGTGAGTGCCAATGTGGTAAGATTACTCTACTTACTTTGTAAGGTCACCAAGGTAAATGGGATGAAAAAATAACAACTGCAACAAAATGCAAAGTGCATCAGGGGGTGACAGCGAGCAATGAAAGAAAGCCGGGATACTAGAATCGAAAATATGTGCTCTCTTTATCTGATATGTCCTATGATCAGTATTGGTTATATCCAGTATCTTTTACATTTTGCATTGGTAAAAGTACAATTCTCAGCATCAGTTTATGACTTTATGGTCCCGAAGGGAGACCAGTAGCGGGAATGTCTTTTACTTCTGAGGACCAGGCATGACCTGTAGTACAGCTCATTGATTTAAATGGGCAATATGTAATGCTTAGTTTCTGCGGTGATGGCGCGGCAGAAAATCTGAACACTGAAAAGGATTGTCTGGAACGTTAACATTAATGGTTTATCCTAAGGACCATTGATGAATGTCAGTTCCTGTTGCTGGTGGTGTCCAGAACTGCTCAGTTGTAGAGCTGCATAGCACAGCTTCGTCAACTGTATAATGGCTGCAGCGGCAAAGAGGTGGATATGCGGTACTGTACTTAGTTGCTGCTACTATGCAATTGATGAAGCTGTGCTGTGCAGGTCCGCAGCCAAGCAATTCCAACCACCACCTGCACCAGGAACAGCTGATCAGCGTGATGCCGGGTGTCGCACCCCCACCGATCAGAAATTGATGACCTATCCTTCCTAAGGATCAGCCATCAATGTTAAAGTCTGAGACAATCCCTTTAATGTCAGGCTTCCCTACAGATGTCAGGTTTCCCCCCAAATTGCAGCTGGGGTTTCCTGCAAGGGGGACAATTTGTGATCTGCTTATGTCAAGAATCTCCTCTTAACTTAATTCTTCAAAAATTAATGAGAGAAATAGCAACCGACAGGAATATTTATACAAAGACAAATCCCGCTCTTTACAAAAACTGGCCAATCAGCTTACAGGGAAAAGGCGCAAAAATCACTAGATAAAACCAGATCAAACCAGCTTGTGTCTCTACAGCTTACCAGAGATGACCTTTTGACTCTGGGGGAAAAAACAACTGATCGCCATTTTCCAAAATACTTAACACCAGAAATAAAATAAATTAATGCAGTAGTGTCCATGTTCCCATGAGACCTCCCCTACATCAGATTCGGGGAATGGCCACCATGGGAACACCGAACACACTTTCAAGAAATAAATACACAGATACCATATAGTGTGGAAAAACAATGGCCGTGGTGCTTTATTCGGGGTAACCAAAACTGATAAAATCCATAAATAAATTCATATATTTAAAATACAAATACCAATATATAATCTTAACCAACCCATCCACCCAGATAGCTGGGCGATTTCCCCAAACGCCATGACTCAAAGAGTCAGACGACCTCCACGCTGAAAATGGAGCTGCGGCTGCTGGAGGATCCTGCCGCCACACTTTCGCGCCGCCCCCGGATGCTTCAGGAGCAATGCCTGGGCCACCGCAGCGCTTTTACGGCTGCAACGGCTAGATGAATCGCTGGCCTGCAAAGCCGACCATGAAGGCACAGGATGATGACGTCCCGTGAATCTCGCACTGGGCTGCAGGACTTCCGGTTCACCGGCAAAGATGTCTTTGCGCGCTCATCCCGTGTGCTGCTTCCAGGTTCGATGGGCGGTGAGTATGCGATCCTTGGCATCCGTTCCTCCTCACACTGACTGCAGAATTGGCATCGTCCTGAGGAAAACCCGCTGGCTGGATAGCAGGGGTTGGGATGGGAACTGGAGCAGACGCTTCGCCCACTGGTTTTAAAGCTAGGCAGCTCTGCATCCGTTCTGCTCCATCCTCTTCACCGGCCCTCTGAATTATTTTCTGAAATAGGCTGTCCATCTTCTTTCTTCTACCTGTCAACTTCTTTCTTCAAAAATTAATGAGAGAAATAGCAACCGACAGGAATATTTATACAAACACAAATCCCGCTCTTTACAGAAACTGGCCAATCAGCTTACAGGGAAAAGGCGCAAAAATTACTAGATAAACCAGATCAAACCAGCTCGTGTCTCCACAGCTTACCAGAGATGACCTTTTGACTCTGTAGGAAAAAAACAACTGATCTCCATTTCCAAAATACTTAACACCAGAACATCCATGAGACCTCCCCTACATCATATTCGGGGAAGGGCTACCATGTGTTAGTTGGCTTTGCCATAACTTTGCCCAAATTAGAGGATATAAATTGCGCAGATGTAGAAGTCTCCCTTTGTATTGGAGCGTGAGAAAAACAAATTCAGTATTCACTGTATAGATTGACATGCTGTAGATCTTCAATCCGCAGCATCTGTCAATTTACTCTGCAGATTTTGATCCAGTGAGTATATGAAATTTCATGACATTTCATCCACAACTCTGGTATGTAACACACGGCCAATTATCTGGCTGGAAAATCCACAACATACCTGACCTCAGCAGTTTGCAGACCTGACTGACCCAAAGTTTACTACTGACGTCTGAAGTTGGCCTCACACTGAAAACTACAGTATGGTGCATATGTTGTTTCTCTATGACTGTGAATTTTAGGATATTGGTGGCGCATTCAAGCTCGTGGTGACTGAATGCGTGGAATCAATATACAAGCATATATACTGCATTAAATGCTATTCTGTCATGAAGTATTAACAGCAATAAAACCTATTGTAAAATGTGGTATCACATCTAATACATGGCCAGAGGTCACAGACTGATGATCCCTGAATATATAAGAAGGAGCATTCTACTGATCATGAACTAGTTGCATCACTAGTGTGCAGTGCACAGTGATGTTACATTGATGGAGGTGCTGCCACTCGCCGGAACAGGTCGGAGCATTACAGATCAGACATGTCACACCAAGAAAAAATCCAAATCATGAGATGCAGCAATCAAACGTTGG
>JARQOD010000003.1:342062076-342245302 GCA_033576555.1 Oophaga sylvatica | reverse complement strand
CTTTCTTGGGTGCCCTGAAGCCTTTTTGGCAACAATGGAACCTCTCTCCTTGAAGTTCTTGATGATGCGATAGATTGTTGACTGAGGTGCAATCTTTCTAGCTGCGATACTCTTCCCTGTTAGGCCATTTTTGTGCATTGCAATGATGACTGCACGTGTTTCTTTAGAGATAACCATGGTTAACAGAAGAGAAACAATGATGCCAAGCACCAGCCTCCTTTTAAAGTGTCCAGTGGTGTCATTCTTACTTAATCATGACAGATTGATCTCCAGCCATGTCCTCATCAACACCCACACCTGGGTTAATGGAGCAATCACTGAAAAGAGGTTAGCTGGTCCTTTTAAGGCAGGGCTGCAATGATGTTGAAATGTGTTTTGGGGATAAAGTTCATTTTCTAGCCAAATATTGACTTTGCAAGTAATTGCTGTTAAGCTGATCACTCTTATAACATTCTGGAGTATATGCAAATTGCCATTAGAAAAAGTGAAGCAGTAGACTTTTAAAAATTAATATTTGTGTCATTCTCAAAACTTTTGGCCATGATTGTAGTCACATAACTCTGTGTGTACAGTATAAACATTTTAAGGTGTTGCATAGCAATTCACCTTTGGACAATATAAGGTGTGGTGTAGTGACACCTGATGCAGCTAGGGGGCACTGTGTATGCTCCTCGAGGTATGCATGGAAGCATGGTTTGTGTTGTGGTGAAGGACCTGTGATGAGGTCATGATCAGGTGACCTAACCATGTGATCCTGACCTCACCTATGTTAATGTGTATCAAAAGGACCTGTGATGAGGTCATGATCAGGTGACCTAACCATGTGACCCTGACCTCACTTATGGGTGGGGTTACCCCTATGTAATGGAGTTTGTTTTGCACCTGTGAGAGAGTGTGTGGAGTCTGCCAGTGTGGACAGGCTTCCATGTGTCCAAGGCAGGACATTACAGAGAGGTCTCTGTGACTGAAGAGCGAGGCTCCAGGCAGAAGCTGAAGCATTGAAGAGCTGTATTATATGTTACCATATGGTTTATGATGTAATAAACCTAAGGACTTTTTGCATAAGATCGAGTCTCCTGATTTACCTCTGAAGCAGCCGAGTGAGTGAAACCTTACAAAGGGTAGAGGGACATTATATGACATTGGTGTTGGTACATACAGAGTAGTAAGAACATTTTCTAAGCGTTTGCATTATTTAACTTACTGATGCGCTCTTGGTTCTCCCTAGATCGGTCGCCAAAATCAGGGAACATCTGCTCACAGATTCGATGCCAAGCTGCCTCCTTTCGCGACCTGTTTGAATAATTGGCATCGCGATGGTCCCATAATTCAGGCCTCTCCTGGACCAGTACAATTAACATCTCAACGTTAATGTTGGTGCCCATGGTTCTGACTCCGTGGAGGCGTTTTCCTGTTTTGATTTGATTTCAGGTACTCTCATTAGAATGTGGAGCCTTCCTTCCTGACAATTACTGATGCAATTTCCTGGCACCTGGAATAATGGTGCGATTTAATCGAAACTCACACGCGCGGTCCGTTTGTAATCCGATTTTTCATCGCACCCATAGACTTGCATTGGCGATAGTCGACCCACAATCGGTGACAATCGCAGCATGCTGCGATTGCACTTGCACGTTTAAAACGGACCACAAAAAAATCGGATACTGGGAGCTGCTCCATAGATTAACATTGGTCCGACTGCAATGCCATATTTCATCGCACTGCAGTCGTCCGATTTTGTCACCAGTGTGACCCCGGCCTAAGGCTCGTTTTGAGTTTGCCAAAAGACATGAGGGAGACTCTCCAAATATATGGAGGAAGGTGCTCTGGTCAGATGAGACCAAAATTGAACTTATTGGTCACCAAGGTAAACGCTATGTTTGGCGCCAAATCAACACAGCTCATTACCTAGAAAAAAACGTCTGCACAGTGAAACGTGGTGGCAGCATCATTTTGTGGGGATGTTTTTTGGCAGCAGGGACAGGGAAAATGTTCCTAGTCAAGGGGAAGATGGATGGTGCGAAATGCAGGAATATTCTTCAGCAAAACCGGTTTCAGTCTGTCAGTGACTGACACAAAACTTAAAGAATACTTATAAAGCAACACTTGAGTGGTTTAATTGGAAACGTGTAAGGCTATGTGCCCACATTGCAGAAATGCTCTGGAATTGTCCGGAGCATTTCCGGAACTCCCTGCCGCGGGTAAAACGCATGCGGAATTCGCATGCGTTTTCCTGCAAAACACAAGAGTTTTGCAGGCATTTTTAGCTTGCAGAATGCTTGCGCTTTTCCAAGCGATATGAAGCAACGCTTGGAAAAGTGATTGACAGGTTGGTCACACTTGTCACACATAGTGCTTCACAAGTGTGACCAACTTTTTACTATGGATGAATGTTAAAGAAAAAAAAATATGGATATACTCACCTCCTGGAGGCCCCCGATCTCCTCAGCGGCGATCCCGGTCCTCAGCGGGTCGACCGCGACGTCGCAAAGGTCATTCTCGCTAAGCATGCCTCGGAACGGAACTTGCTGGCAGAGCCGCTGAGGGCCGGGAGGACTCCAGGGGCAGACAGAGGGTAAGTATATCCCTATTTTTTATTTTCATTCTATTTTTTACAGGAATATGGTACTCAGGGCCTGGAGGAGAGTTTCCTCTCCTACAGACCCTGGGTACCAACCACACATGAAGCGCTCACTTTATGCATGGTGGGCATAGCAACATGCGTAAACTGAGCGTTTCAATGCAATTCTATGGCGGCAGAATCACAGAACATGAACATGCATGAACATGCTGCGGATTTTTCCGCTATTCAGCATTGGCACTGCAACTGCGGAATCCCATAGGATTGCATGGGATGCGTTTTGTTAGCATTTTTATAAGCAGTTCCGTGGCAAAAACGCTTAAAAAACGCAACGTGGGCACACAGCCTAAATGTTATGGAGTGACCTAGTCAAACTCAGACCTTAATCCACCTGAGAATCTGTGGTCAGACATGAACGTCGCCGTTCACTAGAGGAAACCATCTAACCTAAAGGAGTTTGAGCAGTTTTGCCTTGAAAATGGGCAAAAATCCCAGTGGCAAGATGTGGAAATCTCGTAAAGACTTATCCAAAGCGAATGTAGCTGTAATTGCAGTAAAAGGAGGCTCTACAAAGTACTGACTTTAGAAGTGAATAGTTATACACACTGAAATGCGAGACATGGGGAGAGTGAGAACTATGTATCTGTGTTTGTTGTCTAATATGGCTGCAATCATTTGGGCACCACTACATTTTTAACCTACCTTTTTTTTATTTTAGCGTGTGGGAAGAATCTGCACAAACATGATGAGAACCTACTAAGTACATGCCCCAATTCGTCAATGCTTTTAACCAGAAAACTGGTATAAAAGCTTTGAAGAGTCACAAAGGTTTAGAACAACGCAGAGCTGTTCACCCCATTTTTGCCCAGCTCTGTCAAAGTGGGTGGGACGGGTATGTGATGGGAAGTGGAGACACCTGCTCATCAAATTCATGATGAGACATGGTGGTCCTTTCACCACAAATCTTACTCCCAGTACTTGACTGGACAAAGGATTGTGGTGAGGCGCACATGAAGGCGGATGCTACTTTTTCGCCATTGTATTTGGTCGGACATAAACTCAGCATCCCAAGGTAAACCACTGTGCTATCCATGACAGCTAAAACTGTCTTCTGAGGTAAATTTTCTGTTAAAGACCACCTCCATTGAATATGATAGGGGCAATCTTTGGATTTTTCAAGTTTATCTAGAACTTCTCACAAAGCTCTTTGGTGCTATAGATACTGTACAGGCTATATTTCCACACAGGGGGCCCTTGGTAATGAAATGGCTTTGTGGGTAGTAATATGGCAAATGAGACACAATCTTGACAAAGTCAGTTTATAGATCTTGTGGTAAAAAAAAAAGTGAATACCATTTCCACCCTGAAGTAATTACTATTGGACTCGTCTACTATGGAGAAGAATTTGGATGTAACAGAGTATACCCCCAATGTCAGTCTGCTGCATCGAAAGCTGACAAGATAAGGTTTTACAAAGAGCATGAATAATTATAAATAATTATTACTTTACCCCTTTATAAAGATCTGGCACAGTCTTTAAATAGTGCAGGTTTAGGAACCAGTTGATCTGAATAGCTGGAGACAGTTCATAGAGGGGGAAATAAATTAATGAGTTGTACTGAAGACCTTAGGCAGACTTCAGACCTTCTTATATACCGGTTCAGAGTATGGAACGTGATGCACCTCTGGCTCTCAGGTGTCCAGATCTGAACCTGACACCCTCATATCTACCGATAAGGCTGTCAAATTCGGTTCAGAAGACCGACACGACTGGCCGGTCTGTGATACACAGACATCTGAATGAGGCCTTATACAGTGTATAACTTTTACAACATAAGCCTGAGGGGTAGTATGATATCTTTATGTAACTACACAACAAATGTAATATATTAATTTTTCCAGACTGTACAGAGAACATATGGTAACTTCTAGCACATAACAGAAGGGCAATTTAACGTAAACTTTTTACTTACATCGTTAGAAAGGTGTCGGAGTGACTCCTCAAATTCTCCCTTGGCTGAGTAAAGAAGTCCTAGGTTGCGGTGTAGTTTGGATTTAATAGAATTGCTGCAGTCTGTAGTCTTCAGCACGGTCCAGTAGGCACGGGACAGATATTCTTCTGCCTGGGTCAGGTGACCAAGACCTAATCAAACAGTGACACAAATACAGAATAAGTAATATATAGAATACATCATTCATGTAAACATGCCAGAATAATGCGGGACAAAAAGAAGGACTGCTCAATGTTCCCTCAGCTATCTGTCAAGTTGACAAGACCCATGGTGACAACAACCTAGGTATCTTCTTCCAGGCCTTGGCAGGCCATCAAGGTAATGTCACAATGCCCATGGCCATGGATGGACAGGTAGCTAGCACCTAAATGCCCCTCACTCAAGTGCTACGCATAAAATAAGATGTCAGATGGAAAATCGTAGTAGTGTGCAAGGCAATTTACAGCCAAAAACATAGCGTCAGGCTTCTGGATCTTGATGCAAAAAATTCATATATCCCCAACATCAAACACCTTTTAGCATACAGCTAGTCTAGTGTGTCACATGGGGCCAATGCATCGCCTAAAGCACTATAACCAAAATGTCAGTATGCTGCAACCCCCTATTGCTGTGCCACTTTTTACACCAATAGCATAGGTGACACCATATACAGACATTTATAATTTGCCCCACTTACCAATGTTGGCTTCAGCAAGGATCAGGTAGACTGGTACTAACTCCACGGATGCCAGTCCATACACATCTATGCTGAAAGACAGAGAATGGGAGGCTGCAGGGATCACATCCACATGGCGTCCTTCATACAGGAGTCTCTGAGCTTCCTTACTGGTCAGTTCTATTAAATGTTTCTGTCAGGGTGACACACATACGAAAGACATGGAGTAACTACAGCAAAGATATGTCACTAGTAGAAAACACTGCATTTAACTCATAGTGTGAACAGACCACAGATTTACCATTGGAGACCAAATTATCATCAACCAGACTGTATTACTAATTCGTCACTGTCATGTGTCTGAGTTCGAACCCTTCAGCCTGTGCTTTTTCGTTGGCTTCTCTGTCCACCGAGTCACAGTAGATGCACCTTTTTTATGGGTGTTTTGTTTCTGTTATCCTTGCTTCAGTCTTTTTAGCGTAACAGGTGTTTTCATTTACTCATTTGTCTGAAATATCACCTTTTGGGTGCGGCTTTATGTGCGGCTGGCATTTCCTGCGGGTGATAGTCTAATTTGGATGTCCAGCCATACTACTGTACCCTTAACCAGTCAGTGAAACACCAAATAGGGTTTATCTCTCTGTTGTTTATGTTCTTTACTCTGGACCTATCTTCTGTTTCTTTTTAGGAAGTAGGCGGGATATTTTCTAACAGTATGTACTTAATACTTTATTTTATATTTTGTGGTTTGTTTTACTTACTCTATGTCATGATCCCGGCCGGGTTTTATCTCCTGTCTCTCTTTCAAGGTCTGATCATGTGAAGGGTTAACTTTTCTCTGCCTGGTTCTGGCGTCAAGCCAGCTATTTCTCTCCACTGCATCCTGCCGGTGGTGTCAGTTATAGTTTCTGCCTTCGGCGTGTGTAGCTCACTCTGCTTGCCCTGATTTGTCCTGCTGGTTTTTCACTGACTGTATCCGTGTGTGTTTATTCTCATCCTCCCATCCCGACTCTGTGTTCCCCTTTCGTGTTTTAACTTCCCTGTATTTGACTTGGTTGAACCCTGACCTGCTGTTCATCTCTTGTCTTTGGCATATCTGCTCCTGACCGGTCTTGACCCATTTGGCTTGTTTTTGACTGTGTTTGTTTATTCCTTTGGTACTGCACTACAAACTAATATCGACCCGGCTTGTTTGACTATTTTGCTGCCTCCTGGTGTTGGCCTCGCTGCTGCACTGCAGGTATGCTCTTACTGTGTGCAGTCCTCCCTCCACTCTATTGCCATCTAGTGGAGCTTGCATCTACCTGCATTGCAGCAGCGTGACATGGATCGCCCACCAGGGCAATGGGATACTCGGTACCGGGCCGGTGTCTTAAAGGGATGTGTCACGGCAGCAGTGACCCGGTCCGTGGCCCTGGGCGTCCAATAAAAGGGGAATATTTACAGGAGATGATAGAGTTTGTAATAAAGTTTTCGTGACGCCACCTATCTGGTCAGTGGTGACCAGAGCTGCAGTGCAGATCCTCTGAGACTGGTGGTGATGCAGCATAGTTGGAATAGCTTCCCACAGGTGAAGCTTGTTGTCTCAGGGCAGAAGTATGTAGTGGAAGATGATAAAGGTGTAGTATTTAGCAATGGATGTAGCAGTGCTGAGTGAGTGTTGCAGGAAGAACTTGAGAGGATGCAGTCAGATGCAGTTTCCAAAACCTTACTCACAGTTCTGGTGCGCACAGATGCCCACTTGGTACAGTGTCCTCCAGGTGAGGGGCTCAGCAAACTCCCAGGCAGATTGGGATACACCTTTCTAGGAATCCTTTCAATATGTTCCTTTCTCTGTCGTCTCACTGTGTTGTCTTTCTCGCCTCTCCTTCCTAACAACACCTCGCAACCAGTGTCCCAAGCCAGTAGCCACGGAACCTGCCGGATAACGTCTTCTCTGCATTTCCTTGCTCCTATATGGCCACCTTTTCGGCGAAGATAATTGCGGTTCAGTAGCTGTGACACCTAGAGATACCACTGCCTCTGGCTTGCTAGCTGAGTCTTAAAGTTCTCCACTAGGCTAAGGGGCCAGTGTCCCTTCTGTGACCTGGTCCTTCCACGAGTGGATCGGGCTCCACGGATGGATCACTCACTATCCGTGCCTCTAGGACCCCTTCTTTCCTTCCAGAAGCTTCCCTCTATGCTTCTCACACTCTCACGTTCTCTGTCTGGGGCCGAGCTCCTACCAACTCAAGGTTCCCTCCCAGACTCTCTGACTAGACTCAGTTTCCTGCTTCCTAAAGCTTCATTTCCCCTCCTTCTTACTTTCTCCATCCACCACCCATGCACTCTTTCCTACCCAGCCTGGGATGAGACCATCCTCCCTTAGGGTACGTCCAGGGTGCCCGGCTGCTATAGTCTGTGTTGGGTGCAGGTGTTAGAGTCCTGGGTGGTGTTCCCTCCTTACCTGAGAGTAGTGTTATGTTATGGTAGCTGAGGAGGCAGGAGCAAAAAACCACATAGGCAGCCTAACACCAGAGAGGTTGGAAACTAATAGGTTGCAGACCCCTAAACTAACGGCACAACTAGAAGCAGCCGTGGAGCGTACCTACGGTGGTCCTAGACGCCTCGGCACAGCTGGAGAGATAGCTATCCCTGAAGATGGAAAGAGGAAAGCTAACTGCCCCGGAGTAGACCCCAAAAGAGTAGGAAGCCCCCAAACATATAATGGCGGTTAGACAAGATGAAAATACGAACACAGACAGAAAATAGATTGAGCAAACGCTGGGGCCCAAAACTGTCAAGATAGGACAGCACAGGAGAGAATACTTTCTGCAACCCAGAAAAACCCTAGGAAAAACTCCAACACTTCTGAATCCAAAAACACTGAGACCACACACCACACGGTCTCGACGACCTATATCAGATCTCTGGTGTGGACATGTAGCTACCCAGCAGTAAAATATCACAAGAACTGAGCAAATGAACAAATACAAAAAACGAACGGAGTCCAGCCAAAGCCCCCCATAGGGGACCTGGCTGAAGACAAAAAGCAATGCAGACTTATCTGAACGCAAGCAAGAGACAGCAGGAAAGCAAGCTGAATTCCAAACTAAACCAGGAAGGACAATAGATCACCGGCGAGGATCATAGGAGATCAGCTCACTTACTGTATATCAGGCCAGTCAGTACCACCTGACACCCACTCGTTATCTGCAGGTGTAGGACTCTTGGTATTCAACATAGGTTCAATACCCTCAGCAACCACCAGACTTCAGCTCCGAAGTCGTCTCTAAAACGTTCACAATAGAGTAGGGTATCACACCTCTGGGTGAGGTGCAATACTTCCGTGGCGACTGAACCCTCAGTGGCGCCACAGACACTCTAGCATCTTTTCTATTTCAGCACACATTCCTGTTATGTTACGGTAGCTGAGGAGTGCAGGTAAAAAAGGAAATACACCAGAGCAGTTGGAATCTATGAGATTGCAGTACCCTGACTAACCACCGCAACTAGAGGCAGCCGTGGAGCGTTCCTACGTTGGTCCTAGACGCCTCGTCACAGCCTGAGAAACTAACTACACCTAAAGATAGAAATAGGAAAGCTATCTGCCCCGGAGCAGAACCCCAAAGATAATAGAAAGCCCCCAAACATGTAATGGCGGTTAGACAAGAGGAAATACTGACACAGAAAGAAAATAGTATGAGCAAACGCTGGGGCCCAAACTATCTAAATAGAAAAGGACAGGAAGGGTACTTACTGCAATCTCAGAAAACCCTGAAAAACACCAACTCTACTAATTTCAAAATCACCTGAGATCACACGACCTCTACCACCTAAATTAGCTCTCTGGTGTAACAAAATCAACACAGCAGCCACTGAAAAAAAACTGGAAAAAGCAAAAGTACAAAACACAGTGGCTGGACTAAACTGAGAGGGCAAAAGCCCCCGGAGGGGACCCTGAAGGCCCCCACAGAAGTGCAGGACAAAATGCAAAAATATAGCAAAAACACAAAAGAAGAAATTGTCTTATCTGATAGCAGGAGATGCAGAAACGACACAGCAGGCTACAAGGGAAACTGGAAAGAAGGATTCAGACCAGAACAATTGATCACCGGCAACCCTGATGGGAAAATGACTCCCTTATATAAGACCAGTCAGTAACACCTGATTCCCAGTCCTCACAATCCTCACTAGTACCGCTTGTAACCACCAGAGGGAGCCTCTGCTCAGAACTCATCTCAAACCCATTCACAACACTTTCCCTTTTGTAGGTAATTTACACTCTTCTCTGCCCTCCGGTTCTTTAGGAGGAACGTGAAGCGCTCAATGGCCTTTCAAGCAGCATAGGTCTGAGTTGCCATTGTCTAGTCTGTTGTTAAGGCTATCTCTGCTCACGCAGGAAGCACTAGGGACAGGAATCGGCAGGGTCAGTTGCACTTTTTAGTATGTTACCTATTTTCCCGAGTGAGTTGTTGCACTGTCATAACAACCACTATTTATTGATCATGAGTGCTTGTATTGTACCAACATATTCCGCAGCGCCTTACAGATATTTGTGCACACAATCTAAATTCCCTATCAGTATGTCTTTATGAACTGTGATAGGAAACCCACGCAAATGCATGAAAAGTATGTAAACTCCATGCAGATGTTACATTTGAACCAAGAGCTGCTAGGGGTGATGCTAAAAGGGAACAAAATACTAAGGAAGGGAATTATCATTAAAGGCAATGTGTTATGAATGTGCTAGAGATGGTCTCTGAGCAGAGGCTCCCTCTGGTGGTTACAGACAGTACTGAATCTTTCAGCGAGGAGTGGCAATCTGGGTTCACGGACTGGTCTGATATAAGGGAGGTTCCCTCCCATGATGGTTGCCGGTGATCAATTGTTCTTGTCTCAATTGTGGTTCCTGGTTCATTTGGAAGTTTGCTGGAGTCTTGCCTGCATCTCCTGCTTTCAGATAAGATATTTTTTGCTTTTCTTTTTGTGCTTGCTTTTTGCATTGTTTTCTGCACTTTTGTGGAGGTCAGCCAGGTCCCCTCCTGAGGCCTGAGCTCCTCACAGTTTATCTGCAGCCACTGTTATTTGCTCATTTGCTTTTTCCTGTTTTTTCAGCGGCTGCGGCTTGGTTTTTGTTCACACTGAGATCTGATTTAGCGGGTGGCGAGATCGTGTGATCTCAGTATTTTTGTAATCAGAATTGTTGGATTTTTGTAGGGTTTTCTGGGTTGCAGAAAGTAATCTCTCCTGTCCTATCCTATTTAGTCAGCTTGTGGACCCAGCGTTTGCTCAGTCTATTTTCTGCCTATGTTTGTATTTGCATCTTGTCTAACCGCCATTATATGTTTGGGGGCTTCCTATTTTCTTTGGGGATCTGCTCCTGGGCAGATAGCTTTCATCTATCTGCCTTTAGGTGTAGTTATCTCTCAGGCTGTCACGAGGCGTCTAGGATCAACGTAGGAACGCTCCACGGCTATCTCTAGTTGTGTCGTTTTTTTAGGAATCTGCAACCCATCAGTTACCAACATCTCAGGTGTTCGGCTGCCCTGCTGTTGTTCCTGTCCTCCTCAGCTACCGAAACATAACAGTATCACCGGCCATAACTGAAAATTATATGGTACTCACAGAAGGGAAAAATAGTGTGGAAAGAAAAAAGTTGTCAGAGATTTTTTTTTTCTGTCTGTTGCATTTTTTCCCTTTTTTTCTCTGGGTGCTGAGGAGGATTTTTTTTTCTCTCTCAATGGAGTTTGCACAGTTATCTGGCCGTGTGGATCAGCTTGCCACTGAGGTTCGGAGTATTGCTACCTACCTTGCTAGGTTGCCGGTTGTGGAACCTAGGATTCCCATGCCAGATTTGTTTTTGGGGGATCGGGCTAAATTTCTGAATTTCAAAAATAACTGTAAGTTGTTTTTTGCCTTAAAGCCTAAGTCCTCAGGGAACGCAGCACAGCAGGTTCAAATTGTCATCTCTCTCCTGCGCGGCGATCCTCAGGATTGGGCTTTTTCCCTGACACCTGGGGATCCTGTTTTGAATGATATTGATGCATTTTTTCTGGCTCTGGGGTTATTGTACGATGAACCTAATGTCACTGATCAAGCTGAAAAAACCTTGTTGGCATTAAATCAGGGTCTTGAAGACGCTGAGTTGTACTGTCAGAAATTCCGAAAGTGGGCAGTCTTGACCAAATGGAATGATGATGCTTTGGCAGCTCTTTTTCGGAAGGGGCTGTCAGAGAATGTAAAGGATGTTATGGTGGGATTCCCTGCTCCCTCTGGTCTCAATGATTCTATGTCATTGGCTATTCAAATTGACAGACGTTTGCGTGAGCGCAGAGGTATGCGTGGGATTGTGTTGCCTTGTGAGCCAGCTCCTGAGCCCATGCAGTGTGATGGAGTGACTTCTGGGGCTCAGCGTCATGAGTTTCGAAAGCGCAATGGGTTATGTTTCTACTGTGGTGATGCCTCTCATGCTATTTCAGTCTGCCCTAAGCAGGGAAGACGTTTTGCACGCTCAGTTGTCTTGGGTAGTGTTCAGACTAAATTTCTGTTGACTGTTACCCTGATTTGCTCCCTGTCCACATTTTCTGCTCAGGCTTTTGTTGATTCAGGAGCAGCTATTAACCTGATGGATTTTGACTTTGCCAAACGTTGTGGGTTTCCCATGATACCCCTGCGGAAGTCTATTCCCCTACTGGGCATTGATTCCACCCCTTTGGCGGAGAATAAACCCGAGTTTTCTACTCAGGTGATAATGAGGGTTGAACCAGATCATCAGGAGAGTTGCAAATTTCTGGTGCTGTATAATCTGCATGACATTATTGTACTAGGTTTCCCTTGGTTACAGTCTCATAATCCTGTTTTGGATTGGAAATCTGTGTCTGTGACCAGTTGGGGCTGCCAATGTGTTAATGCCGACACTCCTGTTTTTCTGCCTCTCCCAAGTCTCAGGATGTTCCTGACTTTTTGACTGATTTTTCGGATGTATTTAGTGAAAGTAAATCTGCATCTTTGCCCCCTCACAGGAGCTACGATTGCGCTATTGAATTAGTGCCTGGTGGTAACTTTCCTAAAGGTCGCCTTTTTAACGTGTCTGTACCTGAACACGATGCTTTGCAATCTTATATCAAGGAGTCATTGGAGAAGGGTCATATCAGACCATCCTCTTCACCCTTGGGTGCCGTTTTTTTCTTTGTGGCCAAAAAGGATGGTTCATTGAGGTCGTGTATTGATTATCATCTCTTGAATAAGATCACTGTGAAGTATCAATATCCGTTACCCTTGATTTCTGACCTGTTTTCCAGGGTGAAAAGTGCTAGTTGGTTTACCAAGCTTGACCTCAGGGGGGCGTATAACCTTATTCGCATTAAGCACGGGGATGAATGGAAGACGGCGTTTAATACCCCAGAGGGGCATTTTGAGTACCTAGTGATGCCCCTTTGGGGTCACTAATGCTCCTTCCGTCTTCCAATCCTTCATGAATGATATTTTCAGGGATTTTGTGGATAAATTTCTGATTGTTTATTTGGATGATATCTTGATTTTTTCGAATGACTGGGACTCTCATGTGAAACATGTTCGGACTGTGTTCCAGATTTTGAGAGAGAATGCACTGTATGTGAAGGGATCAAAGTGTATTTTTGGGGTACAGAAGGTCTCATTTCTGGGATTCATTTTATCTCCGTCTGTTATTGAAATGGACCCGGTCAAGGTTCAAGCCATCTGTGATTGGGTCCAACCTACTTCATTAAAAGCTCTTCAGAGATTTTTGAGTTTTGCCAATTTTTATCGTAAATTTATTGGTAATTTCTCCGGTATTGTTAAACCATTGACTGATTTGACCAAAAAGGGTTCTGATGTGGTGAATTGGCCTCCTGAGGCAGTCTCTGCGTTTCAGGAACTTAAGCAGAGATTCACTTCTGCTCCTGTTCTACGGCAGCCTGATGTTTCTCTGCCGTTTCAGGTGGAGGTTGATGCCTCTGAAATTGGGGCAGGTGCCATTTTGTCCCAAAGAGATCCGGAGACCTCTAAGATTAACCCTTGTGCCTTTTTCTCTCGAAAATTTTCTCCAACTGAATGTAATTATGACGTGGGTAATCGGGAGTTATTGGCCATGAAGTGGGCCTTTGAAGAGTGGAGAGATTGGCTGGAAGGAGCCAAACATCAGGCGGTGGTCCTCACGGACCATAAGAATCTGGTGTATCTCGAATCAGCCAAGCGACTTAATCCTAGACAGGTCAGGTGGGCCTTGTTTTTCACACGTTTTAATTTTGTGGTTTCTTTTCTTCCTGGCACTAAAAATGTTAAGGTGGATGCCCTCTCGAGGAGTTTCTTTGCGGACTCTCCTGAGTTATCTGATCCTTCTGTTATTTTGAAAGAGGGTGTAGTTCTTTCCGCCATCTCGCCCAATTTGAGACTGGCCTTGGAAGGGTGTCAGGAGGACAAACCTGAGCGCTGCCCTATTGGGAAATTGTTTGTCCCAGACCAGTGGAAGAAGAGTGTGATGTCTGAGATTCATTGTTCCACGTTGGCTGGTCATCCCGGGATTTTTGGTACCAGAGACTTGGTGAGTCGGTCCTTTTGGTGGCCTACTTTGTCTCGTGACGTCAGGGAATTTGCGCAGTCCTGTGGGACTTGCTCTCGCTCCAAGCCTTGCTCTCACTCTAGTGGTTTGTTAATGCCATTACCTGTGCCCAAGAGGCCATGGACCCATATCTCTATGGATTTTATTTCTGACCTCCCTGTTTCTCAGAGAATGACCGTTATCTGGGTAATCTGTGATAGGTTTTCCAAGATGATACGTCTTGTGCCATTACCTAAGTTGCCTTCCTCCTCCGAGTTGGTGCCTTTGTTCCTTTAGCACGTGGTTCGGTTACATGGCATTCCGGAGAACATTGTGTCTGACAGAGGAGTCCAGTTTGTTTCCAGATTTTGGAGGACATTTTGTTCTAAACTTGGTGTTCAATTATCTTTCTCCTCTGCTTTTCATCCTCAGACCAATGGACAAAACGAGAGAACAAACCAGACCTTGGAGACTTATTTGAGATGTTTTGTGTCTGCTGATGAAGATGACTGGGTCTCTTTTTTGCCTATGGCTGAGTTTGCTCTTAATAATAGGGCTAGCTCTGCCACGTTGATGTCTCCATTTTTCTGCAATTTTGGGTTTCACCCTCGATTTCCTTCGGGACAGGTGGAGGCTTCTGTCTGTCCGGGTGTTGACTCTGTTGTGGAGCGAATGCAGCAGATTTGGGACCAGGTAGTGGAGAGGTTGTCTCTCTCTCAGGAGAAGGCCCAACGGTTTGCCAACCGGCATAGGACTGATGGTCCTCGGTTTAAAGTGGGGGACTTGGTTTGGTTGTCCTCAAGAAATATCCCTATGAGGGTTGCATCTCCAAAGTTTAAGCCCAGGTTCATTGGACCTTATAAGATCATGGAGATTCTTAATCCTGTTTCCTTCCGTTTGCTTCTTCCAGGGACATTTAAGATCTATAACGTGTTCCACAAGTCCTTATTGAAGAGGTTTGTCGAGCCAGTGGTTCCTATGGCTGCGCCTCCTGACCCTGTTTTGGTTGAGGGCAATCTGGAGTATGTGGTTGTGAAAATATTGGATTCTCTTTTTCTAGACGGAAACTCCAGTATTTGGTTAAGTGGAGAGGTTATGGTCAGGAGGACAATTCTTGGGTTTTTGCTTCGGACATCCATGCTAGGAGACTGATCCGTGCCTATCACCGAGCTCATCCTGATCGGCCTGGTTGCACAAGTGAGGGTTCGGTGACCCCTCCTCAAGGAGGGGTACTGTTATGAATGTGCTAGAGATGGTTTCTGAGCAGAGGCTCCCTCTGGTGGTTACAGACAGTACTGAACCTTTCAGCGAGGAATGGCAATCTGGGTTCACTGACTGGTCTGATATAAGGGAGGTTCCCTCCCATGATGGTTGCCGGTGATCAATTGTTCTTGTCTCAATTGTGGTTCCTGGTTCATTTGGAAGTTTGCTGGAGTCTTGCCTGCATCTCCTGCTTTCAGATAAGATATTTTTTGCTTTTCTTTTTGTGCTTGCTTTTTGCATTGTTTTCTGCACTTTTGTGGAGGTCAGCCAGGTCCCCTCCTGAGGCCTGAGCTCCTCACAGTTTATCTGCAGCCACTGTTATTTGCTCATTTACTTTTTCCTGTTTTTTCAGCGGCTGCGGCTTGGTTTTTGTTCACACTGAGATCTGATTTAGCGGGTGGCGAGATCATGTGATCTCAGTATTTTTGTAATCAGAATTGTTGGATTTTTGTAGGGTTTTCTGGGTTGCAGAAAGTAATCTCTCCTGTCCTATCCTATTTAGTCAGCTTGTGGCCCCAGCGTTTGCTCAGTCTATTTTCTGCCTATGTTTGTATTTTCATCTTGTCTAACCACCATTATATATGTTTGGGGGCTTCCTATTTTCTTTGGGGATCTGCTCTGGGGCAGATAGCTTTCATCTTTCTGCCTTTAGGTGTAGTTCTCTCAGGCTGTGACGAGGCGTCTAGGATCAACGTAGGAACGCTCCACGGCTACCTCTAGTTGTGTCGTTAGTTTAGGAATCTGCAACCCATCAGTTACCAACATCTCAGGTGTTCGGCTGCCCTGCTGTTGTTCCTGTCCTCCTCAGCTACCGAAACATAACAGGAATGTATTTCTGAATGCAGATTTTTATTTCTGGACATAATTATGGGGGCTGTCATCTTGTCTGGACTGCTGCTAACAAGATCTAGAGATATGGTCCACTGCAGACCTGGGGAGTTATTAGGACACCTCTTCCCTACAACATATATAAAGTGACATGCTTAGATACAAAAGCTCAATCATTTGTGTCTCTTTAGTGCCCCACAAACAAGCTCGGACAGGCCCATAGGGAAACAGGGGAATCCTCCGGTGGGCCCCTGTGCAGATCTGAACCCCCAACCTTATTGTATGGGAAGTACTTGTCATAATCACTTGATTCACTCTGTACAGGAAAAAGCAGCAGCTCATCTTTCATTAACCAAAACTACCCAGTTTATTATTATATAGAGATACAGGTAATTTTGTGAACAAAGTTTGTGTAATATTTGTATGCAGGTGAAAAGTGCCCCCCCCCCCCCCCCCCAAATTCAGTGTTACTGGTGGGCTCTTGGCACTCCAGTCTGACACTGCCCACATAGAAATATTCTTAATATTCTCGAAGCTGTAGTACCCCCTCAGTATTAATATCCACCAATGTAATTGCTCTCCCAGTAATTTCACTTTATGCTCCGCCTTGTTCACTAATAAAGTCTACGTTTGTGCTTCTCAAAATAACGTATTGGATCTGATACTCTTGCATTTTTTAATCACTTTTAGGCCGGGATTCCACATGCGAGAAACACGGCTGAGTCTCGCATGTGAAATCCCAGCTCTGGTGCCGGCACTTGGGAGTGGAGTGTGCGGCTGCATGTATTTCACATGCGAGACTTGGCCGTGTTTCTCGCATGTGGGATCCCGGCCTTATTGCAATCCTTATGGTATTTGTTGATTTTTGTTGAGTAGTTCATAAATTTTTGTGCTAAAAATGCTCCTTCATTTTGACATTCACTTATTTTCTGACTTTTTAAGAGCAAAAAGTTACATGGTTTGTAAAATGGTACAAAACTGTGCCAAAATAGCTGATGAAAATAAAATCACTGCTGGAAGGAACTGGATATGTTTGCACCAAATTTTGGAAAAATGTAAAAAGTCTAATT
Source organism: Oophaga sylvatica (assembly GCA_033576555.1). Lineage (NCBI taxonomy): Eukaryota > Metazoa > Chordata > Amphibia > Anura > Dendrobatidae > Oophaga > Oophaga sylvatica. The sequence continues at coordinate 342,228,351 of JARQOD010000003.1, read as the reverse complement.
TGATGAATCAACCAAAGTCATTTGGAAATCCAAACCCAGTCCGTTCTTCCATTACTGAGAAAACCGCGTTTGAATTGATATGCAAATGAGGCTGAAGAACTATGGCAGTTCTGAAGCCTCTGTCACTCCAGCTCTATTTCTCATCCATCGCTGCCTCCTATCGATTTACTGACTGCTCCTTTGCCTGAAGTCACATAGCATACCGGTTGTCAGCCAAGCAGCAGGAGGTGGTGCTGGGCGTTGAGTAGAGCTGGAGTGACATAGGCTTCAGATCTACCATAGATCTTCAGCCTCATTTGCATATAAATTCAAATGCTGATTCCTCAGCAATGGAGGAATGGACCAGCCATATAAAAGAATTGCTGGACTTGTCTTTGAAAAAGTGGCGTGTGCATACAAATAGTTTGGTGGGTGAATTCCTGCTGACAGGATCCTGTAACCCATTCACGACATGTGACATATATTTACGTCATATGTCGTGTCCCTGACTTTGATCAATGCAGGCTCCAATCCTGTACCCGCATCTTTACTTGGACATGACAGCTGATTTAATCATCCGTTAACAGCTGCGGGTGGATCAATGCTCCACCCGCGTCTGTTAACCATTTAAATCCCGCTGACAATCTCTGACAGTGGGATTTAACAGAAGCCAGGCAGAAGTGTGTCACAAATCCCAATAAAAAAATATGAACAAAATAAAAAAGCACAAAAGTTCAAATCACCCCCCTTCTGCCCCATTAAAAATAAAACAATTACAAAAAAATTAAATAAATATACACTTGGTATCTCTGAGTTGAGAAACGCCCAATCTATCAAAATATAAAGTAAATTAATTGGCTAAATGGCGTAAAAGAAAAAAAATCAAAACGCTAGAATTACAGTTTTTTGTCGCCGCAACATTACAATAAGGCCGGGATCACACATGCGAGTAAGTCGTCCGACACTCGCATGTGAAATCCCAGCTCTGGCGCCGGCACTCGGGTGTGGAGCGCGCGGCTGCATGTAGTTCTATGCAGCCGCGCGCTCCACTCCCGAGTGCCGGCGCCAGAGCTGGGATTTCACATGCGAGTGTCGGACGACTTACTCGCATGTGTGATCCCGGCCTAAAGTGCAATATCAGGCGATCAAAACATTGTATCTATCCCAAAATGCTATCAATAAAAATGTCAGCTCAGGGCACAAAAAATAAGCCCTCACCCGGTCTCAGATCCTGAAAAATGGAAACACGATGGGTCTCGGAAAATGGTGACAAATACAAAAAATTTCAGAATTTACTTTTGAAAAATTGCACTTTTTTTTATTTTTTTTTCTTGATTTCCAGTACACTATATGGTAAAATCAATGATGTCATTCAAAAGCACAACTTGTCCCGCAAGTAACAAGCCTTCATATGGCTATATTGACGGAAATATAAAAAGTTTATGGCTCTTGGAAGACGGGGAGGAAAAAAACTACCAAAAAAAAAAAAGGAAAATGACGATAGCGTGAAGGGGTTAAATATTTTAATAAAGGAAGCATGAAATTTTGCATCAGTCTGGAGATACAATGACATGAGAAGCTTCCGTACCTTTCTCTGCAATAATTGCTGTATAGAATGAGATCTTTCTGCTGCCGAATTCAAGAAAGGGACTGGAGTACGGACGGGGATGAGGAGCTGGCATATCTTCTCATGGATACTCGTCCAGTCTGCCCGCTGGTGCTCTGCGTCACTTATGAAAAAAAAACAATATTAGTTTACAAAGCCTGTATATGAAAGTAAAGGTAAGTAAGAAAAAAAGTGCCCAAATTAAATAATGAATAAGGAGCACATAAAAACCGTCACGTTTAGGACCTCTAGAAAGAGGCGCGAAACAATAGTGATTCACCCCTATGTATGGAAAGTACGTGTCGCTAGGAGATCATGTGTGCACTGCCACCAGTCTCTCTAGGTGTCCGGCATCTCTAATTGTAAATTAGTGTCGCTTGCGGAGCTATTTTGTCCATTACTTGTGGCTGGTTCTACGACAGATCCTCCACTGTAAATGTACACAAAGCATATGCATTGCTATTTTTGCTTTGAAAATCAAGGCAAAAGCAATGGAATAGTGATGTATGATACAGAGAATATACTTTCTGGTAATATTTTATAGAGTCTTTGAATATGTGAAAGCTTATAATAACCTAATCATGCACTGCAATCATTTTGCATCTGTTGGCGCCCTCTATAGTGGCTACCAGCAGTAATGCAAGTGAGTGTGTATCTGTGTCTGCGCCCCCTTGTGGTTATCTATATCAATTCATTACATGGTAAATTAAGGGGGGAGGAAAAGACTCGATTTGCAGCAGATCTGAGCGTCATCGTACATCCCGGTATTGTCAGTGTTTGGTCACATCTTATAATGACACTACACATCATTTCTGGAAAGCTGCGCTACTCACCAGTAATATGTCACTTTACAGCCCCTGCACTGTATGTAAGCCGGGCTGTGGCACAGCTCGCACTGCAGCTTCACCCCCTTGGGGTTAGATAAGGGGTTCACGATCGCCATGTGAGGGTCCAAATCAATGCAAAGTGCAAAATCTAGCAGTCAGTAAATCGGTTGCTAAGGACGCTGAGATTGGTTGCCATGTGACGTCATCGCGTTGGTTGCCGCACTGCTGTGATTGTGAGGCTACTGACACTGAGAGCAGGGCATGCTGGGACTTGTAGTATCTGGGGTGTAGGCAATAAATACTCTCCAGCATGGCAGGAGCAGATCCATCAGGGTTTATAGAAGATTAGCTTTCTTTAGTGACCCAGATGGCCTCTGCTTAGTGGTCAGAGGCTGCAAATCAACTGTGCATCACACACAGCGCACAAAATCCTTACAGGCAGAAAAAGGTGCCCTGGATAAGTGTATGGAGAATGGGTCTCCCCATTAGACGGGTTCTGCCCCGAAGTATTCATATCGCATACATCACCGCTGTTACCGGCGAATCCTCGCAGCATACAGTGTGTGCCCTGGGGGGACTCATCAATCAATTTAGATCGGACATCATACCCATATGCGAGAAAAAAAACGGTCCGATTTCCGAACCGTAAAAACAGGACGAGTGCTATGTGAGTTTTGTGTGATTTTTAAGCGCAACATCCGTTTAACATCCGTATGACATGCGATTTTAACATGAGCAGCATACATACAGCAGTTCTCTGTCATTCACACATCGTTATCAAATGAAATATTCTTCAAAACACATACAAACATTATATATATATATATAATATAATAGATAGAAAAGCTGGTAATACATTTGCCGACTTCTGTAAAATCGGTGCAGGAGCCGACAGGATATAAGAGATGGATTACATACAGTAAATACATATATAATAGGTATATAATAGGTAGATTTACAGATGTCAGTGCCAAATACAATTAGCAGAGTATGTGCAAATTACTGGACATGTAATTAATGAATAAAAGATTATTTAGGGGAAAAAATGGTGTGGGATCCCCCTATAATTTTAGCCAGCAATAGCTATGCAGACAGCTGCGGGCTGATATATTAGCCTAGGAAGTGGCCATGGATACTGGCCCCCCGGCTAAAAACATCAGCCCGCAGCCGCCCCAGAAAATGCACACCTGTAAGATGCGCCAATTATGGCACATAGCCTTGCTCTTCCCACTGCCCTGTTGCGGCAGCATATGGGGTAATAGTTGGGGTGGTAGTAATGGGAGGAGTCAATAAGACACCCCTATTACTAATCCCATAGTCAAATTGTAAATAAAACACAAACACCCTGAAAAAATGTAATCATTGAAATAAAGACACAGACTCCTTTATTATTCTAAATTAAACCATACTTACAAAATCACCTAATTCCCCAAAGCCCTCGATCTCCTGTAATAAACATAAAATAATAAACCAACAATATACCATACCTGTCCGCCGTTGTATCCCACGCTGTAATCCATATGTGTGAGATATACAGTTTACAACCAGGACGGTGCCAAGATGTGACCGTCCCGGCTGTAAACTATTGGTGAATGAATGAGATGCAGGGAGCGGAGCTTCAGTGACTAGCGGTGACGTCACTGATGCTGCGCTCCCTCACAGCCTGACCCGCGCTGAACTCTGGAGCGTGGGTAAATGCCAGTTCATATATCTGTATATCCCCCAGATATGGATTACAGCGTGAGACAGAACGACAGACAGGTATGGTATATTGTTGGTTTATTATTTTATGTTTATTTATGTTTATTACAAATGAATTAGCGGCTATTCTTCTATCTATCTATGTGATATAAATATATATATACTGTATATGTGTGTGTGTGAGTGGTGTGAGTGCTGTGCGATTTTTTTTTTTCTCGCACCCATTGACTTCTATTGGCGAGTCTCGTTCGAGATACGCAGCAGTACGCAGCATGCTGCGATTTTTTTCTCAGTCCGATTTCAGCTGAGAAAAAAATCGCAGATGAGATGTCACCTATTGAATAACATTGATCCGAGTGCAATCCGATTTTTTATCGGATTGCACTCGTCCGTTTTTCTCGCAATTGAGTATGAGCCCTTAGATGTCAAGTAAAATATTTAGAATTGAGAGTCCTCAGTGGTTGATACCTTTTAATGGCTAACTGAAAAGATGGTAACAAATTGCAAGCTTTCGAGACTACTCAGGTCTCTTCATTAGGCATGTACTAATACAAAATCTGAAGAATCACATATTTATACACAACACAGCACAGAAACAATGCAATAGATAAGACAAGTGACGTGAAGCAGAACTGTCATTATGGGAGAGAGATGAACATAAATATTGGAACAGTTCATAGATAAGGAGTGTGAAAGTTTTATTGTCCTCTGATTGGGGTCTGGTATTGTGATGCCCTCAGAAGGTCTGCATCAATGCGGCGTGGCATGGAAGCGATCAGCCTGTGGCACTGCTGAGGGTTATGGAAGCCCAGGTTGCTTTTATAGCAGCCTTCAGCTCGTCTTTCCTATGAATGAAGTTTCTACAATCAGTGATGGTTTGGGGAGCCATGTCATCTGCTGGTGTAGGTCCACTGTGTTTTATCAAGACCAAAGTCAGCGCAGCCATCTACCAGGAAATTTTAGAGCACTTCATGCTTTCCTCTGACAACAAGCTTCTTGGAGTTGGAAATGTCATTCTCCAGCAGGACTTGGCACTTGTCCACGCTGCCAAAAGTACCAATACCTGGTTTACAAACAGCAGTATCACTGTGCTTGATTGGCTAGCAAACTCGCCTGAACTTAACTCCATAGAGAATCTATTGGGTATTGTCAAGAGGAAGATGAGAGACATCAGACCCAACCATGAAGACGAGCTGAAGGCTGCTATCAAAACAACTGGGCTTCCATAACACCTCAGCTGTGCCACAGGCTGATCGCCTCCATGCCACGCCGCATTGATGCAGTAATTGATGCAAAAGGAGCCACGACCAAGTGTTAAGTGCATTTATTGAACATACATTTCAGTAGGCCAACATTTCAGATTTTAAAATAATTTTTCAAGCCGATGTTATAAAGTATTCTAATTTACTGAGATAATGACTTTTGGGTTTTTATTGTCTGTAAGCCATAATCATCAACATTAACAGAAATAAACACGTGAAATAGATCACTCTGTTTGTAATGACTCTATATAATATGAGTTTCACTTTTTGTATTGAAGAACTGAAATAAATTAACTTTTTGATGATATTCTAATTTTGTGAGACGCACCTGTACCATGTTCTGTGATGCATCAGGTTTGTGACAAAGGTGCAACCTAAATGTATGGAATGCTGCTCGTAGGTGCAAAAAAAGTGATGGCCATCATAGCTAGCATTAGCATAAGTATCGGTTTGGTGTATAAGGCACTACTAGTTATCAGCAAGGGTTTTGTGCTGTGGCCTATATGAGTAGCTGATGAGAAGGCTGGGTCCATGGCTCAGCACAATATGTATCCTCACATTTCTGAGAGTGTACAAATAATTTTTTCCCACATGTAGAGATCAGAGACATGCAGATAGGCAGAAGAAAAGAAGACAGTGCTGCAGAAAGAAATGCCTGCGCCATAGTAAGATAGCAAATGGGAGAGGGTAAGCACTCGCTACTAAGGTGCAACACTTTAGGGCTTAGTGAGTTTCACAATGGATGAATTAAAAAAAGATCCTGCCAAAGATGTGGTTGATGTTATTTGTATTCGGTGAAGGAAACAAGCCCAGAGTACCACTACTAGAAAAGCAATTTTTACCAACAGCATAGAACACAGGTGCTTGTTCGTATATGTGAATACTGCTTTCACCAGAGTAGTCGAAATGATAGCCTCCCAAGTAGAGCAAGGTGATGTAGTTCCTGAGAAAGTGGCACAGAGTCTGTAGCAGAGTGAAAGAAGTGCTGCTGAGGAGATTGCCAGCAGTTTGTCACATATGTGTCACGCGGTCTTATGATATGTGTACGATGTCAGTAAACTATTCTTAAAAGAACAACACTCTATACAACATATAGATTAGCAACATCAGCATGTAAATATAGAATAGATTTACCTGACACGATATCCGTTGAACTCAGGGTTAATCTTGAGGACTTGATACACTGTCACAGGAAAGAGGAGGACCGGGGGTCTAACCTGACCCTAAACTGGGGTCCTAACTAATCCCTCACCTTGGAGGTACTGATAATGGTTCAGAGGTCCAAGTCTCCAGCCTAACCCTGTCTCCTATCAGTCCCTGAACCCTGTAATCAGTCCTAAGAAGGATTCTGATTACCACCAAAGGGATATGGGCTGATCTCTGCTAAATACACAGATTAGACATATAAGACAGACTGGAGAAAACACAGACTTGCATACACACTCAAACACAGAAGGAACATAAATGATCTGGGATATTAAACTCTAAGCAAGGTGAGCTTAAAACAACTAAGGAGCTCTTTAACTTAAGTCTATACAGATACAATCCTATCTGTGGTCTGCATGAAGAATTTCACTGGCAACTCCCAACACAGACAACCAGAGATTTAAAGGAAACCAATCAACAAATAATTAATTGCAGCCGGGAGAAACTGCACCCAGTCCCAGAACTGAGCACAGACAGAATTAACTCCCTAACTGCCAAACACAAAGAAACAGCAACTCAGCTGTGAGAAGTCAGAATGTGCAACCGCGACGATCTTCGTGGCGATGCACACATGACAGTACCCCCCCTTCTACGAGGGGCCTCCGGACCCTCAGGGCCAGGTTTGCCCGGGTGAGTTCTGTGGAAGGTCCGCACCAAACGATCTGCGTTAATGTCAGACGCAGGAACCCACGTCCTCTCCTCTGGACCATACCCCTTCCAATGCACCAAGTACTGAAGGGACCGGCGATTCAGACGTGAGTCAGTGATCTTTGACACTTGAAACTCCAAGTTACCATTGACCACCACTGGAGGAGGAGGTAGAGGTGATGGTATGACTGGTGCCACGTACCTCTTAAGTAATGACTTGTGGAACACATTATGAATTTTAAACGTAGGAGGGAGGTCCAGACGAAATGCCACAGGATTAATTATGGAACTGATCCTGTACGGCCCGATGAATCTGGGGCCCAGCTTCCAGGAGGGAACTTTAAGTTTTATATTCCTGGTAGACAACCATACCAGATCGTTCACATTAAGATCTGGACCAGAAACTCTCCTCCTATCAGCCATACGTTTATAACGGTTCCCCATAGCACTCAGATTATTCAATACACCTCTCCACACTGAAGCAAGTGACGACGAGAAACGCTCCTCCTCAGGAACCCCAGAAGGGCCCCCCCCATTGAATGTACAAAACTGGGGATGAAAACCATATGCCCCAAAAAACGGGGACTTACCAGTGGACTCGCTCCGCCTGTTGTTAAGAGCGAACTCTGCCAGAGGCAAGAAAGAAGACCAGTCCTCCTGGTTCTCTGAGACAAAACACCGAAGATAAGTCTCTAGGCTTTGATTCAGACGCTCTGTCTGACCATTGGTCTGCGGATGAAAAGCCGAGGAAAATGACAATTGCATCCCCCGACGTAAACAAAATGCCCTCCAAAACTTGGACACAAACTGAGACCCCCTATCTGACACCACATCAGAAGGCAACCCATGAAGTCTCACAATCTCCCCAATGAACACCTGCGCCAGAGTTTTAGCATTAGGGAGGGCAGGAAGAGCAATGAAATGTGCCATCTCACTGAACCTGTCAACAACCACCAGTATGACAGTCTTCCCTGACGACTGAGGAAGGTCCGTGATGAAGTCCATAGACAAATGAGTCCATGGACGCTCCGGAAGTTTCAAGGGTAAGAGGGTCCCAGATGGACGGGTATGAGGGGTCTTAGAGCGAGCACAAACCCCACAGGACGCGACAAAAGTTAAAACATCTTTATTAACGTTAGGCCACCAAAACCGGCGAGAAAGGAGATCTAAAGTAGCCTTACTCCCTGGATGTCCTGCTAAAGCAGAATTATGATGTGCCTCAATAACCTTTTGTCTCAACTGATTCGGGACAAACAGTCTCCCTGGAGGTCCTGCAGGGGCGTCCCCCTGAGCCTCTAACACCTCCTCCTCAAGCTCAGAACATACAGCCGACACTACCACCCCCTCCTGAAGGATAGGAATCGGGTCATCCATTTTCCCGGCCCCTGGGAAACTGCGAGACAAGGCATCCGCCTTAACATTCTTAGATCCAGGGCGATAAGTGACAACAAAATTAAACCTGGTAAAAAACAACGACCATCGAGCTTGTCTGGAATTCAGACGCTTAGCAGATTCCAAATACAGCAGGTTCTTGTGATCAGTAATGACGGTGACCGGGTGGACTGCCCCCTCCAAAAAGTGACGCCATTCTTCAAAAGCCAACTTAATGGCCAAAAGTTCCCTATTGCCGATATCATAATTCCTTTCGGCGGACGACAATTTTTTAGAAAAGAAAGCGCACGGATGCCATTTACCAGGGGACGGACCCTGGGACAATATTGCACCCACCCCTACGTCAGACGCGTCCACCTCCACAACGAACGGCTGTGATGCATCTGGTTGGATGAGAACGGGTGCCGAAGCAAAACATTTTTTCAAAGAGGAAAAAGCTTGGCAAGCTTTGTCCGACCATTTAGAAAAATCCGTCCCTTTTCTTGTCATGTCAGTGAGAGGTTTGACAACAGATGAGAAATTACAAATAAATTTCCGGTAGTAGTTAGCAAACCCAAGAAAACGCTGCAGAGCCTTAAGATCCTCTGGCTGATCCCATTCAAGCACTGCTCTCACCTTTTCAGGGTCCATACGGAAACCGGAGGCTGACACCAAGAAACCCAAAAACTGAAGTTCCTGTACGGCGAATACACACTTTTCCAGTTTGGCGTATAGTTTATTGTCTCGCAAGATCTGCAACACCTGTCTCACATGCTCCTGGTGAGACACAAGATCTGGTGAGTAAATTAAAATGTCATCCAAATATACGACCACAAACAGCCCCACCAGATGACGAAAAATGTCATTAACAAAATGTTGGAATACTGCTGGTGCAGTAGTCAGACCAAAAGGCATGACAAGGTTCTCATAATGTCCCTCCGGCGTGTTAAACGCCGTTTTCCACTCATCCCCCTCTTTTATCCTAATCAGATTATACGCCCCCCTGAGATCCAATTTAGAGAACCATTTGGCGCCAACAATTTGATTGAAGAGATCAGGAATCAGAGGGAGTGGATACGGATCTCGAACAGTAATCCGATTAAGTTCGCGGAAATCCAAGCAAGGGCGTAGGCCTCCATCTTTTTTCTTCACAAAGAAGAACCCCGCGGCCACTGGGGAAGATGAAGGTCTAATATGCCCTTTGGCCAGACTTTCCGAAATATAATCTTTCATAGCCTGCCTCTCAGGACCAGAAAGGTTATATAACCTAGCTTTAGGTAACTTAGCATCAGGAAGTAAATTAATAGAGCAGTCATACACGCGATGAGGAGGCAACTCCTGACACCCCTCCTCAGAGAACACATCCCCAAAGTCCTCCAAAAAAGGAGGCAAAGTACTAGGCACGACCGCACTGATGACTGTGTTCATGCAGTTACTTTTGCAAAACTCACCCCATTGGCTTATATCTCTGGACTGCCAATTAATCACAGGGTTATGTTTAACCAACCAAGGAAGTCCCAACACAATAGGAGTAGGTAGACCCTCCAACACATAACAAGATAATAGTTCCCTATGTATTGCCCCTACCCGAAGGTCAATGTTATGAACCTCATGAACAAAGCTACCTTGGCCGAGAGGCCTGGCGTCAATGGAGAATATAGGGATCGGTTTGACCAATACACTCAGATGCATACCTTGAGCCTGAGCAAACTGAGCGTCAACCAGATTAGCCCCGGACCCACTATCAAGAAGAACAGAAAATCTCTCCACTCTCGTACCAACCACCACCTCCACTGGTACAAGGAACTGAGAAGAACTAGCGGACGAAATACATACTCCCAGGTTGTCGTCCACCACACAACCTGGGATTAACAGTTTTCCGGCGACTTTTTGCTCAACAAGGCACGGGATGGACATCCCCCAACAAAATGTCCCTCTTTCCCGCAGAAGAAACACCTTCTAGTCCTGCGGCGTACCGCCAATCCCCTCCTACGAAATGATGTCCCTCCCAACTGCATAGGCTCCTCCGAATAGACAAGGGGAACCTCAACATAAGGGACTTTAGTAGTAGGTGGAGTAACAACAGGGGCGGAGTTACCTCGCACCTCTCCCGGAGCCGTCTATCAGTACGGATAGCTAGGGCCATAGCAGCCTCCAGTGATGGAGGAGAATCATACTGAGCCAAAACGTCCTTTAATTTGTCAGAAAGCCCATGACAAAACTGGCTTCTAAGAGCTGGGTCATTCCACTGAGTATCTGTGGCCCATCTACGGAACTCAGAAGCAAATTCCTCCGCCGGACGATCTCCCTGCTGTATCTTACGTAATTTTGTCTCAGCAAGAGAGACCCGATCTGGGTCATCATATACCAAACCCAGGGCAGTAAAAAAAAAAATCGATCTACTGACTGAAGAGCCGGGGATCCCGGAGGAAGGGAGAAGGCCCAGGATTGAGGGTCCCCTTGTAGGAGCGAGATAACAATTCCCACTCTCTGCTCTTCACTCCCTGATGATCGAGGCCGAAGCCGAAAATACAATTTACATGCTTCCCTGAAGGTAAAAAATTTGTCTCGCCCACCAGTGAACCTGTCCGGGAGAGCTACTTTAGGTTCAAATCTGGTTTGCTCCGAGGGAGACAAAACTTTGGACTTAATGTCCGTCAGCTCCATGGATAATCCCTGCAACTGCAGAGCCAGCTGGGCTACTGGATCCATGGCAACTGGGAATAATTTTAAGGCCAGTGAAAATGTCACGCGGTCTTATGATATGTGTACGATGTCAGTAAACTATTCTTAAAAGAACAACACTCTATACAACATATAGATTAGCAACATCAGCATGTAAATATAGAATAGATTTACCTGACACGATATCCGTTGAACTCAGGGTTAATCTTGAGGACTTGATACACTGTCACAGGAAAGAGGAGGACCGGGGGTCTAACCTGACCCTAAACTGGGGTCCTAACTAATCCCTCACCTTGGAGGTACTGATAATGGTTCAGAGGTCCAAGTCTCCAGCCTAACCCTGTCTCCTATCAGTCCCTGAACCCTGTAATCAGTCCTAAGAAGGATTCTGATTACCACCAAAGGGATATGGGCTGATCTCTGCTAAATACACAGATTAGACATATAAGACAGACTGGAGAAAACACAGACTTGCATACACACTCAAACACAGAAGGAACATAAATGATCTGGGATATTAAACTCTAAGCAAGGTGAGCTTAAAACAACTAAGGAGCTCTTTAACTTAAGTCTATACAGATACAATCCTATCTGTGGTCTGCATGAAGAATTTCACTGGCAACTCCCAACACAGACAACCAGAGATTTAAAGGAAACCAATCAACAAATAATTAATTGCAGCCGGGAGAAACTGCACCCAGTCCCAGAACTGAGCACAGACAGAATTAACTCCCTAACTGCCAAACACAAAGAAACAGCAACTCAGCTGTGAGAAGTCAGAATGTGCAACCGCGACGATCTTCGTGGCAATGCACACATGACAATATGTGAGCAAATTGTCGCTAGTGTCAGCCAATTGTTAGTATAGGGCCACGTTCACACTTTCAGTATTTTACATCAGTATTTCTAAGCCAAAATCAGGAGTGAGTGAAAAATGCAGAAGAGGTGACGGGTTTCTATGATACTTTTCCTCTGATTGTTCCACTCCTGGTTTTGGCTTACAAATATTGATGTGAAATACTGACCAAATACTGAACGTGTGAACGTGGCCTCAAGATAAAGGTGGCTTGCAGCACTCCAATATTGGACAATTATAAAGGGCACCCAGAACCAAAATGGACGCACCATCAATGAAGTCCCAAGGAGTCCACTTGGAAAAAAATCGAAGAGACAGCATCCAAGATAAGGTGAAAAAACATCAAGCTCCGTTTATTTATTAGAGAAATTTCTGCAGTCACTCTATATGACTGTGCAATGTGTAAACTGTCAGGATTCCCCTCTATTTCCAGTGCAAGCAGCGGTCATGTAACCGCAAATATGCAATCTGCATACCGGCAGCAGGTTTGCCAACCGTCAAAAAATTCCTGGACAGTCCCCAAAAATAGGGCACTTTTTTGCCATGTCCATAAGAAAATTTGAGGTGTTTGTGATTTTTCTTTAAGGCTGAAGAAACTTAGATAATTTTTATTATAATTATCATTTTACAGTGAATGCAGCTGATGTCTTCATATAGAATTATGGGCTGTAGACATGTATCACCAATAATCATAGCGATTTATTATGTTGTTTTTGTTTTTTTAAATATGTCTGAAAAAAATATATTGTCTGTGATTTTTTTGGTAAGCCGTCCAGAAAAAAAAAAAGTCAAGTTGACAACCCTAACTGGGGGTCATGTGCTGGCTAAATTCTGATCCATTAATGAGAATGTAGTCGTCAAGTGACTAATACAAATTAATTGAGATGATGGATTGAAAAAAGCAGATGAGAACCCCAAAATAGGAACAAACTGCATTTTTTTTCATCATTTCACCGCACTTTCGATTTTTTTTGCGATTTTCCCTTACTCAATATAGTAAAATTAATGATGTAGTCCAAAAATACAGCTTGTCCCGCAAAAAAAAACAACCAAACAAAAAAAACAAGCTCTCATATGTCTATGTTGGTGGAAAAAATAAAAAAGTTACGGCTATTTGAAAGGGGTTAAGGAGAAAATAAAAACGCAAAAATGAAAATTTGCTTCATCCTTTAGAGGTTAAAAACAAATAAAACAAATTATATTTATAAGGCTACCATTTTAACATATGTTAAAAAAAAGTCTAAAATGGCGAAAAATTCAACATTAACCCTTTGACGCCATGGCCATTTACCGCTTGTTTGTTTTTTGTTTTTTGGTCCCGAGCCATACATTTTTTATTTTTCTGTCAATGTAGCCATGTGAGAGCTTGTTTTTCTGCAGGACGAGTTGTACATTTGAATGAAACCATTGATTTTACCATACAGTGCACTGGACAACGGGAGAAAAATTCCAAGCGCTGTGTAATTATGAAAAAAGCGCAATTCCATTATTGTTTTTCTTTAATTTATTTACCATGTTCACTATATGGTAAAACTGACCCGATAATACGATTCCCTAGGTCAGTATGAGTGTTCAGATACCAAACATATATAGTTTATTTTTTATTTTATTGGTGAAAATAATCATAAATTTGTATGAAAAAAAGTTTTTGCTTTGTCGCCATTTTCTGTGGCATTTTATTGCAATGTTGCGGTGGCAAAAAAAAAAACGTAATTCTGTTCATTTCAGTTCCTTTTCTCACTACACCATTTACTAATCGGATTAATTGTTTTTATATTTTGATAGAACGGACATTTCTGAGCGCAGGGATACCAAACGTGTCATTTTGTTTGTTTTATTTTAAAAGGGCCAAAAAGGAGAGGGGTGATTTGAACTTTTCTGGGGCTTTTAATTTTCATATTTTTAAAGACCTTTTTTCTCTCACTTTTTACTGTATGTAATAGACCCCTTAGGAGACTTGAAGCTGCGATCGCTTGTGCTTTACATAGCAAGGCTTCAGCAGAAATCACTATCTCATGTCGTTCACAGGACATTCACACTGACAGGCACAGGGGTCTTGTGCAGACCCCCCCGGCTCTCATAACAACCCATCTGTGCCCCCTGATCACGTGACAGGAGTGCCGATGGGGGGATTTGTGACGCATTTCCAGCTGTCACGTGTTAAATCTGTCAGTGGGATTTAACTGGTTAACTTCCGCGGGTGGAGCTCCGATTCCACCCGAAGCTGTTAAAGGCACAGTGGGGAAAGATGCGGGCTCAGTGCCGGAGCCTGCATAAAATCGGTACCATGAAATATGATGTAAATATACGTCATATGTCATAAAGGGGTTAACATCTGACATTTGGGCCCATTGGTCTCAGGCTGGTATCTAACATTGGTAACTATACTACCGTTCTTAAAAAGTTTTGTTGACGTAATTTGTATCAAATTTATAATTAAGGTGTCACTTTTAATAAATTTGGAGTGGCGTATTATAAAGACTTGGAGCAAATGACACCATTATTTGCATAAATGTCGTCTGTAGCTCCTGATAGTGAAGTGAACATGTAATGCATGGTGCCATATTTCAACATAATAGTTAAGGATCAAGAGGAAGTGGACAAAAGTCAAAATGGTGGGAAATTTTGCATAATACTGTTTTAATTAGAAGACCACTGATTGGTTGCATATAAATCGGAGTAAGATCGGACCGCAGTGCATGGACTGGCTGTCGGCCCTCCCGACCCAAGTGTGACAGCTGCATAGATATACATGAAGCCGTCATTATCGGGTCAGGACAGTCAGTACACTGTGGCCCGACTTCTGTCTGATTTATACGGTAGAAAATATAGACTGCATTAAAATTCATCTCTTGCTTACAAGTTGAATGCCAAGTTATTATTTATATATGATTTATACGGCAGTGTGACTGCGCCCTTATGCAACGCAATAAATCAAAGCAGCAAAAGTCAGTTGGGAAGTAAAGTGTCACGAGGTGTGACAACATCTCCTTGAGAAAGCTGGAATGGTGGCCATATTTGTCGTCAGTCCCCTACAATAATTGTGAAATCCTGTAAAGACAATTTTAATAATTTGACAGACAAGGACTTAATTATTTGAAGACATATTTCAGTCCTATCCGAGCCTTATGTTTGTGTTTGTTTGTTTTTTTCCAAAGTACAATTTATCATCATTTTACTTCATGAATTTCTGTCATAAAAAAGACCGGGAAGCTTTTCCCATGGGTGCTACTGCGCACGCGCGCTAACTCGCGGAGACGACCAGGCAGCGCTACCATAGCTTACTACTGCGCACGCGCGGAGGACACCAGGCTGAAGTGTTGCTGTTTACGCGCGGCACCTAGTGGAGACGTCTGGAAACACAGTTGCTACGTAATGTTACGCTGCGTTTCAGACGTCAGACACCAGGAAGTGACCTCGGTGCTCACGCTGCGCGGCGCAGGACTTTGGGGTAAATTGTTTTCTTCACGTCTCCTGTGTTTATAACCCTCATAGGTCACCGTTTGGTGCAGGACCGTTACCGGGGGGAGTACGATGGTTGCCATAGAGATATCACTCAGTTTGGTTCATTATGCCTGGGAAATTATCATTGGGGCCTATAAATCTCCCCGAATATGGAGACAGGGAGGAGGGGGCACAACGCCCACCCATCACCTAGTTGGGGGTGATGCTGTCCCCGGAGGCTGGTGAAGGGGCCACCTTAGCCCCATTACTGCTGTGACCAATTTGTTTTAGTCTTTTCCTCCCCTCCTTCTGGCAGCCATAACTTCATGGTTCCCAGGATCTTCCCGGTCTTTGAATGACGCCATTTATTTTACTATACAAAGTAAGGCCACGTTCACACACTCAGTATTTGGTCAGTATTTTACATCAGTATTTGTAATCCAAAACCTGGAGTGGGTGATAAATCCAGAAGTGGGGACGGGTTTCTATTGTACTTTTCCTCTGATTTTGGCAGATACTGAGGTAAAATACTGACCAAATACTGGACATGTGAACGTGGCGTTACCTGGAAATGCGATTTTTCTGGTCGGTACGATTATGGCAACACCAAACGTTTATCGGTTTTATGTTTATTCTCATGTTCTAGTTTTGTCTATTGTGATCTCTGTAAAAAAAATAATTTGTCTCCTATTTTCTCAAGATCCATGAAGGTTGTATTTTTCCATTCATGGAGCTACATAACGTTCTATGGGTTAAACAATTTAATGCAGCAACACCGATTTTTTATTTTTTTTTTTAAAAATGGGGAGTTGGGTGATTTAATTATTCAAAGCAAGGATTTTTATTTTTTTAGTCCCTGGGATTTATAGGTGAATCAGTTATGCTTTCTGCAGGCCCCTTACTGCCATGACAACCCATCAGGAATCCATGATAGTGTCACGCATGGGTGATGGGGGGCTAAAATAGACACCGCACTGTGATCACAGCAACTAAGTACTGCTGTCAAATATTGTCAGAGGTATTCTCTGCGATTGAAGCTTGCTCCAGCTGCTGCTCTTTAAAGGCAAATGCTGACTGTATGATACAGTTGGCATCTGCCCAGTGTGGAGCAGACTCCACTGGATACACCCGCTCTATAGGCTGTGGAGTCAGAGTCCATTTTGGTGGAGTCGGTATAAAATAGATCAACTCAGGCTCCTAAAATATATAATACATTAGGTTCAGAAGTTCAGTGCAGGATGTGCTGTAAATTGTTTCATGATAATTTGGGAAAGGTATAAAATGTCCTATAAATTTCTGTTCCTGATCTAAGGATCTGGGCTTTTAGTTGAGATGAATATGTGCTGCACTTTATGTACATGCTCAGTAGCGAGGCAGTGCTGTGAAGTCGGGAGACGGCGAACTTGAGTTGGAGGTTTGGCTTACCGTCTCCACAGCCTTGCCTGCACCATCTTGTAATAGTATGTCATGGAGTGGTAAGGGGCTATATGTATAAGATGTTATACTGTACTTCCAAATATACATTATTGCTAATTCTTTAGTTTCAGTGCCTCTCTACATCTCAACTTCTGCATTGGTCTCTATAGAGAAAGGAAGATTTCCATTCCCTGTATAGCGATACGTGATGACGGGGTCTGGCTGTTAGGCTCATTCCATCAGCTAAGCCAGTCCCTGCATCAGACATAATAAAGAAGGATGCTGGCTTAGCTAGTCATCTAACCCAGATGGACAGCCCCCCTTCATCGCGTCGGTGGTCATGTGCCAACACAGAAACCAAGGAAGGAAGCTACTGTGTTAAGACCGACATGGAAATAGAGCTACTAGGAAAGGTGCTGAAATGGGGGCAATGGGACAGATTAGAATGGCAGAGTACATTGGGGAGTGGATTTGTATAACACTTCATACACAATATGATATATTTTTGTGCCGCATTTTGCCCCTTTAAACCCCTTGTTGTAAACATATTAAAATAAAGTTTTGTTTCTTAGGTTGACCCACCAAATGGGGGATGAAAAAGACACCTGGAAAGTGAAAACGCTGGATGAAATTTTAAATGAAAAGAAAAGGAGAAAGGAACAAGAAGAAAAAACAGAGTACAAACATACAAAAAATGTAAGACACCAGAAAAATCATTGATGTCGCATGTTGGGGGGGGGGGGTGAAAGGATGATTGGGCTGCTTGCTTTCAACATGAACTGTCCTTCGTGGCTGATCAACCACTGCCATAAATTTCTGACCGCTGCTTACACTCCATTGAACACATACGCACTCGTCCAACAGCTTCCGTGTTTCTAAGTTGGTCGAGAGTAAGAGTCGTTGCTCTAACAAGCGCTGTCAGATTTTTGCTGGGAAAATATTTCTTATTATTATTCATTATGGGGTCCATGGTATAAGGGATACTCTGTTGGTTACATAGTGGATAAATTGTTTTTCTCATTACCTGTTTTGGGCTATTTTGGTTTTAAGGGCTGAGTGTTGCAGATGATGCGAAGTCACAGTCACTTTAAGCAATGCCCTATATAGATTTGGTGTTTAGTAATGGGTGACCTCTCTGTCAGGCCGGGTGTGTATGTGTGTAGTGATGTTGGGAGAGACCTTTTGGACTAAAAGTGCTTTGCCGACAAGTATCTGTGTATGGCTTACCTAAGACAAGCAGTATATATCATAATTGTGTACTTGATGCTGATCCAACCTCACATAGTAGTCACTGGAGAAGGCTGGCATGTGTGTTGCCACCTCACCTGTCACTGCAGGTCAGGCACCAATCAGAATGGGGGATTGTTGGATTCCCATTTCGGGAGATGGGTGCAGGTCACAGAAGATCCTGTGGGCATGTCATAAATGTATGTCACGAGCCAACCCCATTAATTGTGTATTTTCCACACTTGGCAGTGTTAGCTTCCTCCTTCGCCTCATTGGGAGACACAGACAATGGGTGTTATGCTGCTGCCACTAGGAGGACACTAAGCTAATACACAAAGAAATTGGCTCCTCCTCTGCAGTATACACCTTCTGCTGGCTCTAGCCTGAACCAGTTCTTGCTTAGTGTCTGTAGGAGGCACTAGGGTCTGACTTCAGACCCCGACTTTATTTTATTTTTACTTTTTTTCATGGATTCGACTGGCGACGGGGCCTTTCAAGGTCTCAATCTCCCAAAAACTCAACAGGATGGAACGTGGAGTGTCGCCTCCCCGTACCCACTCCTGCAACTTCTACGGCCTGGGCTCGCATCAGGGCGACGGATTCCTTTAATGGGTCCGCTCTCCCCCCCCACATCACGGACTGGAATGTGAGGTGTCGCCCTAACGTACCCCCCTCCAGAGCCAGGCCCGCAGCCGGACTTTACTCCAGTGGAAGCTCCTCTGAGGCATTTGGTGGCCCTCGGCACCGCCACTATCAGAAAGTGGATGATGCCAGGAACCTAAGGAGCCCTCTCCACCTCCCTATCAAAGGGATGGTGGATTGAGGATGGACGGCGCACAGCACTCCCGACTCTGCTACATACCGGCGATGTGAGTACAGCCACTGGTTGGCACATTACCGCCATGAAAAGCGCCCGGTGCATGAGAAATTAACCCTCTCAGCCTCCCTATCAAAGGGATGGCAGATTGAGGTAGTATGACCGCATATGCCGCTGGCTCCCGCCGCAGGGAGTACCCAAACGCTGCCGCGCTTTTTTCCATGACAGCTGCTGTTGCATCCTCCCACCAGCTGCCGAGGCTTGTCATAGTAGGCAGTGGGTCTGTCTGCCGCCGCGGCCTGCACCATCACCACCTCCGCGGTCTGCGCCACACCGCCGCTGCTGCCTGCTCCAAACCGCCGCTGCGGCCTTCTCATTGGAGCCGCCGCCCTCTCAACCGCCGCGGCCTCCTCAAGGGAGTCGCCGCCGCGGTCTTAATCAGCAGAGTCGCTCCTGCGCCTCACCTCCTGCGCTGCTGCGAGTCTCCGCCTCAGCCGTCCAACTGCCGCGGCTTCCTCTCTAATTTAGTCCCCGGATTTTGGCCCGGGTAGGCCTCAGTTCCGCCCTCCCGGGTTGCTCCGCCCACGTTTTTTTTGGCGCTCTCCCTCCCCTCCCACCTGCTCTGGCGCTTCTCGTCGGAAACGAGAAGAAGCCAACTCCGTCCTGGCCGCCATTTCTCCCTTCAACGCCGCATCTTCTGAGTGGGGGAAAAGCTATTCCGGTGTCTGACAGACCGGAGATAATCGGTGCGAACCATTCATTCTTCCTCTTCTGATGGGCAGGACACAGGACCCTGGATAAGCTTGCACTGCGCTTAACCCCTTCCCTGCAGCAGTCTCCAGGCTCTATTAACATCTGAGGCTCCATGCGGCGTCCGTGTGGCCCCACTAGATCACCACTGCCCAAAAGTGGATGGTGACTGGAGGCTAACAAAACCTCTCCACCTCCCTATCAAAGGGATGGTGGATTGAGGAGATAATCAGTGCGGATGGCGAGTGGTTTGCAATCTCCTGTGACCTTCGTTACTTGTCTGTTCTCCGCTACGTGGTCTGCCGTCTCTGGCGGCACGGACATATGACCTAGGAGCACTGACTGATAGAACGCATGTGTAGCGCCCGCGTCCCTGCCTGCTGCCAGACAGGGACGTCGCTCTCCTCACCTGCGCTCAGCGTCCTCAGTGCTCCGGCCTCCTCTGCGCTCTGGCGTCCTCGGCGTCCTCCTTCCGCCCTGCTGGTCCCGCGCGCTCCTTCCCTGCTGCTGGCCTTAGGGCGCGCGCCCGCACCCTCCCCGCTCTTAAAGGAGCCGCGCGCATTTTCCAAATCAGTCTCCAGCCAATGCTGGTGGACTCCACCCTATATTAAGGGCTTCCTCCTTAATGGAGGTGCCCGAGCAATGTTGTTTCTGTGCAGTCTAACTCTGCTTCAGCCATCAGCTCCTGTTTCCAGTTGCCTGCCTGTTACCTGTCTGTTTGCCTGTCGGCCATCTGACTGCAGCTCTATCCAGAGGTTCGGACATCTTCAGCAGAGATCCCCGGCTGTTGCCTGCTCACCTGGGAGCGATCATCTGCCATCCGACTGCAGCTCTATCCAGAGGTTCGGACATCATCTGCGGAGATCCCCGGCGATTGCAGAGACTCTTGCCTGCTCACCTGGGAGCGATCATCTGCCATCCGACTGCAGCCTACCAGGAGGCTCCACCAGCTCAGGTCGTATATGCTGTTTGTCTAGAGATGCTTGTCACTGACGTACAAACTGCCGTCAGTGACTGCCTGGTCACTTGCCGTGACAACCTGTCTGTCCAGAGACTGCCCTGGTCACTTGCCGTGACAACCTGCCTGTCCAGAGACTGCCCTGGTCACTTGCCGTGACAACCTGCCTATTCAGAGACTGCCCTGGTCACTTGCCGTGACAACCTGCCTGCCCAGAGACTGCCCTGGTCACTTGCCGTGACAAACCTGCCTGCCCAGAGACTGCCCTGGTCACTTGCCGTGACAACCTGCCTGTCCAGAGACTGCCCTGGTCACTTGCCGTGACAACCTTCCTGTCCAGAGACTGCCCAGGTCACTTGCCGTGACAACCTGCCTGTCCAGAGACTTCCTTGGTCACTTATTGTGACAACCTGCCTGTCCAGAGACTGCCTGGCTAATTGCCGTGATTCCCTGTCCTATTCCCGGATGCCACCCGCTCTCTTGCAAGTAAATTGTCTTGTATAATAAAGCTTAGTGGTTCCACCAACCAGACCCGTTTCCGTCAGTGGTTCCACCTACCAGACCCGTTACAGCATGCTTACGCCTAGTGTACTGCGTGTAATGCCCCACTACCGCAATCTGTGCAGTCTGCATCTTCTCACAGGAGCCCAACGAATGGGCAATGCCTCCGGCTTCAGTTTACCGTACGATGAAGTCCCTCTGCTATTCGAGTCTTCAGATGGGCGGACAGTAGCTCGTCCTCCAGGGATTCTGCTGTTTTGGTGTATGCGAGCTCCGTTTCCAGCTCCACCATCCCTGGGGATTGCAGCAAATATGACTCAGGATATGAGTCTCATGTGGCCATATATACCTGGATTCGTCCTTATCGAACCGGTTAATAGAGCTCTGAGAGCCATACAATGTAAAAAAATTAGTCTTTATCTCACTGAGACCTTCAAAGGGACCAAACGTCTTCACAGGGTTTTTTACTAATCTCCCTGAGTTTCTCATATAGGTCAGAGATATAGCAGTTGCCGGACAAATGATTCTCTGAGCTAAAGCCGTTTAATCACGGTACCCTTTTGTCCTCACTCAAAAAAGAGAGTGGACAGAGTCTCCAACAATGGATCCTATATTGTGGCTCATTTACTAACCGCTACTGTCTTTGACCGACGGCTTGTCTATTAAAATCCCCGCTGACCGTCCAATTGGCCCACGGTCAGTCTTTTGAGGTTTCTGGGGCAACTCTTTTCCCTTCCCTCGCCGTCACCTAGGTGGCCAGAGCTATGATGGACTAGGGCCCTAGCCAAGAACAGTCAAGACAATATCTTGCCCCCCAAGTGGTTAGTCTGGATTACCAAATAGCCTGGGCCAGGGATTATGGGTACATGCATCCCTGGATACAGCAGACGGTGACACTCTTACAGCTCCAACGCCATTACCATCAGCAGAGCCCTATGGCTCCGAGAGTGGCGAGCAGATTCCGTTTCAAAGAAATCTCTAACTTCCTTAAGCTCTTCCATTCCTGGAAACGCAGACCCTCACGGTCCAAACTCAAGGGTACCCTTCCCACAAGTTTCTCTGCTCAGTGACTCTTGCAGTATCTGAAAGACTCGGACAGGGTAGGCATCCGTCTACTCCTGTTTTTATCAGGTCTGGCTGGCGGTTATTCTCGACCATGGGTCAGAAATCTAGTAGTTTCCAGACACGGACATAGAATTCCTGTTCCCCTCGCCAACTCGTTTCCTCCGGTCCCGTCTTTTAAGGACAAAAGGAACAAGCGGCCCCACCTTATTAGGCCATTCATGTACTCCGCATCTATGGAACCTTGTCACGGTCCCACACACAGACAGGTTCAAACGGGCTTACCCAAACCTGTTTGTGGTTCCAAAGAAGGACGGAACCGTGCGTCCCATCCTAGACGTAAAACTGACGAACAAGTTTGTCAGGGTGCGTCATTTCAAAATGGAATTTTTCCTTTATGTTATCACAGGTTCGACAAACCCGGGCGCCAGGTCGCCAGTGGCGCCTAGAAAATCATGCCTGGCGCCCGGGGGGAGCGCAGCCGGGTGTCAGCTGATTATCACAGCTGACACCCGGCACTATGTGTCAGGAGCGGTCACGGACCGCTCCCGGCACATTAACCCCTGGCACACCGCGATCAAACATGATCGTGGTGTACCGGGGGCACAGGGGAGGATCGCGCAGGGAGGGGGCTCCCTGCGCGCTCCCCTGAGACCCTCAGAACAGCGCGATGTGTCGCGCTGTTCTGAGGGTCCCTCCTCCCTGCAGGACCCCGGATCCAAGATGGCGCCGGTGTCCATCCGGGTCCTGCAGGGAGGCGGCTTCCTCAGTGCCTGCTGAGAACAGGCACTGAGAAGCCTGCAGCGATGCCAGAGCCATTGCTGGTGTGACACTGTCACACCAGCGATCTGGTATTATACACTGTATAATACCATGTATAATATACAGTGATGTCCCACCCTGGGACACAGTAAAAAAGTTAAAAAAAAAAAAAATCATAATAAAAAAAAAATATTCCCCAATAAATTCATTTATTCCTGTAAATAAAAAAAACAAAACAATTAAAGTACACATATTTGGTATCACCGCGTCCGTAACGACCCCCCCTATAAAACTAGAATGTTGCCTAAAATCTACCGTATATACTCATGTATAAGCCGACCCGTGTATAAGCTGACCCCCCTAATTTTGCCACAAAAAACTGGGAAAACTTATTGACTCGCGTATAAGCCTAGGGTGAAAAATCATTATGCCCCCCATATGCTCCCAGATTATGCCCCATATGTCCACAGCTATTGCCCCCATATGCTCCAGATTATGCCCCCATATGCTCCAGATTATGCCCCATATGTTCCACAGCTTATGCCCCCATATGCTCCATATTATGCCCCATATGTTCCACAGATTATGCCCCATATGTTCCACAGCTTATGCCCCCATATGCTCCATATTATGCCCCATATGTTCCACAGCTTATGCCCCCATATGTTCCAGATTATGCCCCCATATGTTCCACAGATTATGCCCCCATATGCTGCACAATTATGCCCCATAGTATAGGCCTCATATGCTGCTGCTGAAAAAAAAAAAAAAAATGACATACTCACCTCTCGTCACTGGGGGCCAGGTGCCTGTGTCCTGAGCAGGCGGTGACACTGGCGCGCTATGTGGGACAGGTGCCGGTGTCACCGCTCGCTCAGGACCCCGGCACCTGAGATATTTACCTGTCCTCTCTGCACCGCTGCGCTGCTCCCTCGGTCTGACTCCTCTGGCTCTGAATGATCTGGCAGGGGGCGGGGCGCGCACTAACGACGTCATCGCGCCCTCTGCCTGATCATTCACAGCCAGATTAGTCAGACGAGGACGCAGCGGTGGCACGGGGACAGGTAAATATCACTATACTCACCTCTCCGCCGGCGCGTCTCTGCAGCCTCTCCTCTTCTCCCAGCGGTATCCGCAGCGCTTCCTTCCTACAGCGGTCACATAGTACCGCTCATTAAAGTCATGAATATGTGCATATTCATGACTTTAATGAGCGGTGCCATGTGACCGCTGCAGGAAGGAGCCAGAGATTGTGGGAGAAGCAGGGGGGCTGCAGAGACCGCGCCGACGGAGGGGTGAGTATGATCCGACACCCCCGCCGACCCCCGTATATTATATGACCCGCGTATAAGCCGAGAGGGGACTTTCAGCCCTAAAAAATGGGCTGAAAATCTCGGCTTATACACGAGTATATATGGTAATATATCAAAATATAATATTTATTATCTTTAGAAGTTAAATGTTTATAACGTTTGTAATGTTTTTTTGTTAAATTAAAACCAAGTTTGTTAAAAAAAAATTCTGGCTCCTAAATTTTTTGGCTGGCTCCTAGATTCTGAACAACTTTGTCGACCCCTGTGTTATCAACTCCCACTCCAATTCTTCTCAGCCCGACAAGGATTTCTTTGCTTCACCATCGCAGACAACCATTTTCAGTTTACGGCTTTAACCTTCGGTCTCGCCTCTGCTCCCATGCTGTTCTCCAAGCTCATGGCAGTCGTTATTTCTATCCCTTACTCTCGGGGCATGGTGATTACATTCTACGCCAGACAACCTCCTTATCAAGAGATTGCCCCTTCAAGCCTGCGCAGAGAGGGTCAGCATCACCGTGGACACTCACTTGTCTAGGTCGGTTAGAGAACTTGCGCAATTCCTTTTCAGCCCCATCTCAGAGGTTCTCGTTTCAGGCCTGGACACTTTCTGAGTGTTGATAATTCCCCCTTCAGGAAAGGTTTTCACTGATCCAGGAAGCTCAGAAGTTTCCTCTCGGTCATCCCCCTTTTCCTGCAGTCTGGAATGCAGGTCTAAAAAAAAAAAAAAAAAAAGTGCCGACAATCCATCAGTACCATTCCGTCGACTACATCGCCGTCCTCTGTGGCAGACATTGCTGCCAGCATGGGACGGATATCCATCCTCTCTGGACCGCTATTTTTCGCCAGTCCCTCCGGATCAGGCGGTCTCTGAAGTAGTGGACATTGTTGTCCTTATTGATTCAGATAAAGTACTTTCTTCCTGATCCCGTGCGGGTGTTGACCACTGACGCCAGTCTCCTAGGTTGGAGAGTGCTCTCCCGCTTCCACACGGTCCAGGGACGCTTGCCCTTTGGGAATCAGGTCTCCTGATCAATTTTCTTGAGATCCAGGCAATCAGACGAGTCATCCAGCATTTTTCCTGCTTCCTGATGGTCATTCCCTCCGGATCCAATCAGTCCACGCCACGGCTGTGGCATACATCTGTGGTCAGGAGGGCTCACGAAGCACAGGAGCTATGCTTGACGTAGCTCGCATTCTGCAAAAGGCTGATACAAACCATTTACCTTTTTGTTGGCAGTTCATGTTCTAGGGGTAGGAAATTGGGCACACTTTTTTCCTCAGCCACCAGGGCCTGATCCCAGAACACTAGTTAATTTCCCTGGAAGCCTTTTAGCACGGTTGGCAATGCTGGGTAACGCTGCATATAGACCTTAATGGCCTCTACGCTAAACGGCAAAGTCCCGGCAGTTCTAGATCCGTCCTGTGACCCAATTGTCCTCGGGTCAGATGACCTGGTGCTTCCGTGGCATCAGTCTCGCTTCCATTACTTTTTCTCCGCCTCTTCTGCTAATTCCAAGTGTCTTCCAGAAGTTCAAGGCGGAGGGAATCCCACTTTTTTTTCAAGAGCCCTTTTTCCGCCAGGACTCGAGAGGGCTGGGCTTAACGACCTGTGCATTGAACGCCACACGTAGCGTTCACCGTTATCGTCAATGTCCAGAAATTTACTCTCAGGCGTATTTACCATCATATTTGAGAAAGCTTTTTTCCTTGGTGTTTTTAACAACCACGTTTGTTTCCCACTTATGTTTGCCATTTCGTCCATATTGGAGTTCCTCCAAGAGGTTTCCATTCAAGCCTGGCACTGTCTTCTCTCAATGCTATCCATCCTGTTTTCAAAGAATACCTTCCAAATCGCAGGTTAAAGGGTATGCCACACTAAACAATATCGCTAACGGGATCGCTAAAAAACGTCACTATTTAGCGATCCCGTTAGCGATATTGTTCAGTGCGGCAGCTTCCAGCGACGAGCTTCTGCTGTGATCTCGCTCGTCGCTGGAATCGTTCCGGACCCTATTTCATCGCTGGCGCTCCCGCTGGGTAAGTATCTAATCGCTGTGTGGCACCTTTTCTTAGCGATTTAGCGGTACTTTTGTACCGCTAAAGTCGTTAAGAAGATCGCTAACGGCGATAGCGTCGTTAACTATATCGCTAAATGCGGCAGCATTTAGCGATATAGAAACAATCCCGCTAGCGATCTCATTAGTATGCAACGCTAACGAGATCGCTAGCGGGATAGCTTAGTGTGGCAGTACCTTAAGACTTTCTTACAGGGAGTGCTGCACCTTAATCCTCCCTCCAAGTGGCCTACGGAGCCTTGGGGTTTTTGATCTAATCTCAGGTGCTTTACAAGTGGCCTTCTTCAAACTCCTGTAAGATGTATCTATCACTTCTCCTTCTTGGAAAGCTCCCTTTCTTGTGGCTGTAACAAACATCACGCGGATTTCGGAATTGACTTCTTTGTTTTGCAAACCTCCATTCTTGTCTTTCAACAGGGCAAGGTGGTGTTAAGGACTTCTCTGGCCTTCTTGCCTAATGTTGTTCTTCCTTTCATCTGAATAAGAACATAGTCTTGCCCTTGTTCTGTCCACCTCCGGTTCATCATACTGGAAAGGCTCTCCACACTTTGGATTCTGATAGAGCACTCATAAAATACACTTCTGGAAAAGCGCTTTTCTCCAAATCGGATTCCCTCTCTATGTTTCCAGAATGACACAGAAAAGGCCTACCAGCCTTTTAAAAAAAGAAAAAACTACAGTAGCCAGATATATCTGCTCTCCAATTTAAGAAGCTTTCCGAGTCTGAGGTCTCCTATCCCTTCGAACCTCAGAGTAAACTCCACTACGTCAGTGGAGGCGTCCTGGGTCATTCGGCCCCGGACGTCGATACAGCAAGGTTGCAGGGCTGCAACTTGGTCCAGTCTTCTCACGTTAGTTAAGCATTACAACATTCATCCTTAAGCCTTTTCAGAGGCTGCCCTTGGCAGATAAATTCTGCAATCGACAGCAGCACATCTGTAGACCAGATTATTCGTTGCGTATATTAAGGTTTCGGCTGTCGTGCTGTTTCCCACCCTTGGACTGCTTTGGGACGTCCCATGGTCTGTCTCCCAATGAGGCGAAGGAAAAACAGGGATTTTTGTGTACTCACCGTAAAATCCTTTTCTCCGAGACGCTCATTGGGAGTTACAGCATCCACCCTTTTTAGTCTAACGACTTCTGCTTGTCTCTTTCAGCCGATGTGGTGATCACTAATATTATGTGAATGATCGTACCTTGGTATGATGTTAATCTTCTCCTACTGCTTTTGCACCGAACTGGTTCAGGCTAGAGCCAGTAGAGGGTGTAAACTGCGGAGGAGGAGCCAATTTCTTTGTGTATTAGCTTAGTGTCCTCCTAGTGGCAGCAGCATAACACCCATGGTCTGTGTCTCCCAAAGAGCGTCTCGGAGAAAAGGATTTTACGGTGAGTACACAAAAATCCCTGCTTTTCTCACTTTATAGTTTTGACTTTAGTTTCCGTTAGTCTTTTTGCCTTTTGTTTCTTACTTTGCCTTTTTCTCCTTTGCCTCATTGGGGGACACAGGATTATGGGTGTATGCTGCTGCCACTAGGAGGCTGACACTTAAGTAAACACAAAAAGGTTATTCTCAATTTTTTCAATGGATTACAGGGGGCGAAGGGTCCCTTAAAGGCTCCGCTCTCCCCAAACCTACAACAGGCGAGAACGTGGAGTGTCGCCTCCACATATGCCCTCCTGCATCGTTTACTGCGGTATGCCTTAGATCTCTTTCCAGTTCACCACCTGACAGCACCATGGAGGACGTCCTTCTTATCCTTATTGGGACAGGAAACGAGAGGTTAAAAGGACTCTTCCCTTCACCACCCTTCAGTGTTTTATCCTGTCCCACTGAGGATAGGAATGACGAGAGCTCCTAACCCTGACCGGAGCGGGCAGATTGGCTAGGATCGGGGGGCCCAGCCTTTCTCTTCCTGCCGCCAAGCGATCTGCAGCTGACATCCCTCTTGGGGGTCCCTCAGCCTACCTCAGTGTAGCGCTGCTCCTGAGGGTCGGGCCGCTTCCCCCTGCCTGGGGGCTCTCGGCTCAGGACGCTCTGCCTCCAGGTATGCAGCGGCCCCTGGGGCGTACTTCCGTGTGCTTCCTCCGCGCGGTGGGTCCCGGCCGGCGTGCGTTCCAGCTGTGGGTCCGGGCATGCGCACTTCCGGCCGCGTCTTCTCTACACTTCCGGGTCGCTTCCGGTATCAAGTCTACACTGCGGCGTGTCACCTCTGCAGGCTGAGTAGGGGACTTCCAGGCCGCGGTCAGCGGTGCGCTCCAGCGTGTGTTCCAGGAGGCCGGCTCTACAGGATGGGTATCGTATAAATATGGTCATTTGCGTCGTGCAGGCTGCCCTACTGTTAAACAGGGACTACTTCCATTAGCTAGTATAGATTATCCTGCTAAAGCAGAGGTTGGCTCAGAACAAGGCCAGGGGCACGTGAGTAGGCTTCCAAAGTATTACCACCTTTAACCCCTTCCCTGCACGTAGAAGCACATAGCTTGTACCCTGTGTATTCTAGGGGGAGAAACCTGCCTTGACGGCTGCTAAGAAGGATAGCAAAAAGTTGGAAAAATTAATAAATGTCCCATCTGTACTGCTAAGCTACCCGAGACCTGGCAGAAGTACCTCTTCGACGCTTGTACTATGAAGATTGTCGGAGAGGAGCAAGCCTCCTTAATGGCCAACATGAGATCCATCATAAGGCAGGAGGTCCAAGCTTCTATTTCGGGCCTAGGGTACCCCCAGACCATGCAGTCAGAACCTCAGGGTTCTCGGAAGAGACTGAGGGAGTCTGACATATCCTTCGAGGACGAATTATCAGACGGTTCCGACCAATAGGAGCCCTTATCGACCCACCTGAAGGGGGAAGCGGTACCTCCTTTTCATCTGAAGACATAGATGAACTGCTTCGTGCAGTGCGTGATACTATGCAGGTGGAGGAAACCCCGAAAGCACACTCTGTTCAGGACGAGATGTTTGGCGGTCTATGTTCGCAGATGAATAGAGTGTTCCCGGTGAATGCCCACATCCGCTCCATGATCCTTGAGGAATGAGAAGATGCATAAAAAAGACTGGTGATCCCGAGAGACTTCAGACTGTGGCTACCATTTGATTCCGAAGATGTCAAGACCTGGGAGGATGTTCCCAAGATAGATGTTCCCGTGGCCAAGGTGGCGAAAAGAACTTCTATCCCATTTAAGGACTCCTCCAACCTGAAGGAGCCTATGGATCGGAAGTAAGATGGACTTCTAAAAAGAAAAACAACATAATCTCAGATCAAGATACATGAATCACAACATCAATGTGAATGTGACTGTTACCAGCAATGCCCCTATGGAACTCCAAAAATACCTAAAAAGAACCTGGGAGACTTCAGCAGCCATAATACGGGCCAACATGGCTGCGACATCAGTACCTCTCTCCATGCACTTATGGTGGACGGCTTGGAAGAGCATTTAAGAGCCAAGACTGCCAGAGACACTATCCTTAAATCCTTGCTCCTCCTGTAGCTAGTGACCGGCTTTCATGGCTGACGCGTCTGCTGAGTCAGTACGATTCGCAGCCAGGAACGGGTCATTGTACAATGCAGCTAGGAGGGCTATTTGGCTAAAGACCTGGTCAGGGGACACCCAATCTAAAAATAAACTTTGCTCCATCCCCTTCTCAGGTGGTAAGGTATTTGGGCCTGTTCTAGATGACATTCTGGAAAAGGCCTCAGATAAAGAGAAATAAAAAGAAAGGGTTCCCAGAAGAGAGGCCAAAGAAATACCAACCCTTTCGTAGACCCCGGCCTAGTCAGAAATCAGACTACAAGGGAAAGGGGAAGACGGGTAGATTGAGTTACCCCAAAGGAGGGAAGGGTAGAGACTCCATCTTTTCAGGCTCACGTTCACATAGAAAATGACGCCGTCAGAATAAGGGGCTGGCTAAGGGGGTTCCTGGAAACCTGGGAATAAGTTTCTCAAAATCCATGGATATTACAGACTGTCTCACAAGGTTACAAGATAGAGTTTGTCCTTCTACCCCAGAGAGGTTCGTGATAACCAACCCTTGCCTTCCCTCAACCTCCCCGATGTGGTCGGACATTCAGGACCTATTAAGAATTGGGGCTATATGCACGGTTCCCGTTCAGGAGAGAGGCAGAGGTCATTACTCAAGCCTCTTCTCGATAAGGAAATCCTCGTGAGAAACCAGAACAATAATAAATCTCAAACCCCTAAACGAACACGTCAGATACAAGTGATTCAAGATGGAGTCCATAAGGTCCACAATACCCCTAATAGACAAGGATATGGTGTTGTGCACTTTAGATTTGAAAAGTGCATACTATCACGTCCCGGTTCACGAATCCTACCACAAATATCTGAGGTTTGCCCTGAGAGTTCAGGGGAAGGTACGTCACTTCCAGTTTTGGTGCCTTCCTTTCGGCTTAGCTTCAGCCCCCAGGGTGTTTACCAAACTAATGGTAGAAGTGGTCGCCTATCTGAGAAATCATGACATCAGTTATACCTTATTTAGATGACTTCCTGGTAGGGGACAGTTCCAAAGAACAGATCAGGGCCGATTGCCATATGTCAGTCTCCACGCTGCAGATTCTAGGATGGATCATAAACTGGTAAAAGTCAAACTTGGTTCCAGAACCAAGGATAAAATTTCTGGGGGTCTTGCTAGACTCCCATTTGAGAACATCTTTTCTACCAGAAGACAAACAGACGGTGATGGTAGAAAGGATTCACCAGTTCGCAAGGAACTACTGCTCTATAAGGGAAGCGATGAAGATTCTGGGGCTGATGACATCCTGCATCCCCTGCGTGAGGTGGAGTCAGTTCCGCTCTCGAGAACTACCGAAGGCGGTCCTATCAACTTGGGACAGAAATCGGTTCTCGCTGGACAAGAGTATGTCCCTATCCTCTCAGGTAAGGAAATCTCTGCATTGGTGGACCATTCCGGGATACCTCCAGGCTGGTGTTCCGTGGATCCTCTCCCCGTGTGTCATCATCACCACCGACGCAAGTCAGCTAGGCTGGGGTGGTCACTTGGAAGGGTATATTCTTCCAAGGAGATTGGAGCCCAGGGATAAGAGCCAAGTCATCGAACTTTAGAGAGTTATGCGCAGTGTGGAAAGTGTTGCTCCAGGTTCGGTCGCTGGTCAAAGGCAAACATATAAAGGTCTTATCCGACAACACGACTGCAGTAGCATTTCTGCGTCAGGAAGGAGGCACGAAGCATCCGGCACTACAGCATCTGGCAAAGCGGATCTTCAGATGGGCAGAGGGATCTGTCCTGTCCGTCTTGGCAGTACACCTAGAAGGAGCCAAAAACCAGGTGGCAGATTTTCTGAGCAGGAAGAAAGTAGCCTCCACGAAGTGGGAATTGAACGACGATGTGTTCAACAGGTTGTGCCAATGATGGAGAAAACCAGACGTGGATCTGTTCACCTCCAGAGGAAATGCAAAAGTTGGAACATTTTTCTCCCTAGAGCCTCTAGACGGTTCAGCTGGACTTGATGCTTTATCCCAGCCATGGGGAGAGGACCTCCTATACGCATTCCCACCTCTTACTCTGATTCCAAGAATCCTCAGGAAAATGCACAACGAAAGGGCGACGGTTATCTTAGTAGTGCCCTTTTGGCCGTTGAGGAGCTGTTTCCTCTGCTGAGGAAGATGTCAAGAGAAGACCCTATCTTACTGCCAAGAAGGGAAGATCTTCACCAAGGCCCAGTCGTCCATCACAACCCGGATGCTCTCCAACTTGCAGCTTGGATCCTGAACGGGAGGTCCTGAAGTCCAGAGGCCTGTTCGATTATGTGATCTCCACGCTTCAAGCCAGTAGGAAACCAATGACCTGCGCCATTTACAACAAAATATGGAAACGATTCTGCAGCTATTGTGGAGAGGCGTCAGTAGATACTACCCATCCAAACATCCCTAAAATTCTTGACTTCCTACAGTCAGGATTTAAGAAAGGCCTTAGACCCAGTATCCTGAGGGTGCAGATCTCGGCCCTTAGTGTATTCTTTGACTCTGCTCTGTCCTTGCACCCCTGGATAGCTAACTTCTCCAAAGCTGTACAGAGGCTGAAGCCTTTGATTCGGAGGTCGGTTCCACCATGGATCTTAACCTGGTTCTTAAAGCCCTGTGCAAGCATCCATATGATCTATCAGAAGATATGGATGTTAGCAAGCTTTCTCTCAAAACCTCCTTCTTGGTCGTTATTACGTCAGCAAACAGGCTAGGGGAACTGCAGGCCCTATCCATCCAGGACCCGTATTTGCAAGTGTTTGAAGATCATTTAGTTTTGAGGCTCTACCCAGCTTTTCTCCTTAAAGTTTTCAAACTCAAACATCAATCAGGAAGTCGTTCTTCCCTCATTCTGCCAACACCCTAGAAACCCGAAAGAGAGAGCCTATCATAACCTAGACGTTAGGGAGACGGTTCTCAAATAACTAGAAGCAAAGGGGGTTGGAGGCAGGACAAAAATTTGTTTGTACAGTACAGGGTCCAAATAAAGGTAGGAATGCAGCGAAATCCACAATCGCCCGGTGGATCAGGTCACGATAAGTCTAGCCTACGAGGCTCATGGAAGATCTCCTCTGGATATTCTCAGAGCCCATTCTACTAGAGCTATGGCCACTTCAATGACAGAAAAAGGGGGAGCCTCAGCAGACCAAATCTGTGGGGCCACAACTTGGTCTAGTCTTAGTACATTTTCTAGACATTAGAAATTGGACATAGTTTCAGGTCAACTAGCCTTCGGTAGGAAGGTCCTTCATGCAGTAGTCCCGGCCTAGGCTATCATTCTTTGGTACTTCTCCATGGTGCTGTCAGGTGGTGAACTGGAAAACGTTAATTAGACCTACCGGTAATTGTATTTCCAGGAATCCATCCTGACAGCACTACTAGTGCTCCCGACTGCAAATGTTCTATACTAATGTGACGTAACGTTGTATATGATTGTTTAATAAAATTTCTTTGCATCCATCCAGATGTGGTACTTTGAGAAAACACTGAAGGGTGGTGAGGGGAGGGTCGTTTTAACCTCTTGTTGTTTTCTGTCCCAATGAGGATAAGAAGGATTGATTTCTGGAAATGCAGTTACTGGTAGGACTAATTACCGTTTTTAGGGGTGACAGGTCCCTTCAGGGCACTGCTCTCCCCACACCAACAACAGATGGGAACATTGAGTGTCGCCTCCATGTACCCCCCTCTGCATCCTGGCTTATTACAACTGGGCCTACAACCCTGTCCCATCCTGGGGGAGTTAGCCCCAGGATGTCCAGTGGCACTTATGACGTCCGTGCGTCCCCCAATGCATCGCTCCTGATAAACAGCAGCGATGCAAGGAAGGCAGACGGTCCCTCTCCACCTCTCTGTCAAGGGATGGTGCATGGAGGGTTCCTGCACTGTCCATGCTGCAGCAGCTAACCTGTCAGCAGAACATCCAGTGTCTTGTGCTTCATCATTCTTCTGCGACGGTTCCACACCGAGACACACACTGCGGGTGAGTGTGGGCCCGGGACACGAACGGGTTGGTAACCCTTGCGGAGGTCTCCTGCAAGTGCTCTTCAAGCCCTTTGCCCCGGGCCTCCCGGTGTTGGAAATTTAGGCTTCGGCCTATTCTCGGACGCAACCCTTAAGCTCCGCCCATATGATGTCGCAGCAGCGGCTCCTCCCACAACCTGGTGCTTCTTGCTCCTGGTGAGATTTTCCTCTGGCAATTCCTGGCAGCCATCTTTAACTACTGGCCGCCTATCTACACGTGCAGCCAGCTTTCCACTGCACACGGGACACTTCCCTGGGCATTTCTTACTTGGGCTGCATCTCACGCCCCACTGGCGGACCTCTTCTTCCACCAGCCGGCTCTACACATGTAGCCTGTTTAGAGGAGCGCAGGTCATCGGGAGGACCGCTCTCACATGGCCACAGGACCAGGGTAAGATCTTTGAGCTGCAACACATATCCCCATTGGCCCTTTTCTGCAGTAGTCACTGGTGCTTACAGGCCACCTCCTCCCTATTGGAGCATACCAGCATATTGAGGTACACCATGTCACTCTCTAAGACATCCAAGAAGGCTAACAAAACAGTGTTTCTCACCTCATGTACCACCTGTCAGACTTTGTTGCCAAGGGGACAGAGTAGGCCACTCTGCAAGACTTGTGATCCCAAATGCGTTCAGGAGCCCTCCGCTGCTACCGAACCCAGTGTACCTAGTCCCCCGAGTGGGCTTCGTCACTGTCGCAGTCCATGGCTTCACTGGCTAAAACGATTGAGTCCCTCCAAGATCTCTCCATGGGTCGGGGCGTTCGTCTGCCTGTCTTAGAAGGTTCCTCTACCTCACGGGAACCGTTGGCCTGGAGGGGCTGTTCTCAGTCAAAAACTTCACAGGCATCTAGGAAACAGGCCCATAGCACGTCTCTCGGGCCCTCTCGCGCCTTGGCATACGTGAGCTCCGTTTCCCGCACCCCTTCACCTGAGGTCCGCAGTGAGCAGAGCGATTCCGATTTACTCCTCGACCTGGACTCACCGGATTATCAGGTGACGGTAGATAGTCTCATTGAAACCGTCAACCAGACTTTGAAGGTTGATGAGGACTCAATCTCTGCCCTGGATCAAACGTCCTCAAAGGGTTTTCTCCGTCCATCCCGAATTTTATGACATAGTTTGGCGGCATAGAGAACGACCGGAGAAACGTTTCACAGGTCAGAAGCCTCTTGAGGTGAGAGACACTTTTTCATTGGATCTGCGGAAGGAATGGGTCGATCCACCTGTATCTCGTCTGGCCACCAAAACCCTCCTATCTTTACCAGATGGATCCTTGATCAAGGACCCCACGGACTGTCAGAGAATCTTACCCGCTCAGTTTTTTTAAAACTCGGGCTCGGCACTCTCGCCCTCTTTTGCAGCGGGCGTGGGTAGCTAAAGCTATGGTCTCTTGGGCAGATACCCTGAACAGAACCATTCAGGAAAGTGACCTTCCCTCGGAGGAAGCAGATCTGGCTAATCACATCTCCTTGACTGGTGAATATTTGGTGCAAGCTTCCCTGAACTCGGCTAACCGTGCTGCACCTGCAGCCTCAAACGCCATCACCATCAGACGTGCACTGTGGCTCAGGGAATGGCGAGCGGACTCTGCATCTAAAAAGTCCCTAACGTCTCTGCCTTACCACAGCTGTCATTTATTTGGAGAGCAGCTGGATCAGCTTATCCCTGACGCCACTGCGGAAAAAGCAAATTCCTCCCACCAGCAGAAGACTTGGCAACCTTTTCACCGTCAGCAACAGATACGTTTCCGGTCCTTTCGCAGCAATCCCGGTTGGTCAACTACGACCACCTCTTCCGGATCAAGGCGCTCCCCTCGTGGGGGCAGGAATCCCCAGGCTTCATATAAGACCAACCAGTCGTGGAAGAGCCGACCCAAGCTGTCCAGATCTAAGGGATCTAGGTCCCATAGATACAATGACTTGTTGCATTATCCGGTCGACACCAGCAGAGTAGGCAGCTGTCTACTCCTGTATTGTCATGCCTGGCTCTCTGTCGTTCACAACGAATGGGTCAGGGACCTGGTGTCCTCTGGATGCAAAATAGAATTATTTCCCGCCCCCTGGCACAGTTCTTCCCCTCTCGGCCCCTCAAAACAGAGATCCAGGCACGGCCTTTCTACCGAGCCATTAATTTGCTACTCCAGGACAGAGTCATTATTCCGGTCCCAGAAAACGAGAAATTCAACGGGTTCTACTTGAACTTATTTGTGGTTCCGAAGAAGGACGTAACGGTGCGGCCCATTCTGTACCTTACACTCCTAAACAAGTTTGTCAAGGTCTGGCACTTCCGGATGGAGTCCCTCCGTTCTGTCATCACTTCGATGGAGAAGGGAGAGTTACTAGCATCCATCGACATTCGGGATGCTTACCTCCATATCCTGATTTTTTTTTTTTTTTTTACCCCCTCACCAGAAGTTCCTGGGCTTTGCTATCCGCGAGGAGCATTTCCAGTTGACGGCTGTGCCTTTCGGGCTCGCCACCGCTCCCAGAGTGTTCACAAAGGTCATGCCGGCCCTCATGTCCATTATGCACTCTCAGGGCTTGGTTGTTTTGCCATACTTAGACGACCCCCTAATCAAAGGCCTGTCTTTCCAAGCCTGCGCGGAGTGCGTCCGTGTCACTTTGCATACACTTTCTCGCTTGGGCTGGCTGATAAACTTAAGCAAGTCTTCCCCCGGCCCAGCTCAGCAGATATCCTTTTTAGGCCGGGTGGCGGGATCACACATGTGAGAAACTCGCATGAACACCCAGCACTACCGCCGGCACTTGGGCTGGAGCGTGCAGCTGCACAGAAATACATGCAGCCACATACTACGGTCCGAGTGCCGCCGTGTGTTCATGCGAGAGACTCGCACGAGAATCGTGCGATTTTCTCGCATGTGCGAGCCCGAGGGTTGCTGGTTCTCCCTCGAGACAAGGTCTTAGCCCTTCAACAGGGAGCCCGGGCACTGTGCCGCCCATATCCTCACTCCATCTGATTCGGCATGGGGGTCCTGGGCAAGATTGTGGCAGCAATGGAAGCTGTTCCTTTCGCCTAGCTGCACTTCCGTCCTCTGCAGCATGCGCTTCTGGCAGGCTGTGACAGAAACCCTTTCTCCCTCGACCGGCTGTGTCGCTTGTCTCCGCAAGTCAAGCAGGCGCTCAGGTGGTGGATGTTGCCGTCTTCCCTCACTCAGGGGAAATCTTTTCTCCCGGTCCAATGGCTGGTGGTCACCACCGACGCCAGTCTTCTCGGCTGGGGAGCCGTCTTTTGTCATCACACTGCCCAAGGGTATTGGTCGCCTCGTGAGTCGTGTCTTCCGATCAACGTCCTGGAAATCTGGGCGATTCAGTTGGCCCTGTGGTGGTTCCATTACCTCCTAGCGGGTCAACCCATCTGAATACAATCGGACATCGCCACGGCTGTGGCATATATCAGCCATCAGTGGGGCACCCGCAGCAGGACAGCAATGCGCAAGGTGGAACACATTCTCTGCTGGGCCAAGAGGAACCATTCAATCATCTCAGCAGTTCACATCCCGGGGGTGGGAAACTGGGCGGCAGACTTCCTCATCAGTCATGGTCTCGCCTCAGGAGAGTGGTCTCTTCATCCGAAGGTCTTCCAACAGATCTGTTATCGCTGGACTACTTCGGACGTGGACCTGATGGCATCGAGACTAAACGCCAGGGTGCCTGAGTTCATAGCTCGGTCCCGGGATCCAGAGGCCATTGGTACGGATGCACTGGGCCTTCTGTGTCGTCGGTTTCATCTTCCTTACGTGTTTTCCCCACTTCCGATACTTCCGAAGGTCATCAGGAAGATCAAGGCGGAAGGGGTTCCAGTGATCCTAGTCGCTCCGGACTGGTCGCTTGGCGTGGTATGCGGAGTTGGTGCTGCTTGTCGTCGACGTTCCCTGGCGATTACCGGAACGACGAGATTTGCTTTCCCAGGGCCCGATTTGCCACCAGAACTCACCTATGCCACCTGTGTTTAACGACCTGGCCATTTAATCCTGGGTTCTAACCCAAGCTGGGTTCTCCCAAGAGGTGGCTTCCACCATGCTTAGCGCTCGGAAGTCGGTATCGACTCGCATCTATCACCGCACCTAGAAAGCCTTTTTCGCATTGTGCAGAGGCCGCTGTCGTACTCCTCTCGTCTTCTCCATCCCCACAATTTTGGAGTTCCTTCAGACTGGTCTGGACTCAGGCTTAGCGCTTAGCTCCCTCAAAGGTCAGATCTCTGCCTTATCAGTTTTGTTCCAGCGCAGGATAGCTTCCAAGCTACAGGTGAGGACTTTCATTCAGGGGGTCTCCCATGTGGTACCCCCCTATAGAACACCGTTGGGTGCCTGGGAACTTAACTTGAGTATTCTACAGGAGACTCCCTTTGAACCGCTACAGGACGTCTCTGACCCACCTTTCATGGAAGGTCGCCTTTCTTGTCGCAGTGACGTCAGTCAGGCGGGTATCGGAGCTAGCCGCCCTGTCTTGTTGAGCTGCCTTCCTAATTTTTCACGAGGACAAGGTGGTTCTCAGGCTGTCTTAGTCCTTCTTGCCCAAGGGGGGTCTCCTTTCACCTTAACAAAGTCGTTTTGCCCAGCACCAGTACACCATATTGACTGGGCGCTTCACATTTTGGATCTGGTGAGGGCTCTCAGAAGGTACGTTTCACGGACAGCGTCCTTTTGTAAGACGGACGCTTTATTCATTCTTCCTGAAGGTCACAGGAAGGGACTTGCCGCTTCAAAGTCCACATAGCCAGGTGGATATGCTCGGCCATTCAAGAGTCTTACCATGTCAGAGGCAAGCCTATCCCAGCGGGGATTAAGGCATATTCCACTCGGTCGGTGGGTGTCTCTTGGGCTATTCGGCACCAAGCGTCGGTGGAACAGGTTTGCAAGGCTGCGACTTAGTCCAGTCTGCACACATTATCGAAGCACTACAACATTCACACTCAGGCTTCTGCAGATGTGGGCCTAAGCAGACGGATCTTGCAGGCGGCGGTAACGCATCTCTAGAAAGTTGTTACATAAGGTTTGATCTGTCCTGTGGTTCCCCCACCCAGGGACTTCTTTAGGACGTCCCATGGTCCTGCGTCCCCCAATGAGGCGAAGGAGAAACAGGGATTTTTGTGTACTTGCTGTAAAATCCTTTTCTCCGCGCCACTCATTGGGGGATACAGTACCCACCCTGTTGGCCTGAAGGCTTGAGTATGTTCTTTGGATTGACATTTGTATACTCTCATATGTTTCTTGATTTCCTACTGCTTTGTTACTGAACTGGTTCTTCTGGAGCCAGTGTGTGGGGTGTATACAGCAGAGTAGCAGCTAATCTTTTTGTGTTTACTTAGTATTAGCCTCCTAGTGGCAGCAGCGTAACACCCATAGTCCTGTGTCCCCAATGAGTGGCTCGGAGAAAAGAATTTTACAGTGAGTACACAAAAATCCCTGTTTTAATCCTCCTCAGGTTGATGATTGTGATTCCAAGAGAGACTCGTTAGAAGAAGGCGAGTTAAGAGATCATAGGATGGAGATTACTATTAGAAATTCCCCTTACAGACGTGAAGATTCAATAGAAGACAGGTACAGAATTCATTGTTCTGATTTTTTAATATTTCCCTCCTTCCGGTAATGTGTAAACTTTAGATACAGCAATGCTTATCGTCTTTATTTTTACTTTTATTTTAATGGGTTTGTCCACTACTTTTAAGTCGATGACCTATCCTCAGCCTAGGTCATCAATATCAAATTCTAGAAATGCGGAAAGAAATTTGCAGGATCCTTGACCAGCAGCCAGGTCAGTATTCCAGGTATGCTGGACCGGAGCCATGTGAACCGCCTCCTACCTTTCGACATCTCTGGCGCTATGTCGTGTGTGTGTGTAATGCTGCAACAATGACATCACGCCAAAAAAGAGCAAGTGATCATGGCAGATAGGACACAGTTCACAGGGCTTCCATCCAATGGAGTACTCGCCTGGCCGCTGGAGATAGGTTCTGCCAATCGTTTCACTCATCTGTATCAGATTGGTACTGGTCTGACATTAAGCACCCACACCGATCAGTTTTTATACCACCCAACAGTGGGCGGATGTGATCAGTTTCTGGAGCAGGACTCCACACTTAGTGAATGCTGCTGGGTCCTGCAGACCGCCTTCTATTCTCTTAACTAGCAGCTGATCTACAGTACCTCCCCAGTCTTATGCCCATCAAATTATAAAATGTGGACAACCCCTTTGAGCATCCGTGTAAGTTTTCTTTCAGACACATATTAGAGTTCATATTAATGCTAGAAAAAGACATTCTCACCACTATGTAACCTCACTAATGATCTGGTGGTCATTGCTCGTCCGTGTTCACAAGCTGGCAGCATATGATCCCTGTAACCAGTCACTTGTCTCAGTGGTCACATGCCGTACTTACCATGATTATGGCTCCGCACTGTGAGTGGTGATACCAATTATGGCGCTTAACCTCTGCGGCCTCTGATTGCCTTCAGTGGTAACGCACTGTAAAGATTGGATGACTCCTCAGAGTATGTGCTCTGCATCGTCGGCATATTGAATAGAGAGTTTAAAAAAAAAATTGAGTAACTTTTTTTACATTTCCCTTTTTTTTTTTTTTTCTTTAAAACCTCGATTCAAGCCTGGATCAATAAAACCACAGTAATTCTCTGTTTTGATCATAGTACCACTTAATGTGCCCAAATTACAGCTAGGCTAAAAAAAACCCTAAATAAATCATGTTTTAATTTTTTTTTTTTTTTGGATGGGGAATTTTTTTATTCCTAGAGGTGAAGAAGACGACTCCTTGGCTATTAAACCTCCACAGCAAGTTTCTCGAAAAGAAAAATCTCATCATAGGAAAGATGAGAAGAAGAAAGAGAAACGCCGACACCGCAGCCACTCTGCCGAAGGTACTTCTTTATAATGGGGATCATATGTGTGTGATTTCAGGAGCTCAAACACATATAATGCAACTTCTAAATAAAACTAAGCAATCACATATTTGGAATACACTTTCAGGGTCACAAGAAACATTTACAGGAACCCTTACTTAGTGCTTGGACTGGGCACGATGATGAAGGAAGGGGTCCGCCGTGATTTAATGAACATTATATTGGAAGATTTATGGATGAATAATTACTATGGATAATGGTAGCATGTAAGGCTATGTTCACAAGATTTTTTTTTTTCTGCAAGCTAAACCTGCTCTCTTGTAAAAATGCTGCTTACAAAAAGCAGGTGTTGCTGCATTATTTGCGGCGTTTTTATTGTTTCTTGTGCATGCTGATGAGGTTTAGTAACCCCCCCCAAAAAAATGATGCAACTTCCTTAGGGTTTTGCACCAAACACACAGCAAAACCTGATACCTGCATTTTTTGCTGTGGTTTTTCACTTGTTGCTTTCTGTGGATGAAAAAGCGCTGAAAAAAACGTTGAAAGAAGTGACGTGCTGCAGTTTTCCAATTCAGTCAGGAGAAAACAAACAATGTGTTCTCATTGCTTTTGCTGGTACTGTAAAATGCAGCTTAAAATTTGCATATAAAAGCAAAAAAGACGCAACGTGTGAACATAGCCTTAAGCCCGGGTCTCACATAGCGATACACCAGCGATCCCGACAACGATCAGGATCGCTGGTGTGTCGCTACATGATCGCTGCTGAGCTGCCAAACAGGCAGCTCAGGCAGGGATCAGCACAGCGACACTGCGGGTAACATCGCTTAGTTACCCGCAGTGTACGTTGAATACCAGCGCCCTGATGCAGGGAGCTGGTAACCAAGGTACACTTCGGGTTTCCAGGCAACGCGCGGTGCCTGGAAACCCGCTGTGTACCTTGGTTACCAGCTCCCTGCATCAGGGCGCTGGTATCCAAGGTACACAGCGGGTTTCCAGGCACAGCCCCGCGCCTGGAAACCCGCTGTGTACCTTGGTTACCAGCGGATCGCTGGTCTCCCGCCTGTCACACGCAGCGATGCGTACCTGGCCAGCGGGAGACCAGCGATCAAAAAAATGTCCAGGACATTCAGCGACGATCAGCGATACCCGGCAGGGGGGCTGATCGTCGCTGAATGTCACACACAGCGATATCACTGGGGAGATCGCTGTTGCGTCACAAAACTAGTGACTCAGCAGCGATTTCGCTAGCGAGATCGCTGTGTGAGACGGGGGCTTTACTGTCCAAGATAAATATCTTATACTGACTGCTGCGTGATGTTTATTATGGAGCAGGTAAATATATGCGTGCGAAAGAAAAGGACAGAGAGCCTGAAAGGCGAAAAAGACACAGAGAAGAACAAGATAAAGTTCGCCGTGAGCGGGAGCGAATGAAGAGGAGGGAGCTGGCCCGGGAGCATTCTAGGAGGGAACGGTAAGGAGAGCTAAGCGTTGTGTGTCATAAATGTTTCCTCTTCCTAGAAAGCCGCATTTAAAGGGATTGTCAAGTAAGGACAATTTCCATACTAGCATCAACAATGGTATATGTAGTAACAAGTGGCTCTTGTTCAAATGAATTGGCAATCATTTAATACACGACTATGTTGCGTACAACAGAGCGACATCTGATGACTGTCATGTTCTTGCTTGCTCTGTTGGTAGAGCTATAGCTTAGAAATAAAAAGGGACCCTACGCAAGAGACTTCATTATATGCATATCTGATGTAAGTTTTCTTTGACATTTGCTATCTATAAGCGCTTGGTTATGTGCACACAACAGAAGAAACTTTTAGTTTAATCTTGGCAATTTAAGGCCTAATTTTCAGATGTGTCAAAGCTGATGAACCTTCTCGTTCGGTCACCACTGGAGCATGGGAATTCCTCTGGACACATGCCCAAGTGTCCATGACTGGTTGCTTGAGTCCGGCCAAACACTAGATGAAGGAAAGTGCAATGTCTGTGTTCTAACAGGAAGGAGCAGAGACTGGGTAGTTTTCTAAAATCACTGCACACTTTAATATTAGATTCTACTTGCAAGATAAAAAGTCCCAAAACATGGGACGTAGAGTAAAGCTGGCACTTTACATCAAGAATCAATATTGTTCCGATTAGATGCATCAGTTGCGGTGTCCTCAGAGGTTACTGACACTGATTGCATACAAAGTACATACAAGTTTTCAAAGCCATCTCTCAGTCAATGAGTGGAAGAGTCTCCCCCATCTTAAAAGTGCTGGAGATCCCGGTATTATGACACAGTGTAATCATCTTTTGGCCGGACATCAGATATTTTAGCTCTTTTAACTTTCATTGAACTTTTTTCTTTCTTGCAGCGACCGTTTAGAACAACTGGAACGTAATCGTGAGCGTGAAAGGAAACTATGGGAACAGCAGAAAGAACTGAAAGAACGACATAGGCGAGCTGAGGAGAGACGTAAAGGACGGGAGGCCAGGAAAGAAGGTACTGCTACCTGCATCCTGTCCTGTCACTTTGGTTTTGGATTCTATGAAGATTCTATTTATTTCTAGGGCTGGTACTTACCTTGTTACTTAGCTTAAATAAAGAATACTCTCATTGTAGTGAAAGTTGAAAGTTAGAAAACTATTTGTAAAAATGTGTAACATTCATTTTTACAAACCCTTTTTTGATTGATGGGAGTCCTAAATGCTGAGACCCCACTGATCGCTGTAACAAAGGAACGTGAGCGCTTAACTGAGTGCTGATCTATTAGCTCTGATTGGCTCTGCCAGCATGCTTAACCCACAGACATATTTTCAGACCGTGCTCATCTCTAAATGGACCGAGAGCTCAGCTGAACTCTTAAGCCTCTCTATTTCAGAAATTGGTGGGGATCTTTGTGTCTTGATCGCTACCAAGCAAAACTTCTGACAATTCAGAAGTTTTCTAAAAAGAAGGAAAAAATATCCTTTAGATCCAAACTTCGGTGTCATTTAATTTCTTAAAGCTTCCTTTCATTTCTGGTAACTTTTTACAGAATAAATTGCCATGTGTGTGTACATCAAAAATAACACTGGCCATTATCTGGCTTGCATATCTCACCAGTTTCCTCCTTTACAAAATCCATATTTCAGCTGTCTCTGAAATAGTGGGAGCAGACTAGCTGCTATGTTGTCTCCCTTACGCAATGCACAGACATGCTTAGAATTAGCAGCAGCATGGAGGAGATTATACAGCAAACTCAGCAGTGTAGCTGTGAATCCAGCTCAGGG
This sequence comes from Oophaga sylvatica, assembly GCA_033576555.1. NCBI lineage: Eukaryota > Metazoa > Chordata > Amphibia > Anura > Dendrobatidae > Oophaga > Oophaga sylvatica. The sequence goes on along the minus strand of JARQOD010000003.1, from coordinate 342,184,221 downwards.
ATAAGCTAACTCATTCAATATCTACAGTAAGATCTGCTTGCCTTTGCCTGCACCCTCACTCTGCTCCTCACCACTCCTCTTCCCTCTCTTCTCCATGGGAAATAATAGATGTAACCTGACTCGTCACTGTGCTGGCAATCATGCTTGCTTTGTGCAAAATGGATTTGAACAATATTTTTATTTTTTTTTCACATTGGATAGTGAGTTTGAAAGGGGAGGGAATGGCTCATAAGTGGAGAAAGGAGATTTCTCTGATAAGTTATATAACAAAGTTTCTTACACTAACTTGTACTGCTGATTTATGCAGTTTGTTGACCAGTAACCATTTAATACATCTTTATATTAGTTGGAGTTCTGTTTTTTCAGTCCTAATTTTCCGAATAAAGCTAAAGAGTTTCCCCAGTGGTGGCTTAAGACAACTATATAGTGAGTATAGCATTGTGGATACTCATACAGAATTTGCACCTTTTTACATTCAAAATTGGTTGTCAGCCTGTAACTTATGAGTCTCACATGGCTGGCAAACGTCATCACTGTGCTGGCCATGTAAATGATGGAAGAGGAAATCTGCCTGCTGGTGGTGTAGATAGTGGCACCAATGCTTTAGGTTAGTCTCTTCTCTTTTTTGCCCCTTTGGGTGAACCATTAAAAGTATACTTTGTGAAGAATCGGATTTAGTTTGGTGCCTTCGAAGGGGTTGTCTCAAGTTCTTAAATGGGTACAACTGCAAAGTGCTTGTAAAAATAAGCAACTTTGCAATTAACATCCTATTAAAAAGTCTTGCTTTTCTTTAGAAGTTTTGGGATATTACTTAGACGAGGAGCATACGCTGCTTACAGGCTTTTCTCCATCGCCTCATTGGGAGACACAAACCGTGGGTGTTATGCTGCTGCCACTAGGAGGACACTAAGCAATACATAAGCAAATAAGATTAACTCCTCCTCCTGCAGTATACACCCTCTGTTGGCTCAATCCTGAACCAGTTCTTGCTTAGTGTCTGTAGGAGGCACTTGGGTCTGCTCATAGACCCCACTTTTTTCCAATCTTTATTATTTTTCTTTCTTCACGCATGGAAGGGCGACGGGTCTTGCAGGAAAAGTCCCGATCTCCCACAACCATCAACAGGCCAAAACACGGCGTGTCGCCTCCACGTTTCTCTCCTGCTATGCTACCATCGGGCGACGGTTTCCTTCATGGTCCGTTCTCCCATGCATCATAAGGCTGTAACTGCGCTCCGGAATATTTGGAGACTACAACCCTCACCACCACTATTGAAAGTGACTGGTGCTAGGATGATGGGACTGGAATCCTCTCCGCCTCCTTATAAAAGGGTTGGCGGATTGAGAAGGTACAGATGCGTCAGCCATTGATACTCTGAGCAAGGAGCTCCACAGTGAGTACATCTGTAAACCAGGCTTTTACAATGATGCGATGCACCTTGGTCTCCATTGCGACTGCTCCTGCTTCCCTTCTGTAGCGCAGAGCGACGTCGTAAGGGTCTTTTTCCCGACTACGACGTGGGGCAGGACGCACCAGCGACCCCTATCGGGTCACAAAACCGGGCTGCATAATTTCATCTCCGGCTGCGATCCGGAGTAGGCCGCACCAGCGTCCTCTATCGGGTCTCAGGGCCGGCCGATAAATTTAGCCTCGAGAATGGGGGCAGGTTTACCGCTCTTATCGCGAGCTCCGCCCACATCGCGCGCTCTCCACAGGCCCCGTCCGCTCCGCCCACTGTTTCTGGCGCCTCTCAGACCACGAGAAGCGCCTAAAGCCCAAATCTCGGTCGCCATCTTGTTGGATACCGCGACCCTCAATGTGGGCGATACCTCAGCAACGGCAGCCTATTCTCCAGCGCTATTTTTTTCAGGACCTGGGTAAGCTTACAGCGCTTAACCCCTTCTGCAGCAGGCTCATAGGTGATAAAAAAAAAAAATATGTCCCAATCATAGGCCTCAAAAATGCCTGACAAAAGCCTCACTGCGGTGCATGCCTCCTGCGCCTCATACAATGTCCCCTTGCCATCAAGCATGGGTCTCCATTCTGTGCCATCTTTCTAATGGGACAGCGCTGCAAACGACACAGCGTTTAACCCTTTTTCTGCTGCAGGCTCACAGGTAAAAAAGGTCCCAATCAATGGAATAAAAAAAAAAAAAAAAAGGCCTGACAAAAACCACACAGTGGTGTATGCGCCTGTGCCTCATGCAACGCTCCCCTGCCATCAAAGCATGGGTCTCCATTTTGTGCATCATGTGCCCAAGAGCCCTCTGCTCCTACCGCTCAGGAACCCCCTACTCTCGTTCAGGAACCCCTATGTACTCCTGATCCCAGTGGACCGGGTCCTCCTGAGTGGCCTGCGTTTCTGGCACACTCTATGGATTCTCTGACTAAGGGCATCCCTTTTCCAAAAAGGGGTCCATCAATCTTCAGAGAGAACTCATCAGATAGAGGTAGACCCACGGCATCAGCACAGCGGCCGTTTGGGAAGCGCCGCCATTATGCTTCTCCCAATCCGTCTTGCGGGTCGGCGAGTTCAGGCTCTCGCTCCCCTCTCCCAGAGATCTGAGTGGTCACGATTCCGAATATGAGTCGGATATTGGTGATGACCCGCATTCACCAGGTTTTTTTTTTTTTCAGAGTCCCTAGAATCTCTCATAGAGGCACTTAATAAAGCCCTGAAGGTAGATGAAGAACCTGGGTCTCTCCAAAAATTTTCACTATCCACCCGGACTTCACGAACATTGTTCAGGGACAAAAGGGACCGACCAGACAGACGTTTTTTCAAAGACTCGTCTGTCCCTCCCTGATGGCTCATCTATTAAAAATCCCTCAGCTACAGAGGTGGACAACCTCGCTACATCAGTCTTTGAGGCTGCTGGAGTTTCCTCCTCTCTTTCTTTTGCGGCCACTTGGGTGGTGAGACCCATGGTGGCTTGTGCTGAGGATCTGGTTAAGATTACTAGTGATATTCCTCTTCCCCTGAGGCACATAATCTGGCTTATCAGATTACCCGAACAGGCGACTATTTAGTCCACGCGTCCTTAGACGCAGCTAATTGCGCTGCACTCACAGCCGCCAATGCCATTGCCATTCGAAGGTCTCTCTGGCTCCGAGAATGGTGTGCAGACTCTGCTTCAAAGAGATCTTTAACTTCATTGCTGTATCATCCAGGGTGTCTCTTTGGAGATCGTCTGGATCAGATTATTTCTGACGCTACAGGTGGCAAAAGTAAATTTCTTCCACAGCGCAGAATCAACTGGCTTTTTTGGCTTCAATACCAAAGTCGCTCCCGGCCATTTTGCAGCTCCTTTAACTGGTCCTCGGCTTTACCTCGTCTCGTGCGTCGTCTCACAGAGACAGAAGCTCGCAACCATCAGTCAAAGCTCAGCCCTGGAGAAAGATTTTCTCAATCAGGAAACAAATCTTCACAATGACTACTTGCGGGGCCCGGGGGAGCCAAACAGGGTAGGCGGACGCCTGCTCCTGTTTCGCGAGGCCTGGTGGTCGGTGATTCACGACCGGTGGGTGTGAGATATCGTAGACTCCGGCTACAGAATTGAATTCCCTTCTCTTCCCCAAGGCACTTCTTTCAGTCTCGCCCCCCAAAAGTCCAATGTCCTCGCAATTCCTCTTCTTCACGCCTTGAACAGTCTTCGCTCCAGCGGCATCATCATCCTAGTTCCTCACGAGGAAAGGTTCAAAGGGTTTTTATTCAAACCTTTTTGGTGGTTCCCAAAAAGGACAGCTCTTTGCGTCCTATCCTGGGTTTCAAACTGTCGAACAAATTCATCAGAGTCCGCCATTTCAGAATGGAATATCTCTCTAGAAAGAAACGTATATCTGGCGTCAGTCGATATCAAGGACGCATATCTACACATTCCTATTTCAAAGGCCATCAAGTTTTCTTCGTTTTGCTGTTGCAGACGACCATTTTCAATTTGCCGCTCTGCCTTTTGGTCTCGCTACCGCACCCAGATTGTTCACAAGGGTCATGGCGGCTGTCATGTCAGCTTTACACTCTCGTGGCGTGGTGGTCCTTCCGTACCTACACGACCTTCTCATCAAAGGACCGACCCGTCGGGCCTGCACAGAGAGCGTCGAGATTACTATCAACATCCGCTCTCGCCTGGGTTGGTTGTTAAATCTGGACAAGTCCTCTCTCATACCTTCTCAGAAGTTTTCCTTTCTGGGAATGATTCTGAACACCTCCCGAAGCGTGGTTTCTCTCTCTCCAGAGAAGATTGCTTATCTGAAGCGGGGAGTACTCCTGTTGTTCCCAGGCCGTTCCCAATCCCTACGGTTCGCCATGCAGTTCCTGGGAAAAATGGTAGCTTCCATCGAGACAGTACTGTTTGCTCACTTTCATCTCAGACCTCTTCAACAGGAGCTATTATCCGTCTGCAACAGGAACCCAGCGTCCTTAGGTCGTCACTTTCGTCTATCTCCCAGAGTCAGAAGTTCTCTGAAATGGTGGATAAATTTCTCTTCCTTGAGTCAAGGGAAACTTTTTCTGCCGTCCGTTGAGTGGTAGTGACCACCGATGCCAGCCTTCTCGGTTGGGTAGCAGCGCTCCTTCATCACACGGCTCAGGGCCGTTGGTCTCTCAGGAAGTCTCGTCTTTCGATCAACATGCTGGAGATCAGAGCTATCAAACTAGCCCTCTGGCATTCCCATCCCTTTCTGGCCGGTTTGGCTTTTCCATCCCTTTCTGGCCGGTCGTTCCATCCTGACCCAGTCAGACAACGCCATGGCCGTGGCGTACATCAACCGTCAGAGTGGCACTCGGAACAGAATAGCGATGATCGAGGATCTCACATCTTCAGGTGGGCCGAGTCAAACCGATCGCCCATCTCCGCGGTTCACATCCTAAAAGTGAACAATTGGGAGGCCGACTTTCTCAGTCGCCAGGGTCTAGACTCGGGAGAATGGTCTCTGCACCCAAAAATTTTTTAAATCAAAGTTCAGACCTCATAGGTCGATCTTGCGATCACCTAGCCATCGGCTCGGATGCGTTAATCCTCCCTTGGAGTCAATTTCGCCTTCCTTACATACTCCCACCTCTTCCGTTGATTCCCAAGGTAATCCGAAAAATCGAGGCAAAAGGCGTTCCCCTCATTCTTGACGCCCCGGGCTGGCCTCGCCGTCCCTGGTATGCGGAACTAGTACGTCTGGTCGCAGACGTACCCTGGTGTAAGGTTCTTTGTCTCTGTTGACATGTTCCTTGAAACTCAGTTTTCCGTCGGCCATTTTGCTTTCTGTCTTTCTGCAGCTCTTGCCCTCAGTTAATATGGAGTTTCCAGTTTTCATGTTCCCGCCCTGATTCTTCCCTCTTGCTTCTTAAGCAGCCTCAGCTGAACAATCAGTGCTCCTGAATCAAGCCTCAGTCAGTCTGTGACCTGACTCCTGGAAGCCTTGGACTTGTACTCCAGCTATTCCCTACTGAGGAACCTTGGAACACTTTTGGACTCTGGAAACCTGCTGTTTGGTGAATCCATGTTTGCAGAGGAATTACGGTACAGAGAAGAGATCCTGAACCTGCTTTGGAGATTTATTGTAGTGCTTGAAGTTTCTCTGGCCTGCTGTGTCTCCTGTCGCTGTTCCTGCAAACTGTGTGAACTTTTCAGCATGCTTGTATGAAGTAATACAAGTCATTTAATTTCAACCTATGTCTCCTGTGTTTTCCTCGCACCCAAGCACAAGACGCTATAGGAACTGTACACTATACATGACAAGATTCAGGAGCCTATGTTTAGTGTCTGCTGGGTCTGGGAAAGCCGTGTCTGCTGTGACTGTGGATATCAGATGTCCGTTTAATACCTTATGTGATGACAGTGGTTGTGACTTCTCACAACCATTCCAGGTGAGCGCATTCCCTTAAAATTTTACTCTGGAGTGTTACCACAGGTAAACACTATTGTTTTTTTTTTTTTTTCCTTTCCTCGTCTCCTTCCAGCACTTCTGCCTTAAAAGATCTGGAAGATGGAGGCCCGCATAAAGGAACTTTGCGGAGTGACTGATACAATCCTTTCAGATGTACAGACTTTAAAAACCCGTTTTGCAAGCCTACAGGACCTCACTAATCATAATTTGCAAGTGTTTGGACAGACTACCCAGGAATTGCGAGCCAGGATTGAGGCTCTAGAGGAACGAGCCCAGGCTCCTGCCATAACCCCAAGTTCTGGGATCCCCAAATTACCTCCTTTTCGTTTTGGCGGTGAACGTGAGAAATTCAGGGGATTTATTAATCAATGCAATTTATTTTTCTCTGCACATGCTTCACAATTTCCCACTGAACGATCCAAAGTGCTTACTATAATCATGTTGCTTACCAATAAGGCTTTGATGTGGGAAAACCCTCTGATTGAGACTGAGGATGATTGTTTGAATCACCTTGATGCTTTTATTTCAGCCATGGGGCAGGTGTTTGATGACCCCAATCGAGGTGCAACAGCTGAGCAGCCATGTTAACTTTGCGCCAAGGTAAGCGTTCAGTAGCCGAATATGCCCTGGATTTCAGGAGATAGGCTCTTGATACCACTTGGGACACTTCCGCTAAAAAATCTGTTTTTCGGAAAGGGTTGTCTCCACTGATTAAGGATGAACTTGCTCGTGCCGACCCTCCCACTGCGTTAGGTGACTTTATTAACTATTGTATCCGTATTGATGCTCGTCTGACTGAACGCAGACAAGAGAGATGGTTCGAAAATAATCGCACTAACCTTTTACTACCTCCCTCCTCAGCTAAGGAACCTTTGAGTAGGATCACAAGGGAACCAGAACCTGAACCCATGCAGGTAGACTCTTTACAAAGACGGGTTAGTGATGCACGCAAAGAACATCGTATAAAGGAAAATCTATGTTTCTACTGTGGTAAGTCAGGGCACTTCATTATAAACTGCCCCAGCCGTTCTCGTAAGACTACTGCAGCAGTCATTCACTGTGAGTGTTGCGAGAGGAGCTCTGTCATGTCCGAGCCTCAGGCTCCAGAGAGATCTGCTGCAAGAGATCTTGATTTCTCGGACTTAAACTCTGTTAGTTCTGGGGACGATGACGGTATAAACGCTGCAATTTTTCAAGTTTCCTCAGCGGTGTCCCAGCTGAGTTGTAAAAGAAACAATTCTCATTGCTTCCTTTCCATCAAACTCTGGGTTGACTCAGTCTGGGTGTCTAGCTCTGCTATGATCGACTCAGGAGCAAGTGGAAATTTTATGGATATCTCCTTTGCTCTGAAACAGGGGATACGTTCAGTGAAGAAGGCTACTTCAGTACAGATGGAGACTGTGGATGGCTCTCTACTGACTTCTGGACCAGTGGATCAAGAAACAGAGCCTTTGAGGGTCCTTATGGGTAAAGATCATCAGGAGAAAATGTCTTTTTTGCTTATCTCTTCTCCCCACTTTCCCATCATTCTAGGGCTACCATGGCTGCAGGCGCAGAATCCTACGATTAACTGGGAGACCAAGGAATTACACTTTCCGGAGAAACAGATGAGTCAAGGAGTTTCAGCTTGCTCTGTTCCTAAAGGAACCATGTCAGTCCCTGAACTACCAGCTGTATACCAGGACTATGTGGATTTATGTGACAAGAAGAACGCTGATCAGCTTCCTCCTCACCGTCCATATGATTGTCCAATTGAATTATTGCCTGGAGCCGAGATACCTTTTGGTAAGATCTACCCCTAGCGGGGCCCGAGCTAAAAGCTTTGAAGGATTATATAGACGAAAATCTAGCCAAAGGCTTCATACGCCCCTCTTCATCTCCCGCAGGTGCACCCATCTTCTTTGTGAAGAAGAAAGATGGATCTCTGAGACCCTGCATAGACTATAGGGAACTCAATAAGGTTACTATTAGAAACCGTTATCCATTGCCTTTAATCCCTGAATTGTTGGAGAGAGTGCGGCATGCCAAAATTTTCTCTAAACTGGATCTCCGTGGGGCCTATAACTTGGTCCGTATTAGACCTGGGGATGAATGGAAGACTGCTTTCAGGTCACGCTATGGACACTTTGAATATCTAGTTATGCCTTTTGGTCTGAGTACCGCCCCAGCCACTTTCCAACACTTCGTGAATGATATCTTCAGGGATCTCCTAGATACATTTGTGGTGATTTATCTGGATGATATTCTAATTTTTTCTAACTCCACAGAGGAACATCATGGACATGTGAGAATGGTCTTAGAACGCCTAAGACAAAACCATCTCTACATCAAACTTGAAAAATGTGAATTCCATAGGACCGAAATTCAATTTCTGGGGTATGTACTATCTACGCAAGGGATTAGTATGGATGGAAGCAAGACCCAAGCCATCAAGGATTGGCCAATTCCTAGAAATGTGAAGGAGGTGCAGCGTTTCATCGGGTTTGCCAACTTCTATAGACGTTTCATTAAGAATTTTTCTGAGGTAGTGTCACCTATCACCCAACTTACCCGGAAAGAGTCTAGGTTCTCCTGGACCCCGCAAGCTCAGGAAGCATTTTCCTGTTTAAAGGATAAATTTACCACCGCACCTATCTTAGTACATCCCAACCCCGAGCTTGCCTTCATAATAGAGGTGGATGCTTCAGACTGTGCCGTTGGAGCTATACTCTCTCAGAGAACAGGTGAGAAGAATGTCTTGCATCCCTGTGCCTTCTTTTCCCAGCAGTTGTCTTCAGCTGAGAGGAACTACGATGTGGGCAATAGAGAATTGTTGGCCATTATTGCCGCCTTCAAGGAATGGAGACACCTTCTTCAGGGAGCTGCACAGCAAATAGTCGTCCTGACAGACCATCGTAACCTTGAATTTATCAGGTCGGCTAAGTGCCTGACTCCTCGCCAGGCTCGCTGGAATCTTTTCCTAAACCAATTTAATTTTGTCATTTCTTATAGACCAGGATCGCGCAATGGAAAGGCTGATGCACTCTCTAGGATTCATTCAGCAGAGACACGTCCACTTACTCCTCCTAAGACTATTCTTCCTGACTCTAGATTCCTGGGAGTGATTCATAATCAAGACCTACTTAAGGACATCAAGGAAGCATACCATGCGGATTCTTTATTGGCTCAACCCCCAAGGGACGTAAGTCTTGTCTTTAAGAATGGTGTGTGGATTCAGGGACAACGTCTGTATATACCTGAAACAGTCAGATTGAGAGTATTGCAACTCATCCACGATTCCAAGATAGCCGGGCATAGGGGAATTCTAAAGACACAAGAATTTCTTTCTCGTTTCTTTTGGTGGCCCACTTACAGGAAAGATGTTTTAAACTATGTCACTTCATGTGAAGTCTGTGCAAGATGCAAAACACCTCGCTCCTCACCAACTGGTCTGTTGCAACCTCTTCCCACCCCGTCCCGCCCGTGGGGATCCATTTCTATGGACTTCATTGTGGAGTTACCAACCTCTCAAGGGAAGAACACCATTCTAGTGGTGGTTGACCGTCTAACAAAGGCAGCTCATTTTATCCCTTGTGTCTTACCCACTGCAAAACAGACATCAGACTTAATGATTAAGAATGTGTTTCGCTTACATGGAGTACCGGATGAGGTCATTTCGGATCGAGGGGTGCAATTCACTTAAAGGTTTTGGCAAAATTTCTGTGCAGCATTGGACATTAAAGTAAACCTTCTGCTTTTCATCCCCAGACTAATGGACAGACAGAACGAACCAATCAGACCCTGGAGCAGTATCTCCGCTGTTTTATCTGCCACCTACAGGATGATTGGGTGGATCTACTTCCACTGGCTGAGTTCTCTTATAACAACTCTCAGAGCGCCTCCACTAAGCAGTCTCCTTTTTACTCCAATCTAGGTTATCATCCTAACATTCTTCCTCGATTTCCCATAGATAACGCCCTTGCCGGCAGTGGCTGAAAGAATCACTTCTTTACAAAAGAATATGGATCTTCTAAAGGAAAATCTAGAATTGGCTCAGGAAAGGTACAAGAAAGCAGCAGATAAATTTTGTAAACCTGCACCAGCTTTCAAGGTAGGAGATTTGGTCTGGCTGTCAACCAGAAATCTTAAATTAAAGATTCCATCGTCTAAATTGGGACATAAGTACATTGGACCTTATAAGATTAATAAGATTATAAGTGCTGTTGCTTGTCGTCTTCAACTGCCCAGAACTATGAGAATCCACCCTGTCTTTCATGTATCCCTACTAAAGGCTGCAACACCCAATACGTTTCCTGGACGTTCTTCTCCTTGCCCTGACCCAGTGCTAGTCGATGGTCAGGAAGAATTTATGGTGGAAAGGATTCTAGATTCCAGGTTGTACAGAAATCAGTTGCAATTTGATTAAATGGCAGGGCTACCCAGTGGAGGACAACTCATGGGAACCAGTCAATAATGTAAATGCTCCTCGCCTGCTCCGCCAGTTTCATCAGAGGTACCCTGACAAGCCTGGTCTGAGGTCATCTGGAGGTTGTCCCTAAGGGGGGAGTAATGTAAGGTTCTTTGTCTCTGTTGACATGTTCCTTGAAACTCAGTTTTCCGTCGGCCATTTTGCTTTCTGTCTTTCTGCAGCTCTTGCCCTCAGTTAATATGGAGTTTCCAGTTTTCATGTTCCCGCCCTGATTCTTCCCTCTTGCTTCTTAAGCAGCCTCAGCTGAACAATCAGTGCTCCTGAATCAAGCCTCAGTCAGTCTGTGACCTGACTCCTGGAAGCCTTGGACTTGTACTCCAGCTATTCCCTACTGAGGAACCTTGGAACACTTTTGGACTCTGGAAACCTGCTGTTTGGTGAATCCATGTTTGCAGAGGAATTACGGTACAGAGAAGAGATCCTGAACCTGCTTTGGAGATTTATTGTAGTGCTTGAAGTTTCTCTGGCCTGCTGTGTCTCCTGTCGCTGTTCCTGCAAACTGTGTGAACTTTTCAGCATGCTTGTATGAAGTAATACAAGTCATTTCATTTCAACCTATGTCTCCTGTGTTTTCCTCGCACCCAAGCACAAGACGCTGTAGGAACTGTACACTATACATGACACCTGGAGACTACCGGATCGTCTGGACTTTCTCAAGGTCCAATTTACCATCACAATTCGAAGGTGTTGAATTTGATGGTATGACCATTGAAGCCTGGATCTTGAGCCAGGCTGTTTTTTTCCTCAAAAAGGGTTGTCTCTACAATGTTCAATGCCAGGAAGACAGTTTCCATGCGCATTTATCATCTTGTTTGGAAAACATTTTTTTCCTGGTGTAAAGATAAAGGCCGTTCACCTTTGGTGTTCTCCATCCCTTCCTTTCTGGAATTCCTTCAAACAGGTTTGGACTCGGGATGAGCACTTTCTCCCCTCAAGGGGCAGATTTCCGCCTTATCCGTTCTTTTCCAACGTCGGATTCCATCTAAGTCTCAGGTCAGGACTTTTAGCCAAGGAGTGTCACATCCCGTTCCTCCCTACAAGAGACCTTTGGAACCTTGGGATCTTAATTTGGTCCTCAGTGCATTACAGGAATCTCCCTTCGGGCCTTCGCCAGAAGTGTCCTTACCTCTTCTTTCCTGGAAGGTTGTCTTCCTATTTGCAATTACCCCTTTCAGACGGGTATCGAAATTGGCAACCTTGTCTTGTAAATCTCCTTTTTATCTTTTTTTTTCACCAGAACAAGGTAGTCCTTAGGAGTTCTGCTTCCTTCTTGCCCAAGGTTGTCTCGGCTTTTCATATCAATGAGGATATAGTCCTGCCCTCGTTCTGTCCGGCTCCAGTTCACCGTACTGAAAAAGCCCTTCAAACCTTGGATCTGGTGAGGACTCTCCGAAAGTACATCTCGAGAACTGCATCTTTCTGTAAATCGGACGCCCTGTTTGTGCTTCCGGAGGGACGCAGGCAAGGTTTTCTTGCCTGCTTCCAAAGCCACGTTAGCCAGATGGATCCGTTTGACGATCCAAGAGGCATACCGTGTCAAGAGTCAGCCTATCCCGGCTGGGATTAAGGCACTTTCCACTCGATCTGTGGGGGCCTCCTGGGCCGTTCGGCACCAGGCTTCGGCACAGCAAGTGTGCAAAGCTGCGACCTGGTCCAGTCTGCACACTTTTGTCAAGCATTACAAAGTTCATGCTCAAGCTTCTTCAGATGCGACTCTTGGCAGACAGATTCTGCAATCAGCTGTTGCGCATCTGTGAGTTGTTTTCTCTTAAGCTGTTTAAAGCGTTTATGCATTTGGCTTACGAGGCTACATCGGTGGTGATGTTTCTTCCCACCCAGGGACTGCTTTGGGACGTCCCACGGTTTGTGTCTCTCAATGAGGCGATGGAGAAAAGGAGATTTTTGTGTACTCACCATAAAATCCTTTTCTCCGAGACGCTCATTGGGAGACACAGCTCCCACCCTTGTCTACTCAGTAGCCTCGAGCCTCTGTTTGGTTATGACATATGCATTTGTTATGAGCTCCTACTGCTTTGGCACCGAACTGGTTCAGGATTGAGCCAACAGAGGGTGTATACTGCAGGAGGAGGAGTTAATCTTATTTGCTTATGTATTGCTTAGTGTCCTCCTAGTGGCAGCAGCATAACACCCACGGTTTGTGTCTCCCAATGAGCGTCTCGGAGAAAAGGATTTTACGGTGAGTACACAAAAATCTCCTTTTTAGAGCCTCCTCTCGGTATTCTGAAACTGGCCAGATTACTGTCCAACCCGCCGCAATGCCTTCCTGGGAGATGGCCAATAGGACCACAGGCACAGCCATGCTTCTGGTCCGAGCTGTCAATCTTCAGGAGCACACCGCCCCCAGCAAAGCAGAGAGGCAGGGGAGCAGTGCGTTCCTGAAGGTAGAACAACCCTTTAACTACAGACTTCTCAATCCTTGTTTATATATTGTACAACAAGTTGTTCAAAGTGGTTCTGTCTCTTCAGGTCAAGGAATGAATTTTAGTTTTTGTTATAAATTACATGAGCCAAGTTAATAACATATATGTAGAGCACCATTATTTCTTTTTTGTTCCTCTCCTTAAAGGGAACCTGTCATGTCCAGAAAACATATGTACCTGCAGCTATAGGGTTAATATGAGGGTAAATTGTGTTAAAATCCTGCCTGCTTTACTGGGGCAGCAGCTACAGGGAAAAAATGAACTTATATCCTCCCAGTGGCCGCTCTCTTCCATTTTTTGAGGTCAGTGACTAGTGGCAAGCGGACCGCAGGGAGAATAAAAGTTAAAGGGGTATTTCCATCTCCAAAATCCTATCCCAATATGTTGTGGGTGTAATAATAATATTAGCAAATACCTTCAATTAGAAATGTAGTATGTTTATTCTGATTCGCTGTGTCGCTTACCTCATGTGCTGGCATTGCAGTAGCTTAGGTATCCATCACAGTTAGTTGTTAGTGATCGTAAGCATGGATACCTAAGCTATTGCAGTTCCCTGCACATGAAGAAAGAGATATAGGGAATCAGAAGAACTGTATTGCATTTCTAATTGGAGGAATTTGCTAATATTATTATTGTTTTATATTGGGATAGAAATCTTGGAGATGGAATACCCCTTCAATTTTCTTCCTGTATCCAGTAGAGCAGCCTAACATTTTAAAGCTATTTACCTGCAGATCAACCTTATATCTGCAGGTAAATAGTGTTTCTGGTCATGAAAAGTTCCCTTTAAAGGGAATCTTTTAGCAGGTGTTTGCTATGTAATCTGAGAGTAGCATGATGTAGGGGCAGAGACCCTGATTCCAGCGATGTCACTTAGTTTACTGGGTGCAGCAGTTGTGATAATATTGGTTTTCTCTGCTGCTGATTTAGCAGAGCTCTGAATGCTGAGCTCTGTATAAACCCACCCACAATACTGATCGTCTGCTTTCTGTGTACACTGTGCATAGGCGGAAAGCTGTCAATCAGTGGTGGAGGCAGAGTTGGACTAAAAGGGATCAGAAACCTAGTCCTGTGGTGATAATCTCCTGCTTATAAAACACTGATTGTATTGAAACAGCAACACACAGCCCAGGGCTGTTCTCAGATTAGATATCAAATACCTTCTGACAGACTAATTTTAAAGTGATCTAATAGCAATCAATTGGTAGTTATAATCTGCATAATTGCACTTGCCAACCTATACAACATGCCTTCTAGGGCTCGCAGGATCTGCGCTTCCTGAACGCAGGAAGCCAGGGCTCTTGCAGGAGACTGAGAGAATGCAGTACAGTGCAGAGTCAAGAATACTTGTAGAGTTTAGCACTCAAAGTAAGTTTTAGCTTTTTAAAACCATTTGTATGACATTAACTTTTGTGGCAGTTCTGTACTGCATTGTATCCCCATAACCCTTTCTCAGCCAGACAAGCTTGCTCCAACTAATGTTTAATGAAATCTCGATCGAAATAGTGACTCTTCTGACATCTCTCTGGCTTGTCTGGTCAAAGGGCAGAGTGACGCAGGCTGTTGTGGCATCTTTGTTCTTATGATGCATACTCCACAGACTTCTAATGGGGTCAGTTGGGTTCCCCTTGCCATGCTGGATCGTCCTCTTCTGTGTAAAGCATTTCTGTTACTTTAGTCCTGAGGGTGAGGTCAGACGTTATAGAGAGTAGCCTGATATGCTGCCCTTCTTATTTTGAATCCTATACATTCACACAATTTTGCAGAAAAACGGCTTCACCCGCAAAATCGCAGAATCATTATGGTTTTCGGACACTCTGTCTGGCCTTACACTTAGGTCAGATTCACACGTCCGTGGTTTATTTTATTTTTTTTCCCTTAAGAAAAAAATGCTTTCTTACCCATTAGGCAATGAAAAACGGCACATAGATGTGACACAGAGGCATCCACGTGTCATACATTTTTTTTTTTCACAGACCCATTGACTTGAACTGATGATTTTGATCTGGAAATTAGTTCAAAATCTGACATGTATCCATATTTATCATCCCGGGAAAAAAACGGGCTTGTGGGTGCTACTGCAAAGGAACCGCATGCCAATGTGGATGTGTGAATGGGGCCTTAGACTGACACTTATCTTTATTGATTGCTTGTGCTACTTTTAGTAACATGTGTTGGAAACTCATGTATTTAAGCCCCAGGAAAGAAGGTCTGCGGCTTTTGGTCAAGCACAAACTTTCTTTGCTAATAATTGTAGATTCCTGTTATTCTTAAAAAAGCATTGATCTCTCTGGCATCTAGTCTGTACATGAAGTTATCTAATTAAAAGGCTTTTTTATCAACTTCATAATTGGTTAAAATTGCAAAATGCTTATAAAAACAAGCAATTTTGCAATTTCTCTCCTTTTAAAAATCTTCTCCGTTCTCAAGACCGGAGGGATTTTGAAATTTATAGTTTACTGCTCATAGGTTACCAGCCACCTCCTTCTTATCAGGATTGCTGGTTTCATATGCACACGCTTTCAGCTCTTTTTTCAGAGCTTATAACACTGCTGGATCTGGCGAGGCTCAGCGCTTCCAATGCTGCAGAGTAAGAACTGCCTCCGCCTGCAGGATGAAGAGCGCAAAGCTCAGGCCATTGGAGTGACAGTGCCACTGGTCAGAACTGTAAATCATTTAGAAGTTCAACCTTCCCCTTCTGGAAAGCAGAAAGCCTGGAGGCAGTAAAGCAATGCGCTCTGGAAGAAAAGAAATCTTCTGAATAACCCCTTTAATTGCATTGTTTTTTGCTTACAGTGGGTACAGAAAGAATTCAGACCTCTTTAAATTTTTCACTCTTTGTTTCATTGCAGCCATTTGGTAAATTCAAAAAAGTTCATTTTTTTTCTCATTAATGTAGACTCTGCACCCCATCTTGACTGATAAAAACAGAAATGTAGACATTTTTGCAAATTTATTAAAGAAAAGCTGAAATATCACATGGTCATAAGTATTCAGACCCTTTGCTCAGACACTCATATTTGAGTCACATGCTGTCCATTTCCTTGTGATCCTCCTTGAGATGGTTCTACTCCTTCATTGGAGTCCAGCTGTGTTTAACTAAACTGATAGGACTTGATTTGTAAAAGCACACACCTGTCTATATAAGATCTCACAGCTCACAGTGCATGTCACACCAAATGAGAATCATGAGGTCAAAGGAACTGGCCAAGGAGCTCAGAGACAGAATTATGACAAGGCACAGATCTGACCAAGGTTACAAACGAATTTCTGCAGTACTCAAGGTTCCTAAGAGCACAGTGGCCTCCATAATCCTTAAATGGAAGAAATTTGGGTCCACCTGAAGTCTTCCTAAACCTTGCTCTCCAGCCAAATTGAGCAATCGTGGGAGAAGAGCCTTGGTGAGAGCGGTAACGAAGAACCCCTAGATCACTGTGGCTGAGCTCCACAGATGCAGTAGGGAGATGGGAGAAAGTTCCACAAAGTCAACTATCACTGCAGCCCTCCACCAGTCTGGCCTTTATGGCAGAGTGGCCCGACTGAAGCGTCTCCTCAGAGCAAGACATATATGAAGGCTTGCATAGTTTGCTAAAAAACACATGAAGGACTCCCAGACTATGAGAAATAAGATTCTCTGGTCTGATGAGAGAAAGATTGACCTTTTTGGTGGTAATTTTAAGCAGTATGTGTGGAGAAAACCAGATACTGCTCATCACCTGCCCAATACAATCCTAACAGTGAAACGTGGTGGCAGCATCATGCTCTGGGGGAGTTTTTCAGCTGCAGGGACAGGACAACTGGTTGCCATTGAAGGAAACATAAATGCGGCCAAGTACAGAGATATCCTGGATGAAAACCTCTTCTAGAGTGCTCTGGACCTCAGACTTGCCCGAAGGTTCACCTTGCAACAAGACAATGACCCTAAGCACACAACTAAAAATAACAAAGGAGTGGCTTCAGAACAACTCTGTGACCATTCTTGACTGGCCCAGCCAGAACCCTGAATTAAAAAAGAGACCTGAAAATGGCTGTCCACCAACGTTCACCATCCAACTTGACGGAATTGGAGAGGATCTGCAAGGAAGAATGGCAGAGGATCCCAGGTGTGAAAAACTTGTTGCATCATTCCCAGGAAGACTCATGGCTGTACAAGCTCAAAAGGGTGCTTGTATTCAATACTGAGCAAAGGGTCTCAATACTTATGACCATGTGATATTTCAGTTTTTCTTTTTTAATAAATTTGAAAAATTTCTACATTTCTGTTTTTTTTTCAGTAAAGATGGGTGCAGAGTGTACATTAATGAGAAAAAAAATGAACTTTTTTGATTTTACCAAATGGCTGCAATGAAACAAAGAGTGAAAAATTTAAAGGGGTCTGAATACTTTCCGTACACAATGTATTTACAGCTGCTTAGGGATTTTCCTTTTTGTAAGATTTGTTCCTTGTGTAATATATCCAGTATGGAGGACCAGTATAGTTTAGACCCTCAGTCATCAATGTTCTGCATATTAGACTGATCACATTTCCCAATTAGGTATTTGGAATAATACATATAAATTAGATAAACCCGTCACTGCCGACTAGGGCTCCTTGTACCTGTTAACGTGCAACCCTAAAAATCTAGTTGACCTTTTGGCATATATTCACAAACTGCAGATTTATTGCAGACATTTTGGACTTTTTTCCGTTAACCTGAATAGAGATTCATGCACGCGCTGCAGAAACATCCGCTTTCAGGTGACTGGAGCTGATTAACATGCCATAAATGCACACGGTATATGTGATATTGCAGACTCTCATCCCCACACTCTGGAGCAAATCTGCAGTGGAATGTGTCCAGTACTTCAAAATTGAAATCCACAGCATCTCAAACTATGGTGTGGATTTTTACCCTTAGCTATGTAAAGCATGAAATCTGCAGCACTACTACAGAGAGATCCACGTGTGGATAAGTCCGCTCATCTCCTAATATGATGTAGCATCCCATGACTGCAGTGGACATGACGTCCCCATATCTGTACGTGAAGCAGGAACCTCAGCACCACAAAAGAAAATGAGACTGAAGGTCTTGCTGCAGTGTTAATTTATTTTGATCCGGCAATAGTCCTTATCTGTTTTTGACTCCTTGCCAGATTGAAATAAAAGTAGAATACGGCTGTACTTTTCAGTTTATTGCTCTAATTTCGTTTTTCTCCTCCGCAGTATCTGCTCATCACAGAACCGCCAGAGAAGAGCATGGCGACAAAAATAAAGCCAGTTACCGCAGCCGCAGTCCCATACGCCAACAGCGGCAAAGAGTCGAGGCAGGAGAGATGTGGAAACACGGTGAGCTGTACTATAGTCCACGCTTACAAGCCCATGTATGTTATGAAATGAGTAAGTGAAATGTCATGGTAGAAGCAGACAGCTCCTTACCTTATGGCAGTGACATTGAAGCATCTTGCTCTGAAACTTCTCATCTTTTAGCCATTGATTTGTGTAGTATATTGGTGTCCCATTGACTTCATTGGTCAACATGTGCTGTTTCTCCAGATAAATCACAGCTTATCTTGGTGCTTCCTGGAAGGGCGATCGCCTGCATTCGGCTTATTGGGGTTAAAAGGGTCGCCAAGATTCAATATCCACTTTAACATTATACAGTGAGGGTTTATTTTGCAACAGTGGAAAGAAACTTTATAGTTTCCAATATTTGGTAGCCAGAGACCTAAGATGCATGATGAATACAATGAAACCTTATTATTGGAGCATCAGAAGCTCATTAAAGGGTTGTTTGTTGAAGATAGCCCCTGTCCAAATCCGCTTGTTGCTTTAGAACCATTCATCTTAGTGGCAGTCATGTCATTCTACATTACCAATTTCCTGACTCTGCCGCTCAAAAGCAGCAGTTTTCCAGGAGCGGTACCTGGGACAATAACTGAGGACCTCGGGGGTCTATAATGAGAAAACCCCTTTCTCATTTCCGCCATGCCCCACCTCCCCCATGGCCCATCCACTGTGAACAAACTCTGCAGAGTAATGCTGCTCTGGATCGCTGCCATATAATAACTACCACTTATGCTTTTCTCAGTCAAAAATGACAGACCGGACGTGCGGGATCTTCTGTCAGACCTGCAGGATATCAGTGACCGTGAACGGAAATCCAGCTCTGCAGAATCATCCTCTGGTAATGGAGCATGTTTCTGTTGCAAATTATTATTGTGCTCCAGTGGGTGACACAGGACCCTCGTTTTTGGGATCAGTGGGAATCCCAGTGGTTAGGGAATAAGTGTTAGTGGGCCAGCCACTTTACTCATGCTTAATATTACAGCTGGTTACTATACCCGATTGTTTTCTTTGTTTGGCTCTAAATGAGAGGGGTCCTTCGATGAAAACAAGTCATCACCTATTCACAGAATGTTATTTCTCCTTCGCCTCATTGGGGGACACACTACCATGGGTGTTATGCTGCTGCCACTAGGAGGACACTAAGCAAAATATGTTAAAAGATTAACTCCTCCTCCGCAGTATACACCCCCTGCTGGCTCTCTCTTGTGAACCAGTTCTTGCTTAGTGTCTTTATGAGGCACTAGGGTCTGATCTCAGACCCTGACTTTCTCATTTTAATTTTTAAAATTTTTACATTTTTAATTTTATTTTTTTCATTTTGTCTCACGGATGAGGGCGACGGGGCCTTTCAAGGACCCGATCTCCCCAAAACTACAACAGGCGGGAACGCGGAGCGTCATCTCCCCGTACCCCCTCCTGCAACCTGACTCGGCCTGGGCTCTTAGGGGCGACGGATCCTTCAATGGGTCCGCTCTCCCCACACCACCAACGGACGAGCATGTGGGGTGTCGCCCCCACGTACCCCCTTCCGGAGCCAGAGCCGCAACATGACAAGGGTCAACAATCCCCTTTTTTACACCAGAGCATGCAATTCTTCTCTCTACCTCCCTATCAAAGGGATGGTAGATTGAGATAGTGGCTGGTACTAGGCAGTTAATGGCCCCTCTTCACCCCCTCTGTGAAAGGGTTGGTGGATCGAGGACTACAGTACGTCTTATGCCCTATGCGTCTACCAGGATGGGACCACCTGCACCCGACTGCTACATCGTGAGTACCTCTCCCCTGGGATCCTGCGGGCTCATGGGACCTACAGTGACAGTCACTTGCTGCCGCCGCTCTGCGGCAACCGCCCATCCCATACAAGCTACCTCTAATTACGGACTTCCTATCCGCAGCCGTCATGGATGTCACCGTCACCGCCGCGGTGTCTGTAGCGCCGCGCCTGTCGCGCCGCTTCAGCCGCGCCTTTAATTTAGTCCCCGGCTTCCAGTGCAGCTAGGCCCAACTCCGCCCATGTCCCTGCCTAAGACAAAAATAAACAAAACCTGACTGGCACATCCAGACTAATGTGAACTAGGTGCAAACCAAGGGAAGCTACCCCCATGTAAAACATACAAAAAAAGGCTGCACTCAAGCATACTAAAGCATGACAACATGGAATACATGAAATTTAGAATAGCAATATGGCTTTGGAATATAAGGAAAAATTTGAGACGCTTAGTATAAACATTTGGCCAAACATTTTAAAGCCCACCAACCATCGTCAAGGTGGTCTCAATTCTGGTGAGTCCCTGACCTAATGTGAACATACCTCTATTAGGCTGATATCTGAATTTCTGGGTGAATATGCACCTCTGTCAGTAATGCCTGCATTTATGGTAAAGTAGGGACCTGGTGTAATTAAAATCACCACCTGGTGGGGGCGGAGTGCTCAGTCAGCAAGCTAACATTCAAAAGACAAAAAAAAAAACCTGACTGGCACATCCAGACTAATGTGAACTAGGTGCAAACCAAGGGAAGCTACCCCCATGTAAAACATACAAAAAGACGGATTTTGGTAAGAACTTACCTGTAAAATCCTTTTCAGCGAAGGAAGGAAGAGAGACACAGTCATTACTAGTGGGTAGGCGGAGCCCAGATAGGATTGACACCTCAGACTAAAAAGAGTGTTGACCGGCCCCTCCAGCTCGGGCTCCTCCTACTCAGCTCTTCAGTCGTACCCAAGCTTAAGGAAGAACAATATCACCAGCGAAGCAACATAACCCCTTCTGAAGGACTTCAGAGAAAAAACATGAGTACAGGTTATGCATGCATTCGGCAAAAAAATCACACAGTTACAGGTACTACTCACTGAACCTGACTACTGCGATAAGCTGGCAATGCTGGAACAGAGCCGTAGCGCGTCGACCTCAGTCCAGATAATCGCTATCAGAGAAGGGTCACGCTGCATCTGTAAATACAACAACACACTTCTGCCATGGGAGGGAGCTGTGTCTCTCTTACTTCCTTCGCTGAAAAGGATTTTACAGGTAAGTTCTTACCAAAATCCGTCTTTCAGCTGCAGATGGAAGGAAGAGAGCCACAGTCATTACTAGTGGGACGTCCCAAAGCAGTCCAAAAATTAGGGTGGGAAAAAACCAAAATAGGCAGAAACCCAACAACCTAGATAAATGCGCCACAGGCGCCAAATACAAGTTAACTAAAAACTTTAAATTACCGCTGCCTGCAGGACCCTACGTCCTAAGGCCGCATCAGCGGAAGCACTGACGTCCACCTTATAAAACTTTGTAAATGTGTGGACGAAACGCCAGGTCGCCGCTCGGCAGAGCTGAGCTGCCGAAGCCCTTGATGAAAGGCCCACGATAAAGTCACAGCCCTCGTGGAGCGAACTCGAATCTTAATCGGGCAAGGTTCGCCATTAAGACGGTAAGCCTCCAAAATGGCCGACCGAATCCAACGAGCTATAGAGTCCTTGAAAACTCGTTGATCACGCCTACGACCTGCTGTAATCACAAACAGGGAATCTGACTTTCGAAAACCTTGAGTAATAGACAAAATAGAACTTCAAGACCCGCACTAAATCCAATTTGTGCAAGTTCCGTTCCTTTGCATTCCCTGGGCCCGGCAAAGCGAGGGCAACACAATATCCTGGTTAACATGAAATTGCGACACCACCTTAGGTAGAAAATCGCCCCGTGTGCGAAGCACTACTCGATCCGGGTAAAACTCCAGGAAAGGAGGCGAGCAGGAAAAAGCTGCCAACTCAGAAACCCTTCTTAAAGAGGTTACCGCCACTAAGAAGGTAACCTTCCAAGAAATTAAAGAAAGGCTAGCAGAACCCATAGGCTCAAAAGGTATATGCTGAAGAGCCTCCAAGACAAGGTTGAGCCGCCAAGGAGACACAGGCGCCTTCCGCAGTGGAAACTGACGAGTTACTCCGCGAAAAAAGGAACTTACGTCCCTACGCGAGGCGATAGCCTTCCGAAATAGCAAAGACAGGGCAGAAACCTGACCTTTCAGAGTGCTAACTGCCAAACCTTTTGTCCAGCCCGTACTGTAGCAAAGCCAACAAATTGGGAATGGAAAAAAATCCTCGGATTCCTTGAAGAACCCGAAACCACGAAAAGACCAAGTCTTGTGATAAATCTTAGTAGTAGCCGGACCTCTGGCAGCTCGCAGAGTGGCAATGACTTCGGCTGAAAAACCTCTACGGGTCAAGGTTTCGGTCTCAAGAGCCACGCCGTCAAACGCAGAGACTTCAAGTCCGGATGACGAACGGGCCCCTGGGTTAACAGGTCCGGGCGAGGAGGAAGTGGGAATGGCGGTGCCGCCAAAAACGACACCAGTGTCGAGAACCACGTCCTCCTTGGCCAATCCGGGGCTATCAACATAGCCGGAATTCTCTTCCAGTCTGATCCGACGCAGCACCAGAGGAAGTAAAGATATCGGCGGAAACACATAGACTAGCTCGAAATGGTCCCACGGAGCCACCAGAGCAACCACCGCCACAGCCTTCGGGTCCTTGAACCTGGACATGAAGGTCGGTAGTTTGGCATTTGAACCTGGATGCCATCAAATCCACTTGGGGAGTTCCCCAACAGAAGCACAGCAGCGCAAAAATTTTCGGATGAAGACTCCATTCTCCAGGATCCATCTTCTCACGACTGAGAAAGTCCGCCGTGGTATTCTGGACTCCTGGAATGTGATCGCAGAGATGGCTGGAACCTTGGTCTCGGCCCATAGCAGGATCCGAGACACCTCCATCATGAGGCTGGAGCTCCTTGTCCCGCCTTGGTGGTTGATATACGCAACGCCGTCGCGTTGTCTGTCTGCACTCGGACTGGTAGACCGCTTAAAGGGACCGTCCAGTGTTGTAGGCAAAGGAAAAATTGCCCTCAACTCCAGGATGTTCCGATGACCATACTCCCTGGATCCAAAGATCGTTCCAGACACCCCCCCCCAGCCCGTCAGGCTGGCATCGGTGGTTATGACCGACCACCTCGGAGGGAGGAAGGACTTCCCCGGGGATAACGCTTCCGGACGTAACCACCATTCTAGAGACTCTCTCACCCTGTGGGAGATGATGACACTGCAATCCAGTGAAAACTGTGATCGATCCCAACGGTTCAAGATGAACATTTGGAGAGCCCTGGAATGAAATTGGGCAAACGGAAGTGCCTCCATGGACGTCAAACCCAGAAGGCGCATACACTTCCGAAAGGACATTGCTGCCGTAGACCTCATAATCTGTACATGTCGAAAGAGACATGCCCGCTTGTCTGGAGGAAGGGACACCACCGTCCGTACAGTGTCGAAATGCATTCCCAAAAACAGGATTGACTTCCAGAGACGACTTCTCCCAATTGACCAGCCACCCGAAATCCTCCAGGAGCTGAAGGGATAGATTGCGAGCCGTCCCCGCCTCCTCCTTTGAGGACGCCACAATCAGAAGGTCGTCCAGGTAGGGAAATCGTAACCCCATGTCTTCGAAGAATTGCCATATGGGGCGCTAGAATTTTTGTAAAAACTCTGGGCGCCGAGGCCAAGCCGAATGGCAGAGCAAAAAGACGTTCTGCGACAGGGCTGCCACAACGGAGCGAAGCGACTCCATGCGGAATTTTCGGGATGTAAACATGCCGATTCAATCTTTGAAATCCAAAATAGGGCGAAATTTGTCCTCCTTTTTGGGGACCACAAAGAGGTTGGAATAAGAATCCTCTTCCCCGGTCCTCTGCGGAACCGGTATCACCACACCCTTCTGCAGAAGGGAATCGACCTCTCGTAGTAGAGCGGCAAATAGCTCGGCTCTGACGGAATGCGAGATTGGCAAAACCTGTCCGGGGGTCGAGAAAGAAACTCTATGAAGTAGCCTGCCAACACAACCTGTGTTACCCAGGCGTCCGACACACGGGAAACCCAAGTCGGTTTGAATTGGAGTAAACGACCCTCCACTCGAGAGCGCTCGAGTGAGACCCAGACGTCAGACCGCTTTAGCGGGTTTTTTGCCAGCTTCTGTCTTAATGGAAGTTCTGTTTCCAGGGTATGTGGAATTTCTGAGAAATTCCCCCCTTTTTTTTTTTTTTAAAAAGAGAGGAACGACCCAAACCCCCAGAGGGTTGACCGGATCATCCCCTGGACCGAAAGGACCGCCAACAACTACCGGCACTAGTCCTGCCAGACGCAGAAGTCACAGCTCTGCGCTGCGGTAAAGCTGTTTCTTTTGCCTCAGAAATCAGCTCTGTGAGGTCAGATTCAAATAGCTGACCACTTTGTAAGCTAAAGATAGCAAACCCTGCTTGGAAACCGCGTTCCACTGTCTAAGCCACAGTGCTCTTCTGACTGTGACTGCCGAGGATTGCGCCCTGGATAGCAGTGACGCAGAATCCTTCAACTTGAAAAGCCCATCTATCTCGATAGAGGGGATCCATCTTGTCACGCCGTCCGTAGACGGTCCAAACGGCTCAGGGAAACTTTACAAGTACACATAGATCCTTAATACTGAATCCATGACCCGCGGCCTCGCAGATGGATATTGTTGCCATCTCCATTTTTTCTGTCCAGAAGGTCCTGCAGACTCGCCTTCCTTTACCAGGATAAAGGGACATTCACTTCAGGAGATCCAATTAACAATCAACTCCGTAGAAAACGGATACAGATTGTAAAGCCGTCGCGACCTATGCGACTCCTGAAACATCCGGGCCGACTTACCAGGACGCCTAGTTACCTCTCTCTGGTAACTGTAACGCCCTCATGGCTCCAATAGTACGGTCCATGAGAGAGGCAGAGTGTCCCTGCGATCCTCCTTGTCCGAAACGGACATCTTCGCTACGCGAGAAGGAAGGCACCGATTTGTGTCGCTTCCTTGAGAGGATCTAGCTGACACTCCATAACCTAGAAGGTCAGACAGGCCATCATAGAAACTAGCGAGGGCCTCCATTTTGACACCACTGGAACCTCCGACCGCTGCGCATGACGCTGTCGGGGTCTGCGTGTCAGATAGTCCGCATCTGACATGTCCTTGCACAGTATATGGCAGGTTAAACCTGTCAGTAACTAGAACAGTGTGTTTCTTAAAGAAAAAACAATCGCTGAAGGGTTAAAGCTCTTAAAGAGAGAGCTACCCCAGCATTAATAGTTAACCGCCTAAGAAGGGGTTAAAGTAGCAGACTCCCCACAGCCTTGATAATGAAAAAGTTGTGCGAGCCCCAAGTGCCTCTTGTAAGGCAGCAGCTGCAGGACAGCTTTTTATGCCACACTAACAGAAAAACGTTCCACAAGATCGCTAAAAATTGCGCTGTTTTGTATATCGCAATGACCGCCAAAGTTGTTAAGGAGATCGCTAACCGCTTATGCGATGTTAATGAGATCGCCCAGATTGGCAGCTACTAGCGACATTAAAAAATGATCACACAAACGATCGCATTAGTATGCGTCGTTATCAGGATCGTTAGTGGGAACGTATAGTGGCAGTATTAAAATCGCAGACTCCCCACAAACTCTTTATTATTATTGAAAAGAGTGTGCGAGCCCCTTATGCGATAACAGCCGCAGGACAGCGCAGTCTGTCATCATTAGTGCCCCAGAAGGCGCCCGCGCTGTGGGGGTGAAGGGGTTAAGCTTCTGCCTGCGGCTAGAAGCGACTCACCCAGCTGGTAACAGTGTAACATCTTGCCGGGAGGGGAGGAGGGAGAAAAGCCAGAAGAAGCTTTCAGCCTGCTTCTTTAATGGCCGCCGCGCTGTGCCTCCGTGTGCTCCATGAGGGAGCCGGAAATGGAGACAGCAGTAAAGCGCGCGCTCAGAGCGGCGCGAAAATTCAAATAAAAAGGCGCGCACTCCTCTCCTATGTCCTGCAGGCATCCACCTGCGGACAAAAAACACAGTCACCGACATGTAATGTACAGCGGCTGCCGCAGCAGTCGCTTAATAACTCACACACACATTAATAAAAATGTGAGGTAAAAATGTGAGGTACTCACCAGCCGAAGCGCCACAGGGACCCCCAGGGGTTTCTGGCGCTTTGCCCATGCTTCCCCCCAGGGCGGGGGACGCAGTGACCCCTGCAGCGCGGTTTGCGCCCCCGCCAGGGAAGCCATCCTCATCCCCCCGGGCCGGCAGGGTTCTGCAGGGACCACCATTAGGGTAATACAGATCCGCCAAGGGAGAGGTGGGAGTCCAGCAGCGCTGAGACTCCTGAGACCTCTAGACCACATTTGGTGATCCAAGTCTCTTGTCCGATAAAAAATAATAAAATCTTCTGAGGAGCTGCTTCCAGCAGCGACCATCCTCTGGGACCTCAAATTGTAAACTGAAGAGCTGAGTAGGAGGAGCCCGAGCTGGAGGGGCCGGTCAACACTCTTTAATCTGAGGTGTCAATCCTATCTGGGCTCCGCCTACCCACTAGTAATGACTGTGGCTCTCTTCCTTCCATCTGCAGCTGAAAAAGGCTGCACTCAAGCATACTAAAGCATGACAACATGGAATACATGAAATTTAGAATAGCAATATGGCTTTGGAATATAAGGAAAAATTTGAGACGCTTAGTATAAACATTTGGCCAAACATTTTAAAGCCCACCAACCATCGTCAAGGTGGTCTCAATTCTGGTGAGTCCCTGACCTAATGTGAACATACCTCTATTAGGCTGATATCTGAATTTCTGGGTGAATATGCACCTCTGTCAGTAATGCCTGCATTTATGGGTAAAGTAGGGACCTGGTGTAATTAAAATCACCACCTGGTGGGGGCGGAGTGCTCAGTCAGCAAGCTAACATTCAAAAGACAAAAAAAAAACCTGACTGGCACATCCAGACTAATGTGAACTAGGTGCAAACCAAGGGAAGCTACCCCCATGTAAAACATACAAAAAAGGCTGCACTCAAGCATACTAAAGCATGACAACATGGAATACATGAAATTTAGAATAGCAATATGGCTTTGGAATATAAGGAAAATTTTGAGACGCTTAGTATAAACATTTGGCCAAATATTTTAAAGCCCACCAACCATCGTCAAGGTGGTCTCAATTCTGGTGAGTCCCTGACTTAATGTGAACATACCTCTATTAGGCTGATATCTGAATTTCTGGGTGAATATGCACCTCTGTCAGTAATGCCTGCATTTATGGGTAAAGTAGGGACCTGGTGTAATTAAAATCACCACCTGGTGGGGGCGGAGTGCTCAGTCAGCAAGCTAACATTCAAAAGACAAAAAAAAAAACCTGACTGGCAAATCCAGACTAATGTGAACTAGGTGCAAACCAAGGGAAGCTACCCCCATGTAAAACATACAAAAAAATTCTGACTGAGCACTCCGCCCCCACCAGGTGGTGATTTTAATTACACCAGGTCCCTACTTTACTCATAAATGCAGGCATTACTGACAGAGGTGCATATTCACCCAGAAATTCAGATATCAGCCTAATAGAGGTATGTTCACATTAGGTCAGGGACTCACCAGAATTGAGACCACCTTGACGATGGTTGGTGGGCTTTAAAATGTTTGGCCAAATGTTTATACTAAGCGTCTCAAATTTTTCCTTATATTCCAAAGCCATATTGCTATTCTAAATTTCATGTATTCCATGTTGTCATGCTTTAGTATGCTTGAGTGCAGCCTTTTTTTGCATGTCCCTGCCTAGCCCGCCCCTTCGCCCGAATCTCTGCCCGCTTATGCCGGGCCTGTACAGAGCGGGGCGGGGACAGATCTCCCTCCCTTCTCTTCCTGCCTTCAGTATCTGGCTCTTCTCGCTGCACACGAGAAGCGCCAATTCAGTTATCTGGGCTGTCTTCCTGGCGCGTCCTAGACCGGAAGTCTATGGAGAACGCCATTTTCCTCAGCACGGCAACATCTTCTTTTCTGGAGACACGCTGAACCTGGGCAAGCCGCGCTACGGCAGGTACGCCGCTGCAGGCTGTAGCCCCTCAGCCGCAGGCACTAACCCTCCTCTAGCAGGGATTAGTTCCTCAGCTACAGCCGTTAACCCCTCCGCTGCAGGCACCATCCTCTCAGCTGCGGGCTCGCTCGGCCGACCATACGCTGCAGATAATTCTGAGCAGCAACATAATTCCAGCAATCCTGGTCAGCCGCCTATTGTGAATGGGTTTGAGATGAGTTCTGAGCATAGGCTTCCTCTGGTGGTTACAAGCGGTGCTGGTCTGTCCAGTGAAGATTGTGAGGATTGGGAATCAGGTGTTACTGACTGGTCTTATATAAGGGAGTCACCTTCCCATCAGGGTTGCCGGTGATCAATTGTTCTGGTCTCAATCCTTGAATCCTGTTTCCCTTGTAGCCTGCTGTGTCGTGTCTGCATC
This sequence comes from Oophaga sylvatica, assembly GCA_033576555.1. Lineage (NCBI taxonomy): Eukaryota > Metazoa > Chordata > Amphibia > Anura > Dendrobatidae > Oophaga > Oophaga sylvatica. The sequence continues at coordinate 342,155,796 of JARQOD010000003.1, read as the reverse complement.
TCCTGCTATCAGATAAGACATTTTCTTCTTTTTGTTTTTGTGCTAGATTTTTGCATTTTTTCCTGCACTTCTGTGGGGGCCTTCAGGGTCCCCTCCGGGGGCTTTTGCCCTCTCAGTTTAGTTCAGCCACTGATGTTTGTACTTTTGCTTTTTACAGTTTTTTCACTAATTTAGGTGGTAGAGGTCGTGTGATCTCAGGTGTTTTTGAAATTAGTAGAGTTGGTGCTTTTCAGGGTTTTCTGGGATTGCAGTAAGTACCCTTCCTATCCTTTTCTATTTAGTTAGTTTGGGCCCCAGCGTTTGCTCATACTATTTTCTTTCTGTGTCAGTATTTCTTCTTGTCTAACCTCCATTACATGTTTGGGGGCTTTCTATTATCTTTGGGGTTCTGCTCCGGGGCAGATAGCTTTCCTATTTCTATCTTTAGGTGTAATTAGTTTCTCAGGCTCTGACGAGGCGTCTAGGACCAACGTAGGAACGCTCCACGGCTGCCTCTAGGTGTGGTGGTTAGTCAGGGTACTGCAATCTCATAGATTCCAACTGCTCTGGTGTATTGCCTTTTTACCTGCACTCCTCAGCTACCAAATCATAACAGTATCACCGGCCAAAAATTTAATATTGTATGGTACTCACAGAAGGGAAAAATATTGTGAAAGAAAAAAAAAAAAAAAAAAAAAGGTTGTCAGAGATATTTTTCTGTTTGTTGCATTTTTTTTTTTTTTCCCTCTGTATCTCTGGGTGCTGGGGAGGATCTTTTCTCTCAATGGAGTTTGCACAGTTGTCTGGCCGTGTGGATCAGCTTGCCACTGAGGTTCAGAGTATTGCTGCATATCTTGCTAGGTTGCCTGTTGTGGAACCTAGGATCCCCATGCCAGATTTGTTTTTAGGGGATCGAGCTAAGTTTCAGAATTTCAAAAATAATTGTAAATTGGTTTTTGCCTTAAAATCTAAGTCCTCAGGGAACGCAGCGCAGCAGGTTCAAATTGTCATCTCTCTCCTGCGCGGCGATCCTCAGGATTGGGCTTTTTCCCTGACACCTGGGGATCCTGTTTTGAGTGATGTTGATGCATTTTTTCAGGCTTTGGGGTTATTGTACAATGAGCCTAATGTCACTGATCAAGCTGAAAAAGCCTTGTTGGCATTAAATCAGGGGCTTGATGACGCTGAGTTATACTGTCAGAGATTCCGTAGGTGGGCAGTCCTGACCAAGTGGAATGACGACGCTTTGGCGGCCCTTTTCCGGAAGGGTCTGTCAGATAATGTAAAGGATGTTATGGTGGGATTCCCTGTCCCCTCTGGTCTCAATGATTCTATGTCATTAGCGATTCAAATTGGCAGACGTTTGCGTGAGCGGAGAAGTATGCGTGGAATAGTGTTGCCTTGTGAACCTGCTTCTGAATCCATGCAGTGTGATAGAGTGGTGTCTGGGGCACAGCGTCATGAGTTTCGAAAGCGCAATGGGTTATGTTTCTACTGTGGTGATGCCTCTCATGCTATTTCAGTCTGCCCTAAGCGGGGAAGACGTTTTGCACGCTCAGTTGTCTTGGGTAATGTTCAGACTAAGTTTTTATTAACTGTCACTCTGATATGCTCTCTGTCCTCATTTTCTGCTCAGGCTTTCGTTGATTCTGGAGCAGCTAGTAACCTGATGGATTATGATTTTGCTAAACGTTGTGGGTTTCCCTTGATACCCCTACAGAAGTCTATTCCCCTACTGGGGATCGATTCTACCCCTTTGGCTGAGAATAAACCTCAGTTCTCTACTCAGGTGATAATGAGGGTTGAACCTGATCACCAGGAGTGCTGCAAATTTTTGGTTCTGTATAATCTGCATGATATTATCGTACTGGGTTTCCCTTGGTTACAGTCTCATAATCCTGTTTTGGATTGGAAATCTGTGTCTGTAACCAGCTGGGGCTGCCAATGTGTTAATACCAACACTCCTGTTTTTTCTGCCTCCCCCAGGCTCAGGATGTTCCTGACTTTTTGATTGATTTTTCTGATGTGTTTAGCGAAAGTAAATCTGCATCCTTGCCTCCCCATAGGAGCTATGACTGCGCTATTGAATTAGTGCCGGGTAGTAAATTCCCTAAAGTCGCCTTTTTAACTTGTCTGTACCTGAACATGACGCTATGCGGTCTTATATCAAGGAATCATTGGAGAAGGGTCATATCAGACCATCCTCTTCACCCTTAGGTGCCGGTTTTTTCTTTGTGGCCAAAAAGGATGGTTCATTAAGGCCGTGTATTGATTATCGTCTTTTGAACAATATTACTGTGAAATATCAATATCCGTTACCCTTGATTTCTGACCTGTTTTCCAGGGTGAAAAACGCTACTTGGTTTACCAAGCTTGACCTCAGGGGGGCGTATAACCTTATTCGCATTAAGCACGGGGATGAATGGAAGACGGCATTCAATACCCCTGAAGGGCATTTTGAGTACCTAGTGATGCCCTTTGGGCTCACTAATGCTCCTTCCGTCTTCCAGTCCTTCATGAATGACATTTTCAGGGATTTTGTGGACAAATTTCTGATTGTTTATTTGGATGATATCTTGATTTTTTCTAATGACTGGGACTCTCATGTGAAACATGTTCGAACTGTATTCCAGATTTTGAGAGAGAATGCTCTGTATGTGAAGGGATCAAAGTGTCTTTTTGGCGTACAGAGGATATCATTTCTGGGATTCATTTTGTCCCCATCTGTTATTGAAATGGACCCGGTCAAGGTTCAGGCCATCTGTGATTGGGTCCAACCTACTTCATTAAAGGCTCTTCAAAGATTTTTGGGTTTTGCCAATTTTTATCGTAAATTTATTGGTAATTTCTCGGTTATTGTTAAACCATTAACTGATTTGACCAAAAAGGGTTCTGATGTGGTGAATTGGCCTCCTGAGGCAGTCTCTGCATTTCAGGAACTTAAGCAAAGATTAACTTCTGCTCCAGTTCTACGGCAGCCTGATGTTTCTCTGCCATTTCAGGTGGAGGTTGATGCCTCTGAAATTGGGGCAGGTGCCGTTTTGTCCCAAAAAGATCCAGAGACCTCTAAAAGTAACCCTTGTGCCTTTTTCTCTCGAAAATTTTCTCCTACTGAACGTAATTATGACGTGGGTAATCGGGAGTTATTGGCCATGAAGTGGGCTTTTGAAGAGTGGAGACATTGGCTGGAGGGAGCCAAAATCAGGTGGTGGTCCTTATGGACCATAAGAATCTGGTCTATCTGGAATCAGCCAAGCGACTCAATCCTAGACAGGCCAGGTGGGCCTTGTTTTTCACACGTTTTAATTTTGTGGTTTCCTTTCTTCCTGGCACTAAGAATGTTAAGGCGGATGCCCTCTCGAGGAGTTTCCTTGCGGACTCTCCTGAGTTATCTGATCCTTCTGTTATTTTGAAAGAGGGTGTAGTTCTTTCCGCCATCTCGCCCAATTTGAGACTTGCTCTGGAGGGGTGTCAGGAGGATAGGCCCGAGCGCTGCCCTGTTGGAAAATTGTTTGTCCCGGACCAGTGGAAAAAGAGTGTGATGTCTGAGATTCATTGTTCCGCATTGGGTGGGCATCCCGGAATTTTGGTACCAGAGACTTGGTTAGTCGGTCCTTTTGGTGGCCTACCCTGTCTCGTGATGTCAGGGAATTTGTGCAGTCCTGCGGGACTTGCTCTCGCTCCAAGCCTTGCTCTCGCTCTAGTGGTTTGTTGATGCCATTGCCTGTGCCCAAGAGACATGGACCCATATCTCTATGGATTTCATTTCCGACCTTCCTGTTTCTCAGAGAATGACCACCATCTGGGTAATTTGTGATAGGTTTTCCAAAATGATACATCTTGTGCCATTACCTAAGTTGCCTTCCTCCTCTGAATTGGTGCCGTTGTTCCTTCAGCACGTGGTTCGTTTACACGGCATTCCTGAGAACATTGTGTCTGACAGAGGAGTCCAGTTTGTTTCCAGATTTTGGAGGACTTTTTGTTCTAAACTGGGTGTTCAATTGTCTTTCTCCTCGGCATTTCATCCTCAGACCAATGGTCAAACTGAGAGAACAAACCAGACATTGGAGACTTATCTAAGATGCTTTGTGTCTGCTGATCAGGATGACTGGGTCTCTTTTTTGCCTTTGGCTGAGTTTGCTCTTAATAATAGGGCTAGCTCTGCCACTTTGATGTCTCCGTTTTTCTGTAATTCTGGTTTTCATCCTCGATTTTCTTCAGGACAGACGGAGGCTTCTGTCTGTCCAGGTGTTGACTCTGTTGTGGAGCGTATGCAACAGATTTGGGACCAGGTAGTGGAGAGGTTGTCCCTCTCTCAGGAGAAGGCCCAGCGGTTTGCTAACCGGCAAAGGACTGATGGTCCTCAGTTTAAAGTAGGGGACTTGGTCTGGTTGTCCTCAAAAAATATTCCTATGAGAGTAGCATCTCCTAAATTTAAGCCTAGGTTCATTGGACCTTATAAATCATGGAGATTATTAATCCTGTTTCTTTTCGTTTGCTTCTTCCAGGGACATTTAAGATCCATAACGTGTTCCACAAGTCCTTGTTGAAGAGGTTTGTTGAGCCAGTGGTTCCTGCTGCTGTGCCTCCTGACCCTGTTTTGGTTGAGGGCAATCTGGAGTATGTGGTTGAGAAAATATTAGATTCTCGTTTTTCTAGACGGAAACTCCAGTATTTGGTTAAATGGAGAGGTTATGGTCAGGAAGACAATTCTTGGGTGTTTGCTTCGGACATCCATGCTAGGAGACTTATCCGTGCGTATCATAGAACTCATCCTGACCGACCTGGTTGCTCAAATGAGGGTTCGGTGACCCCTCCTCAAGGGGGGTACTGTTGTGAATGGGTTTGAGATGAGTTCTGAGCAGAGGCTTCCTCTGGTGGTTACAAGCGGTGCTGGTCTGTCCAGTGAAGATTGTGAGGATTGGGAATCAGGTGTTACTGACTGGTCTTATATAAGGGAGTCACCTTCCCATCAGGGTTGCCGGTGATCAATTGTTCTGGTCTCAATCCTTGAATCCTGTTTCCCTTGTAGCCTGCTGTGTCGTGTCTGCATCTCCTGCTATCAGATAAGACATTTTCTTCTTTTTGTTTTTGTGCTAGATTTTTGCATTTTTTCCTGCACTTCTGTGGGGGCCTTCAGGGTCCCCTCCGGGGGCTTTTGCCCTCTCAGTTTAGTTCAGCCACTGATGTTTGTACTTTTGCTTTTTACAGTTTTTTCATGGCTCTTTTGTTTTTTTACAAGAACTAATTTAGGTGGTAGAGGTCGTGTGATCTCAGGTGTTTTTGAAATTAGTAGAGTTGGTGCTTTTCAGGGTTTTCTGGGATTGCAGTAAGTACCCTTCCTATCCTTTTCTATTTAGTTAGTTTGGGCCCCAGCGTTTGCTCATACTATTTTCTTTCTGTGTCAGTATTTCTTCTTGTCTAACCGCCATTACATGTTTGGGGGCTTTCTATTATCTTTGGGGTTCTGCTCCGGGGCAGATAGCTTTCCTATTTCCATCTTTAGGTGTAATTAGTTTCTCAGGCTGTGACGAGGCGTCTAGGACCAACGTAGGAACGCTCCACGGCTGCCTCTAGTTGTGGTGGTTAGTCAGGGTACTGCAATCTCATAGATTCCAACTGCTCTGGTGTATTGCCTTTTTACCTGCACTCCTCAGCTACCAAATCATAACAGCCGCCGTACACAGATTAAGTAATTTGCATTATGTCTCAATCAAACGCAATTAAAAAGGCGGATAAGACTTTATGCCTCATGCACCGCATGCAATGTTTCCCTACCACGGAAACATCCCAACCCTCTCTGTACGGACTGTGAAGCCTTAGGGCCTCAAGAGCCTCCCACTATCGTGGAGCAAAGCGAAGCTAGCCCCCCACAGTGGGCTGCTTCGTTAGTGCAATCTGTGACTAACCCACCTGAGTGGGCTGATTCTTTGGCGCAATCCGTGGCTTCCCTTGCAAAGGCTATAGAATCTTTTCATGGTCCCTCTTCCAGCCGGGGCGTCCCCTCTCTCCCTTTAGCGGGTCCTTCAACCATGCATTCTTCTAGGAAACGTATCCGTGATTCATCTTCACGGAACTCTGAGCCTACTGCATCCGCTAGCTCTGCGTCTCGCTCCCCTTCACCAGGGGGTGCCAGTGAGCACGAATCAGAATGTGAGTCTGAGGTGGCCCCACACCCCTAACTCCCCTGAGTTCCAGGAGTCTATAGATTCGCTCATAGAAGCAGTTAATCATATCCTGGAAATAGACGAGGAACCCAGTACCAATCCAGACCATCCGGTGGCTTTTAAAAGAACTAAACGCCCCCATAGGTTCTTCGCTAACCATCCAGAGTTTACAGACATTCTCACGAGGCATAGAGGTCGCCCAGATAAGCGTTTCTCGGGCCTAAAACCTCTAGAAGCACGGTATCCCTTTGCATCTACTCTAATACAGGAGTGGACTGAGTCCCCTGCAGTAGATCCACCAATATCAAGGCTCGCTTCAAAAACTCTTCTGTCCTTGATGGATGGATCGTCCATCAAGGATCCCACGGATCGGCAGATTGACAATCTGGCCAAATCAGTCTTTGGGGCGGCTGGAGCCGCCTTATTTCCGTCTTTCGCCACCACGTGGGTAGCTAGAGCTATGGTGGCCTGGACAGAGGCCATAGTTAGAACCAGTGGAACCAATAGCTTTCCACCCGAAGTCACCAATCTCGCCCATCAGATCGCTCCGGCAGGAGATTATGTAGTTCCTGCCTCCCTAGACGCGGCTAATTGTGTCGCACTTGCAGCCGCCAACGCAGTCGCCATAAGGAGAGCTTTGTGGCTTCGAGAATGGCGGGCAGACTCTGCGTCCAAAAAATCCTTGACTTCGCTACCTTATCAGTTTGGCCGTTTGTTCGGAGATAAGCTTGATCAAATTATCTCTGATGCTACTGGGGGGAAAAGCAAATTTCTCCCCCAACGTAGGCTAACTCGACCCTTTCGGAGTCAATTCCAAACCCGCTCCCGGCCTTTTCGCAGTTCCACAGGCTGGTCATCTTCAGTCACCACTAACCCTTCTCGGCCCCCACGCAGAGCCGGAAGTTCCAACCCTTCATTCAGACCTTCTAACTCTTGGAGAAACAGATCTCCTCGGACCAGGACGAAAGGTGCCCCGTCCCGCAAGTTCTCTTCACAATGACTCATTGCTGTGTCTGGAAGACACAGGCAAGGTGGGCGGCCGCCTGTCCTTGTTTCGCCAAGTCTGGCTGACGGTTGTCCACGACCGTTAGGTAAGGGATCTCGTGTCTTCCGGATACAAAATCGATTTCTCATCCCCTCCTCCAACACGATTCTTCCGGTCCCGGCTCCCACAATCCGCGACGCTGGCGGTTTCCTTTTATCAGGCCATATCCGCCCTCCGCAACAGTGCGGTCATCATCCCGGTTCCTCCCACAGAAAGGTTCAAGGGTTTTTACTCAAACCTATTCGTGGTTCCAAAAAAGGATGGAACCATGCGTCCAATTCTAAACCTGAAGCTACTGAACAAATTTGTCTCGGTGCGCCACTTCAGGATGGAATCCCTACACTCTGTCATCGCTTCACTCGAAAAAGAATACCTTGCGTCAATCGACATCAAAGACGCATATCTCCACGTTCCAATCTTCAAAGGTCACCGAAGATTCCTACGATTTGCGGTGGGAGACGAACATTTCCAATTCACTGCTCTGCCGTTTGGCCTCGCCACCGCTCCCAGAGTGTTCACAAAGGTCATGGCGGCCGTCATGTCCATTTTACACACTCGAGGTGTGGTGATCCTACCCTACCTGGACGACCTCCTTGTCAAAGGTCCGTCCTATCGGGCTTGTCTAGAAAGCGTCAGTATCGCCATCGACACCTTGTCCCGTCTAGGTTGGCTGGTAAACCTGGAGAAATCTTCCCCGGTTCCATCCCAGCAAATTCCCTTTCTGGGGATGATCTTAGACACTTCCCGGGGGTTGGTTTTTTCTCCCTCCGGACAAGATTTCCTCTCTCACCCGAGGAGCTCGATCTCTATCTCTGTCCCGGCCTTGCTCCCTGAGGTTTGCCATGCAGGTCCTGGGAAAAATGGTAGCGTCCATCGAGGCAGTACCATTTGCCCAATTTCACCTTCGTCCTCTGCAGCAAGCTTTGATCTCAACCTGGGACAAGAATCCAGGCTCCTTGGGTCGCCGCTTTCTCCTGGCACCCAGATTCAGACGGTCTCTCAGGTGGTGGACGACAATGTCGTCCCTGATTCAGGGAAAATCCTTCCTCCCTGTACACTGGCTGGTAGTAACCACCGATGCCAGTCTCCTCGGATGGGGCGCAATCTTTCATCACCATACAGCTCAGGGACGATGGTCTACGAAGGAAGCCAGCCTTCCGATCAACGTCCTCGAGATCCGGGCGATAAGGTTAGCTCTTCTACACTTCCATCATCTTCTGTCCGGACGTCCCATCCGGATTCAGTCAGACAACGCCACGGTGGTGGCATACATCAATCGCCAAGGTGGTTCGAAGAGCAGAGCTGCAATGATCGAAGTAACGCACATTCTCCAATGGGCAGAGGCAAATCATTCACTCATCTCTGCAGTCCATATTCCGGGAGTAGAGAATTGGGAGGCGGATTTTCTCAGTCGCCAGGCCATAGCCTCAGGAGAGTGGTCTCTTCACCCGGAAGTCTTTCATCAAATTTGCCAACGTTGGGGCGCTCCAGACGTGGATCTTATGGCTTCCAGGCTGAACGCCAAGGTTCCGACATCCGTAGCCCTATTTCGCAATCCGCTAGCCATCGGCTCGGACGCTCTAGTATTTCCATGGGGCCAATTTCGACTTCCTTATGTCTTTCCACCACTTCCACTGATTCCAAGAGTCATCCGGAAGAACAAGGCGGAAGGCATTCCAGTGATCCTCATCGCTCCGGACTGGCCACGCCGAGCTTGTTATGCGGAGCTGGTACAGCTACTCGCCGACGTCCCCTGGCGGTTACCGGATCGTCCGAATTTGCTTTCTCAGGGGCCCATTTGCCACCAGAACTCCGGAGTGCTGAGTTTAACGGCATGGCCATTGAATCCTGGATTCTAGCCCGAGCAGGTTTCTCGGATACAGTGGCGTCTACCATGATTAACTCTAGAAAGCCTGTTTCCATGCGTATTTACCATCGAGTTTGGAAAACTTTTTTCTCATGGTGCAAAGAGAAGGGTCGTTCCCCGTTATTTTCCATTCCCTGTATCCTGGAATTCCTTCAAGCGAGATTGGATTCGGGCCTAGCACTGGCCTCTGTTAAAGGCCAAATATCCGCTCTATCTGTTCTTTTCCAGAGAAAAATAGCTTCAAGGCTACAGGTCAGGACTTTCATGCAGGGAGTTTTGCATCTTGTCCCCCCTTACAAGATGCCCTTGGAACCCTGGGACCTTAATTTGGTCCTTAGTGCTCTTCAGGAGTCTCCCTTCGAGCCGTTACAAGAGATCTCTCTCTCCCTTCTGTCTTGGAAAATTGCCTTTCTCGTGGCAATAACATCCATCAGAAGGGTCTCAGAATTGGCTGCTTTGTCGTCTAAACCTCCGTTTCTGATTTTTCACCAAGACAAGGCGGTGCTCAGAACTCCCCCGTCCTTTTTGCCAAAGGTCGTCTCAGCTTTTCATCTGAATGAAGACATAGTTCTGCCATCCTTCTGTCCGGCTCCAGTGCACCGTACTGAGAAGGCTCTCCACACCTTGGACTCTCCGGAACAGCATCTTTTCGCAAATCTGACGCCGTTTTTGTGCTTCCGGAGGGACACAGAAAAGGTTTGCCTGCCTCTAAGGCTACAATAGCCAGATGGGTTTGCTCTGCAATGCACGAATCTTACCATGTCAAAGGTCAGCCTATCCCGGCTGGGATTAAGGCACACTCCACTCGATCAGGGGGGCTTCTTGGACCATCCGGCACCAAGCTTCCGCGCAGCAAGTGTGCAAGGCCGCGACCTGGTCCAGCCTTCACACGTTTGTTAAGCATTACAACATTCATACTCAAGCCTCTTCGGATGCGGCCCTCGACAGACAAATTCTGCAGGCGGCAGTTTCGCATCTGAAGGCTTTTACAATCGCTTTCTAAGCATTGGGTGCGTGAGGTTTTTCCACCTGTTGTGATGTTTTCTCCCACCCAGGGACTGCTTTAGGACGTCCCATGGTAGTGTGTCCCCCAATGAGGCGAAGGAGAAGCAGGGATTTTTGTGTGTACTCACCGTAAAATCCTTTTCTCCAAGCCAATCATTGGGGGACACAGCACCCACCCTGTTAGCCTATTGGCTTGTTATCCGTTTTTGGTTTGACATATTGCAATTCTGTTTGTGAATTCTGTTTGTGAGCTCTGGTACCGAACTGGTTCACAAGAGAGAGCCAGCAGGGGGTGTATACTGCGGAGGAGGAGTTAATCTTTTAACATATTTTGCTTAGTGTCCTCCTAGTGGCAGCTGCATAACACCCATGGTAGTGTGTCCCCCAATGATTGGCTTGGAGAAAAGGATTTTACGGTGAGTACACACAAAAATCCCTGTTTCTTATTGATCTGTGAGGGTTCAAACCTCTGGGACCCACACCAATCGTCAGAACAGGGAGTTTCACTCTCGCTTCATTGGGGACACAGGAAACCATGGGTGTATGCTGCTGCCACTAGGAGGTTGACATCTCTTGGCAGCCCTATGAGGAGTGAATGGAGGGGTGTTGAGAATGCGCACCACCACTTTATTACAGAGGGAATAAAGGTTTCCAATTCTGCCCATTGGCGCAAGTCCGTGCAGTCGGACCCCCACCTATCAGTAAGTTGACATCTTTCCTTGGGATAATCCTTGACCATTTTTAATAATATGATTTCAGCGGGGTCTGTGTCAGTGGAGGAAGAGGAGACCAGCTCCGATGAATCAGAAGAAGCTGAAGAAGAGGAAGATGATGATGAGGAGGAAGAGGAAGAAACTGGAAGCAACTCAGAGGCTGCATCAGAACAGACTGCAGGTAGAAATATTGTCTCTGTCGCTCTACACTTATGACACTTCTACAATAATAAACCAAAATGGAAACCGACTTTGACACCCAACATAGTACAAAAAAGATTTTTATTAATTCAATTAAAACAGAACAATGGCGCGGGGTCTGAACAAATTTGACGGGGACGAGAAAAAGGACGCAAATCACAAGGAACAGAACAAATTGTCTTGAATGGTGAAAATAGTGGCCACAATTAAAAAGTAATACAAATATGTAATTGATTTAAAAAAAAAAAAAAAGCCACTAATATATCAAAAAATGAAAATATGTATATGGACCAGATACAAAAGATATACCCTCTATAAATAAAAATTCATTGTAGAAAAAGTGCACGTGCCAACATAATAATAGGTAATATGGTCAGTGCCAGATATCTTAAGGTCAAGAGTGACACAGTACTACCAGAATACTGCTTCTAATGTGTCAAGTAAAGTGCATGTGCTCACATATTAATACAAATTAAGGGTACCAAGTGTCATGAGGCTGCAAAGCAGAGCTGTACTCCGAAAATTATTTACCTGTAAGGGTACAATAGTGAAAGGGGAGAGGGTCCAAGTCCGTCCCAAGGATGCGTCCACCCTGACGCGAGTTTCAGCGTCTGCCTTTGTCAGGGGGTCAACTAATACTACTTTTGTATTTCACATGTGTATTCTGTTTTTGAGTTTGTTGTGATTGTGACACTTCTACGTATGGTCCCAGTGCCAGCAATCTTCTTAATTATGTGCAGGGAAGAAAGTTGTCCATTTTGAAAATTATTTTTTTAATAATAAAGAGAAATTATTTATTTTCTGTGTTAACCATCTGTTTTCTTCCTGTAAGTTTTGTTTTGCGAAATAAATTATGATACATTCATCATTATCATCATCATTATAATTGATGGTTTTGATTATTTTGAAGAGGAGATCAGCGATGAAGAGATGAGCGAGGAAGAGGAGAGAGAGAATGGGAATCGCGTTCCTGTCTGTAAGAGTCCTATATTGATGTACATGTTGTAGTAGATGTGATCATAGCTTTTTCCATCTTATAAGGACGACAATGAAATAAGTGATGCTAACCACATTGTATACATCCTGTATTGCATGCCCGTGCTCACTATTAAAGGAGTTGTTCGGTCTGGAATGACAAGTCTACGGCCACACTGTGTGACTGCAGACTTGAGAAATCTCACAGTGCTGGACTGTGCTCGCTAGATGGGTTCTGGCTGGGAGTATGTATATCTTATACTTCACTGCTGTTTGCAGAGTGACTGCAAACTAATCATTCTAGACTGGACAACCCTTTTAATGCCTTCCGACAATGGGCTTAATTTACGGTGATGTCAGACTCCTTTCCTTTGATGTGGGCTTCGGCGGTGAGCCACATCTTTCCCGGCACATGTCAACTGTTTTGATGTGCCCGGAACAGCTGCGGGTGAAACTGCGATTCACCCTCTGCTATTAACTCGTTAAATGCCGCTGTCAAACACTGACGGTGGCATTTAGTATGCGCTTCCTGCAATCGCACCGGAAATCCTGCCAACCAGTGACTCCGTCACGTGATCGCGGATCACAGATGGGTCGGCATGACAACCAGAGGTCTCCTGGAGACCTCTGGTTGTCACTGCTGGCTTGCTGTGAGTGCCGCCCGGTGGACATCGCTAACAGCAAGTGAGTAATTCTGCTGCATACAGGTGATGTGATTATCGCCTGTATGTAGCAGAGCGGATCGGGTCACGGCAGCTTCTAGTTTTTAAAAATATAAAAAATATATAATAGTTCAAATGGCCCCCCTTCCGCACCATTCAAAATAAAATTATAAAAAAAATCAAATATACACATATTTGGTATCGCCGCGTTCAGAATCGCCCGATCTATCAATAAAAAAAGGATTAACCTGATCTTTAAACGACGTAGCGAGGAAAAAAAAACTCAAAACATCAGAATTACGTTTTTTTTTTTTGGTCGCTGCGACATTGCATTAAAATACAATAACGGGCGATCAAAAGATCGTATCTGCACCAAAATGGTATCATTAAAAATGTCGACTCGGCGTGCAAAAAATAAGCCCTCACCCAACCCGAGATCACGAAAAATGGAGACACTACGGGTATCGGAAAATGGCGCTTTTTAAAAAAAAATTTTTAACAAAGTTTGAATTTTTTTTTCACCACTTAGCTAAAAAAGAACCTAGACGTGTTTGGTGTATATGAACTTGTAATGACCTGGAGAATCATAATGACAGGTCAGTTTAGCATTTAGTGAGCATGGTAAAAAAGCAAAACAAAAAACAACTGTGGGATTGTACTTTTTTTGCAGTTTCACCGCACTTGGAATTTTTTTCCCGTTTTCGAGAACACGTTATGGTAAATCCAATGGTGTCATTCAAAAGTGCAACTCGTCCTGCAAAAAAACAAGCCCTCACATGGCCATTTTGACAAAAAAAATAAAAAAAGTTATGCCTTTGGGAAGGAGAGCAAAAAATGAAAATGCAAAACTAAGACTACCTCTGGTCGTTAAGGGGTTAAAGGGGATCTGTCATCAGATTAATACTACCTGATATGAGAGCACCATAAAGTTGGAGCAGAGACTCCATACTGGATCTCTTACTGGGCTGTCTGTAGGGTTGATATAAACACTTTTATCTGCTGCTAGTCCTCTGTGTGAGCATCTACTGTGTTGTGCTGCGTATTCATGAGCTTTGACTGTCCCCAGTCCTTCTATTGCTTGATATCTTTCTGCCTATGCAATGCATTGGTAGAAATCTGTCGGCATGGGGATGGGACATTTACACACACACTCTGCATAGGCCGAAAGCTTTTTATCGGAGAAATGGCTTCTGGTTAACCCCGTCCCCATACTGATTGACCAATTTGTGCCTACACAGTGTATAGGAAGTAAAAATGGAATGGGTGGAAATAGCTGAAGCTCATGATTGCGGAGTACAAGACAACAGCACAGGCTCACACTGAGAGGACTAGCGGAGTTGCAGCAGACAAAACAGTGATGTTATAAAAACTACAAGAAGAAGCCCAGCAAGTGACCCAGCATTGCAATTAGAGTCTCTGCCCCTACATCATGATGCTTTGGTGACAAATTCCCTTACACTACATCAATCAAATGTTCAGGGAGTTATCTGCAGCTTTGTCGGTATCAGATCCTGTCCTTATTTTGCAGTTACCGAGTCCAGATTTGATCATGACTCTGCTGAGAGTGAGGAAGAAGAGGATGAGGAAGAACAAATTAGAATTGCGAGCCCACATTCAAATGCTCAGACAGAAGGTGAATTTGTCCCCGATCCTCCTGTTGTGACACCTGTTGAGTTGAAGCAAGAATTGCCTAAATATCTTCCGGCTCTGCAGGTAATATGAAGGTCACACGTGCATAATAACACAACGTTCGTGGTCTGAAATAATAATTTAATCTATTTTTACCTAATTTTACCAGGGCTGCCGCAGTGTGGAGGAGTTTCAGTGTCTGAATCGAGTCGAGGAAGGGACCTATGGAGTTGTGTACAGAGCGAAGGACAAGAAGACAGGTCAGTAAACCTTTTTGTTATGATACTATTGCGACATGCACATGCCTATTTGCGTTCATTGTTGTCTTCTCAAATTTTTATTTTCCTCCTTTGCTGCTTCTTGCATTTTTCCTCCTGGTTGGCCCATATTTTGCCCCTTTCAAATTGTCATTTGCAGCATATAGAAAAAAATTAATGATATTAATTTGTTTATCCGTGCATACAGAGTCGCTTTGTCAGGACACTATATTTTTATACCTTGTCCACGAGGAGCACTATTACATTAACTTATAGGCAAAAATATTCAATTCTTTAGGTCAAAAAGACAGGGTATTTGCATTCAATCATTGCCAGACAGGAGGACCAAGGAATGGTAATGGCAAAGACAGTGCCTTTCTCTGGTCCTCCTGTCTGGCATCTACTTTGTGGGATACTCCTGTTTCAGGGTCCAATCCCTCCACACCAGGTCGGCAGCAGTCTCTTGCAAATTCATCCATACTTCAAGCAGGAGTTGTGCCTCAGTTTGCACAACCGTATCAGGTGAGCAAATTCTTATAGATACTCACCCACTCAATTGATTATATCTTACTACGCTTAGTGCCACATTTTTCTCCTTTAGGAACTTCAACACTGTATTCAATCATTCTAGGGCATTTTGCATTTTCCTCTTTTTTTTCTATTGTTTTCCAGATGAAATTTTTGCTCTCAAGAGATTAAAAATGGAAAAAGAGAAGGAAGGATTCCCTATAACTTCTCTCCGTGAGATCAACACCATATTAAAAGCCCAGCATGAGAATATTGTCAGGGTGCGGGTAAGCATCTGAAACAGCGCTGCAGAGTCCATGTTAGTCAATGTCAGACTTCAGAAATGGCTTAATTTCAGCATGATTTATATATATAATGTGTGTATATATAATTTCTTTTTACTTACATCTTAATGATAGGTGCTTTACAGTCAAAACACTGAGTCGGAAGCCGTCATGTAAAGCCCTCTCTGTACATCCTGAACTCACCATCCGCTAAAAAATACTCAGCTCAAATCCGACTTAATACAAAACGGCTGCCAATACATTGAGGTGTCAGGGTACACCTCCTATTATACTTTTTGGAGAGGAAATATGGGTGGGGGAATGAGGAGCAGAGTGAGGAATCCAGCAGAGGCAGACATAGAATGTACGTGTTTAGCTTTCTAAGTCTTTCTTTATCGCTTCATTGGGGGACACAGGTTACTATGGGTGTATGTGCTGTCACTAGGAGGCTGACACTATGCAAATTTGGCAAAAGCTGACTCCTCCCCAGCAGTATACACCCACCGACAGGCACAGAGCAACTCAGTTTTTGCTTAGTGTCTGTAGGAGGCGGACCTGGATCTAACACCAGATCCGCAGTCTTTATTCCCATACAGGTTTTTTGTGTTTTATTAACGCTTTCCCTTTGTTTTCCAGATTCATTTCTTCGGGTAACAGGGTGCAGATCACTCACCCTGTCCTACCCACACTTTAGCGACTGAGAGAGCAGCGTGCGAATAATCCACACTGCCCACTCTCAGACCCGCTGGCAGGACTTGGTCCTCTGTCACCCACAGGGGTGCTTCAGAGGATCCTGGGCGACTAGTCCTTGCTTCGCCCCTCCTCACCCCTCTCCCAGGAGAGGGCTGAGAGGAAGACGGCGGCCACCAGCTGTGGCCTTCCCCCCGACTATAGGGGTCGATGCCGTCTTCTGCACCGTCAGGAGACGGTGCGGGAAGGAGGATCATCAACAGGACCCTCTGCACCCACGAGGGATCCTGACATCCTCGGCTCCAGCATCGAACACCGGACAGAGATCACACCGGACAGAGGTACTCCCCCCCCCCCCCCCCCCCCCCCCAGCCCAACCTGACCCAACGCCACCGCTGCGCGATCGCTCCGGGACCCACCAGAGGGGGACAGGGTAGGCAGCCCCCCGATAACCACGGGCACAGGGCCGCGCATTTGCCCCACGCTAGTTCGCGCTACACAACAGGGCGCCGCCATCTTGGCCCTCCCTCGCCGCATTGTTCTCGGCCAGACCACTCCCCTTCCTGTGACGCGCAGGGCTTCCCCGGCTGACGCCCTGACGTCAGACGCCGGCCCGGACACGCCCCCCCACGGAGAAACGCCTCAGCGTCGCGTCCTCAGCGCTAGGAGGGCGGTCCTGCCAGCGCCGGCTCCACCCCACAGGAAGCCAACTCATCGCCCATAAGGCGAGCCAACCAGGGACAAGCGTTCCCCGCCCCCTGGCCGGACACACCTCCTTCCGGCGCTTCCTGCACACCACGTGGACGCTGCAACAGCCTCCAGACTCTGCACGCGTCCACAGCGCCAGCACAGGAGGATCCGTCCCGGCTTCACCCGCCCGCCGGCCTCGGGGACACAGCAACCGCAGCTCCCACCGCGATCGCTGGGTACCGGTAAGCGGGGCACTGGTAGGCTCTGCACCCGACAGACCCTACCAAAACCCCAGGTAACCCCCACTCAGCAGTATAGCCCACCGCGCTAGGCCTTAATCGCGCAGCAGCTGACAATAGCGCACGCCTTACCAGGGCCTACCTATGCTCAACCCCGCTGCACACGCTCAGATCCCCACGGTGATCCACTACGCTTGTGCCCTTTGTAAGAAAAAGTGGGCCTCAGGCCAAGCGTCCCCCCTCTGCTTGTCCTGCGTCCCTACCACCACCACCATGTCTGCCCATCAGGATGCCACCAACGCCCGGGAGGAGAGCGCCCACACGCCCCCGGAGTGGGCCGTCGCCATGTCTCAGTCCTTCTCGGACTGGACAAAAATATCGCAGTCCCTCATACAGTTCCTGGAGCGTATGCCACAGCCCTCTGTCGCCACCAGTGCTACGAACGCCACCTACGGCGATTCGCCTGCACCTGACCACGACCCTCACAGAGGCAGAGCAAGGAACAGAACCAGAAAGCGGGTTCGTGCTAGTTCCCCCGTCCAGCTCACCGGGCCCATCAGCGACCCCCAGCCCGCCCAGAGCTACCCGGTCTCCCTCCCGGAGGCAGACACCGGGTCGGACGTAACATCCCAGGCAGGGTCTGACTCCGAGGACGATCAGCCCTCAGGGACACGGGACATGGTTGATAGCCTCATCTCGGCTATCGTACAAACCCTCGAAATTAAGGAGGACGAGGCAGTCACCCAGGACGACCCCGTCATATTCAAAAAAGTCAAACGACCCTCAAGGGTTTTCCCCAATCACAAGGAGTTCGAGGCTACTACAGCCCGACACTGGGATAACCCCGGAAAGCGCTTCCCGGGAAGGAGACGGCTAGATGTCCTATACCCTTTCAGCTCTGATCTGGTAACAAATGGTCCGAGCCCCCCAAGGTGGACCCGCCTATCTCCCGCCTGTCCTCCCATACGGTTCTGTCCATCCCGGACGCCGCGGCCCTCAAGGACGCCACAGACAGACAGATTGAAGCCCTGACAAAGTCTGCCTTTGAGGCATCAGGCGCATCACTCTGCCCGAACTTCGCCTCCACATGGGTGGCCAAAGCCGTATCGGCCTGGGCAAAGATTCTCAAACGGGGCGTCGCGTCGGAGGCCCCAAAAGAAGACCTCTACGACCTAACAGACCAGATCGTTAAAGCAGGCAAATACCTCCTTAACGCTTCCTTGGATGCTGCCGCCTGCTCCGCAAGGGCAAACAGCAACATCACTGCAATCCGCCGGGTCCTTTGGCTAAGGGCGTGGAACGCGGATCCAGCTTCAAAAAAGTCCCTAACTAGCCTGCCTTTCCAGGGCTCTATGCTCTTCAGGTCCAGACTGGACCAGATCATCTCCGACACCACAGGGGGCAAGGGTACCTCCCTACCCCAATCCATAACAAAACGGCCCTACAACAGGAAGGGAACACAGCCCTTTCGCCCCTTCCGTACTTTCACCGCCCCAGGCGGCTCCACCCAACAGGACCGACCCCCTTTCCACGGAGACAGAAGGAAACCTTCCTTCAAGTCCACCCCCCACTGGAAAAACAAGAGCCGCCCCCCTAAGCCAACCAATAACAGGAACCAAAGATTCACCCCTAAATGACGGGTCACCCCCACCTGGAAACCCTTCCAGGGTGGGGGGAAGACTCCTTCGGTTCAAGGACACCTGGCTCTCAGTCGTCGACGACGCCTGGGTAAGGGAGATCATCACGTCCGGATACAAAATAGAGTTTTCCTCCCGCCCAAAGAGACGCTTCTGCGGCTCTCACCCACCAAAACAACCATCACATCGCCCAGGTTTTCTCCGCGCAGTCGCCTCACTGCTGGAAGCGGAAGTGATCGTCCCCGTTCCGCGGCACGAACGGTTCTCCGGGTTCTACTCGAACCTCTTCGTAGTCCCGAAAAAAGACGGGTCACTTCGCCCGATCCTAGACCTCAAACGGTTGAACCGCCATCTTCGGACCCGCCACTTCAAAATGGAGTCCTTGCGCTCGGTAATTACCTCCATGGAGCCGGGGGAATTCCTTTGCTCCGTGGACATACAGGATGCTTATCTACACATTCCGGTTGCATCCAACACCAAAGGTACCTCCGCTTTGCGGTGCAGGAACACCATTACCAGTTCACAGCCCTCCCGTTCGGCCTGGCCTCCGCCCCCCGAGTCTTCACAAAGGTCATGGCGGCGGTCATGGCCATCCTTCGGTCCAAGGGGATTCTCATAATCCCCTACCTCGACGATCTCCTAATCAAAGGTCCGTCTCGCCAGGACTGCAATCAAAGCCTTCAGATCACCCTGAGCACCCTGTCCCGCCTCGGGTGGCTCATCAACCGGGAAAAATCTACCCTGATTCCAGCCCAACGCATTCTTTTCCTGGGCATGGAACTCGACACCGTTCAGGCGCGAGTCTTTCTCCCGGAGGAGAAATACTACTCTATCAGACGGGATCAAAGCCCTAAGACGACCGGAACCCTTTCCACTACGTTTCGGCCTCAGAGTCCTGGGGAAGATGGTCGCCTCCATGGAGGCAGTACCATACGCGCAGTTCCACACACGTCCCCTCCAGCTTGCCCTTCTGTCATCATGGGACAAGAATCCAGCGTCCCTAGACCGCCCAGTGATCCTGCCGCCCAAAGTAAAACAGTCCCTTACTTGGTGGACACTGGCCTCCTCCATTCTACGCGGAAGGTCATTTCTGCCTCTCCGGTGGCAGGTCATCACCACCGACGCCAGCCTGCAGGGCTGGGGCGCGGTCTACCAGCATTTCACAGCACAGGGCCGCTGGGAGACACACGAGGCCCTCCTGCCGATAAACCTCCTGGAGATCAGGGCAATCTTCCTGGCCCTACTCCACTGGCAGCCCCTCCTCAAGGGCAAACCAGTCCGCCTCCAGTCGGACAACGCCACGGCCGT
This sequence comes from Oophaga sylvatica, assembly GCA_033576555.1. Classification (NCBI taxonomy): domain Eukaryota; kingdom Metazoa; phylum Chordata; class Amphibia; order Anura; family Dendrobatidae; genus Oophaga; species Oophaga sylvatica. Next base: position 342,135,941 of record JARQOD010000003.1, on the reverse strand, counting down.
GGCATACATAAGTCATCAAGGAGGGACTCGCAGCAAACAGATCATGACCGAGGTAGGGAAGATCCTACATTGGGCAGAACACCACGTCCCTGCCATCTCCGCCGTACACATTCCCGGGGTGGACAACTGGGAAGCCGACTTCCTCAGTCGCCAGGAACTGGCAGCCGGCGAGTGGTCACTCAACCCGGCCGTCTTCAACCAAATCTGCCAGAGGTGGGGCGTCCCAGACGTCGATCTAATGGCATCCCGGTCAAACCACAAGGTCCCCCAGTACGTGGCCAGATCCCGGGACCCGATGGCGCTCGGCTGCAATGCACTCGTCATCCCATGGGCCCAGTTCGAGATGCCTTACCTCTTCCCACCCCTCCCCTGCTTCCACGGGTCATAAAGAAGATAAAGGCGGAAGGAGTCCCTGTCCTGCTCGTAGCCCCAGATTGGCCACGTCGGGCCTGGTATGCGGAGCTGGTAAACATGCTCTCGGACGTACCCTGGAGACTCCCAAACTGCCCGGACCTTCTCTCACAGGGACCTCTCTTCCACCCGAATTCTCAGTCGCTCACTTTAACGGCATGGCCGTTGAAGCCGCGGTCCTGAAGAGCGCAGGCTTCTCGGAAAGGGTCATCCAAACTATGATAAGGGCCAGAAAACCAGCGTCTTCCCGCATTTATCACAGGTGCTGGAAGGCTTTCTTCCGCTGGTGCGAGAAGAACAACCTCTTAGCTATGACCTTTTCCCTGCCTTCCGTCCTCGCCTTTCTGCAGTCGGGACTGGACTCCGGCCTTTCCCTCAGTACCCTAAAGGGTCAGGTTTCAGCCCTATCCGTGCTTTTCCAGTCCGAACTGGCCTCCTCGCCCCAGGTGAAGACCTTCCTGCAGGGGGTCGCTCACCTAGCGCCCCCCTACCGCCCTCCGATCGATCCCTGGGATCTCAACCTGGTCCTGAGCGCTCTACAGCGTACCCCCTTTGAGCCGATCAAGGACATCCCTCTCACTCTACTCTCGTGGAAGGTAGCCTTCCTGGTCTCCATCACCTCTCTCAGAAGGGTGTCCGAATTGGCGGCCCTGTCCTGCCGCCCCCCTTTCTGATCCTGCATCAGGATAAGGTGGTCCTCCGACCTGTCCCCTCCTTCCTTCCGAAGGTAGTCTCGGCCTTTCACATCAACGAGGACATCGTCCTCCCGTCACTGTGCCCCTCACCAGCTCATCCCTTAGAAAGATCCCTCCACAAGCTTGACCTGGTCAGAGCGATCCGAATTTACCTTTCTAGAACCACCACCTTTCGTCAGGCGGATTCCCTGTTCATCCTCCATGAGGGCCGTCGCAAGGGGCTCGCAGCTTCAAAATCCACCATCGCCCGTTGGGTTCGTTCAGCGATCCACGAGGCATACCGATCCCAGAACAAACAAGCCCCTCCCGGAGTGAGGGCGCACTCTACCCGGGCGGTGGGAGCCTCATGGGCCATTCGTCACCAGGCTTCGGCGGCGCAAATCTGTAAAGCCGCAACCTGGTCTTCCCTCCACACCTTCGTGAAGTTCTACAAAGTTAATACCCACGCCTCGGCGGACGCAGGCTTGGGTAGAAAGATACTACAGGCGGCGGTTTCCCACCGACCGACCTAAGTTCCTCTCTCTCTCTAATATACCTAGAATCCCCACCCTTGGGACTGCTTTTGGACGTCCCATAGTAACCTGTGTCCCCCAATGAAGCGATAAAGAAAGAAGGATTTTTGGTACTTACCGTAAAATCTCTTTCTTGGAGTCTTCATTGGGGGACACAGCACCCTCCCCTAAATCCGTACCACATTAGACCTTAGACCGTTGCCTTGGAGTTGGCACATAGGCCGTGCCTCCGGTCATCATAGGTACTCCTACTATTACTGCTTTTGCACCAACTGAGTTGCTCTGTGCCTGTCGGTGGGTGTATACTGCTGGGGAGGAGTCAGCTTTTGCCAAATTTGCATAGTGTCAGCCTCCTAGTGACAGCACATACACCCATAGTAACCTGTGTCCCCCAATGAAGACTCCAAGAAAGAGATTTTACGGTAAGTACCAAAAATCCTTCTTTTACCTCGCCCCAATGTCGGATTCATGTCTACATTGCTTATTGTATATTTTTCTTCATGCTGCTGCTGTTCCTGTCTGTGTTCTATCTAAGCAATGAAGGGCAAGAATCCCTTTGTGTTCTGTGTATCGGAGACTGTGAGGTAGGGACGCCACCATCTTGGATAGGGCCTATACCAGCCTCCATTTTGTCTGTGCACAGAGCCACAGGCTGCTAACTGCACATGGCCTGTTAGCATATTCAATACGACAGGGTTTGATGTCCACTGTGAATCAAAAGGGCTTTAGTATGCTAAGTGATTCAGACCCATGTTTGAATGGCAAGGTCTGTAGTATGGTAACGAGTTAAGACCCAAAGCAGAGCCAAGCCAGCATGGTGAATAGTAAGGTTTGTTAGCATGGTAATGAGATGCCTGGGGGCTTCAATTAGACTATACCTTTCAGCCAGACCATGAAAACACATCTATTTAAATCCCAGACACGAAGTCTCCGTTCTAGGATTATGAATTATGAGCAAATCTTTGTAGGTACATTCTCATAAAAATATCTTTCTCCATCGCCTCATTGGGAGACACAAACCGTGGGTGTTATGCTGCTGCCACTAGGAGGACACTAAGCAATACATAAGCAAATAAGATTAACTCCTCCTCCTGCAGTATACACCCTCTGTTGGCTCAATCCTGAACCAGTTCTTGCTTAGTGTCTGTAGGAGGCACTTGGGTCTGCTCTCAGACCCCGCTTTAATCCAATCTTTATTATTTTTCTTTCTCTCACGCATGGAAGGGCGACGGGTCTTGTAGGAAAAGTCCCGATCTCCCACAACCATCAACAGGCGAAAACACGGAGTGTCGCCTCCACGTTTCTCTCCTGCTACGCTACCATCGGGCGACGGTTTCCTTCATGGTCTGTTCTCCCCATGCGTCATAAGGCTGTAACTGCGCTCCGGAATATTTGGAGACTACAACCCTCACCACCACTATTGAAAGTGGCTGGTGCTAGGATGATGGGACTGGAATCCTCTCCGCCTCCCTATAAAAGGGTTGGCGGATTGAGAAGGTACGGATGCGTTAGCCATTGATACTCTGAGCAAGGAGCTCCACAGTGAGTACATCTGTAAACCAGGCTTTTACAATGATGCGATGCACCTTGGTCTCCATTGCGACTGCTCCTGCCTCCCTTCTGTAGCGCAGAGCGATGTCGTAAGGGTCTTTTTCCCGACTACGACGTGGGGCAGGACGCACCAGCGACCCCTATTTGGGTCGCAAAACCAGGCCGCATAATTCATCTCCGGCTGCGATCCGGAGTAGACCGCACCAGCGTCCTCTATCGGGTCGCAGGGCCGGCCGATAAATTTAGTCCCCGGCTTCAGGCCGGGGTAGGCCTCGAGAATGGAGGCGGGTTTACCGCTCTTATCGCGAGCTCCGCCCACATCACGCGCTCCGCCCACATCGCGCGCTCTCCACAGGCCCCGTCTCGTTCCGCCCACTGTTTCTGGCGCCTCTCAGACCACGAGAAGCGCCTAAAGCCCAAATCTCGGTCGCCATCTTGTTGGATACCGCGACCCTCAGTGTGGGCGATACCTCAGAAGCGGCAGCCTGTTCTCCAGTACTATTTTTTTTTTCAGGACCTGGGTAAGCTTACAGCGCTTAACCCCTTCTCCTGCATTAGGCTCATAGGTGAAAAAATATGTCCCAATCATAGGCCTCAAAAATGCCTGACAAAAGCCTCACTGCGGTGCATGCCACCTGCGCCTCATACAATGTCCCCTTGCCAACGACACAGCGTTTAACCCTTTTCCTGCTGCAGGCTCACAGATAAAAAAAAAAAAAAAAATGTCCCAATCAATGGGATCAAAAAGGCCTGACAAAAACCACACAGTGGTGTATGCAGCTTGTGCCTCATGCAACGCTCCCCTGTCATCAAAGCATGGGTCTCCATTTTGTGCATCATGTGCCCAAGAGCCCCCTGCTCCTACCGCTCAGGAACCCCCTACTCTCGTTCAGGAACCCCTATGTACTCCTGATCCCAGTGAACCGGGTCCTCCTGAGTGGCCTGCGTTTCTGGCACACTCTATGGATTCTCTGCCTAAGGGCATCCCTTTTCCAAAAACGGGTCCATCAATCTTCAGAGAGAACTCATCAGATAGAGGTAGACCCACGGCATCAGCACAGCGGCCGTTTGGGAAGCGCCGCCATAATGCTTCTCCCAATCCGTCTTGCGGGTCGGCGAGTTCAGGCTCTCGCTCCCCCTCTCCAGAGATCTCAGTGGTCACGATTCCGAATGAGTCGGATATTGGTGATGACCCGCATTCACCAGTCCCTAGACTCTCTCATAGAGGCACTTAATAAAGCCCTGAAGGTAGATGAAGAACCCGGGTCTCACCCGGATCATCCTATCTCTCCAAAAATTTTCACTATCCACCCGGACTTCACGAACATTGTTCAGGGACAAAAGGGACCGACCAGACAGACGTTTTTTCAAACACTCGTCTGTCCCTCTCTGATGGCTCATCTATTAAAAATCCCTCAGATACAGGTGGACAACCTCGCTACAATCAGTCTTTGAGGCTGCTGGAGTTTCCTCCTCTCTTTCTTTTGCGGCCACTTGGGTGGTGAGACCCATGGTGGCTTGGGCTGAGGATCTGGTTAAGATTACTAGTGATATTCCTCTTCCCCCTGAGGCACATAATCTGGCTTATCAGATTACCCGAACAGGCGACTATTTAGTCCACGCGTCCTTAGACGCAGCTAATTGCGCTGCACTCACAGCCGCCAATGCCATTGCCATTCGAAGGTCTCTCTGGCTCCAAGAATGGCGTGCAGACTCTGCTTTAAAGAGATCTTTAACTTCATTGCTGTATCGTCCAGGGCGTCTCTTTGGAGATCGTCTGGATCAGATTATTTCTGACGCTACGGGTGGCAAAAGTAAATTTCTTCCACAGCGCAGAATCAACTGGCTTTTTCGGCTTCAATACCAAAGTCGCTTCCGGCCATTTCGCAGCTCCTTTAACTGGTCCTCGGCTTCGACCTCGTCTCGTGCGTCGTCTCACAGAGACAGAAGCTCGCAACCATCAGTCAGAGCTCAGCCCTGGAGAAACAGATTTTCTCAATCAGGAAACAAATCTTCTTCACAATGACTACTTGCGGGGCCCGGGGGAGCCAAACAGGGTAGGCGGATGCCTGCTCCTGTTTCGCGAGGCCTGGTGGTCGGTCATTCACGACCGGTGGGTTTGAGATATCGTAGACTCCGGCTACAGAATTGAATTCCCTTCTCTTCCCCAAGGCGCTTCTTTCAGTCTCGCCCCCCCAAAGGTCCAATGTCCTCGCAATTCCTCTTCACGCCTTGAACAGTCTTCGCTCCAGCGGCATCATCACCCCAGTTCCTCACGAGGAAAGGTTCAAAGGGTTTTTATTCAAACCTTTTTTGTGGTTCCCAAAAAGGGACAGCTCTTTGCGTCCTATCCTGGGTCTCAAACTGTCGAACAAATTCATCAGAGTCCGCCATTTCAGAATGGAATCTCTCTCTACAAAGAAACGTATATCTGGCGTCAGTCGATATCAAGGACGCATTTCTACACATTTCTATTTCAAAGGCCATCAAGTTTTCTGCGTTTTGCTGTTGCAGACGACCATTTTCAATTTGCCGCTCTGCCTTTTGGTCTCGCTACCGCACCCAGAGCGTTTGCAAGGGTCATGGCGACTGTCGTGTCAGCTTTACACTCTCGTGGCGTGGTGGTCCTTCCGTACCTAGACGACCTTCTCATCAAAGGACCGACCCGTCGGGCCTGCACAGAGAGCGTCGAGATTACTATCAACACCCTCTCGCCTGGGTTGGTTGTTAAATCTGAACAAGTCCTCTCTCATACCTTCTCAGAAGTTTTCCTTTCTGGAATGATTCTGAACACCTCCCGAAGCGTGGTTTCTCTCTCTCCAGAGAAGATTGCTTATCTGAGGTGGGGAGTACTCCTGTTGTTCCCAGGCCATTCCCAATCCCTACGGTTCGCCATGCAGTTCCTGGGAAAAATGGTAGCTTCCATCGAGACAATACCGTTTGCTCACTTTCATCTCAGACCTCTTCAACAGGAGCTATTATCCGTCTGCAACAGGAACCCAGCGTCCTTTCGTCTATCTCCCAGAGTCAGAAGTTCTCTGAAATGGTGGATAAATTTCTCTTCCTTGAGTCAAGGGAAATTTTTTTCTGCAGTCCATTGAGTGATAGTGACCACCGATGCCAGCCTTCTCGGTTGGGTAGCAGCGCTTCTTCATCACACGGCTCAGGGCCATTGGTCTCTCAGGAAGTCTCGTCTTCCGATCAACATGCTGCAGATCAGAGCTATCAAACTAGCCCTCTTGCATTCCCATCCCTTTCTGGCCGGTCTGTTTTTTCCATCCCTTTCTGGCCGGTCGTTCCATCCGGATCCAGTCAGACAACGCCATGGCCGTGGCGTACATCAACCGTCAGAGTGGCAGTCAGAACAGAATGGCGATGATAGAGGATCTCACATCTTCAGGTGGGCCGAGTCAAACCAATCGCCCATCTCCGCGGTTCACATCCTAAAAGTGAACAATTGGGAGGCCGACTTTCTCAGTCGCCAGGGTCTAGACTCGGGAGAATGGTCTCTGCACCCAAAAATTTTTTAAATCAAAGTTCAGACCTCATAGGTCGATCTTGCGATCACCTAGCCATCGGCTCAGATGCGTTAGTCCTCCTTTGAAGTCGATTTCGCCTTCCTTACATACTCCCGCCTCTTCCGTTGATTCCCAAGGTAATCCGAAAAATCGAGGCAAAAGGCGTTTCCCTCATTCTTGACGCCCCGGGCTGGCCTCGCCGTCCGTGGTATGCGGAACTAGTACGTCTGGTCGCAGACGTACCCTGGAGACTACCGGATCGTCTGGACTTTCTCTCTCAAGGTCCAATTTACCATCACAATTCGAAGGTGTTGAGTTTGATATGACCACTGAAGCCTGAATCTTCAGCCAGGCTGGTTTTTTTTCCTCAAAAAGGGTTGTCTCTACAATGATCAATGCCAGGAAGACAGTTTCCATGCGCATTTATCATCGTGTTTAGAAAACATTTTTTCCTGGTGTAAAGATAAAGGCCGTTCGCCTTTGGTGTTCTCCATCCCTTCCTTTCTGGAATTCCTTCAAACAGGTTTAGAATCGGGATGAGCACTTTTTCCCCTCAAGGGGCAGATTTCCGCCTTATCCGTTCTCTTCCAACGTCGGATTCCATCTAAGTCTCAGGTCAGGACTTTTATCCAAGGAGTGTCACATCCCGTTCCTCCCTACAAGAGACCTTTGGAACCTTGGGATCTTAATTTGGTCCTCAATGCATTACAGGAATCTCCCTTCGGGCCTTCGCCAGAAGTGTCCTTACCTCTTCTTTCCTGGAAGGTTGTCTTCCTATTTGCAATTACCCCTTTCAGACGGGTATCGAAATTGGCATCCTTGTCTTGTAAATCTCCTTTTTATCTTTTTTTCACCAGGACAAGGTAGTCCTTAGGACTTCTGCTTCCTTTTTGCCCAAGGTTGTCTCGGCTTTTCATATCAATGAGGATATAGTCCTGCCCTCGTTCTGTCCGGCTCCAGTTCACCGTACTGAAAAAGCCCTTCAAACCTTGGATCTGGTGAGGACTCTCCGAAAGTACATCTCGAGAACTGCATCTTTCTGTAAATTGGACGCCCTGTTTGTGCTTCCGGAGGGACGCAGGCAAGGTTTTGTTTTTTTTTTTGTCTGCTTCCAAAGCCATGTTAGCCAGATGGATCCGTTTGACGATCCAAGAGGCGTACCGTGTCAAGAGTCAGCCTATCCCGGCTGGGATTAAGGCACTTTCCACTCCATCTGTGGGGGCCTCCTGGGCCGTTCGGCACCAGGCTTTGGAACAGCAAATGTGCAAAGCTGCGACCTGGTCCAGTCTGCACACTTTTGTCAAGCATTACAAAATTCATGCTCAAGCTTCTTCAGATGCGACTCTTGGCAGACAGATTCTGCAATCAGCTGTTGCGCATCTGTGAGTTGTTTTCTCTTAAGCTGTTTAAAGCGTTTATGCATTTGGCTTACGAGGCTACATCTGTGGTGATGTTTCTTCCCACCCAGGGACTGCTTTGGGACGTCCCACGGTTTGTGTCTCCCAATGAGGCGATGGAGAAAAGGAGATTTTTGTGTACTCACCGTAAAATCCTTTTCTCCGAGACGCTCATTGGGAGACACAGCTCCCACCCTTGTCTACTCAGTAGCCTCGAGCCTCTGTTTGGTTATGACATATGCATTTGTTATGAGCTCCTACTGCTTTGGCACCGAACTGGTTCAGGATTGAGCCAACAGAGGGTGTATACTGCAGGAGGAGGAGTTAATCTTATTTGCTTATGTATTGCTTAGTGTCCTCCTAGTGGCAGCAGCATAACACCCACGGTTTGTGTCTCCCAATGAGCGTCTCGGAGAAAAAGGATTTTACGGTGAGTACACAAAAATCTCCTTTTGTGACCCTACGGACCTCGGGCATTTGATGGTGCATCTTCCGAGTCGGTGATGGCTTGGGGGGCTGAGATATAGAGATTGGCCATCCACAATGACCCAATCGGGCCAGGTTTGATATCCATGCGACAGGCAAAACATACTGCATCCGCTGGTACCTCTCGTGTCCTGATCCGATCGTCCTGGAGAAAGTTAATCCCTTTATTAGGTATTGGGAATAAATTCTGCAGGGGGCTAAGGGTAGAGATTGTCAGCCCACCCTCGGACACCGAGGGGAGGGACCTAGCAGGTTTAAGAACTGTGAGCTATGGGCAGACCAGATCCATTCTCACAGCAGCAAGACCATGGAAAACTAAGGACCAAAGGGACAGATCTGCCAAGGGAGCAGCGGTACACGTTTTGGGGGACTGTCCAGCAACTAAGACTTTCACCTGTGGATCGCAGAGCTCCCTGCCTCCACATGTCCCTACAACCTGGTAATATTGACCTCTAGCTAATACCTCTAAGCTTTGTACCATTATTGTTGTATTTTATTCTGACTGCAAATCCATTGTAATTCCGTTGTGTAGCTTACTGTATATTTCTGTAATTATCTAGTGCGCCCTTAAGGCAATTAAACCATAAAATTAATCTTGGGCTGATGCTTTTACTCTGATCACGAATCTTAGAATACCCAGTGGGTAACAGGACATCCTCCCAGGTGGCCATTTGCTCTAGGTGCAGTTCCCTTACTGACCTGAGAGACAAAGGGGGCGCCGGAGAGCTGTGCCTGTGGAGTTACGTCACATTGGTGACGTGGAAGGACGGGGGCCGTCCTTCACAGAGACCTAATAGTAGTTCATCTGCCACTAGTTCAAAGGCAACGGAAAATTAGAAAGCGAGCCTGCAAAGTGTAAGCTTGGGGAAAATGCAGGTTGCAAGGCGTATGGTGACCAAAAGTAGTGTTATTCCTCATGTGCACACGCAATGGCTTATTCTGTAGTTACTACAATTAATCTTTAGGCTAAGTGCACACGTTCAGGAATGTGTGCAGAATTTTCCTGAGCAAAACCGGACTTTTTTCGCGGCAAAAACGCACGTTTTTTTTGCGCGGATTTTGCGTATTTTTACCTCGATTTTTCCCTGAACTTTCTAGGTCAATAATATAGCTGGAAAAACGCTAGAATTACGCGAAATTAATGAACATGTTGCTTCTTTTTCCGTGATGCGTTTTTTTTGCAGAAAAAAGCACATCATGTGCACAAAAATTGCAGGATTCATTCTAAATACTAGAATGCTTTTATTCATGTTTTTGACGCGTTTTTTGCCGCGAAAAAAAAAACCCGCAAATAATCCTGAACGTGTGCACTTAGCCTTAATGTGTTTTCCACAATAGATTTTTTATGGTTCCACTGCGAGCACATCCACTCATCCCAGAAACATGTCCTGCATAGGAGTGGCCACGCAAAATCACTCTCCATAAAAATCAATGGATGATTTGGAAAACGGGTTGCATGTCGATTCATTTTTTTTGTCCCCTATGGGCTTTATTGTAAGTGGCAGCTCAGGCATCACTATTCCTGGGATCAGTGAGCGTATCAGCTGGTAGATCCCAGCCATCTAGTCAGCATGGTATTATCTACTTAAGGGGGACCCTTTTAACCCCTTCACCCCCAAGGGTGGTTTGCACGTTAATGACCGGGACAATTTTTACAATTCTGACCACTGTCTCTTTATGAGGTTATAACTCCGGAACGCTTCAACGGATCTTCGCGATTCTGAGATTGTTTTCTCGTGACATATTGTACTTCATGTTAGTGGTAAAATTTCTTCCATATAACTTGCGTTTATTTTGAAAAAAACGCAAATATGGCGAAAATTTTGAAAATTTAGCAATTTTCAAACTTTGAATTTTTATTCCCTTAAAACAGAGAAATATGTCACACAAAATAGTTAAGAAATAACATTTCCCACATGTCTACTTTACATCAGCACAATTTTGGAATCAAAATTTTTTTTTGTTAGGAAGTTATAAGGGTTAAAAGTTGACCAGCGATTTCTCATTTTTACAACAAAATTTACAAAGCCATTTTTTTTAGGGACCACCTCACATTTGAAGTCACTTTGAGGGTCTATATGGCAGAAAATACCCAAAAGTGACACCATTCTAAAAACTGCACCCCTCAAGGTACTCAAAACCACATTCAAGAAGTTTATTAACCCTTCAGGTGCTTCACAGGAACTAAAGCAACGTGGAAGGAAAAAATGAATATTTAACTTTTTAGCCACAAAAATGATCTTTTACAAACTTTTTTTTTATTTTCACAAGGGTAAAAGGAGAAAATGGACAGATAAGGTTGTTATGCAATTTCTCCTGAGTACGCCAATACCCCATATGTGGGGGAAAACCACTGTTTGGGCACACGGCAGAGCTCGTAAGGGAAGGAGCACCGTTTGACTTTTTCAAACTAAAATTGGCTGGAGTTGAGATTGGACGCCATGTCGCGCTTGGAGAACCTCTGATGCGCCTAAACAGTGGAAACCCCCCACAAGTGACACCATTTTGGAAACTAGACCCCCTAAGGTACTTATCTAGATCTGTTGTGAGCACTTTGAACCCCCAAGTGTTTCACAAAAGTTTATAATGCCTGGGTGTGAAAAAAAAAAAAAAAATTTTCCACAAAAATGATTTTTTAGTCCTAAATTTTTGAATTTTCCCAAGGAAATTGGACCCCAAAAGTTGTTGTCCAATTTGTCCTGAGTACGCTGATACCCCATATGTGGGGGTGGAAAACTGTTTGGGCGCACGGCAGGGCTTGGAAAGGAAGTAGTAACGTTTTGGAATGCAGACGTTGATGGGGGTCATGTTCCGTTTGCAGTGCCCCAGATGAGCCTAAACAGTGGAAATCCCCCACAAGTGACCCCATTTTGGAAACTAGACCCCCTAAGGAACTTATCTAGATCTTTGGTGAGCACTTTGAACCCCCAAGTGCTTCACACAAGTTTATAATGCCCGGGCATGAAAATAAAAAATCCTATTTTTTTCCCACAAAAATTATCTTTTAGTCACTAATTTTTTATTTTCCCAAGGGTATCAGGAGAAATTGGACCACATAAGTTGTTGTCCAATTTGTCCTGAGTACGCTGATGCCCCATATGTGGGGGGGAACCACTGTTTGGGCGCACGGCAGAGCTCGGAAGGGAAGGAGCACCATTTGACTTTTTCCAACCAAAATTGGCTGGAATTGAGATTGGATGCCATGTTGCATTTGGAGAGCCCCTGATGTGCCTAAACAGTGGAAACCCCCCACAAATGACCCCATTTGGGAAACTAGACCCCCTAAGGAACTTATCTAGATCTTTGGTGAGCAATTTGAACCCTCAAGTGCTTCACACAAGTTTATAACGTAGAGCCGTAAAATTTAAAAATCATATTTTTTCCACAAAAATGATCTTTTCACCCGAATTTTTATTTTTCCAAGGGTAACAAGACTCCAAAAGTTATTGTGCAATTTGTCCTGAGTACACTGATACCCCATATGTGGGGGTATACCACTGTTTGGGTGCATGGCAGAGTTTGGAAGGGAAGGAGCGCCGTCTCACTTTTTCAACGCAGAATTGGCTGGACGCCATGTCGTGTTTGGAGAGCTCCTGATCTGCCTAAACAGTGGAAACCCCCCACAAATGACACCATTTTGGAAACTAGACCCCTCAAGGAACTTATCTAGATGTGTGGTGAGAACTTTGAACCCCCAGGTGTTTCACTAAAGTTTATAACGTACAGCCTTAAAATAAAAAATCCTTTTTTTTTTTTACAAAAATGATTTTTTCGCCCCCAATATTTTATTTTCACAAGGGTAACAGAAGAAATTGGAACCCAAAAGTTGTTGTCCAATTTGTCCTGAGTACGCTGATACCCAATATGTAGGAGAAAACTACTGTATGGGTGCACGTCAGGGCTCGGAAGGGAAGTAGTGACGTTTTGGATTGCAGACTTTGATGGAATGGTCTGGGGGCGTCATGTCGCATTTGGAGAGCCCCTGATACGCCTAAACAGTGGAAACCCCCCACAAGTGACCCCATTTTGGAAAATAGACCCCACAAGGAACTTATCTAGATGTGTGGTGAGCACTTTGAACCCGAAGTGCTTCACAGAAGTTTATAACGCACAGCCGTAAAAATAAAAAATCCTTTTTTTTTTTACAAAAATGATTTTTTCGCCCCCAATATTTTATTTTCACAAGGGTAACAGGAGAAATTGGACCCAAAAGTTGTTGTCCAATTTGTCCTGAGTACGCTGATACCCAATATGTGGGAGAAAACTACTGTATGGGCGCATGTCAGGGCTCGGAAAGGGAAGTAGTGACGTTTTGGATTGCAGACTTTGATGGAATGGTCTGGGGGCGTCATGTCGCATTTGGAGAGCCCCTGATGCGCCTAAACAGTGGAAACCCCCCACAAGTGACCCCATTTTGGAAAATAGACCCCACTAGGAACTTACCTAGATGTGTGGTGAGCACTTTGAACCCCGAAGTGCTTCACAGAAGTTTATAACGCACAGCCGTAAAAAATAAAAATCCTTTTTTTTTTTACAAAAATGATTTTTTCGCCCCCAATATTTTATTTTCACAAGGGTAACAGGAGAAATTGGACCCCAAAAGTTGTTGTCCAATTTGTCCTGAGTACGCTGATACCCAATATGTGGGAGAAAACTACTGTATGGGCGCATGTCAGGGCTCGGAAAGGGAAGTAGTGACGTTTTGGATTGCAGACTTTGATGGAATGGTCTGGGGGCGTCATGTCGCATTTGGAGAGCCCCTGATGCGCCTAAACAGTGGAAATCCCCAACAAGTGACCCCATTTTGGAAAATAGACCCCACAAGGAACTTATTTAGATGTGTGGTGAGCGCTATGAAGCCCCAAGTGCTTCACAGAAGTTTATAATGTACAGCCGTAAAAACAAAAAAATCTTATTTTTTTTACAAAAATAATATTTTCGCCCCCAGTTTTTTATTTTCCCAAGGGTAACAGAAGAAATAGGACAAATTTCACAATAACTCTTGGGGTCCAGAGTACGCTGATACCCCATATGTGGGGATAAACTACTGTTTGGACGCATGGCAGAGCTCAGAAGTGAAGGAACACCGTTTGACTTTTTCAAAGCAGAATTGGCTGGAATGGAGATCAGACGCCATGTCACATTTGGAGAGCCCCTGATGTGCCTAAACAGCGGAAACCCCCCAATTCTAACTCCAACCCTAACCCCAACACACCCCTAACCCTAGTCCCAACCCTAATCCCAACCCTAACCCTAATCCAAACTCTAACCCTAATCCTAACTTTAGCGCCAACCCTAACCCTAACTTTAGCCGAAACCCTAACCCTAACCCTAATGGGAAAATGGAAATAAATACATTTTTTTTATTTTATTATTTTTCCCTAACTAAGGGGGTGATAAAGGGGGGTTTGATTTACTATTTATAGCGGTTTTTATGATTGGCAGCTGTCACGCTAAAAGACGCTTTTTATTGCAAAAAGTAGTTTTTTGCATCGCCACATTTTGAGAGCTATAATTTTTGCATATTTTGGCCCACAGAGTCATATGAGGTCTTATTTTTTGCGGTACGAGTTGACGTTTTTATTTGTACCATTTTTGAGCACGTGACATTTTTTGATCGCTTTTTATTTCGATTTTTGGGAGGTTAGAATGAACAAAAATCAGCAATTCATGAATTTCTTTTGGGTGAGGCGTTTTTATTGTTCCGCGTGTGGTAAAATTGATAAAGCAGTTTTATTCTTCGGGTCAGTACGATTATGGCGATACCTCATTTATATCATTTTTTTATGTTTTCGCGCTTTTATAGAATAAAAACAATTTTATATAAAAAATAATTATTTTTGCATCGCTTTATTCTGCGAGCTATAACTTTTTTATTTTTTTGCTGATGATGCTGTGTGACGGCTCGTTTTTTGCGGGACAAGATGACGTTTTCAGCGGTACCATGTTTATTTATATCCGTCTTTTTGATCGCGTGTTATTCCACTTTTTGTTCAGCGGTATGATGATAAAGCACTGATTTTTTGCTTCGTTTTTATTTTTTATTTTTTAAGGGGTTCACAAAAGGGGTTAACTAGTGGGACATTTTTATAGGGGGGGTCGTTACGGACGCGGCGATACCATATATGTGTACTTTTATTGTTTTATTTTTTTTATTTACAATAAGTAATGAATTTATTGGGGAATATTTTTTTTTTTTTTTTTTTTTTTTTTGGATTTTTTTTACACATGTTTATTTTTACTTTTTTTACTTTTTTACTTTGTCCCAGGGTGGGACATCACTGTATTTCATCAGATCGCTGGTGTGACAGTGTGCACAGCACTCTGTCACACCAGCGATCGCTCAGGCAGTGCAGCAGGCTTCTCAGTGCCTGCTCTCGGCAGGCACTGAGGAAGCCGCCTCCCTCCAGGACCCCAGCGCCATCTTGGATCCGGGTCCTGGGAGGGAGGAAGCCCTCAGAACAGCGCGATCACATCGCGCTGCTCTGAGGGTCTCAGGGGGGCGCGCAGGGAGCCCCCACACTGCGCGATCCTCCCCTGTGCCCCCAGTACACCGCGATCATGTTTGATCGCGGTGTGCAAGGGGTTAATGTGCCGGGAGCGGTCCGTGACCGCTCCTGACACACAGTCACGGGTGTCAGCTGTGATAATCAGCTGACACCCGGCGGCGATTAGCTGCGCTCCCTTGGGGAGCGCAGCTAATCGCCTATGACGTACTATCCCGTCCATGGTCAGAATGGCACGGGTTTTATGGACGGGATAGTACGTCTAATGTCAGAGAGGGGTTAATCATTCCATTCCCTTTTAATCATTCCATTCTAAATGTACTCTTCTGAGATATGGCTGAAAATTATTCTGATGCTGCTTTTCTTTCTGCCCAGGAAATCGTTGTTGGGAGTAATATGGACAAAATCTACATTGTGATGAACTATATGGAGCATGATCTGAAGAGACTTATGGAGACCATGAAACAGCCTTTCCTTCCAGGTAGATGAATAGATGGATTTATTTATATGCGCTCATGAGCAATGGTTAAGGGATTCACACCCACGACCCTCCCATGATCACAAAAAAAAGCCACTGTTCGCAATTAAGCATTATAGCGCCTTCACCCTGCTGGCTTCTGTCTCCCGACTTCTTAAACTTGTTGGTAATGATGGTATATTACTGGAAAATCCTTCAGGGTTAATTTTTCTATCGCTGTCAGTAGGAATACTGGACATTATGGTCAAGGGATATGTCCAATTTTTAGATCTTGCCAAGCAGGTTGTTGCATAATACCCAGATTTCATTAATTTTTTTACCCTTCTGAATAACCGTAGCCTCTGTACTGGAGGTTGTAGTCATCTGTCACTGATGTTCTCCATCTATTCAGTGATAAAACGTCCCAAAGTTCAGTCCTGATATAAAAATGGAACAAGTTTTTAAAAGTCCTAAACTTCCCAGAATTGGAATTTAATTCCTAAAACGCTTGAACATTAATGGCTGCAGTAAGTTCTGTCTTTTTCCAGCCGATATCTGTTACTTATTAGTGGAGATCAGATTATTCCAACTGGATGTTATTTCTCTATCGCTTCATTGGGGGACACAGGAACCATGGGTGTATGCTGCTGCCACTTGGAGGCTGACACTATGCACATAAAAAAGTAACCTCCTCCTCCTCTGCAGTATACACCCCATCGACTGGCACTAGGTTAATCAGTTTTAGCTTAGTGTCAGTAGGAGGTGGACACGGGTCTTTCATTAGACCCATATCTACATCAGTGTGTGTTGTTTCTTTTCAGATGGATTTTTTCCGTTAGCTCTGGAGGGATACAGTCACAACTGTAATCCCACGCAGAGACTGAGTACGGCATGTACTGCCACCCCGTATCCTCATAGGTCTAGTCAGCAGGAAGCGTGTTTAGGTGATCCGGATCCAGTCCTGGCCCCCTGTCTCCCACCCACTCGCCCACCAGAGCCTGTCAGTGTTTGCAGGCGTGGACGTCCCACAACGCAGCAATTTCGGACATCTGCCAAGGTTTTTCAAAGGCAACATGGAGACGTTTCCAGAAAGATTCAAGAAGAATTTTTTTTTTTTTTCCCCTTTAGACTTAGGGGCCATTATCCCCTAGTTTTGAGGCGGATTGGGACACCTTTTTAATGTGCTTCTAGGGCCTCCGTGCCACTCCCCCCTGCTCCGGCGGTCTCTGAGTTTAATCTAGGTCCCGGCTTTTCTCTGGCCTAGTTTCCGGCGTTGGCTCCGCCCCCTTCACTGCTCTTCGGGCAGGCTTTTCTTCCGCCCGTCTCTCCTCCCCTTACTGTTCCTGGCGGTTAGCTTCCGCCCACTTCTCCCAGCCTCAGGCAAAGCCCTGCGCCGTCGCCATCTTTCTTCTCCCGGACCCGGTGGCTAGCTCTGCCCCCTTTCTTCCGGCCCCAGAGAGCAGGATTCTGCCCTCAGCGTTTGATCTCCCTCCTCTAGCGCGCCCTATTACTCTGCACTCTCCTTGTGGTCGTCATTTTTTCTTCTGAATCCGGTTTCTGAATAGTTTCCTGCGGGACCTGCATCTCCTTAACCTTGGAAGCAGACTACAGGACGCCTGCATCTTGCTGTGAGTAGCTGCTCTGCAGACTGACACTCACCTCTGCACTCTCTTCCTGTCCCCTAACCTTCTGCCATTAATTAGTGGATCAGTATGCCTAATCCTAAAGGAGAGCGTTCCCATCCTTTTTCTTCTTCTTCTGCTCTTGTTAGACACTTTGTATGCTCTTCGTGTAAATACAAACTCCCTTCGGTTCAGTACTCTCCCACCTGTCAGGAATGTAGCAACCCCACTGAGCCCCCTTCTGCCCCAGGTGAGAGCGAGACCCCTATCTCAGTGTGGGCTTCCTCTCTGTCTCAGTCTATGGCAGATCTCACCAAGGTGTTGCAGACCCTGGTATCCGTTCTTGACAGGTTGCCCCTCCCAGCCTCCGCTGTGGCTAGTGGGTCGCAGTATTCATCGACTGGGCCTACCAACATAGGCCGTAAGAAATTCAGGCAGTCCAGGTCCTCTTCCCACTCTGTCTCTCCCCCTGGTCTTTTACGGCGGTCTGCCTCTTCCCGATCCTCCTCCACTGAGTCAGGCGAGGCGGTTTCGGAGGATGACTCGGACCTGGATTTCGGATCAAGCCTCTAACATGAGAGACATGGTCCAGAGCCTCATTGTGGCGGTCAACCAGACTTGTAGCATTAAGGACACCCCTACGGATCCCACAGAACAAGTGGATTCGTTCAGACAGTAAAAAAACAGATTCTAAGGTCTTTGCTCCACACAGAGAATTTGAGGACATTCTTACCAGGGAAAGGGAGAACCCTAGCAGACGCTCCCAAAGAGGGAAGCACCTCGGCATACTATACCCCTTCGCCCCTAAGCTCACTACTAACTGAACTTCCTCTCCTACTGTGGACCCACCAGTCTCCAGACTGTCCACCAACACTGTCCTCCCGCTGGCATGTGCAGCATCCCTCAAGGACTCCAATGACAGGATCATAGAATCTTTTGCTAAGTCAGCCTTTGAAGCGGCCTCTTCTACATTATGCCAGGCTTTTGCCTCTACCTGGGTGTCAAAGTCCGTAGCTAAATGGGCCAAACAACTTTGTCAGGGTATTCTTGCTGGAGCTCGACTGGAGGAGTTGGCCGACCTCGCGGACCAGATTTCTTGTGCAGGGAAGTACATGGTATCTGCCTCCCTGGATGCTGCGTCTTGCGCAGCTCAGGCATCCAGCAATATTGTGTTCATCCGATGGACTATTTGGTTTAAGGCCTGGCAGGCGGACTTACCATCAAAAAAGTCCCATACTAGCCTGCCTTTCCAGGGGTCCCGGCTGTTTGGTTCCAGGTTGGATCAAATTATTAAGGAGGCCACCGGGGCACGAGTTCCCTCCTCCCCCAGTCCAAACCTCGCCGGTCTCCTCTGAAACAGCAGTTTTGGTCCTTTCGGCCCTTTCGCATCTTGCGGTTCAGCAGGACCATTTTCAATTTGTTGCCCTGCCGTTCGGCTTCGCAACCGCTCCCAGGGTTTTCACAAAAATCATGGCAGCGTTAATGGCCATTTTGGCCTAGTGCTCATTCCGTACCTCGACGACATCCTCATCAAGGCTCCGTCTTTTTCTCAGGCCTAGGAAAGCCTGGCCATCGTTCTTGACACCATGTCCTGTTTTGGGTGACTAGTCAACAAGGCAAAGTCCTGCCTTGTTCTGACTCAGTGCCTCATTTTTCTAGGCATGCTGTTCTACACCCGCGAGACAAGGGTTTTTCTTCCGGAAGAGAAGAGAGCAATCCTCCAGCAGGGAGTTTGCTCTCTACAAGGCCGTCAGCTTTCTTCCCTTCGCTCAGCCATGAAGGTCTTAGGAAGGATGGTGGCAGCGTCAGAAGCGATCTCCTTTGTGCAATTCAATTCAAGACCACTTCAGCAGGCCATCTTTTGGGACAGCAGTGGGGCAGGTCTGTTCTCTCTCTGGATCGTCCGCTTCGGCTCTCTTCCTGAGTCAAATGGTCTCTCAATTGGTGGCTTTCATCCCCTCTCATTTTCCAGGGCCGGTCCTTCCTTCCAGTTCACTGACAGGTGGTGACGACGGACGCCAGCCTTCTCAGCTGGGGGCAATATTTTGTCATCTGACTGTCCAGGGGACGTTGGTCAACAAAGGAATCCTCTCTGCCGATCAATATCCTCAAGATAAGAGGCTTCTCAGGGGTCTGCCAGTCCGAGTTCAGACGGACAGTTCCACTGTGGTGGCATATGTGAATCACCAGGGAGGGACTCGGAGTCCCTTGGCGATGGCCGAGGTATCCAAGATTCTCCTCTGGGCAGAGGTGACGGTTCCGGCTATACATGCAGTGCATATCCCCGGCGTGGACTACTGGGCCGCCGATTTTCTCAGCCGTCAGGATATCGCAGCGGGAGAGTAGTCCCTGCATCAGGAGGTCTTCCATGCCTTCGATGGGGGACTCCGGTTGTGGATCTCATGGTGTCCCGGCTGACCAGGAAGGTTCCACGGCTTGTCGCCAGGTCCCACGATCCTCTAGCTGTGGGCGCAGAATCCCTAGCCATTCCCTTGTCACAGTTTGTGCTTCCCTATCTGTTTCTGTTGAAGAAGATCAAGGCGGAAGGAGTGCCGGTCATTTTGATCGCACCGGATTGGCACAGAAGATCTTGGTTCGCCGAGATCATCGATCTTCTCGCGGACGCCCCCTAAAGGCTCCCAGACAAACCGGATCTTCTGTCCTAAGGACCGATCTGCCACCAGAATTCTCGGTCGCTCAATTTGACGACGTGGCTGTTGAAGCCGAGATGCTGAGAGCGTCAGGATTTACAGATCGAGTGATTCACACCATGATCCAGGCTAGGAAGCTGTCGTCTTCCAGGGTCTATTATCGGACCTGGAGAGCCTATTTCAGCTGGTGTGAGTCTAATCACATCCTGCATATGTCCTTTTCTCTCCCTTCCATTCTGGCGTTTCTCCAGGCGGGACTTGACGCTGGCCTTGCTCTTAGTTCGCTAAAGGGCCAGGTGTCAGCACTTTCTATTCTTTTCCAAAAAAAAGTATCCTCCCGCTCTCAGGTCAGAACT
Organism: Oophaga sylvatica; assembly: GCA_033576555.1. NCBI lineage: Eukaryota > Metazoa > Chordata > Amphibia > Anura > Dendrobatidae > Oophaga > Oophaga sylvatica. Next base: position 342,115,779 of record JARQOD010000003.1, on the reverse strand, counting down.
TTTCTTCAAGGGTTTGCGCATGAGGCCTCCCCATACCGGACACCTGTGGATCCAATCTACTTCTGAAGGCCCTGAGGAGTTCTCCCTTTGAACCTTTCCAAGAGATCTCCCTCTCTTTTTTTTTTTTTTTTGTCTTGGAAGGTGGCGTTTCTTGTGGCCAATACCTCCTTTAGGCGCATCTCGGAGTTGGCGGCTCTTTCCTGTCGCCCTCCTTTCTTGGTTCTTCACCAGGACAAGGTGGTTTTGCGGCCTCCGCCTTCCTTTCTTCCCAAGGTGGTGTCCGCCTTTCACCTAAATGAGGATATTGTCCTCCCCTCCTTTTGTCCTGCTCCGACCCATCCTCTGGAGCGTTCACTGAACAGGCTAGATCTGGTCAGGGCGGTGAGGGTCTATCTGGCTAGTACCGCCCCCTTTAGGAAGACGGACTCTCTTTTCGTCATTCCAGATAGTTTGTGAAGAGGCCTGCCTGCCTCCAAGGCTACGATTGCTCGCTGGATCAGAACTGCAATTTTGGAGGCTTACCGGGTCAAGTATGAACAGAGTGCCTCCCCCTGGAATTAAGGCTCACTCAACCTGAGCTGTGGGCGCCTCTTGGGCGGTACACCATAGGGCATCGACTCTACAACTTTGCAAAGCGTCCACCTGGTCTTCCATTCACACGTTTGCCAAATTTCATAAGGTCCATACCTATGCTTCGGCTGACGCCAGCCTAGGGAGAAGGATCTTGCAGATAGCAGTGGTAAGTTCTCCGATCTGAATGGAGTTTTCTGCTGTTCCCTCCCCAGGGACTGCTTATGGACGTCCCATGGTTCCTGTGTCCCCCAATGAAGCGATAGAGAAAACAGAATTTTTGGTTGCTTACCGTAAAATCTGTTTCTGACTTCATTGGGGGACACAGCACCATCCCATGTTTATCAGCTCTTTTTTTCTGTTGCTATAGTTTGAGTTGTCTGTTTTTTCTTTCTATCTTGTTTCTCCTACTGCTTTCTCATTAACTGCTTAATCTAGTGCCAGTTGGTGGGGTGTATACTGCAGAGGAGGAGCTAACTTTTTTTGGGCATAGTGTCAGCCTCCTAGTGGCAGCAGCATACACCCATGGTTCCTGTGTCCCCCAATGAAGGCTTCGAGAAACAGATTTTTTGGTAAGCAACTAAAAATCCTGTTATTAGTGAAGTAAACAGTGAATATTAAACCCTTTCCCCGTCTCTTTCCTCCGCAGGTGAAGTGAAGACACTTATGATTCAGCTGTTAAGGGGCGTCCGACATCTCCATGATAACTGGATTCTTCACAGGGACCTCAAGACGTCAAATTTACTGCTCAGTCATGCTGGAATATTAAAGGTACGTCTTCTGCTTCATCTCCATCCAGCCTCCTGGAAGAAGCCAAAGGAGGCACAGTGGCTTGGTATTACTAACGATCAGCGGTGGTCACCGCATTTGGCCCTCTGCCAATTACACATTGGTGACATATCGTAGTAATTAGGGGTGTCGGCTATGAACATCAAACGCTGCTTTTCTCTCTCGCTTCATTGGGGGACACAGAAAACCATGGGTGTATGCGGATGCCACTAGGAGGTTGACACTAAGCAATAAAAAAAAAGGGTAAGCTCCTCCCCAGCAGTATATACCCACCAGCTGGCAGAAAGCTAATCAGTTTTAGCTTAGTGTCAGTAGGAGGTGGACATAGGGCTGCTTTCTGCCCCGTTTCTACTTTAGGGTTTTGTGTTGTGTTTTATTAATGATCTCTATTTCTCCATCGCCTCATTGGAAGACACAAACCGTGGGTGTTATGCTGCTGCCACTAGGAGGACACTAAGCAATACATAAGCAAAAGAGATTAACTCCTCCTCCTGCAGTATACACCCTCTGTTGGCTCAATCCTGAACCAGTTCTTGCTTAGTGTCTGTAGGAGGCACTTGGGTCTGCTCTCAGACCACACTTTTTCCAATTTTTATTATTTTTCTTTCTTCACACACGGAACGGCGACGGGTCTTGTAGGAAAAGTCCCGATCTCCCACAACCATCAACAGGCGAAAACACGGAGTGTCGTCTCCACGTTTCTCTCCTGCTACGCTACCATCGGGCGACGGTTTCCTTCATGGTCCGTTCTCCCCATGAGTCATAAGGCTGTAACTGCGCTCCGGAATATTTGGAAACTACACCCTCACCACCACTATTGAAAGTGGCTGGTGCTAGGATGATGGGACTGGAATCCTCTCCGCCTCCCTATGAAAGGGTTGGCGGATTGAGAACATACGGACGCGCCAGCCATTGGTACTCCGAGCATGGAGCTCCACAGTGAGTACACTTGTACATCATGTTGTTTACACTGATGCGACGCCCCTTGTCTCCATTGCGACTGCTCCTGCGTTCCCTTCTGTGGGGCAGAACGACGTCGCAAGAGCTGGGTAGGACGCACCTGCGACCCTTATCGGGTCGCAAAACTGGGCCGCATGATTTCTTCTCCGGCTGCAATCCGGAGTAGGCCGCACCTGCGCCTTCCATCGGGTCGCAGGGCATCGGAGATCAAACATCCTGGAGATCAGAGCTATCAAGCTAGCCATCTGACATTCCCATACCTTTCTGGCCGGTCGTCCCATCCGGATCCAGTCAGACAACGCCACAGCCGTGGCGTACATCAACCGTCAGGGTGGCACTCGGAACAGAATGGCGATGATCAAGGATCTCACATCTTGAGGTCGGCCGAGTCAAACCGATCGCCCATCTCCGCGGTTCACAGCCCAGAAGTGAACAATTGGGAGGCCGACTTCTCAGTCGCCAGGGTCTAGACTCGGAAGAATGGTCTCAGCACCCAAAAATTTTTCAAATCAAAGTTCAGACTTCATAGGTCGATCTCGCGATCCCTAGCCATCGGCTCAGATGCGTTAGTCCTCCCTTGGGGTCAATTTCGCCTTCCTTACATATTTCCGCCTTTTTCCGTTGATTCTCAAGGCAATTAAAAAAATCAAGGCAGAAGGCGTTCCCCTCATTCTTGGCGCCCCGGACTGGCCTCGCCGTCCGTGGTATGTGGAACTAGTACGTCTGGTCGCAGACGTACCCTGGAGACTACCGGATCGTCTGGATTTTCTCTCTCAAGGTTCAAATTTACCATCACAATTCGAAGCCGTTGAATTTGATGGTATGGCCATTGAAGCCTGGATCTTGAGCCAGGCTGGCTTTTCTCAAAAGGTTGTCTCTACAATGATCAATGCCAGGAAGCCAGGTTCCATGCGCGTTTATCATCATGTTTGGAAAACATTTTTTTCCTGGTGTAAAGATAAAGGCCGTTTGCTTTTGGCGTTCTCCATCCCTTCCATTCTGAAATTCCTTCAAACAGGTTTGGACTCGGGATGAGCACTTTTCTTCCCTCAAGGGGCAGATTCCGTCTTATTCGTTCTTTTCCAACGTCGGATTGCATCTAAGTCTCAGGTCAGGACTTTTTATCCAAAGAGTGTCACATCTCGTTCCTCCCTACAAGAGACCTTTGAAACCTTGGGATCTTAATTTGGTCCTCAGTGCATTACAGGAATTCCCCTTCGGGCTTTTGCCAGAAGTGTCCTTATCTCTTCTTTCCTGGAAGGTTGTCTTCCTAGTTGCAATTACCCCTATCAGGCGGGTATCGGAATTGGCAGCCTTGTCTTGTAAATCTCCTTTTCTCATTTTTCACCAGGACAACGTAGTCCTTAGGACTTCTGCTTCCTTTTCTGCCAAGGTTGTCTCGGCTTTTCATATCAATGAAGAGATAGTCCTGCCCTCATTCTGTCGGCTCCAGTTCACCGTACTAAAAAAGCCCTTCACACCTTGCATCTGGTGAGGGCTCTCCGAAGTTACATCTCGAGAACTGCATCTTTCCGTAAATCGGACACCCTGTTTGTGCTTCCGGTGGGACGCAGACAGGGTTTTTTCCTGCTTCCAAAACCACGTTAGCCAGATGGATCCGTTTAACGATCCAAGAGGCGTACCGTGTCAAGGGTCAGCCTATCCCGACTGGGATTAAGGCACCTTCCACTCGATCTGTGGGGGCCTCCTGGGCCATTCGGCACCAGGCTTCGGCACAGCAAGTGTGCAAAGCTGCGACCTGGTCCAGTCTGCACACTTTTGTCAAGCATTACAAAATTCATGCTCAAGCTTCTTCAGATGCGGCTCTTGGCAGACAGATTCTGCAATCAGCTGTTGCGCATCTGTGAGTTGTTTTCTGTTAAGCTGTTTAAAGCGTTTATGCATTTGGCTTACGAGGCTACGTCTGTGGTAATCTTTCTTCCCATCCAGGGAATGCTTTGGGACGTCCCACCGGTTTGTGTCTCCCAATGAGGCGATGGAGAAAAGGGGATTTTTGTGTTACTCACCGTAAAATCCTTTTCTCCAAGACGCTCATTGGGAGACACAGCTCCCACCCTTGTCTGCTCAGTAGCCTCGAGCCTCTGTTTGGTTATGACATATGCATTTGTTATGAGCTCCTACTGCTTTGGCACCGAACTGGTTCAGGATTGAGCCAACAGAGGGTGTATACTGCAGGAGGAGGAGTTAATCTCTTTTGCTTATGTATTGCTTAGTGTCCTCCTAGTGGCAGCAGCATAACACCCACGGTTTGTGTCTCCCAATGAGCGTCTCGGAGAAAAGGATTTTACGGTGAGTAACACAAAAATCCCCTTTTCAGCTGCAGATGGAAGGAAGGGAGCCACAGTCATTACTAGTGGGTAGGCGGAGCCCAGATAGGATTGACACCTCAGATTAAAAGTGTTGACCGGCCCCTCCAGCTCGGGCTCCTCCTACTCAGCTCTTCAGTTTACAATTTGAGGTCAGAGAGATAGTCACTGCTGGAAGCAGCTCCTCAGAAGATTTTATTATTTTTTATCGGACAAGAGACTTGGATCACCAAATGTGGTCTAAAGGTCTCAGGGTCTCAGCGCTGCTGGACTCCCACCTCTCCCTTGGCGGATCTGTATTACCCTAATGGTGGTCCCTGCAGAACCCTGCCGGCCCGGGGGGATGAGGATGGCTTCCCTGGCGGGGGCGCAAACCGCGCTGCAGGGGTCACTGCGTCCCCCGCCCTGGGGGGAAGCATGGGCATAGCGCCAGAAACCCCTGGGGGTCCCTGTGGCGCTTCGGCTGGTGAGTACCTCACATTTTTACCTCACATTTTTATTAATGTGTGTGTGAGTGTTTAAGCGACTGCTGCGGCAGCCGCTGTACATTACATGTCGGTGACTGTGTTTTTTGTCCGCAGGTGGATGCCTGCAGGACATAGGAGAGGAGTGCGCGCCTTTTTATTTGAATTTTCGCGCCGCTCTGAGCGCGCGCTTTACTGCTGTCTCCATTTCCGGCTCCCTCATGGAGCACACGGAGGCACAGCGCGGCGGCCATTAAAGAAGCAGGCTGAAAGCTTCTTCTGGCTCTTCTCCCTCCTCCCCTCCCGGCAAGATGTTACACTGTTACCAGCTGGGTGAGTCGCTTCTAGCCCGCAGGCAGAAGATTAACCCCTTCACCCCCACAGCAGGCGCCTTCTGGGGCACTAATGAGTGACAGACTGCGCTGTCCTGCGGCTGTTATCGCATAAGGGGCTCGCACACTCTTTTCAATAATAATAAAGAGTTTGTGGGGAGTCTGCGATTTTAATACTGCCACTATACGTTCCCACTAACGATCCTGATAACGACGCATACTAATGCGATCGTTTGTGTGATCATTTTTTAATGTCGCTAGTAGCTGCCAATCTGGGCGATCTCATTAACATCGCATAAGCGGTTAGCGATCTCCTTAACAACTTTGGCGGTCATTGCGATATACAAAACAGCGCAATTTTTAGCGATCTTGTGGAACGTTTTTCTGTTAGTGTGGCATAAAAAGCTGTCCTGCAGCTGCTGCCTTATAAGAGGCACTTGGGGCTCGCACAACTTTTTCATTATCAAGGCTGTGGGGAGTCTGCTACTTTAACCCCTTCTTAGGCGGTTAACTATTAATGCTGGGGTAGCTCTCTCTTTAAGAGCTTTAACCCTTCAGCGATTGTTTTTTCTTTAAGAAACACACTGTTCTAGTTACTGACAGGTTTAACCTGCCATATACTGTGCAAGGACATGTCAGATGCGGACTATCTGACACGCAGACCCCGACAGCGTCATGCGCAGCGGTCGGAGGTTCCAGTGGTGTCAAAATGGAGGCCCTCGCTAGTTTCTATGATGGCCTGTCTGACCTTCTAGGTTATGGAGTGTCAGCTAGATCCTCTCAAGGAAGCGACACAAATCGGTGCCTTCCTTCTCGCGTAGCGAAGATGTCCGTTTCGGACAAGGAGGATCGGCAGGGACACTCTGCCTCTCTCATGGACCGTACTATTGGAGCCATGAGGGCGTTACAGTTACCAGAGAGAGGTAACTAGGCGTCCTGGTAAGTCGGCCCGGATGTTTCAGGAGTCGCATAGGTCGCGACGGCTTTACAATCTGTATCCGTTTTCTACGGAGTTGATTGTTAGTGGATCTCCTGAAGTGAATGTCCCTTTATCCTGGTAAAGGAAGGCGAGTCTGCAGGACCTTCTGGACAGAAAAATGGAGATGGCAACAATATCCATCTGCGAGGCCGCGGGTCATGGATTCAGTATTAAGGATCTATGTGTACTTGTAAAGTTTCCCTGAGCCGTTTGGACCGTCTACGGACGGCGTGACAAGATGGATCCCCTCTATCGAGATAGATGGGCTTTTCAAGTTGAAGGATTCTGCGTCACTGCTATCCAGGGCGCAATCCTCGGCAGTCACAGTCAGAAGAGCACTGTGGCTTAGACAGTGGAACGCGGTTTCCAAGCAGGGTTTGCTATCTTTAGCTTACAAAGTGGTCAGCTATTTGAATCTGACCTCACAGAGCTGATTTCTGAGGCAAAAGAAACAGCTTTACCGCAGCGCAGAGCTGTGACTTCTGCGTCTGGCAGGACTAGTGCCGGTAGTTGTCGGCGGTCCTTTCGGTCCAGGGGATGATCCGGTCAACCCTCTGGGGGTTTGGGTCGTTACTCTCTTTTTTTTTAAAAAAAAAAAAGGGGGAATTTCTCAGAAATTCCGCATACCCTGGAAACAGAACTTCCATTAAGACAGAAGCTGGCAAAAAACTCGCTAAAGCGGTCTGACGTCTGGGTCTCACTCAGCGCTCTCGAGTGGAGGGTCGTTTACTCCAATTCAAACCGACTTGGGTTTCCCGTGTGTCGGACGCCTGGGTAACACAGGTTGTGTTGGCAGGCTACTTCATAGAGTTTCTTTCTCGACCCCCGGACAGGTTTTGCCAATCTCGCATTCCGTCAGAGCCGAGCTATTTGCCGCTCTACTACGAGAGGTCGATTCCCTTCTGCAGAAGTGTGTGGTGATACCGGTTCCGCAGAGGACCGGGGAAGAGGATTCTTATTCCAACCTCTTTGTGGTCCCCAAAAAGGAGGACAAATTTCGCCCTATTTTGGATTTCAAAGATTGAATCGGCATGTTTACATCCCGAAAATTCCTCATGGAGTCGCTTCGCTCCGTTGTGGCAGCCCTGTCGCAGAACGTCTTTTTGGTCAATCGACATTCGCGACGTTTATTTGCATGTTCCCGTCGGAAGGGCTCACCGGCGCTTCCTTCGTTTTGCCATAGGTCAGGACCATTGCCAGTTTGTGGCTCTGCCATTCGGCTTGGCCTCGGCGCTCAGAGTTTTTACAAAAATTCTAGCGCCCCTCATGGCAATTCTTCGAAGACAGGGGGTTACGATTTCCCTACCTGGATGACCTTCTGATTGTGGCGTCCTCAAAGGAGGAGGCGGGGACGGCTCGCAATCTATCCCTTCAGCTCCTGGAGGATTTCGGGTGGCTGGTCATTTGGAGAAGTCGTCTCTGGAAGTCAATCCTGTTTTTGGGAATGCATTTCGACACTGTACGGACAGTGGTGTCCCTTCCTCCAGACAAGCGGGCATGTCTCTTTCGAGATGTACAGATTATGAGGTCTACGGCAGCAATGTCCTTTCGGAAGTGTATGCGCCTTCTGGGTTTGACGTCCATGGAGGCACTTCCGTTTGCCCAATTTCATTCCAGGCCCTCCAAAGGCTCATTCTGAGTCGTTGGGATCGATCGCAAGCTTCTCTGAATTGCAGCGTCATCATCTCTCACAGGGTGCGAGAATCCCTAGGATGGTGGTTACGTCCGGGAGCGTTATTCCTGGGGAAATCTTTCCTCCCTCCGAGGTGGTCGGTCATAACCACCGATGCCAGCCTGACGGGCTGGGGGGGTGTCTGGAACGATCTTTGGATCCAGGGAGTATGGTCATCGATCAACATCCTGGAGTTGAGGGCAATTTTTCCTTTGCCTACAACACTGGACGGTCCCTTTAAGCGGTCTACCAGTCCGAGTGCAGACAGACAACGCGACGGCGTTGCGTATATCAACCACCAAGGCGGGACAAGGAGCTCCAGCCTCATGATGGAGGTGTCTCGGATCCTGCTATGGGCCGAGACCAAGGTTCCAGCCATCTCTGCGATCACATTCCAGGAGTCCAGTATACCACGGCGGACTTCCTCAGTCGCGAGAAGATGGATCCTGGAGAATGGAGTCTTCATCCGAAAATTTTTGCGCTGCTGTGCTTCCGTTGGGGAACTCCCCAAGTGGATTTGATGGCATCCAGGTTCAAATGCCAAACTACCGACCTTCATGTCCAGGTACAAGGACCCGAAGGCTGTGGCGGTGGTTGCTCTGGTGGCTCCGTGGGACCATTTTGAGCTAGTCTATGTGTTTCCGCCGATATCTTTACTTCCTCTGGTGCTGCGTCGGATCAGACTGGAAGAGAATTCCGGCTATGTTGATAGCCCCGGATTGGCCAAGGAGGACGTGGTTCTCGACACTGGTGTCGTTTTTGGCGGCACCGCCATTCCCACTTCCTCCTCGCCCGGACCTGTTAACCCAGGGGCCCGTTCGTCATCCGGACTTGAAGTCTCTGCTTTTGACGGCGTGGCTCTTGAGACCGAAACCTTGACCCGTAGAGGTTTTTCAGCCGAAGTCATTGCCACTCTGCGAGCTGCCAGAGGTCCGGTTACTACTAAGATTTATCACAAGACTTGGTCTTTTCGTGGTTTCGGGTTCTTCAAGGAATCCAAGGATTTTTTTCCATTCCCAATTTGTTGGCTTTGCTTCAGTATGGGCTGGACAAAAGGTTTGGCAGTTAGCACTCTGAAAGGTCAGGTTTCTGCCCTGTCTTTGCTATTTCAGAAGGCTATCGCCTCGCGTAGGGACGTACGTTCCTTTTTTCGCGGAGTAACCCGTCAGTTTCCACTGCGGAAGGCGCCTGTGTCTCCTTGGCGGCTCAACCTTGTCTTGGAGGCTCTTCAGCATATACCTTTTGAGCCTATGGGTTCTGCTAGCCTTTCTTTAATTTCTTGGAAGGTTACCTTCTTAGTGGCGGTAACCTCTTTAAGAAGGGTTTCTGAGTTGGCAGCTTTTTCCTGCTCGCCTCCTTTCCTGGAGTTTTACCCGGATCGAGTAGTGCTTCGCACACGGGGCGATTTTCTACCTAAGGTGGTGTCGCAATTTCATGTTAACCAGGATATTGTGTTGCCCTCTCTTTGCCCGGGCCCAGGGAATGCAAAGGAACGGAACTTGCACAAATTGGATTTAGTGCGGGTCTTGAAGTTCTATTTTGTCTATTACTCAAGGTTTTCGAAAGTCAGATTCCCTGTTTGTGATTACAGCAGGTCGTAGGCGTGATCAACGAGTTTTCAAGGACTCTATAGCTCGTTGGATTCGGTCGGCCATTTTGGAGGCTTACCGTCTTAATGGCGAACCTTGCCCGATTAAGATTCGAGCTCGCTCCACGAGGGCTGTGACTTCATCGTGGGCCTTTTATCAAGGGCTTCGGCAGCTCAGCTCTGCCGAGCGGCGACCTGACGTTTCGTCCACACATTTACAAAGTTTTATAAGGTGGACGTCAGTACTTCCGCTGATGCGGCCTTAGGACGTAGGGTCCTGCAGGCAGCGGTAATTTAAAGTTTTTAGTTAACTTGTATTTGGCGCCTGTGGCGCATTTATCTAGGTTGTTGGGTTTCTGCCTATTTTGTTTTTTTCCCACCCTAATTTTTGGACTGCTTTGGGACGTCCCACTAGTAATGACTGTGGCTCTCTTCCTTCCATCTGCAGCTGAAAGACGGATTTTGGTAAGAACTTACCTGTAAAATCCTTTTCAGCGAAGGAAGGAAGAGAGACACAGCTCCCTCCCATGGCAGAAGTGTGTTGTTGTATTTACAGATGCAGCGTGACCCTTCTCTGATAGCGATTATCTGGACTGAGGTCGATGCGCTACGGCTCTGTTCCAGCATTGCCAGCTTATCGCAGTAGTCAGGTTCAGTGAGTAGTACCTGTAACTGTGTGATTTTTTTGCCGAATGCATGCATAACCTGTACTCTTATGTTTTTTCTCTGAAGTCCTTCAGAAGGGGTTATGTTGCTTCGCTGGTGATATTGTTCTTCCTTAAGCTTGGGTACGACTGAAGAGCTGAGTAGGAGGAGCCCGAGCTGGAGGGGCCGGTCAACACTCTTTTTAATCTGAGGTGTCAATCCTATCTGGACTCCGCCTACCCACTAGTAATGACTGTGTCTCTCTTCCTTCCTTCACTGAAAAGGATTTTACAGGTAAGTTCTTACCAAAATCCGTCTTTTGCAGGTACTGCGCTCCACCCTTGGCCCCCCTCTCCCTCCCTGCCATAATCGAGCGGGAAATCTGCGTGCTCTACAGGCTCCACCCACGATCTGGTGCCATCTTCACGCCGCTCTACAGCCTCACACCGCAGCTCTCGGACTCCATCCTGCTCCTCGTGCAGCTCTGCCTATTGGTTTGCTCCCGGCCAGGATCCATGTCTGTAAGCTCTGTCACTGGGCGGTCGGCTCTCATCCCCGGCAGATCTCCCCTGGCACACGGTCTTCCCTTCCAAGGTTCTCGTCTCTTTGGAGAAGAGCTGGATAAGATAATTTTGAATGCCACGAGAGGAAAAAGTATGCTTCTACCACAACAGAGGGTCAAGCATACACCTCATCGCACAGTTCCTTTTCGCTTCTTTCGGAGGTTTCAACCACAGAGTAACCCCCGACAGGACAAGTCCCCTGTGTGTCAGCAAAGGAAAGGACCCTCCTTTAAGCTAGCCCCGGCCTGGCGCTCAAGACCTACTCAACGCCAACCTACCAGATCAGGCACCAACAGATTCTCCTCACCATGACTGGTCTCCCACACCTGGGAAGTCTTTCGGGGTGGGCGGTCGTCTCCTTCAGTTTCGGGACGAGTGGCTATCTGTAGTCGTCGACACCTGGATAAGAGACGTCGTCTCCTACGGTTACAAGATAGTTTTCTACTCCTTCGATTTCGTTTTCGAGTCCTGTCCACCGAAAAATGCCCCTCTCATTCCAGGCTATCGACTACCTCCTCAAGACCGGCGTCATCGTCTCTGTTCCCACACTAGAGCGCTTCTCAGGCTTTTATTCCAACCTGTTTGTGGTCCAAAAAAGGATGGCTCAGTTCGTCCCATTCTGGACTTTAAATTACTGAACAAATATATATGCCTGCGTCACTTCAAGATGGAGTCCCTTTGATCCGTGATAGCCTCCATGGAGCCAGAGGAATTCCTCTGCTCGGTGGACATTCAAGACACCTACCTGCACATTCCCATTTTTCCCCCGCACCAGAGATTCCTTTGTTCGCCATTCAGGGACTTCACTTCCAATTCACAGTACTGCTGTTTGGCTTATCCACCGCCACCAGAGTTTTTACGAAAGTAATGGCAACAGCAATGGCCATTCTACGCTGCAGGGGGCATCCTTGTCATTCCCTATCTAGACGACATCCTCATCAAGGCCGCAACCCCCTCGGCGTGTCAGAGTCTGCAGATCACCCTGGACACTCTCTCTTGGCTTGGCTGGATTGTCAACATCGCAAAGTCCTCTCTGATCCCGGTCCAACGTCTTGTTTTTCTGGGAATGCTCTTCGACACCGCCCAAGTAAAAAAATCTCAAGCACTCATGCGCGGAGTTCGGTCTCTCAGAGGTTACTCCCCCCGCTCCCTCCACTTCTGCATGAGCGTACTCGGCAAGATGGTTGCTTCAATGGAAGCAGTTCCGTTTGCTCAGTTTAAAACGCGTCCTCTCCAACTCTTCCTTCTGGTGAGATGGGACACATCGATCCGTTCCCTAGATAGGGTGGTCTCGATTTTCCCGCAGATGAAACAGCCCTTGAAATTGTGGAAGTGTTCCCAGTCGGTCCATCTCAGGAGGTCTTTCCTTCCCATTCGTTTTAAGATAGTAATGACGGATGCCAATCTTCTGGGCTGGGGAAGAGTGTTCCAAGATTTGATGGTCCAGGGTCGGTGGTCAGCTCAGAAATCTTCCCTCCCAATCAACATTCTGAAACTCCAAGCAATATTTCTTGCCCTGCTTCATTAGCAGGAACTTCTTCATGGATGGCCGATTCAAGTCCAGTCTGACAAACGCCACTGCGGTGGCGTATGTCAACCACCAAGGGGGAACTCAAAGTTGGGCAGTGATGTCAGAGGTCACTCGGAACCTGTCTTGGTCCGAGCAGAATGTTCCAGCAATTTCTGCAGTGCACATACAAGGAGTCGAAAACTGGGCAGCAGACTTTCTCAGCCGAGAGGGTCTCGCTGCAGGCGAATGGTCACTGAATCCGTCAGTCTTCCACAGTTTCTGCCTCAGATGGGGGCTCCGGACATCGACCTCATGGCATCCAGACTCAGCCACAAGGTTCCTCAGTTTGTGTCCAGATCTCACGACCCGTTAGCGATCGGATCCGATGCACAAGCAATATCCTGGGCACAGTTCTTCCTTCCATACCTATTTCCACCTCTACCGCAAATCCCCAGGGTAGTCAAAAAGATAAAAGCTGAGGGAATTCCCGTCAACATCATCACCCCAGATTGGCCACGAAGACTCTGGTATGCAGAGTTGGTCAACCTTCTAGCGGACACGCCATTTAGACTTCCGGATCGCCCGGACCTTTTGTCGCAACGGCCTCTTTTCCACCAGAGTTCTCAGTCGCTCAATTTAACGGCATGGCTGTTGAAGCCGCGGTTTTGAAATCGGCTGGGTTCTCCGATCAGGCCATCCAGACTGTTATTAAGGCAAGGAAGCCTTCATCTTCCTGCATTTACCACCGAACATGGAAAGCATTTTTCCGCTGGTGTGAGACTCACCCAGTCGCTCCAGTGGTTTTTCACATCCCAACCATCTTGTCTTTTCTGCAGTCGGGTCTGGAGTCCAGACTGTCCCTTAGTTCTTTTAAGGGATAAGTTTTGGCTCTGTCCGTTCTGTTTGGAAGGAATTTGATGGTTCGCCGACAGCTCAAAACTTTCATCCAGGGAGTTGCTCGCTCCTTTCCACCCTACCAGCCCCCAGTGGATCCCTGGGATCTTAAAGGGAACTTGTCACCCCCCGGCCGTTTTTAAGTAAAAGAGCCACCTTCAGCAGCACTAAGGCATCAGTCTGTGAAGGTGACTCTTTTTCTTTGTGACCCCTGTAACACTGAAATATTCAGTTTTAAAAATAGGTCCCCATACCTTAGATGTGTCACTGAGGCATGGCCTCTTCCCGTGACTTATCCTCCCCCCAGCCGTCCATCAAGGCCCTTCAGCGTCGCCGCGCCTCCACAGCGTTGCTTTACTTTCATTTATCTTCTGTAGTCGCCTGCGCTGTTGTAATAGTCCTCGGGCATGCGCAGTGCGCGCTGCCCGAGAACTGTCAGAAGACTATTGCGCCCCGCAGTGTGTTATGTATTCACACTACGGGGCTGGCAATTTGGCGCCTGCGCAGTCTACATGTTTGGCATGTAGACTGCGCAGCTAAACATGTAGACTGCGCAGGCACCAGATTGTCAGCCCCGCAGTGTGAATACATGATAACACACTGCGGGGCGCAATAGTCTTCTGACAGTTCTCGGGAAGCGCGCACTGCTCATGCAATACAACAGCGCAGGCGCCCACAGAAGATAAATGAAAGTAAAACAACTCTGTGGAGGCGCGGCGACGCTGAAGGGCCTTGATGGACGGCTGGGGGGAGGTTAAGTCACGGGAAGAGGCCATGCCTCAGTGACAATCCAAGGTATGGGGACCTATTTTTAAAACTGAATATTTCAGCGTTGCAGGGGTCCCAAAGAAAAAGAGCCACCTTCACAGACTGCTGCCTTAGTGCTGCTGAAGGTGGCTCTGGCTCTTTTACTTAAAAAGGCCGGGGGGGGCGTGACAAGTTCCCTTTAATTTGGTACTCAACGTTTTACAGGAGTCTCCGCTTGAACCACTGCGTGAGATCTCTTCCACATTCCTTTCCTGGTCGCGATTACTTCAATTAGACGGGTTTCAGAGCTAGCAGTGCTCTCTCCTTACCTGGTCTTTCACCAGGACAAGGTGGTCCTACGTCCGGTTCCATCCTTTCTTACTAAGGTGGTTTCCGGTTTTCATCTGAATGAGGACATTGTACGTCCATCCTTTTGTCCATCTCTTTAACACCCCGAGAGTGGACACTACCCAAACTGGACCTAGTGAGACCTCGACGTGTTGATCTGTCCAGAACTGAGCCTTTCCGGTGCTCAGATTCTCTGTTCATCATCCCAGAGGGTCCACGAAAGGGCCTCCCTGCGTCCAGGTCTACCATTGCTCGATGGATCCGTTCCGGAAGCTTACCATTTAAGAGGTGGACCACACCCACTGAGGATCACGGCACACTCCACGCGTTCAGTGGGGGCCTCGTGGGCAGTTCGCCATCAGGCAGGCATCAGGCAGCTCTGCAAAACTGCTACATGGGCTTCCATTCATATTTTTGCAAAGTTCAACAGGGTTCACACTCATGCTTCATCGGATGAGAACCTTGGTAGAAAGGTCCTGCAAGCGGCAGTGGCCTGAGCTCTGACTTGAGGGTATTATACTTCTTCCCACCTTGGGACTGCTTTGGGACGTCCCATGGTTTCCTGTGTCCTCCAATAAGCGAGAGAGAAAGCAAGATTTTGGGTACTCACCGTAAAATATTTTTCTCGGAGCCTTCATTGGGGGACACAGCACCCGCCCTTGTTTATTGTTGTATAAGGTTCTGTTGTTATCTATTACATTCGTTCTGTTATGTTCTCTACTTCTACTGCTTTCTCACTAACTGATTAGCTTTCTGACAGTTGGTGGGTATATACTGCTGGGGAGGAGCAACCCCTTTTTTTGCGTAGTGTCAACCTCCTAGTGGCAGCAGCATACACCCATGGTTTCCTGTGTCCCCCAATGAAGGCTCCGAGAAAAAGATTTTACGGTGAGTACCCAAAATTTTGCTTTTATTTATTTCCCTGATGTGTAGATGAAGAGATAGAAACGTTGATAATATTTACTATAATGATATAAAATGTTTTGCATATTTCATTGGCTTTAGTTGTGTTTCATTTTTGTTATTTTAACAGGTTGGAGATTTTGGTTTGGCTCGTGAATATGGCTCTCCTCTAAAGCCTTACACTCCCATCGTGGTCACCTTATGGTATCGAGCTCCAGAACTTTTGCTCGGTGCTAAGGTACATATTACTAAAAGACTGATGGACTTTGTCACCTTTACATTTTAAATGCTCTAATATATCTAAAATAAGACGAAACAGCTATGTAAATTCTACATTGTACGCTTCCACTTCTTATTAATCTACCGAATATGGGTGGTAAGTGGCAGGATCGGACTACACATGGTTTCCTTGTAGTTTGATATGTGAAGATCCCCACATATGTCAAGATTATTTGCATGCTTCCATTTACGTTTTACTAAGCATTAAAGTATTGCAATGATGGACTTGGTTTTCAAGTCTTTTTAGTTATTTTATAATTTCATTTTTTTTGATCTCCACTTGCTAGGAATACTCCACGGCCATAGACTTGTGGTCAGTTGGCTGTATATTTGGAGAACTTCTGACCCAAAAGCCGCTCTTCCCTGGAAAATCTGAGATTGATCAAATCAACAAAATCTTTAAGGTACATTTGACTTTGATTGTGCTTAACCCTTAACCACCGGAGTTTTTTTTCGGTTTTCGTTTTCCGCTACCCTTCTTTCCAGAGCCATAACTTTTTTATTTTTCCATCAATATGGCCATGTGAGGGCTTATTTTTTGCGGGACGAGTTGTACTTTTGAACAACACTATTGGTTTTACCATGTAGTGTACTCAAAAATGGGAAAAAATTTCAAGTGCGGTGAAATTGCAAAAAAAAGTGCAATCTCACACTTGTTTTTTGTTTGGCTTTTTTCCTAGGTTCACTAAATGCTAAAACTGACCTGCCATTATGATTCTCCAGGTCATTACGAGTTCATAGACACTAAACATGTCTAGGTTCTCTTATATCTACCGTATTTTTCGGACTATAAGACTCACCGGACCATAAAACGCACCCCAAATTTTTCAGAAGGAACATAGGGAAACAAAAATAATGTGTCAAATGGGGGTCCGTCTTACAGTCCGAATTCAGCTTACCAGCGAAGGGATCAGCACAGGTAGAGGAGTGGTCACAGGGGTCATTCAGTGGTCCAGGCTGGTGCGGTGGTGGTGCTCTGTGTTGCAGGGGTGCTCTGTGGGGTTGACTGTGCTCTGTGGGGTTGACTGTGCTCTGTGGGTGACTGTGCTCTGTGGGGTTTGCTGTGCTCTGTGGGGTTTGCTGTGCTCTGTGGGGTTTGCTGTGCGCTGTGGGGTTTGCTGTGCGCTGTGGGGTTTGCTGTGCGCTGTGGGGTTTGCTGTGCGCTGTGGGGTCGCAATACACAGTACTCGCCAATCTCGTGGCGGCGGTCCCAATGCAGCCTCCGGTGCGGTGGTGTCGGGGCTCTCATGTGGCTGCAGCGGGGCTCTGTGCTGCATGGGGGGCTCTGCCGGCATTTCGTAGTAGCCCGAAAGCCCCCCGCAGCTCCGCTGTTGCGACGCGGTGGCTTCCAGAAACATGGCCGCCAGGGACCTCCGGAAAGATGGCCGCCGCAACGAGAAATTCATATCTCTGCATTGAGCTCTCTTCCGAGATCTCGTCTCCCAATTAAATCAGCTTTGACAGCGGGATTTAACTAGTAAATAGGATGGCGATTCCGCTCGCGCCTATTGTGGGCACATGTCAGCCCACCTCAAAGCAGGGGATACTGCCAGCTGACGTAATATTCCGTCAACTGGCAGAAAGGGGTTAAAAGGAACTTGGCACTACAGAAGTGCATGACGTTGATCAGCAGGTGGCTAGCAGCTGTACAGTCATGGCCAAAAGTTTTGAGAATGACACAAATATTATATTTTCACATGATCTGCTGCCCTCTGGTTTTTATGTGTGTTTGACAGATGTTTTTATCACAGACAGAAATATAATAATTGCAAACATATGAGTAACAAAAGCTTATATTGACAGTTAGAATGAGTTAATGCAGCAAGTCAATATTTGCAGTGTTGACCATTCTTCTTCAGGACCTCTGCAATTCTCCCTGGCATGCTCTCAATCAACTTCTGGACCAAATCCTGACTGATAGCAGTCCATTCTTGCACAATCAATACTTTCATTTTGTCAGAATTTTTAGGTTTTTGTTTGTCCACCCGTCTCTTGATGATTGACCACAAGTTCTCAATGGGATTAAGATCTGGGAATTTCCAGGCCATGGACCCAAAATCTCTATGTTTTGTTCCATGAGCCATTTAGTTATCACCTTTGCTTTATGGCAAGGTGCTCCATCATGCTGGAAAAGGCATTGTTGATTGCCAAACTGCTCTTGGAGGGTTGGGAGAAGTTGCTCTTGGAGGACATTCTGGTACCATTCTTTATTCATGGCTGTGTTTTTAGGCAAGATTGTGAGAGAGCCGATTCCCTTGGCTGAGAAGCAACCCCACACATGAATGGTTTCAGGATGCTTAACAGTTGGCATGAGACAAGACTGGCGGTAGCGCTCACCTTGTCTTCTCCGAATGAGGCTTTTTCCTGATGTCCCAAACAACCGAAAAGGGGATTCATCAGAGAAAATAACTTTACCCCAGTCCTCAGCAGTCCACTGCCTGTACCTTTTGCAGAATATCAGTCTGTCCATGATGTTTTTTCTGGAGAGAAGTGGCTTCTTTGCTGCCCTCCTTGAGACCAGGCCTTGCTCCAAGAGTCTCTGCCTCACAGTGCGTGCAGATGCACTCACACCTGCCTGCTGCCATTCCTGAGCAAGCTCTGCACTGCTGGTAGCCAGATCCCGCAGCTGAAACACTTTTAAGAGACGGTCCTGGCGCTTGCTGGTCTTTCTTGGGCGCCCTGGAGCCTTTTTGGCAACAATTCTCCTTGAAGTTCTTGATGATGCGATAGATTGTTGACTCAGGTGCAATCTTTCTAGCTGCGATACTCTTCCCTGTTAGGCCATTTTTGTGCATTGCAATGATGACTGCACGTGTTTCTTTAGAGATAACCATGGTTAACAGAAGAGAAACAATGATGCCAAGCACCAGCCTTCTTTGAAATTGTCCAGTGGTGTCATTCTTACTTAATCATGACAGATTGATCTCCAGCCATGTCCTCATCAACACCCACACCTGTGTTATAATAATAATAATAATCTTTATTTTTATATATATTTATATATTTATTTTTATATAGCGCTAACATATTCCGCAGCGCTTTACAGTTTGCACACATTATCGTCGCTGTCCCCGATGGGGCTCACAATCTAGATTCCCTATCAGTATGTTTTTGGAGGAAACCCACGCAAACACGGGGAGAACATACAAACTCCTTGCAGATGTTGTCCTTGGTGGGACTCAAACCCAGGACTCCAGCGCTGCAAGGCTGCAGTGCTATCCACTGAACCACCATGCTGCACGTGTTAATGGAGCAATCACTGAAAAGAGGTTAGCTGGTCCTTTTAACCCCTTAACGACCGCCGATACGCCTTTTAACGGCGGTCATTAAGGGTACTTAAACCACATCCGCGTTAATCTCGGGGTAGCCGAGACCCTAGAGAACATGAATCGGGTCGGTATTTACCGACCCGATGTTGCGGTCGCCGTTATTAACCCTATAACGGCGACCGCAACAAAAAAAAATAAATCTGATGTGCCATTTAATTTCTCTGTCCTCTGATGTCATCGGACATCAGAGGACAGAGAAAAAGGGTCCCCGGGACCCCCCTCGTGTCCCCCAATGTTCCCGTTGTGGCCCGCGGGCTCACCTTCCTCCTCCAGTGGGCGCTGCCATCTCCTCAGTGCGCCCGCCGCGTTCTGCCGGGGGGGTGGGCAATTTTCTCTGGGGTCTCGGCTGCCGAGGGTAGCCGAGACCCCAGAGAACATGATCGGGGTCGTAGTTACCGACCCCGGTGTCGCGATCGCCATTATACTAAGTATAATGGCGACCGCAAAAAAAATAAAAAATGATTTCTCTCCCCTCTGATGTGATCGCACATCAGAGGGGAGAAAATGAGGGTCCCCCGATCGCCCCCCCCCCCCTATACTTACCGGTGTCCTCCGTCCTCCTCAAGGCCCTAGGATCCCGGCGTCTTCTTCCTGCAAAAAAAAAATGGCGGGCGCATGCGTAGTGCGCCCGCCGATCTGCTTGGCGGCAGATTCAAAAAAAGTTTCATTCATTCTCACAAAAATACATTTTGATCACTGTGATAAACTATCACAGTGATCAAAATAAAAAAAACAGTACATAACCCCCCCCTTTATCACCCCCTTAGTTAGGGACATATAATAAAATATAGAAATTATATATTTTTTTCATTTTTCTGTTAGGGTTAGGGTTATAATTAGGGTTAGGGTTATAATTAGGGTTAGGGTTATAATTAGGGTTAGGCTGGGTTCATACTGCGTTATGGCAGTCCATTAGACGGACTGCGTTACACCGCGGTATAACGCGGTGTAACGCAGTCCGTTAACGCTGCCATTCACCCCCATTTGAGGGCGCATCGCGACGAATGCCGTAAAGCGGCATGCGTTCGCGACGTGCCATCATTCAGTGACGGAGCCTCGGACGCGGGCTGCAGCGTCTGGTCTCCGTCACCGCTAGCGCAGATGAATCATCTGCTGATTCCTCTGCGCTAGCGGGTATAGCATAACGCGATCGCGTTATGCTATACTGTTACCAGCCCCTCAACGCTATATGTTGAACGGGCTGGTAAAACGCAAAACTAACCCAGCCTTAGGGTTAGGGTTATAATTAGGGTTAGGGTTACAATTAGGTTTAGGGTTACAATTAGGGTTAGGGCTACAATTAGGGTTAGGGTTACAATTAGGGTTAGGGTTACAATTAGGATTGGAATTAGGGTTGGGGTTAGGGTTAGGGTTGGGATTAGGGGTGTGTTGGGGTTAGGGTTGGAGCTAGAATTGAGGGGTTTCCACTATTTAGGCACATCAGGGGGTCTCCAAACATGACGTGGCGTTCAAAAAGTCAAATGGCGCTCCCTCCCTTCCGAGCCCTGCTGTGCGCCCAAAAAGTGGTTTACCCCAACATATGGGGTATCAGCGCACTCAGGACAAATTGCCCACCAATTTTGGGGTTCTAATTTCTCTTGTTACCCTTGGGAAAATAAAAAATAGCTGGCTAAAAAAATCATTTTTGAGGAAAAAAAAATTTTTTATTTTCACGGCCCTGCGTTTATAAATTTCTGTGAAGCACTTTGGGGTTCAAAGTGCTCACCACACATCTAGATAAGTTCCTAAGGGGGTCTAGTTTCCAAAATGGGGTCACTTGAGGGGGTTTTCCACTGTTTAGGCACATCTGGGGCACTGCAAACGGAACATGACCCCATCAACGTCTGCATTCCAAAACGTTATTACTTCCTTTCCAAGCCCTGCTGTGCGCCAAAACAGTTTCCCCCCCCACATATTTGGTATCAGCGTACTCAGGACAAATTGGACAACAACTTTTGGGGTCCAATTTCCTTGTGAAAAATCAAAAATTTGGGACTAAAAAATAATTTTTGTGGAAAATTGTTTTTTTTTTTTTTTCACTCCCAGGCATTATAAACTTTTGTGAAACACTTGGGGGTTCAAAGTGCTCACAACAGATCTAGATAAGTTCCATAGGGGGTCTAGTTTCCAAAATGGTGTTACTTGTGGGGGGGTTTCCACTGTTAAGGCGCATCAGGGGCTCTCCAAACGCAACATGGTGTCCAATCTCAATTCCAGCCAATTTTGGTTTGAAAAAGTCAAACGGTGCTGCTTCCATTCCAAGCCCTGCCGTGCGCCCAAACAGTGGTCCCCCCCCATATATGGGGTATCAGCATACTCAGGACAAATTGGACAACAACTTTTGTGGTCTAATTTCTCCTGTTACCCTTGGGAAAATAAAAAATTGGGGACTAAACGATCAGGTTTGTGGAAAAAATATGATTTTTTATTTTCACGCCCGGGCGTTATAAACTTCTGTGAGCACTTGGGGGTTCAAAGTGCTCACCACACATCTAGATAAGTTCCTTAGGGGGTCTAGTTTCCAAAATGGGGTCATTTGTGGGGGGTTTCCACTGTTTAGACACATCAGGGCCTCTACAAATGCGACATGGCGTCCTGCCAATTCCGCGTTGAAAAAGTCAAACGGAGCTCCTTTCCTTGCGACCTCTGCCGTGCGCCCAAAAAGTGTTTTACCCCAACATATGGGGTATCGGCATGCACAGGACAAATTGCACAAAAACTTTTGGGGTCTTGTTACCCTTGGAAAAATAAAAATTGGGGTGAAAAGATCATTTTTGTGGAAAAAATATGATTTTTTATTTTCACGGCTCTACGTTATAAACTTGTGTGAATCACTTGGAGGTTCAAAGTGCTCACCACACATCTAGATAAGTTCCTCAAGGGGTCTAGTTTCCAAAATGGGGTCACTTGTTGGGGGTTTCCACTGTTTAGGCACATCAGGGGCTCTCTAAACGCGACATGGCATCCAGCCAATTCTGCGTTGAAAAAGTCAAACAGCGCTCCTTCCCTTCCGACCTCTGCCGTGCGCCCAAAAAGTGGTTTACCCCCACATATGGGGTATCAGCATGCTCAGGACAAATTGCACAAAAACTTTTGCGGTCTTATTACCCTTGGAAAATTAAAAATTGGGGTGAAAAGATCATTTTTGTGGAAAAATTTTTTTTTTTTTTTTTCACGGCTCTACGTTATAAACTTGTGTGAAGCACTTGGAGGTTCAAAGTGCTCACCACACATCTAGATAAGTTCCTTAAGGGGTCTTGTTTCCAAAATAGGGTCACTTGTGGGGTGTTTCCACTGTTTAGGCACATCAGGGGCTATCTAAACGCGACATGGCATTCAGCCAATTCTGCGTTGAAAAAGTCAAACGGCGCTCCTTCCCTTGCAACCTCTGCCATGCGCCCAAAAAGTGGTTTACCCCCACATATGGGGTATCGGCGTATTCAGAAGAAATTGCACAACAAATTTTGTGGTTCATTTTTTCTTTTAACACTTGTGAAAATAAAAAAACTTAGTTCCGAAGTAAAGCTTTTGCAAAAAAAGTTAAATGTCAATTTTTTCCGTCCACATTGCTTCAGCTCCTGTGAAGCACTTGAAGGGTTAATAAACTTCTTGAATGTGGATTTGAGCACCTTGAGGGGTGCAGTTTTTAGAATGGTGTCACTTTTGGGTATTTTCTATCATATAGATCCCTCAAAGTGACTTCAAATGTGATGTGGTCCCTAAAAAAAAATGGTGTTGTAAAAATGAGAAATCGCTGGTTAACTTTTAACCCTTATAACTTCGTAACAAAAGAAAATTTTGTTCCCAAAATTGTGCTGATGTAAAGTAGACATGTGGGAAATGTTATTTATTAAGAAATTTTTGTGACATATCTCTCTGATTTAAGGGCATAAAAATTTAAAATTTGAAAATTGCTAAATTTTCAAAATTTTCGCCATATTTCCGTTTTTTTCATAAATAAACACAAGTCATATCAAAGAAATTTTACCACTAACGTGAAGTACAATATGTCACGAAAAAACAATCTCAGATTCAGCGGGATTCGTTAAAGCGTTCCAGAGTTATAACCTCATAAAGTGACAGTGGTCAGAATTGTAAAAATTGGCCCGGTCATTAACTCCTCTCTGACATTAGACGTACTATCCCGTCCATAAAACCCGTGCCATTCTGACCATGGACGGGATAGTACGTCATAGGCGATTAGCTGCGCTCCCTCCGGGAGCGCAGCTAATCGCCGCCGGGTGTCAGCTGATTATCACAGCTGACACCCGTGACTGTGTGTCAGGAGCGGTCAAGGACCGCTCCCGGCACATTAACCCCTTGCACACCGCGATCAAACATGATCGCGGTGTACTGGGGGCACAGGGGAGGATCGCGCAGGGTGGGGGCTGCCTGCGCGCCCCCCTGAGACCCTCAGAGCAGCGCGATGTGATCGCGCTGCTCTGAGGGCTTCCTCCCTCCCAGGACCCGGATCCAAGATGGCGCTGGGGTCCTGGAGGGAGGCGGCTTCCTCAGTGCCTGCCGAGAGCAGGCATGAGGAAGCGTCCTGCACTGCCTGTCACATCGCTGGTGTGACAGAGTGCTGTGCACACTGTCACACCAGCGATCTGATGAAATACAGTGATGTCCCACCCTGGGACAAAGTAAAAAGGTAAAAAAAAGTAAAAATAAACATGTGTAAAAAAAAATCCAAAAAAAAAAAAAAAAAATATTCCCCAATAAATTCATTACTTATTGTAAATAAAAAAAATAAAACAATAAAAGTACACATATATGGTATCGCCGCGTCCGTAACGACCCCCCCTATAAAACTGTCCCACTAGTTAACCCCTTTTGTGAACCCCTTAAAAAATAAAAAATAAAAACGAAGCAAAAAATCAGTGCTTTATCATCATACCGCTGAACAAAAAGTGGAATAACACGCGATCAAAAAGACGGATATAAATAAACATGGTACCGCTGAAAACGTCATCTTGTCCCGCAAAAAACAAGCCATCACACAGCATCATCAGCAAAAAAATAAAAAAGTTATAGCTCGCAGAATAAAGCGATGCAAAAATAATTATTTTTTATATAAAATTGTTTTTATTCTATAAAAGCGCCAAAACTAAAAAAATGATATAAATGAGGTATCGCCGTAATCGTACTGACCCGAAGAATAAAACTGCTTTATCAATTTTACCACACGCGGAACAATAAAAACGCCTCACCCAAAAGAAATTCATGAATTGCTGATTTTTGTTCATTCTAACCTCCCAAAAATCGAAATAAAAAGCGATCAAAAAATGTCACGTGCTCAAAAATGGTACCAATAAAAGCGTCACCTCGTCCCGCAAAAATTAAGACCTCACATGACTCTGTGGGCCAAAATATGCAAAAATTATAGCTCTCAAAATGTGGCGATGCAAAAAAACTACTTTTTGCAATAAAAAGCGTCTTTTAGCGTGACAGCTGCCAATCATAAAAACCGCTATAAATAGTAAATCAAACCCCCCTTTATCACCCCCTTAGTAAGGGAAAAATAATAAAATTAAAAAAATGTATTTATTTCCATTTTCCCATTAGGGTTAGGGTTAGGGTTTCGGCTAAAGTTAGGGTTAGGGTTGGCGCTAAAGTTAGGATTAGGGTTAGAGTTAGGATTAGGGTTAGGGTTGGGATTAGGGTTGGGACTAGGGTTAGGGGTGTGTTGGGGTTAGGGTTGGAGTTAGAATTGGGGGGTTTCCGCTGTTTAGGCACATCAGGGGCTCTCCAAATGTGACATGGCGTCTGATCTCCATTCCAGCCAATTCTGCGTTGAAAAAGTCAAACGGTGTTCCTTCACTTCTGAGCTCTGCCATGCGTCCAAACAGTAGTTTATCCCCACATATGGGGTATCAGCGTACTCTGGACCCCAAGAGTTATTGTGAAATTTGTCCTATTTCTTCTGTTACCCTTGGGAAAATAAAAAACTGGGGCGAAAATATTATTTTTGTAAAAAAAATAAGATTTTTTTGTTTTTACGGCTGTACATTATAAACTTCTGTGAAGCACTTGGGGCTTCATAGCGCTCACCACACATCTAAATAAGTTCCTTGTGGGGTCTATTTTCCAAAATGGGGTCACTTGTTGGGGATTTCCACTGTTTAGGCGCATCAGGGGCTCTCCAAATGCGACATGACGCCCCCAGACCATTCCATCAAAGTCTGCAATCCAAAACGTCACTACTTCCCTTTCCGAGCCCTGACATGCGCCCATACAGTAGTTTTCTCCCACATATTGGGTATCAGCGTACTCAGGACAAATTGGACAACAACTTTTGGGGTCCAATTTCTCCTGTTACCCTTGTGAAAATAAAATATTGGGGGCGAAAAAATCATTTTTGTAAAAAAAAAAAGGATTTTTTATTTTTACGGCTGTGCGTTATAAACTTCTGTGAAGCACTTCGGGGTTCAAAGTGCTCACCACACATCTAGGTAAGTTCCTTGTGGGGTCTATTTTCCAAAATGGGGTCACTTGTGGGGGGTTTCCACTGTTTAGGCACATCAGGGGCTCTCCAAATGCGACATGACGCCCCAGACCATTCCATCAAAGTCTGCAATCCAAAACGTCACTACTTCCCTTTCCGAGCCCTGACATGCGCCCATACAGTAGTTTTCTCCCACATATTGGGTATCAGCGTACTCAGGACAAATTGGACAACAACTTTTGGGGTCCAATTTCTCCTGTTACCCTTGTGAAAATAAAATATTGGGGGCGAAAAAATCATTTTTGTAAAAAAAAAAAGGATTTTTTATTTTTACGGCTGTGCGTTATAAACTTCTGTGAAGCACTTCGGGGTTCAAAGTGCTCACCACACATCTAGATAAGTTCCTTGTGGGGTCTATTTTCCAAAATGGGGTCACTTGTGGGGGGTTTCCACTGTTTAGGCGTATCAGGGGCTCTCCAAATGCGACATGACGCCCCCAGACCATTCCATCAAAGTCTGCAATCCAAAACGTCACTACTTCCCTTCCGAGCCCTGACGTGCACCCATACAGTAGTTTTCTCCTACATATTGGGTATCAGCGTACTCAGGACAAATTGGACAACAACTTTTGGGTTCCAATTTCTTCTGTTACCCTTGTGAAAATAAAATATTGGGGGCGAAAAAATCATTTTTGTAAAAAAAAAAAAAAGGATTTTTTATTTTAAGGCTGTACGTTATAAACTTTAGTGAAACACCTGGGGGTTCAAAGTTCTCACCACACATCTAGATAAGTTCCTTGAGGGGTCTAGTTTCCAAAATGGTGTCATTTGTGGGGGGTTTCCACTGTTTAGGCAGATCAGGAGCTCTCCAAACACGACATGGCGTCCAGCCAATTCTGCGTTGAAAAAGTGAGACGGCGCTCCTTCCCTTCCAAACTCTGCCATGCACCCAAACAGTGGTATACCCCCACATATGGGGTATCAGTATACTCAGGACAAATTGCACAAGAACTTTTGGAGTCTTGTTACCCTTGGAAAAATAAAAATTCGGGTGAAAAGATCATTTTTGTGGAAAAAATATGATTTTTAAATTTTACGGCTCTACGTTATAAACTTGTGTGAAGCACTTGAGGGTTCAAATTGCTCACCAAAGATCTAGATAAGTTCCTTAGGGGGTCTAGTTTCCCAAATGGGGTCATTTGTGGGGGGTTTCCACTGTTTAGGCACATCAGGGGCTCTCCAAATGCAACATGGCATCCAATCTCAATTCCAGCCAATTTTGGTTGGAAAAAGTCAAATGGTGCTCCTTCCCTTCCGAGCTCTGCCGTGCGCCCAAACAGTGGTTCCCCCCCACATATGGGGCATCAGCGTACTCAGGACAAATTGGACAACAACTTATGTGGTCCAATTTCTCCTGATACCCTTGGGAAAATAAAAAATTAGTGACTAAAAGATAATTTTTGTGGGAAAAAAATAGGATTTTTTATTTTCATGCCCGGGCATTATAAACTTGTGTGAAGCACTTGGGGGTTCAAAGTGCTCACCAAAGATCTAGATAAGTTCCTTAGGGGGTCTAGTTTCCAAAATGGGGTCACTTGTGGGGGATTTCCACTGTTTAGGCTCATCTGGGGCACTGCAAACGGAACATGACCCCATCAACGTCTGCATTCCAAAACGTTACTACTTCCTTTCCAAGCCCTGCCGTGCGCCCAAACAGTTTTCCACCCCCACATATGGGGTATCAGCGTACTCAGGACAAATTGGACAACAACTTTTGGGGTCCAATTTCCTTGGGAAAATTCAAAAATTTAGGACTAAAAAATCATTTTTGTGGAATTTTTTTTTTTTTTTTTTCACACCCAGGCATTATAAACTTTTGTGAAACACTTGGGGTTCAAAGTGCTCACAACAGATCTAGATAAGTACCTTAGGGGGTCTAGTTTCCAAAATGGTGTCACTTGTGGGGGGTTTCCACTGTTTAGGCGCATCAGAGGTTCTCCAAGCGCGACATGGCGTCCAATCTCAACTCCAGCCAATTTTAGTTTGAAAAAGTCAAACGGCGCTCCTTCCCTTACGAGCTCTGCCGTGTGCCCAAACAGTGGTTTTCCCCCACATATGGGGTATTGGCGTACTCAGGAGAAATTGCATAACAACCTTATCTGTCCATTTTCTCCTTTTACCCTTGTGAAAATAAAAAAAAAGTTTGTGAAAGATCATTTTTGTGGCTAAAAAGTTAAATATTCATTTTTTCCTTCCACGTTGCTTTAGTTCCTGTGAAGCACCTGAAGGGTTAATAAACTTCTTGAATGTGGTTTTGAGAACCTTGAGGGGTGCAGTTTTTAGAATGGTGTCACTTTTGGGTATTTTCTGTCATGTAGACCCCTCAAAGTGACTTCAAATGTGAGGTGGTCCCTAAAAAAAATGGCTTTGTAAATTTTGTTGTAAAAATGAGAAATCGCTGGTCAACTTTTAACCCTTATAACTTCCTAACAAAAAAAAATTTTGGTTCCAAAATTGTGCTGATGTAAAGTAGACATGTGGGAAATGTTATTTCTTAACTATTTTGTGTTACATATTTCTCTGTTTTAAGGGAATAAAAATTCAAAGTTTGAAAATTGCTAAATTTTCAAAATTTTCGCCATATTTGCGTTTTTTTCAAAAATAAACGCAAGTTATATGGAAGAAATTTTACCACTAACATGAAGTACAATATGTCACGAGAAAACAATCTCAGAATCGCGAAGATCCGTTGAAGCGTTCCGGAGTTATAACCTCATAAAGAGACAGTGGTCAGAATTGTAAAAATTGTCCCGGTCATTAACGTGCAAACCACCCTTGGGGGTGAAGGGGTTAAGCTGCAAAATGGCTCTGTCACTAAGGGGTTAAGGCAGGGCTGCAATGATGTTGAAATGTGTTTTGGGGGATAAAGTTCATTTTCTAGCCAAATATTGACTTTGCAAGTAATTGCTGTTAAGCTGATCACTCTTTATAACATTCTGGAGTATATGCAAATTGCCATTAGAAAAAGTGAAGCAGTAGACTTTGTAAAAATTAATATTTGTGTCACTCTCAAAACTTTTGTCCATGACTGTAATCTGTGCCGGCAATGTGTGTAGATTAGGAAGTAGTGTTGTAAAAGAGTTGTGCCAGTTTGTCTTGGAAGGCTTTTCCCCGCTTTCACTGGGAAGCATTTGGTTGGCTACTGTAATGGCTATCTATGTAGCAACCCAGAAAAAAAAGAAAAAGTCAGTTGGAGTCAACATATGAACTGACACGATAGTTTGTGCTTGCAACTGATGAGGTCTCAGGCGATAAACCCCCACATATACTTTGTATGATGAAGAGTTTTATCTGTATCTTTCATGGTCGTGTGGCCTCTCGTATCGCATGTATTTGTATTGCCGATGCTACCAGGCTATTCTGGATACTGTATATTTTTTTTAAATCAGATGAATTTTTATTTGCTTAAAGACACAGTAATGAATACAATTCCAACACAATAATATTCCATTTTCTGGATACTGTATATAGTTATCAGTCATTTGTACCTTATTTATTTTTCCAGGATCTTGGAACCCCAAGTGAGAAGATCTGGCCCGGTTACAATGAGCTTCCAGCGATAAAGAAAATGACCTTTTCTGAATATCCTTACAACAACCTCCGAAAGAGATTTGGGGCTCTGCTGTCAGACCAAGGATTTGACCTCATGAACAAGTAAGTATTTCACGGTTGCATATGATCTTGGTCTCAATTTATAGTGGAGCGATTCATTATAAAATAGCTGTAACTGGTTCCTTTTACCAAATGATGATGTGTTGTGTCCCCCTAGGTTCCTGACTTATTGTCCTGCAAAACGAATTTCTGCAGATGATGCCTTAAAGCACGAATACTTCTGTGAGACTCCTCTGCCAATTGACCCGTCCATGTTTCCTACGTGGCCGGCAAAAAGCGAACAGCCGAGAGTGAAACGTGCTACAAGCCCTCGGCCCCCAGAGGGTGGACTTGGATACAGTCAGTTGGTAAGCTTGTCCATCCAAGACTCGCATTCATTAGTACAGATCTTCTGCCGCAGAGGAAGATGATGCAGCGTTAGGAAACCCAAGCTAATATTAGTAATGGGGCCATTAATGTGGCTATTGGGATTTACAGTAGTGTTCAGAATATTAGCAGTCCAATATGACTAACCAGATTAATCACTGTTTTTGGTGTAAATTATATTAACACATGTCAAACAATTTACCAGCTGCTGCAGTAGATTCTAAGAAAACCACCAGAATCCACATTCATGATCTGCATGTTTTTGAGTCTGTGTATTAGAATAATTAATTTAAAGGGTGTGTTCAAAATAGTAGCAGTGTGGAAATCAATTAGTGAGGTCAATCATTCTGTGAAGAAACAGGTATGAATCGGGTGATCCTTATTTAAGGGTGAAGCCAGGACATATTGTACATGCATTTCTCCTGGAAAGCCTGAGAAATATGGATAGTTTGAGACATTGCTCAGAAGAACAGCGAACTTTGATTAAAAAGTTGATTGCAGAGGGTAAAACTTATAATGAAGTGCAGACAATGATAGACTGTTCAGCTAAAATGATCTCCAATGCTTTAAAATGGAAAGCCAAACCAGAGAGACATGGAAGAAAATGTAAGACTACCATTCACATGGATAAAAAAAAAAAAAAAAAAATACTGAACCCGAGACAATTTGCCAAAGAACACATCAACTGGCCTAAAGAGAAATGGAGAAACATTTTGTGGACTGATGAAAGTAAAATTGTTCTTTCTTTATCACTTCATTGGGGGACACAGATAGCCATGGGTGTTTGCTGCTGTCGCTAGGAGGCTGACACTAGGCAAAAAAGAAAAAATAGCTCCTCCCCAGCAGTATACACCCACCGACAGGCACCAAGTTCCTCAGTTTATGCTTATTGTCTGTAGGAAGCGGACCAGCATCTTACCCCAGATCCGCATTTTCTTTAGCAGGTTCCCTGTTTGTGTTTATTAATTCTTTCCCTTAGGTTTTCAGGTTCATCTTAGGATAGCAGGGTGTAATTTCTCACCCTGTTTTCCCGTATTTATGCAACCGAGAGAGCAGTGTGGTGTCACCCACATCGCCCATTCTCGGACCCGCAGGCAGGGCTTTATCCCCTGTCACCCTTACGGATGCTTCAGGACCATTACCGGTGGCCAGTCCTTGCCTTTTCCCACCTAACCCCTCTCCTCGGAGAGGGCTGAGAGGAAGATTGTGGTCATCAGCGGTGGCTTCCTCCCTTCTTGTAAGGGGTTGATGCCGTCTTCTGCACCATCTGGAGACGTTGCGTGAAGGAGGATCCCTGATGCCAGTGATCCTCTCCACCCGAGGACTCCTGATGTGATCCTCAGCTGTGAAGTGGATTCGTGGACCCACCCTTGTATGACAGGCACAGCCATTTTCTCCTGTCCCTTATTGGAGACCTTAACAGTCGCAGCCATTTTCTGCAGGTATTGTATGATTCCTCCCTCAGCAGCGCATGCAGATTTGGTCACTTTATTCTAGCATCCTTTCCTCTTCTCCCTGGTCCAGGTCCTAGAACGTCTTCCACATCTATCTGCAGCCACCAGTGCTTCGATCGCCTCTCAGGGTGATTCGAACGCACCCGATCACGACCTTCAAAGGTACAGATCGGGTAAAAGGACCAGGCTCTGTCTAGCTCCTCATCCAGTTCACTGGGCCCCTCTGCAGCATCCAGGGTGCCCCCCTCCTCCCATTCCCCCTCCTCGGAGGCGGACTCTGGGTCGGATGTGGATTCTCAGTCAGGGTCTGACTGATGCAGACCAGACCTCCAAGATGCAGGATGTGGTAGATAGCCTTATCTAGGCTATTACTCAAACTCTTGAACTAAAGGAGGATGAGGGGCCCGCTCAGGACCACTCCGTTTCATTCAAACGAGTAAAACGCCCCTCTCTGACTTTTCCCAATCGCAAGGAGTTTGAAGCTACTATGGCTAAACATTGGGAACATCCTGAAAAGCGCTTTCTGGGAAGGAAGCAAATAGACATTCTTTATCCCTTTTAGTTCTGATCTTCTCCCCAAATGGGCAGAGTCCCCTAAGGTGGATCCGCCGGTCTCTCGTCTGTCCTCCAAAACAGTTCTGTCTACCGGACGGTGCATCTCTTAAGGACGCTACAGATAGGCAGTTTGAGTCTTTGACCAAATCGGCCTTTGAAGCGACTGGTGCCTCCCTCTGCCTCAACTTCGCCTCCACCTGGGTGGCGAAATCTATCTCTGCCTGGGCCAAAATACTTCGCCAGGGCATCTCAGCGGCAGCTCCTCCGGATGAGCTGGCAGATTTGGCAGACCAGATTGCTCACTCCGGCAAATATCTTCTGACTGCTTCCTTGGATGCGGCCGCCTGTTCCGCCAGAGCAAGCAGCAACATCATTGCCATAACACCTACCCCCTTTTATGACCTTTCCTTAACTCTGCATTTGGCCTGAGCAGTCCCAGCCCACTTCCCAATCACACCTGATTGCCCTTAGCTGCATATTTAGTCAGTGCAATGGGTCTGCTCCAGACGTAGTCTGCTCCACATATTTCAAATCCCATATTTCAAATTACAGATTTCTAATTACACTACTGTGAATTAGACTAGAATTGGACTGGAATTTGGCTGCAAGGTAACATTATTTAAAACCACTATGTTTCAGTTTCTTATCACTTTCACCCCCATCCTCCTTTCTTTCTTCCTATCCCCTGTAATCCCCCCACCTAGTAAGGAATTAGTCATTTCCCCCTCCATTCTCCCCAGCCATCTCACCTTTCCCACAGAACTGTTCCTCCACATACAATCCTTTTCACCAAGACACACACGGCCACACCATGGCTTATCCTGCTCTCACCTTCTAACGCTCTGTCTGCTACTCCTCATCGCTGGCGATGTATCCCAAATCCTGGCCCTCCTCATCACATCCCCACACTCATTTCTAACACCCTGCCACGATCTTCCACACGTTTTTGCAACCCTGTCAACCTCATACCTATCCATCCACACCCCCCTCCCCCAGTCCCCCTACCCGGAGCACTATGGAACGCACGCTCCGTCTGCAATAAACTGTCATTTGTCCATGACCTCTTTATCACCAACAAACTCTCCTTCCTTGCCATCACTGAAACCTGGCTCACCCCCTCTGACACAGCCTCTCCAGCTGCGCTCTCCTATGGCGGATTTCATCTTTCTCACACCCCTCGCCCCAGCAACAAACGTGGTGGAGGAGTTGGCTTACTCCTGTCTGATACCTGCTCCTTTACCCCTATTCAAATTCCACCCTCCGCTGCTATTCCCTCGTTCGAAGTGCACTCCGTCCGCATCTATTCCCCCTCCAACCTCCAACTGGCTGTCATTTACCGCCCCCCGGAACTAGCCATCTCCACCTTTCTCGACCACTTCACCACCTGGCTACTCCATTTCCTCTCTGCTGACATCCCCACCATCATCATGGGCGATTTCAACATCCCCATTGACACTTCCACCCCGGCTACCTCTAAACTTCTTTCGCTCACAGCTTCCCTTGGCCTCACTCAATGGTCCTCTGTGGCCACTCACAAAGGCGGTCACACGCTGGACCTTATCTTCACCCGTCTCTGTTCCCTCACTAATCTCACTAACTCCCCACTCCCCCTGTCTGACCACAACCTACTGACATTCTCTTCCCTCTCCTCTGTTAGTACGCATCCCCCACTCCACAAACTCACCCACCCTCGCAGAAATCTCAAACACCTCAATTTACAATCGCTCTCTGAGTCCCTCCTCCCTCTCACAGACATAGCCTCACTTAATGACACAGATGCTGCTGCCACATTTTATAACACCACAATAAAAACCATACTTGATTCGGCTGCCCCCCTCATGCAGAGCAAAACTCGTACAATCAACAGGCAGCCCTGGCTGACCGGCCTGACCAAAGAACTGAGACGGGCTTCCAGGGTTACCGAGCGGAGATGGAAGAGAACCCACTCCATCGAGCACTTCAACGCATACAAGCAGTCCCTTGCCAGCTTCAAGTCCACGCTCTCTGCCGCAAAACAAACTTACTTTGCATCTCTCATATCCTCCCTGTCTCACAACCCTAAACAGCTCTTCAACACTTTCAATTCTCTACTCCATCCCACAGCACCTCCTCCCTCTCCTCTCATTTCTGCCGAAGACTTTGCCTCCTTCTTTAAGCAAAAGATTGATACTATCAGAGAAGGCTTTGGCCCGCAGCCCCCAATGCCCCTCTTAGCCACTCAGCCCTGTTCTTCCAAAACCAGCTTCACCACCATGACAGAAGATCAGCTCTCCACTCTCCTGTCAAGATCACACCTCACCACTTGCGCGCTTGACCCACTCCCGTCCCACCTCATCCCTAACCTTGCCACAGTCTTCATCCCTACTCTCACACACCTCTTCAACCTTTCACTTACAAATGGTGTCTTTCCTTCATCCTTCAAACATGCCTCAATCACCCCGATCCTCAAAAAGCCCTCCCTCGACCCATCCTCAGCGTCTAGCTATCGCCCGATATCTCTTCTCCCCTTCGCCTCAAAACTACTGGAACAGCATGTATATCTTGAACTGTCCTCCCACCTTTCCTCCTGCTCCCTCTTTGACCGGTTACAATCAGGCTTTCGACCGCATCACTCAACTGAAACTGCCCTAACTAAAGTCACCAACGACCTACTAACCGCCAAGAGCAAGCGACACTACTCTGTCCTCCTTCTCCTGGACCTGTCTTCTGCCTTTGACACCGTAGACCATTCCCTCCTCCTACAGATTCTCTCATCTCTTGGCATCACAGACTTGGCCCTATCCTGGATCTCATCATACCTAACAGACCGAACTTTTAGTGTCTCCCTCTCACACACCACCTCCTCACCTCGCCCCCTGTCTGTCGGTGTTCCCCAAGGCTCAGTCCTAGGACCCCTACTCTTCTCCATCTACACCTTCGGCCTGGGACAGCTCATAGAATCCCATGGCTTGCAGTATCACCTCTACGCCGATGACACGCAGATCTACCTATCTGGACCTGACCTCACCTCCCTACTGACCAAAATCCCACAGTGTCTGTCTGCTATCTCAGCCTTCTTTTCTGCTCGCTTTCTCAAACTGAACATGGACAAAACAGAATTCATCATCTTTCCCCCACCTCATTCTACCCCTCCACCAGGCCTATCCATCAATGTCAATGGCTGCTCGCTTTCCCCAGTCCCACATGCTCGGTGCCTTGGGGTGATCATCGACTCTGCCCTCTCTTTCAAACCACATATCCAAGCCTTCGCCACCTCCTGCCGCCTCAAACTCAAAAATATTTCCCGGATCCGCTCATTCCTCAACCATGAAACCACAAAAACACTAGTGCACGCCCTTATCATCTCCCGCCTCGACTACTGCAACCTCCTACTGTCTGGCCTCCCCTCTAGCACTCTGGCACCACTCCAGTCCATCCTACACTCTGCTGCACGACTAATCCACCTGTCTTCCCGCTATTCCCCAGCCTCCCCACTATGCCAGGCCCTTCACTGGCTTCCTATTGCCCAGAGGCTCCAGTTCAAAACCTTAACCATGACATACAAAGCCATCCACAACCTTTCTCCTCCATACATCTGTGACATGGTCTCCCGCTACCTACCTACACGCAACCTTCGATCCTCTCAAGATCTCCTTCTCGACTCCCCCCTCATCTCTTCTTCCCACAACCGCATACAAGACTTCTCCCGGGCTTCCCCCATACTCTGGAACTCCCTGCCGCAAAACATCAGACTTTCACCAACAACGGAGACCTTCAAGAAAAACCTGAAGACCCACCTGTTCCGACAAGCCTACAACCTGCAATGATCCTCAGTCTACTGAACCATCGCACGACCAGCTCTACCCTCTCCTAGTGTATTCTCACCCATCCCTGTAGACTGTGAGCCCTCGCGGGCAGGGTCCTCTCTCCTTCTGTACTTGTGTGTCCCTTGTCTAGCACATGTTTATTGTATCTGTCTATATTTTTCCCTTTTCATATGTACAGCGCCATGGAATAAATGGCGCTATATAAATGTATAATAATAATAATAATATGCCGCATTCTTTGGTCAAAGGCGTGGAACGCAGACCCAACATTTAAGAAGACACTTATCAACCTGGCCTTCCAGGGTTCTAGGCTCTTTGGGTCCAGGCTGGACCAGATAATTTTGGACACTACTTAAGGGGAAAAGTACCTCTCTGCCCCAGTCCAGGCCTAAACGTCCTTTCAACAGGAAAGGTCCCCTGCCCTTTTGTTCCTTTCTCTTCTTCAGAAACCTCCTCCCAGCAGGACCGTTCTTCCGCTCCAGGAGAAGGAAGGAAACCGTCCTTCAAACCAGCTCCTCACTGGAGGCCAAAGGGCCGCTCCTCCAAACCCTCTGGGTCCCACTCTCACAGATTTTCTTATAAGTGACGGGTCACCCCCCACCTGGAAGTCTTTCCAGGGTGGGAGGCCGGCTTGTTCTCTTCAGGGATGCATGGTTGTCGGTTGTCGACGACACCTGGGTCAGAGATCGTTACATCTGGCTACAAGATCGACTTTTCTTCCCCCCCCCGGTAGACATTTTTTTGTCTCGCCCACCAAAACAAGCCCCAGGGGTTCTTCAGGCCGTCTCTTCCCTTCTAAGCAAAGGAGTAATCGTACCCGTTTCCTGGAGCGAATGGTTTTTAGGGTTCTACTCCAATCTTTTTGTAGTCCCGAAAAAAGACGGTTCCCTCCGCCCGATCTTGGACCTCAAACAGTTGAATTGCCACGTTCGAATCCGCCACTTCAGGATGGAGTCCTTAAGCTCGGTGATCGCCTCCATGGAACCAGGAGAATTTCTTTGTTCTGTAGACATCCAGGAGGCTTATCTCCACATTCCTGTTTGTGTGCAGCATCAGAGATTTCTTCGGTTTGCTATCCAGGAGGATCATTATCAATTCATGGCCCTTCCGTTCGGCCTGGCGTCTGCCCCCAGGGTTTTTACGAAGGTCATGGCAGGGGTCATGGCCATCCTTCGCTCCAAGGGGAGCCTCCTAATCCCTTTTTTTTTTTAAATCAGATAAATTTTTACTAACAAAATTTAAAGCAACATACAATTTCAATTATGTCAAATTAAACAAAGTCACATATTTCAAACTTACCACCCTACCCCACCCCCCTTACATGCTATGAACAGCAGGTAATCAAGGATATATCCTTCAGACGGGATCATCTCCTTTCCACCCATGGTTTCCACAATGACTCAAATATTTTACCTCCCTTTCCTTTATCGTAAATTTCCTTCTCCATGCGTACAATAAGGTTACAATAAGGTCAGATTGTCTAAAAAATTCCCTCAACGTCAGCGGTTCTTCTTTTATCCAATATTTAGCAATTCGTTTCCGTGTAATATACAGTAATCTGGCTATAGCCAAGTTATATTCATTATGCATCTGGATCTCCTCCACATACTCCAAAATAAACACCACAGGGTCCTTCCCCATTTTACACCCATACACTCTCTCAATAGCATTACCCACTTCTATCCAATATGAGTTCAGTTTTGGACACTGCCACAACATATGTAGGATCCCAGCCCCTTCAGCCTGGCATCTAGGACACTCAGGGGTGTGTCTCAGCCAGCTCTATACAATCTATCCGGAGTCTTATATATTCTATGGAGCACATATACAGTGCCTTGCGAAAGTATTCGGCCCCCTGGAACTTTTCAACCTTTTCCCACATATCATGCTTCAAACATAAAGATACCAAATGTAAATTTTTGGTGAAGAATCAACAACAAGTGCGACACAATAATGAAGTTGAACGAAATTTATTGGTTATTTTAAATTTTTGTGGAAATACAAAAACTGAAAAGTGGGGCGTGCAATATTATTCGGCCCCTTTACTTTCAGTGCAGCAAACTCACTCCTGAAGTTCATTGTGGATCTCTAAATGATCCAATGTTGTCCTAAATGACAACTGATGATAAATATAATCCACCTGTGTATCAAGTCTCCGTATAAATGCACCTGCTCTGTGATAGTCTCAGGGTTCTGTTTGAAGCACAGAGAGCATCATGAAGACCAAGGAACACAACAGGCAGGTCCGTGATACTGTTGTGGAGAAGTTTAAAGCTGGATTTGGATACAAAATGATTTCCAAAACTTTAAACATCTCAAGGAGCACTGTGCAAGCGATCATATTGAAATGGAAGG
The DNA here is from genome assembly GCA_033576555.1 of Oophaga sylvatica. Lineage (NCBI taxonomy): Eukaryota > Metazoa > Chordata > Amphibia > Anura > Dendrobatidae > Oophaga > Oophaga sylvatica. The sequence continues at coordinate 342,078,228 of JARQOD010000003.1, read as the reverse complement.
AGTATCATACCACTGCAAAAACTACTTTCAGTTTAGGAGTTATATCTCCACTAAGTGCTTATAAATTTCACCTTGGAGACCATCTTCCCCTGGGGCCTTATTATTCGCCATAGACATAACTGCTTTGATCTCTTCCTCTGATATGGGCTCTTCTAGTCTCCTCCTATCGCTAGCTTTAATACTGGGAAGTACTGCTGCCCTAAGAAAACCCTCTATATCCGCTGAAGAGGCCCCCAATCGAGATGAATATAGTTGGTCAAAAAACCCTTGAACTCCCCCAAAATGTCTTCTGTTTCCCCTAGCTCCATTCCTCACCAGTCCTTAGTTTATATACAAACGACAAGTCCCTCTGTGCCGCCGTCACTACCGAGAGTAAATGACCCACTTTTTCTCCTTCTTCATAGAATTGTGTTTTCTGGAAAGCTCTCCTTTCTGCTTTTTTTCATATACACCTTATTTACCTCTTCTTGAGCACCCCAAAGTCTTCTTTGACTTTCCGCTGAAGGACTTGTTACCTCTTTCCAGTGCCTCAATGACTTTCTGATCCTTAAGCCTAGTTTTAGATTTACATTTAGATATCTCCCGAAACAGAAGACCCCTCAGAAATGTTTTCATGGCATCCCAGGCGACCCGCTTATCAGCACTACCCTTTTTGAACTGCCAGTATTCTTTCATTTCCCTCCTAATGACGTCCATATTAATGTGTTCAAGCCACAGCGGGTGCAATCTCCATCCACCCCTCCATCCAGACCTGTCCGTTTAATAATTCTAGAGGTTTATTGTCCGAAACCACCCTCGGGAGGTATTTCACACCGCAAACCATTTGTGTCATTAGTCCATCACCCAAGGCCATATCTATGCGTGAGAGAGAACCATGGGTCGCAGAATAGCAGGAGTAACATTCCACATTCTCATTCCTCACTCTCCACAGGTCTATGATCCCTAACTTTCATATAATTCCCAAATGATGTCAGTTTCCTAATGCCTTTGCCTATTCCCTGCTTATGTCTATCCCACCCCTCATCAATTACATTATTAAAGTCACAAAAAATCAACTGGTAACCCCACACCCGTTTAAATAATCCAAATACCTCCTGTATCTTTTTCCCCCGAATTCGCGTGTGGAATATATATGGCCACTATATATAGAGATTGCCCATAAATTTTGCAAACTACGTAAACATACTGGCCTTCGCTGTCGAAATGACTCTCAATTTCCTCAAAGAGTATGGATGCTGCTATCAACAAAGACACCCCCTAGCATATGAAGAATATGTGGAATGACTTGCCCTCCCGATCCACCTCCTCTTCAACACCTCCATCTTCTCCTTAAGCAAATGTGTCTCTTGAAGGCATATCACATCCGGACCCCTTTTTCTGACATACTCCATAATCGCCGTTCTCCTTGTTCCCTCTGACAATACCTTATATTCCAGCTAAGAATTTTAATCCTAACCCCCATCATATTGTCTCTTGTGTAGAATTCCCTGACCCCTTAGAATAAAATGCTGTTCATTGTACCTTGTAAAACCCATCCCTGAATAACAAACCCCCCTCCATCCCTCCCTCCCCCATATGTGATAACATTATAAACCATAACAATTCCTTTGGTATGTTTCACCTCTCTTACAAGAGAGTGGGTACTCCTATGACTAGCTATCCTCTCAATGTTACCGCTAAACCGCTATCTAACTATATCATCTCCACAACTTCTCCGCATAAATTGCAATTAGTCCCTCCATAGTACATATCAACTACAACGCCAAAATCAAAAGAATCCTTAAAGCAACATCACGTCAATTTATATCATCGTCCAGAAAAACTGTTGCCTTCCTCTTTCCACATCTTTTTTCCCTCGTTCTTTGACCGCCTTGATTCTCTTGTGATTTAAGTCCAGCCACTTAGTGGCTTCCTTCAGTGTTGAGAAAAAATGGACATTTCCCAGGGCTACCACCCTGAGCTTTGCTGGATACAAGATGGAATAGATCAAGTCTAAGTCTCTCAATCTTTTCTTAACCGCTCCAAACCGCATCCTTTGCTTCTGAACCTCAGCAGAGTAATCTGGATAGAGATTTTTTGGCCATCAATGCTCAGATCACCAGCCATTTTCGCTCTCCTCAATATAATGTCTCTATCTCTATAGTTGAGGATCCTGGCAAGGATAGTACGGGTGTGGGGGGGTTTGGGGAGATCCAGACGGGGGGGGTCTCATGGGGACACGGTGTGCTCTTTCCACTGCAAACAGCTTAGACAGGTTATCAGCGCCAATCTTATTGTGAAGCCAGTCCTCAATAAACTTTGTAGGATCAGTCCCTCCGCCCACCAACCTCACATTATTCATCCTAGAACGGTTTTCCAGATCATTTTTATCAGCCAAAATAGCACATCTCTGGAGGCACTGAGTGTGGGACTTCTGCATCTTAGAAATTTGATCCTCCAGCACACTCTTTCCTCCACGGTCCCCACCCTGGTGTCAGCTTTCCTCATGGCTGCTTTCACACTGGTCATTTCTCCTTCGCCTCATTGGGAGACACAGACCATGGGTGTTATGCTGCCACTAGGAGGACACTAAGCTAATACATAAAGAAATTGGCTCCTCCTCCGCAGTATACACCCTCTGCTGGCTGAAACCTGAACCAGTTCTTGCTTAGTGTCTGTAGGAGGCACTAGGGTCTGGCTTCAGACCCCAATTTTTCTTTCCAATTTTTATTTATTCTTTTCCAAATTTTCTCTTTTTTGTCATGGAATGAAAGGGCGACGGGGTCTTCGGAAAAGTCCCAATCTCCCAAAAACTTCAACAGGCGGGAACGCGGAGTGTCGCCTCCCCGTACCTCCTCCTGCAACTTCTCCTCGCCGGCTCGTTTTTGGGGCGATGGATCCCTTTAATGGGTCCGTTCTCCCCACATCTTCAACGGACAGGCACACGGGGTGTCGCCCCTATGTACCCCCTTCCGGAGCCAGGCCCACAGACGGTCAAGAATCTCCTTATGCTGAGAAGCCCTCTGCACCACCACTGCATGAACCTGGTGCTGGGAAGATTAACCCCTATCAAAGGGATGGCGGATTGAGAAGACATGACCGCACATACTGCTGGGGCACAGTGAGTACATAGCGCATAGCAGCCGCTGCCAACCCAAGCAGCCGCTGCCGCCGCATGGCAGCCACTTTCGCGGCCTCCGCACAACCGCCGCGGTCCCTTCATGGTAAGCGCTCAGTACTGCGGCCTTCACAAAGGAGCCGCCGCTGCGGCCTTCACAAAGGAGCCGCGGCGGCCTTCACAAAGGAGCCTCCGCGGCCTTCACAAAGGAGCCGCCGCGGCCTTCACAGAGGAGCCTCCGCGGTCTTCACAAAGGAGCCGCCGCGGCCTTCACAGAGGAGCCGCCGCAGCCTTCACAAAGGAGCCGCCGCGGCCTTCACAAAAGAGCCGCCTCCGCGGCCCTCACAAAAGAGCCACCGCCTTCCCTGTAGGAGTCGCCGCTGCGGCCATCTCTGCGCCTCACCTGCGGCGCCGTTGCGGCCCCCCACTGTCACTGCCGTGGCCGTCCAGACAGGGCCACGGCCGCCTCCACCTGCCCCTGCTACCACTCTACTTTACTCCCCGGCTTTTGGCCGGGGTAGGTCTTAGCCCTACCAAGGTAGCTCCGCCCACAGTTATTGGCGCCTTCCCCTAGGGGTTCAGGGAGCGCCGCGCCTGCTTCCCGGCGCCCTGTATGTCCCCCGCCCACCTTTTTCTGGCGCTTCTCCGAAACGAGAAGCGCCAAAAATCATTCTCGCCCAACATTTTTTTTCCCTTTTTGGACTACCTCCTCTGGGGACGCACAGGACCCGGCAAGCTGAGCGCAGCCGCACCTGGATAGAGCGCTTAACCCCTTCCCTGCATTAGCCCATAAGCAATCCCAGACCGATATGTCTTAAGGTATTGTCACACTAGGCGAGATCGCTAAAGCGTCAGCATTCTTATGATGCAGCAGCGACCTCGTTAGCGACGCAGCTGTGTGTGACATGTAGCGGCGATGTGGCCCACTGTGATGTCGCTGATCGCTCGTGAACGTTCGGAGCAGTTTTTTGGTCGTTGGTGTCCCGCTGGTGAGCCTGAATCGCTGAGTGTGACACCTTTATGAACGACTTTACCAGCGGCGCAGGCGGGACTAGTTTTTCCAACGACCGCAGAGGTCGTTATACAGATCGCTGATCTCTGATGAGATCTTTGTGTTTGGAGGCTAACTAGCGATCATGTAGCGATCGAACCAACGATCTCCCTTTTAGTCAAGACATCTAAAAAGACTGATAAGACACACCAGTGTGGTACGGCTCCTGTACCTTATGCAATGCCCCACTACCATGGAGGCACTGTTCTGCTATCTGAGCAGCCTGCGAACCCTCATGCGCACAGGAGCCCCCCGCTAATGATGACCCTTGTGGACCTAGCCCACCCGAGTGGGCCACATCTCTGACGCTGTCCATGCTTCCCTGGCTAAAACTGTTCCTCCTCAAGCCAGGGCATCAGGTTGACTTAGGTACAAGACCCGTCAGCCATGCGAGAGTCTTCCTCAAACGGCCCGGACAACAGCTGAACACGTGCATGTGTCATGGGCTAATATTTCCTTCTGCAGACCAGCAGAATCATCCACAGGTGATAGTCAGGAACAGGGGTTTTCCCCCCAAGTACCTCCTTCTGGAGCCAAGTCGCTCATTTGCCTCAGCAATTCTGACAGCGGCTAACAAAACCTCTCCATCTCCCTATCAAAAGGATGATGGATTGAGCGCTTAACCCCTTCCCTGCGGTGCGGATGGCGAGTGGTTTTTCAATCTCCTGTGACCTTTGTTACTCGTCTGTCACCGCTACGCTCTCTGGCGGCTCGGACATATGACCTGGGAGCACTGACTGATAGAAACGCACGCTTACGCCTAGTGTAATACCCCACTACCGCGAAGGCTCCGCACTACATTCCGTGCAGTCTGCATCTTCTCACAGGAGCCCAACGAATGGGCAGTACCTACGGCTTCAGTTTCCTGAAGATGAAGGTCCTCTGCCATTCAAGTCTTCAGACAGAGGCTGACAGCAGCAAAGAATGCCCAATTTCTAGTTAACGTCTCAGTAGCTCGTTCCTCAGGCATTCAGCTATTTTGGTGTCCGCATGCTCCGTTTCCAGCTCCCCCGTCCCTGGGGATTGCAACAAACATGACTCAGGATATGAGTCTCATGTGGCCGTATATCCGACTATCAGAAGTCCTTAGATACCCTCATCGAATCGGTTAATAGAGCTCAGAGAGCCGTACAGTGTCAAAGCATTAGTCTTATCTCACTGAGTCCTTCAAAGGGGGCCTAACGTCTTCACGGAGTTTTTTTATTAACCTCCCTGAGTTTTCTGACATAGATCAGAAATATAGCAGTTGCCGGATAAATGATTTTTTGAGCTAAAGCCGTTTAAATCACGGTACCCCTTTTGTCTACATTCTAAAAACAGAGTGGACGGAGTCTCCTACAATGAATCCTATATTGCTGCTCACTTACTACCCTCTACTGTCTTGGGCCCACGGTCTTGTCTATTAAAATCCTCACTGACCGTCCAGTTGGCCGCGGTCAGTCTTTTAAGGTTTCTGGGGCAACTCTCTCCCCTTCCCTCACCGTCGCCTACGTGGCCAGAGCCACGAGAGCCTGGTATAGGACCCTAGCCAAGATGGTGGTTAGTCTGCGGGGATTATGAGTACATCCATCCCTGCATATAGCAGACGGGGACGCTCTTATAGCTTCAACGATGTTACCATCAGTAGAGCCCTATGGCTCCGAGAGTGGCGAGCAGATTCCTCTTCAAGAAATCTCTAACTGCCTTAAGCTCTTCCATTGCTGGAAGCACAGACCCTCACGGGCCAAGTTTCTCTGTCTAACGACTCATTGCAGTTTCTAAAGAACTCGGACAGGGTAGGCATCTCTCTACTCCTGTCGTTTGTCAGTTCTGGCTGGCGGTTATTCTCAATCATGGGTCGGAAATCTAGTGGTTTCCAGATACCAACATAGAATTCCTGTTCCCCTCGCCAACTCGTTTTCTCTGGTCCGTCTTTTAAAGACAAAAGGATCTAACGGCCCATCTTATTAGGCCATTCATGTACTCCGCATCAATGGAATTTTTTTCCTCTCGTTCCAATCCTTCTCAGCCCGACAAGGATTTCTCCGCTTCGCCATCGCAAACAACCATTTTCAGTTCATGGCTTTAACCCTCGGTCTCGCTTCTGCTCCCAGACTGTTCTCCGGGGTCATGGCAGTCGTTATTTCTATCCCGTGCTCTCAAGGCATAGTGATTCCTTTCTACCCAGACGACCTCCTTCTCAAGAGATCGCCCCTTCAAGTCTGTGCAGAGAGGGTCGGCATCACCGTGGACACTTTCACTCACCTAGGTCGGTTAGAGAACCTGCGCAATCCCTTTTCAGCCCCGTCTCAGAGGATCCTCGTTTAAGGCCTGGACAACTCCCCAGTATTGAGAATTCTCCCGCCTCCACAGGTCCAGGGACGATTGCCCTTTGGGAATCCGGTCTTCTGATCACTTTTCTTGAGATCTGGGCAATCAGACTTTCTCGATGATCATTCCCTTCGAATCCGATCAGTCCACGCCACGACTCTGGCATACATCTGTAGTCAGGAGGGCTCACGAAGCTCAGGAGCTATGCTGGACGTAGCTCGCATCCTGCAAGATGCCGATACAAACCATTTACCTTTTTTCTTAGTAGTTCATGTTCAAGAGGTAGGAAATTTGGGCGCATTTTCCTCACCCGCCAGGGCCTGATCTCAGGACACTGGCTCTTTTCCCCTGCCAATGCTCGGTGACGCTGCATATAGACCTCAATGGCCTCTACGCTAACGCCAGAGTTCCAGCATTTCTAGATCCGTTCTGTGACCCAATTGTCCTCGGGTCAGACAACCTGGTGCTTCCGTGGCATCAGTTTTGTTTCCATTACTTTTTCTCCATCTCTTCTGCTAATCCCAAGTGTCTTCCAGAAGTTCAAGGCGGAGGGAATCCCACTGTTTTTTTTTCGTCGCACCAGACTGAATACGACGAGCGTGGTACGCGGGTCTAGTGCATCTAGACCCCTACCTCTACGGTTACCAAACCGTCCAGACCTTTATCAAGAGTCCATTTACCGCCAGGACTCGATAGGGCTTGGCTTAACGACGTGCGCATTGAACGCCACACGTATCGTTCACCGTTATCGTCAGTGTCCAGAAATTTACTCTCAAGCGTATTTACCAATCATATTTGAGAAAGCTGTTTTCTCTGGGGTTTTTAACAACCATGTTTGTTTCCCACTTGTGTTTGCCATTTTTTTCATATTGGAGTTCCTCTAAGAGGTGTCCATTCGAGCCTGGCACTGCCTTCTCTCAATGCTATCCATCTTGGTTCAAAGAATACCTTCCAAATCGCAGGTCAAGAACTTTTTCAAATGTAAGATGTATCAATCACTCTTCCTTCTTGGAAAGCCCCTTTCTTGGGGCTGTAACAGACATCACACGGTTTTCAGAATTGACGGCTTTGTCTCGCAATCCTCCATTCTTGTCTTTCAACAGGGCAAGGTAGTGTTAAGGACTTCTCTGGCCTTCTAGCCTAACGTTGGTTCTTTCTTTCATCTGAATAAGAACATAGTCTTGGCCCTCGTTCTGTCCACCTCCGGTTCATCATACTGCAAAGGCTCTCCACACTTTGGATTCGGAGAGAGCACTCAGGCAATACACTTCCGGAACAGCGCCTTTGCTCCAAATCGGATCCCCTCTATGTTTTCAGAGCAACACAGAAAAGTTCTACCTGTTTTAAAAAAAAATACAGTAGCCAGATATATCTGCTCTCCAATTTAAGTAGCTTTCCCAGTCTGAGGTCTCCTATCCCTGTGATCCTCAGAGTAACTCCACTAGGTCAGTGGAGGCGTCCTGGCTCATTCAATCCCGGACGTCGATACGGCAAGGTTGCAGGGCTGCAACTTGGTCCAGTCTTCTCACGTTAGTTAAGCATTACAGCATTCATCCTTAAGCCTTTTCAGAGGCTGCCCTTGGCAGATAAATTCTGCAATCGACAGTAGCGCGTCTGTAGACCAGATTATTCGTTACGTATATTACGGTTTCAGCTGTCGTGCTGTTTCCACACTTGGACTGCTTTGGAACGTCCCATGGTCTGTGTCTCCCAATGAGGCGAATGAGAAACAGGGATTTTTGTGTACTCACCGTAAAATCCTTTTCTCCGAGACGCTCATTGGGAGACACAGCACCCACCCTTCTAGTCTAACGACTTCTGCTTGTCCTTTTCAGTCCATATGGTGATCACTAATATGTGAATGATCGTACCTTGATATGATGTTGATCTTCTCCTACTGCTTTTGCACCGAACTGGTTCAGGCTAGAGCCAGCAGAGGGTGTATACTGTGGAGGAGGAGCCAATTTCTTTATGTATTAGCTTAGTTTCCTCCTAGTGGCAGCAGCATAACACCATGGTCTGTGTCTCCCAATAGCGTCTCGGAGAAAAGGATTTTACGGTGAGTACACAAAAATCCCTGTTTCTTGTATAACCCCATCCACCCTTTGTGTGAGGGCAGTCATGGTGGTTTTACAGAATCTGACAAGGTCATATATATCCCCGCAGTGTGGGCTTCCCTACTTATAGGCTCCTCCATTGCTTTTTGCTCCTCACTCTGCATTTCCTGCCTTTCATCTTTCCCCTCCGACCGCCTCCCTCCCCCGTACCGCATCATCCTCTGAGCTTTCTTTCTCCTACTCTTCAGTCTCCTCCTCTCCAATCTCCTTTGCTGCTCTGTCCTCCCACGCATACTTCTCCAGCATGGCAGCGATCTCTAGCCTCCTTGCATACGAAGCATTTGCACTGGCAGATTTCTCTGCAGCCTCCTCTCTCTCTGTGCCATCTTGGTCCCGGCTCCCTGCTCCTGACTTTGCATCCTGCTGCGTTTTCTTCCCCTCTCTACCGCTCACCACACCACCGCACGTCAGGGCTCACCACCGCTACCCTCTGCAGCCTGTACGGGGCTTTACCAGCTCCCTGGAGGGGCTAAAAGCAGGAGAACTGAAGGGTTACAGCAGAGGAGCTCCAGAAGCCGTCCACTCACATCGGGTGCTAGGCCACGCCCTCCTCATAATCCCTTACATGGACGATCTTCTGATCAAAGGCCGTCCGCCGAGACTGCGATCAGAGTCTTCAGGTCACTCTGATCCGTCCCGGCTAGATAGTCAACAGAGAAAAATCCTTCCTGATCCAACTCAGCGCCTGCAGTTCCTAGACATGGAGTTCGACATGACTCAGGCTAATGTCTTCATTCCAAATGACACGTTTTCTTCTCTCTGCCAGGGAGTCCACTCTCTAAAGCGACCAGTTCCTCTTCCCCTGTGCTCCTGCATGAGAGTCCTGGGGAATATGATTGCCTCCATGGAAGCCGTGCCTTTCGCCCAGTTCCACTCTAGTCCTCTTCAACTGGCCCTCTTGTCTGCCTGGGACAAGAAAACCACCTCCCTGGACCGTCCTGTGCTTCTGTCTCTCACGGTCAGGCAATTCCTGACCTGGTGGACGCTATCCTCCTCAGTCCTGCGCGGGGAGGTCCTTCCTCTCCGGTGGCAGGTCATCACCACCGATGCCAGTCTCCTCGGTTGGGGTGCAGTTTTCCATCAGTACACAGCGCAGGGTCGCTGGAATGCTCAGGAAGCCCTTCTCCCCATCAGTCTTTTGGAGATCAGAGCAATTTTCCTTGCCCTTCTCCGTTGGCAGTCCCTCCTTGCAGGCTAGTTGGTCCGCATTCAATCGTACAATGCCACGGCCGTGGCTTACATAAATCACCAAGGCGGGACTCGCAGCAAGCAGGTCATGTCAGAGGTGGCAAAGATTCTGCGATGGGCGGAACGTCACGTTCCTGCCATATCGGCCGTTCACATTCGGGGGGTGGAAAATTGGGCAGCCAATTTTCTAAGTCGTCAGGGCCTCGCATAGGCAAGTGGTCTCTCAATCTCTCAGCCTTCAACCAAATATGTCAGAGATGGGGCACTCCGGATCCTCATGGCGTCTCGGATGAACCTCAAGGTTTCTCTGTTCGTAGCCAGGTCCTGGGATATGCTGGCCATCAGCTGCGATGCCCTAATGATACCGTGGTCCAGTTTCAGCTGCCCTATCTTTTTCCGCCTCTCCCTTTGATTCCAAGGGTCGTGAAAAAGATAAAGACAGAAAGGATTCCCGTCATCCTGATAGCTCGGACTGGCCAAGAATTCCTTGGTATGCGGATTGGTAAACCGTCCAGATCTTCTCTCGCAGGGCCCCCTCTTCCACAGAGTTCTCAGTCTCTGAGTTTTAATGGCATGGTCGTTGAGGCCGCAATTCTGAAGGAGGCTGGTTTTTCTCACCAGGTCATTCAGACCATGAATAGGGTGAGAAAACCAGCACCCTCGCACATTTACCACAGGTATTGGAAGGCCTTCTTCCGGTGATGCGAGGAGAACAACTTGTTTCCAATGTCTTTTTCCCTTCCTTCAATCCTTGGTTTTCCTCAAGCGGGTCTCGACTCAGATCTTTCGCTCAGTACCTTAAGGGTCAGGTTTCCGCTCTGTCTTTCCTCTTCCAGAGGGATCTGGCTTCCGTTCTAAGTGAAGACCTTTCTTCAGGGTGTCGCCCACCTGGCACCACCTTACCGTCCTCTGATAGATCCATGGGATCTTAATCTCATTCTCGGCGCCCTCCAACGTGCGCGTTTGAACCCATTCAGGATATTTTGTTTTCCTTTCTGTCATGGAAGGTGGCCTTCCTAATTGCCATTACGTCTATTAGGATGGTTTCTGAGTTAGCAGCATTAACTTGTCGTGCTCCGTTCCTGATTTACATCAAGACAAGGTAGTTCTCAGACCCGCTCTGGAGAAGTCCCTCCACAAGCTGGATTTGGTCAGAACTATTCGAGTCTATATTTCTAGGACTGCTTCCTTTGGTCAAACTGATTCACTACTTGTCATCTCTGAAGGTCGTCGAAAGGGGCTTCTAAGTCCACGATCGCCCGTTGGATTCATGCGGTGATATTGGAGGCTTACAGCGTTCAGGACAAACAGCCTCCTCGGGAGTGAGGGCTCACTCCACCCGGGTCGCGGGGGCTTCCTGGGCTTTTCGTCACTGGCCTCGGCCTTACAGATTTGCAAGGCTGCGACCTGGACGTCCTTGCACATTTTGTGAGGTTTTACAGGGTTCATACCACGCCTCGTCTGATGCAGGCTTGGGTAGGAAGGTGCTGCAGGCGGCGGTTGCGCACCGACCGACCTATGTCCGTTTTTTTCTCTGCATTCTTTCTGCTCCACCTTGGAACTGGTTTTGGACGTCCCATGGTTATCTTTGTCCCCAATGAAGCGATAAAGAGGGATTTTTGGTACTCCCTTTATAATGTAAGTGCTGCGGATATGTTGGCGCTGTAGAAATAAAATTATTATCTCTTTCTTGGAGCCTTCATTGGGGGACACAGCACCCTCCCTAACTGTTTGTACTTCTTTTGGGGCCTACGTGCCTTTATTGTTGGGTTGGTACATATGATGAGTTCTAGCTTCTACTGCTTTTACACCAACTGAGGTACTTGGTGCCTGTCGGTGGGTGTATACTGCTGGGGAGGATCTATTTTTTCTTTTTTACCTAGTGTCAGACTCCTAGCGACACCAGCATATACCCATGGTTATCTGTGTCCACTAATGAAGGCTCAAGAAAGAGAGTTTACGGTGAGTACCAAAAACCCTCTTTTTGGGAACAAAGGCCGCAGACAGTTCGTTAGACGATTTCCAAACTCTACATTCAAGCCTCAGTACACTCTGAAGTATGGTGGTGCAAGTATCATGGTTATGGGCATGTTTCTCTTACTATGTTGCTGGACCTATTTATCGCATACCTGTGATCATGGACCAGTTTGCATATATTAAAATCCTTGAAGAGGTCATGTTGCTAACGCTGAAGAGGATACGCCCTTGGAATGGGTGTATCAACAAGACAATGACCCTAAACCACCAGTAAACAAGCAAAATCTTGGTTTCAGTCCAACAGAATTGAGGTTATGGAGTGGCTGCCACTTGTGGGGTGACATTAAAAATGGCGTTTCTGAGGCAAAGCCAAACAAATGCCAAAAATTGTGGGATGTAGTCCAAGCATCCTGGGCTGGAATAAGAGGTGACAGGTGCCAGAAGTTGATTGACTCTATGCAAAATAGATATGAAGCAGTTCCAAAAAAAACTGTGGTTATTAACGAATATTAGGTTAGTGATTCAAAGGAATGCTAAATCCACAAAAAAAAGTACATATTGTGAGTCTGTAAAGACAAATGCAGACACTGCTATTTTTAGAACAGCCCAATGTTCATTATTTGCATCGTTTTGAACTACTTTACAGAAAATAACAGATATAATGTATATAATTTTTAATTATGAAACGGTTGTGCAATGTTGCCCATGCTAGAATAAAAATAGTAGTAAGATTTTGTGATTAACTCACGTTTTTGAACACATTGCTATTATTTTGAAACATACTATGTGCAGAGCCAAAATCTGCACCAAATCACTGAGGGAAATTGATATGTTGCAGTTGTCACTGTTTGCATTGAAAGGATGAAATCCACACTAACATAAAATAACATCTTCACAAATGAAAAATTGGTCTTCTCTTTGATGGGCTTTCATTCTTGCTCGTGTGTATTGACTGCATCGTCATATTGTCCTCCCTTGTATTCCAGGGTGATGATGATCTCAAAGGACACAGGGTTTCACTTACCCACCAATCAGGGGGCATCGGCAGCCGGACCCGGCTTCAGCCTCAAGTTCTAGTCTGCTGGAAATTAAATAGACTTTGCTTTTCCAATTTACGAACAATAATGGTGAGGTTTGAGGTCCCACAACCCCAGCACTGTACAATACAGACTCTTCCACCACTCGTCACATCTTGAACGTTGTATTCCGTGGAGGACCATTACACATGAGCAGTGACTGGCGTCTTTGACGTATTTATTTTCATGTTGTACATTTGTAGAATTAAAATGAAATTTTTAATTGTTTAAATCACTGTTGTTCCTTTCTTCCTAACAAATTTCACCTTCAGTCATCAATAGGAGGAGCAGGTTAGATTAATGATGAAACAAGTGCTCATTACTTTGTTTGTCTAGAGTGCTCAGGTACGCACGAGCATCGCGGGTGTTCGAGTCCGTGGCTGTATATTTAGCATCTGTTAGCTACAAAACAAGCGGTTATTGCCTAACAGCTGCGAAACATGTGGCGGGGGCCTAGGCAAATTTGAGTAACGAGCACTTGCGTCATCACTAGTTCAGATCTTATGCTGTGTTTAATGATATTAGAAAGCTCGAGACGATCAAAGGTCTGCAGCGGGCCAATAAGGGAAAATTTACAATGAATTGGTAGATATTGTTTGACAGAAGAAGTTTTCTCCTTCGCCTCATTGGGCGTTAAGCTGTGCCACTAGGAGGCTGAGACTAAGTAAACACAAAAGAATTAGCTCTCCTCTGCATTTATACACACACTACACTGGTCAGCCGAACCCAGTTCAAGCTTAGTGTCAGTAGGAGGCACGTATGCTCTGTTTTTCAGATCACATCTAAATTTTTTTTATTTTTCTCTTTACAAGGATTACAGGGGCGACGGATCCCTTAAGGGCGCGCTCTCCCAAACCTACAACAGGCGGGAATGGGGGAGGTCGCCTCCAGTACCTCCTCCTGCATCATTATCTTCGGTAGGCCTGAGATTTTTTTTTTAGGGCACATTACAGCTTTTTTATTTTTCTCTATACAAGGATTTCAGGGGCGACGGGTCCCTTTAGGGCACTACTTCCCCACCGACAACAGATGGGAACATGGAGTGTCATCTCCACGTACCCCCTCTGCATCCAGGCTCATCCGCTTTTTGTGCCGGACCTTAGCCCTGACCCATCCTCGGGGAGTTAACCCTTGGATGTCCAGAGGACTTTTAGCGTCCTGATGTCCAGAGGACTGCAGCGCCCCTGATATATAGCAGCGATGGAAGGAAGGCGGACTGTCCCTCTCCCCTCCTGCAAACGGAGTGGCAGATAGAGGGTCCCTGCACTGTCCAATGAGAGCAATGACTGGGAGTGGAAAACTCCTCGGCATCTGTCAGGTCTACTGGCTTCATACCTCCTGCGGCGGCTGCTGCCGGGATGCACACTGTGGTAAGATGGGTGGGTGTGCGTCTGGGCCTCAGTATTTCCGGCAGAGGGCCCACATGGGCGCTTTTTCCAGGGCCTTTCCCCGGCTGCATTCCTGCAGTCGCCGGAAAATTTTAGCCGCCGGTAATCCGAAATCTTGCCAGGCTGTGACATCGCGGCTGTGGCTCGCACACCGTAAGATTCTTCCTGCACGTCACGCCGGAGCATCTTCATCCACCAGCGGCTCTTTCCATGTGCGGACAGCCGTTCATTCTTCAGAGCTGAATATCGCATCGGAAGGACCGTATCACTGGGCAACAGGACCCAGGTAAGGCTGCAGACACATCATAGGCCCTCCTTTGTCGTTGTCACTGGAGACTTACAGCCCCGGCGCTATCTATTGGAGCACATCAGCAAGATCAGGGACATATGGGGTACATCATGTTACTCTCTAAGACCTCCAAGAAGGCTAACAAGAACATACAGTGTTTTTCACCCCGTGTACGACCCGTCAGACTTCACTGCCACTGGGACAGAGTACTCCACTCTTCAAGCCTGTAATCCCGAATGTGTTCAGGAGCCTCCCCCGTACCAAACCCAGTGTACCTAGTCCCCCTAAGTGGGCTTTGTCACTGTCGCGTCCATGGTGTCATTAGCTAAAGCAATAGTCCCTCCAAGATCCCTCCACTGGTTGGGCATTCATCTGTTGTCTTGCAAGGTTCTCTACCTCACGGGAGCTGACGGCCAGCAGGTCCGTTCTCAGTCAAAAATCCAAGGCATTTAGGAAACGGGCCAATATCACATCTCTTGGGCCATCTCTTCCCCCTCACCCAGTGTTTGCAGGGACCAGGAGTCCGATTTCGACATGCCCTTTGATCTAGACTCACGGATTATCAGGGACGGTTGACAGTCTCATTGAGGCCGTCAACCAGACCTTAAAGGTTGCGAGGGGACTCTAATTCGATCCCGGAGCAAGCGGTTGTCCTTCAAGAGGACTAAAGTAGGGTTTTCTCCAACCATCCCGAGTTCCAGGACCAGTTCGACGGCATAGGGAGCGACCGGACAAACGCTTCACTGGTATTAAGGCTAGATTCCTTTTTCCGCGGATCTGCAGAAGGAATGGGCGAATCACCTCCTGTTGCCCACTGGTCTCTGCCTGGCAACCAAAACCCTCCTACCTGACGGGTCGAAATCTATGGATCGTCAGATAGAGAACCTTGCCGTTTGGTTTTCGAAGCTGGGCTCGGCACTCTCTCTTTTGCCATGGCGTGGTTAGCTAATTCTATGGTCTCATGAGCCAACACCTTGACCAGAACATTCAGGTAGTGACCTTCCCATGGAGGCAGCAGATCTCGCCATGATCTCTTGCCAGGGAATATTTGTTGGAGCGTCTCTGGACTCTGCTAACTGAGCAGCACTTGCAGCTCAAATGCTATTCACCACGGGCACTGTGGCTCAGAAAATGGCGAGCAGACTCTGCGTCAAAAGTCCCTAACGTCTCTGCCCTCTGCTGTGTTTATTTGGTGAGAAGATGGATCAGCTTATCTTGGACACAACAGTGGGAAAAGTAAATTTCTCCCCAGCAGAAGACTAGGTGACCTTTTCGTCATCAGCAACAGACAGTTTCGGTTCTTTCGCGCCAATTCTGATTTGTCCAGTGCAACCACTTCTTTCAGATCAGGACACTCCCCTCGGAGGGGACAGGGGTCCCAGGTCTCGTACAAGACTATCAGTCATGGAGAGCCATCCCAAGCAAGGTCTAAGATCAAGGTCTATAGATTCTCGGCCCCAATGACTCACCGCATTATTCGGTGACATCAGCAGAGCAGAGTGGCGGTCGTTACTTCGGTTTTGTCTATTGGCTCTTTTGTCGTTCACGACGAATGGGTCAGAGACCTGGGTCTTCGGATACAAGATAGAGTTTTCTTCCACCTCTGGCTCGGTTCTTCCCCTCTTGCCTCCTGAAGTAGGGCATGTGCCGGCTTTTTAC